>CM051002.1:29279895-29422395 GCA_027704905.1 Muraenolepis orangiensis | reverse complement strand
TAGGTTGGGTCAGATCAGCTCATACTTCACTAAGTTTTCATCTCAGCTCTGGTGCAGGGGCACAGTTGGTCAGGTGGTGCCAGAGGCCTCCTTTTTAGCCTCTGACTTTTACCTCGTATGCAGTGGCCAATGTTACCTGGTACGATCCTGACCACCTGGGTTCATCCCACTTACGTTTGTGCACTTTGATAGATACCCAATCACCTGGAACCACAGGCTGGAGTTAACTTTCTGGATCACTGGATGCTGCAGCCGCTGCGTCGGTGACCTGTGGGGACAAAACTTGGGCAGTTCGGGTTAATGCCTGGACGTATTATTTTCTCTCAGCTATCCCCAGGTCCAACATAGGCCAGTTGGTAAGGTCCTGCCATGGGTCCTCCTGTTATTAATTCATGAGGAGTTACAAATGTACTTATATACTGGTTTGTTGTTAAATGCATTGCATGTCACACAATCCACTACAAAGTTGTCTACGACATCTGCTAAAAATGGATGCCACCAATCGCGTTCCACTTCCGCAATGGTTTTCTTTTTTTTTATGTGGGTAGGACCATGCACTGCGATTCATTTAACAACTTTTGCTGGGGCCACTAGTCTGCCATCTGCAGCCCTCCACAACCCATTCACTGCTGTTGCACCTTTGTCTATCCATGTGCTTTTCTTGTAGGCTCCTGCTGCCTGTTGAACCTCCTTGATCTCCTGAATATCACTTAGAACTTGCACTTCTTCCTCCCTAACGGTCATGATGTGAGTGACTGTGAGATCCCTCGTCACATCATCTCCTAACGGTCATGATGTGAGTGACTGTGAGATCCCTCGTCACATCATCTCCTAACGGTCATGATGTGAGTGACTGTGAGGTCCCTCGTCACATCATCTCCTAACGGTCATGATGTGAGTGACTGTGAGATCCCTCGTCACATCATCTCCTAACGGTCATGATGTGAGTGACTGTGAGATCCCTCGTCACATCATCTCCTAACGGTCATGATGTGAGTGACTGTGAGACCCCTCGTCACATCATCTCCTAACGGTCATGATGTGAGTGACTGTGAGATCCCTCGTCACATCATCTCCTAACGGTCATGATGTGAGTGACTGTGAGATCCCTCGTCACATCATCTCCTAACGGTCATGATGTGAGTGACCGTGAGACCTCGTCACATCATCTCCTAACGGTCATGATGTGAGTGACTGTGAGATCCCTCGTCACATCATCTCCTAACGGTCATGATGTGAGTGACCGTGAGACCTCGTCACATCATCTCCTAACGGTCATGATGTGAGTGACTGTGAGATCCCTCGTCACATCATCTCCTAACGGTCATGATGTGAGTGACCGTGAGACCCTCGTCACATCATCTCCTAACGGTCATGATGTGAGTGACCGTGAGGTCCCTCGTCACATCATCTCCTAACGGTCATGATGTGAGTGACCGTGAGATCCCTCGTCACATCATCTCCTAACGGTCATGATGTGAGTGACTGTGAGATCCCTCGTCACATCATCTCCTAACGGTCATGATGTGAGTGACCGTGAGATCCCTCGTCACATCATCTCCTAACGGTCATGATGTGAGTGACCGTGAGACCCTCGTCACATCATCTCCTAACGGTCATGATGTGAGTGACTGTGAGATCCCTCGTCACATCATCTCCTAACGGTCATGATGTGAGTGACCGTGAGACCCCTCGTCACATCATCTCCTAACGGTCATGATGTGAGTGACCGTGAGGTCCCTCGTCACATCATCTCCTAACGGTCATGATGTGAGTGACCGTGAGGTCCCTCGTCACATCATCTCCTAACGGTCATGATGTGAGTGACCGTGAGACCCCTCGTCACATCATCTCCTAACGGTCATGATGTGAGTGACCGTGAGGTCCCTCGTCACATCATCTCCTGCTGTTTTAGCCGCAGCGTCCGCTGCTTCATTGCTCAATGCTTCGTAGGAGTTTTCTTTTGTATGGCCTCTTACTTTTACCACACTGATGGCAGTCAACCTTGCTACTGCTGTCAGTGGTCTTTTTAATTGTCCTTGGTGCTTTACAGGTTGTCCTGAGCTGGTCGTAAACCCTCTTCTGGCCCATGGGAGTGCATCGAGGTGAACTGCACCGTGTGCATACCCTGAATCTGTATATAAACACACTGATCTATCCTGTGCATATTCTATTGCTTTTGTCAGGGCCACTAGTTCTGCCAACTGGGCTGATGCTGGTTGGGGAATAATTCCACTATCCACTGTCTGGAAATTTCCACCACCCATATCAGCCACTACCGAGTAAGATGCCACGTTGCCCTCAGGACCCTAATAGCAGCACCCGTCACTGAACAGCTGTACGTCGTGTGTCATGTTTGGTTCTGAGGTCAAGTCTGCGTGGATTTTGTATTCCTGTTTGCTCCGCTCCTCACAGTCGTGTACCTCCCCAGTGTTCCCTAGTCCTTCAGTCATAATGTAATGTGTGGCTGTGTCATGGTGTCCATCGGTTTAGTGCCACGGTTGTTCGTCAGTGGGAATGCTCTTGCTTCTAGATACGCAACTATCCCATGTGTGGTGTGTATGGTCAGTGGGTGGCACATGACTGACTATGTGTGCTGTTCTGAATGGTCTTGGCCAGACCTGCTATGTACCCCATGCCTCCTCTATATTGTCTAGCTTAGAGCTGTGGTAGGCCAATACCTTTCTTCCCTCCCTTCTGTTTTGAAAAAATACTCCATTCACTATTCCCCCTTTTTCACTAACATCCAAGTGAAACATCATGGGACCCAGTTGATTAGCCGTGTGGGTCTTCCCCGCCGTCAGCGTTATGTGGGGCGCCTTTTCGGGTCTCATGGCATACCATTGTTCTTGCTTCTCGGTCAGCTCCACTGCTGCCGCCACTCCTCCTTCTGGACCTAGCTAGATGTATCCTACTACCAGTTCTTCTTTTTCACCATCCAGTTCGTCTATGAAGGCTTCGTCGTAGATCTCATCCGTTTCTGTTGTGTAGTTCATGGTGTAGTGCCAGGGGTCCGCAGGTTCAATTTATTATTTCTGCTCGGTTATCCATTTTTTCCATGTGAGGTATGTAGTGCTCAAGATGCGCAGGTCTTGTGGGCCAGGTATCGGAAGGAGTCGAGACCAATATATTCTTGTGAGATCAAGTGCAGGATCATGTGGTCCTCTCATCAGCATTATTCTCTGTCCATCCTGCAGCATTCCCGTGTTTTGTCCCCTGAACGTCACAGTCAGGCCCTCCCCTGAGCACCGTACTTCAGCTCCTAGTTTGTTGAGGAGATCCCTCCCCATCAGGGTTATAGGACACTGAGGAGCATACAGGAATGCATGTGTCAGTTGCTGCCCCCCCATCTCTACCTTGAGGGGCACAGTAAAGGTCTGAGTATTTGTTATCCCAGAGAATCCCACAGTACTCGTGGTTCTGCTGGACATAGGTGGTATAGTCCCACCCACATCTGTGAGGCATGATTTGGCTGCTCCGGTGTCGAGTAACAATGATGTGAGTTCCCCCAAGATTTTGCAGGTGATCATTGGTTCTGTTTCTCCTTCGTAGCTGGCCCGTACCTCTGGATTCTTTAGGCACCCCTATTCCCATTGCTGGTAATCCCACCCATCTTGTTGCTGGTAGACCGGGTATTGTCCAGTACCAGGGGCGCCTGGTGGAGGGGTGAGGTAGCTCGCCATTTGTTGTCCTCATCCCTGTGGCCCTCCTCTTCTCGGTCCACGTCTCTGGCCCCGTGCCTGGTATGTCTGGTGTGGCGGCTGCCTTGGTTGTGGATGTGCCTGGGGGCATGATGCTGCCCAGTGATCTACGGCCCCACACACAAAACATGTCCCATTGTGAACCCGCCACAGGCCTCTGGCAGCCCCTCTCCCTCTCCCCTTTTGCTGAGGTGGGTCAGGGTAGTATGGTGGTGGACCAGGGTGGGGCGTAGGCCCTGTGTATTGTGGTATGAGTGGCTGTGGAGCCTCTGGTGCTGCTTCCCCCTGTGGCATCTGGCGGGTCTTCCCTTCCTTCTTCTTGTCTACGTGTGCTTTGAGGGTCACTGCGGCTATAGCTATTTGCATTTCCAGTAGCTTTCTTGCCAGCTGCTTTTCATCAGCTAATTCCGCCTCTTGTTTCTTCTGCTGTGCAGCTGAGTGATGTTCCAGGGTCTGGCCCCAATCAAGGTCTGGGAGGTCCGCTAACCCTACCACCTGCACCAGCCCCGCTCTCACCCCCTCAGGAATCCCTTGGATTAGTGCTTCACGGAACAGATGCAGTATCAATGGGGACCCATTGTCATGTCTACTCCCTGAGTTTGTGTGCCAATTAGTCTCTGCTCTTTCGATGTACGCATGCAGTTCTTCCTCTGGCCCTTGATTCAGTCCAGACAGTGCTGCCGGGTAGTCGGCCCCGAGTCCATTCCATATGCGGTTACGGTACAGGTCGAAGGGGGCTGTGTCTGTGTCGAGGTCGTACCATCGCTTCAATTCCTCAATCTACTCCGCAATCTTTCCATTACTCTCGCTGCCTGTTACTGTCAGGCGTTGTTTTCGCTTCCCACCTTCCTCTTCTCTCCTGGCGGCGCTCCTGTCCTCCCTTCTCCTGCCACCGGCCTCCCTGGTCCAAGGCTCACTCGTGTGCCCCCTTTGGGGCCTTGGCTGCAGCTGTTTCTCAGGGGCGGAGGGCCTTGGTCCCCTCCTTTCTTCATAGTCCCAGTCAGCTTCCTTTGTGTTGCCGTCTTCCCTATCTGTGTTTTGGGAAACTCCCACCTCTTCTTCGCCGGAGCTCGATTCAACTTCCAGACATACGGCCGCAATTTTCCCTTCTCTTTCAAACAGGGACCTTCCTCCCTGCTCCACCCTGCGCAGGGGTGCCATGATGCTGATGTGCGCTGGCGGGGTGTGGGTTGGCAGTGGTTCAGGGCGCTGTGGCGCCCACTCAGGTGTCTTGTCCTGGCTGGAGGCATACGGCGGCTGGGCCCTCTCCCCCAGCTGCCGTGCCGAGCTCACTAAGGCTAGGATAGGCCCTCAGTTGCTCTGGGTTGGCCACTGTTGTACCACTAGGGGGAGTCGTGGGTGACGATGTCTGAGTAGGCAGCTGGGGGTGGGGCGGAGACTTCTTTTCCTCCGGTGAGGCCTCCACGAGGGCTTCCTCTATTGGCCCTCCCAGGCTGGCCTCTCAGTAGCGCTAATGTTTGGACGCGGAGGTTCCGCTTTCTGTACTTTTCCGCTTCTCGTTTGGCTGTCCTGGTCCGCTCCTTTTCTGGCAGCTCCCAGACATTTGCGGCCTCTCACATCAGGTTCCTTGCCAGCACTCTAATCACTTTTAACTGGTCTTTGGTGGGTGGTTGTACTTTGGAGACTATTCCCTGATCCTGCCAGAGCTTATAGTACTTGACCATCCTCTTCTTCATAATACCCTCGTCCTCCTGCCGGGTACTCTGTAACATGACTACCTCTGCTCTCCCATATGCCTCATTTAGGGCCTCGGGGCCCCATGTGGACTCCCTAATGCACTACCTAAGGTTGTGTGTTTTATCGTTTGTGGATGGTCAATTACACACTCCCACCCCTTTTAGCTAAAGGTGTTTTCCCACCTTTCCTAAACTTTCTCTTTTCACCAGGTCAGCCCTCCACCTTCGCCAAGGTCTCGGAGTCTGATCGATGTTGAAAATATATTTTCCCTTTTTTTCTTCGTACTACTCCTTTAAGTATCCCACCCCCACCCTTGGAATCCAAGCAAACGCTAGTTAACCGTAGGTTGCGAATAGTACTGGTCAATCTTCTACCACACCGTAGCACGTGGGTGGCGGACCGGATCTACTCACATCTGCGGGTTCTCTACCTTTTGCCTCTGTTAGATTCCTCCCCAGACTTATCACAAGAGAGCTGGGTGTTTTTATCACTCCCAGACACACACACAGACACACACACACGCACAGGCGTACGCACACACACACTCAGACGCACACACACTCTCGCTCACGAATACGCACACACGCATGCTCACCTTACGTACGCACACACTCACACCTGTCGTTTTTTTTTGGAAAAAAGAGTGAAAGGGAAAAAACAGTACCGCAGTGTATTAGGGCAGAATTCACCCAAAACACAGCAATAAAACATACACATACACACAGCAACAAAACCACTCTGCATGAAGTATTGGCCTACCGTTTCTGCGACTTAACCCACACTGCCCCGTACCCGCCCGTCCACCTCTTGGCTCGTTTCCCAGCGGCCCGGTGCGGTTTTGGATACGGCGTTGGTAGCCCAGTTTGGAGGACACACGAGTTTCTGGAGTGCCACACGTCTCCTGGTCACCTTGATAATCAGTGCTGCCGCTTTTTACCTAAGAGCTGTGGTGTAGGCGCTATAAGCCTTCCACTTCACACTCCGGCTCCGTTCGTGTTCCTATTCAAATGTGGCGCTACCCTAATTCCAGTGTCACTGATTCCTCATTAAGCCAGCCTCTTTGTAAATATCACTCAACTACGTACTATGCACACAGGTTACAATTTACAACACGGTATTCACATCATCTGCTGTTGGTATCATGAATGTATATTTTATCCTCACGTCATGATTTTACGGTGATCCTCCCAGACGTAAGGCAGGAGCACTATCCGTGCAAACGTCAGCCAACACTTTCGCCTAATTGGCCTAAATCTACCTGTGCAGTTATGAAAATTCTGCTCACCTTTTTTGTGCGCACACGTGTTGCGTGTGCGACACGTGTTGGTCTGGCGCCGCTGTCACACACCCCCACTGCAGCTGAGTCGGGTCACGTCGGGGTCACCAATTTTGTTGTGTTCAGAGTTCCTCGCCGTTAGGCGATCCGCCTCAGCGTCACTGGAAGTATCCACACCTCGTAGTCGCCAGTCTATTAGTTGTTATTTATTGATAAAAATGATACCCTAATACAGCGACCTAAGATAGATGAGTGAATACTCTAATACAGGACCCTACAGGGACCAGGACACAAGAGCTTCGTACCACCCAGACCCGTGGTGTCCAGTTAGCTGATCAGTAGTCTACTCAAGTGCCCCGATTCCTTCCATACACAATACTTTTATATGGTTCCTCCGCCCATCTGGTGGTACCGTCTTCTTCTCCCTCAGGTGTTTTTCTTCATGCATGACCATTTGCGTTGTTCTCCTCCTTCTGTCACGTGTCGCCAGTGTCTGCTGGAGATCTCAGCCGGTCATCACTTCCCCATGGCCGTTAGGGCCGCGACCCCGTCTGTTCTCGCTCTTGTTTTGCAACTTGCACTTTCCTGTTTGCTTCATCTGCACTTTTCATACATTTCATTACAGTGTACACATGACGTTTAAGGAGGGGAGACGATGTATGCCTTCCTTCAGTACACTTCGGAAGGGAGGAAGGCTCCGGCCTTCCCATAACATAAACATTGAGTCTACTGATGATAAAAGGCTTAGGATGAGACAGTTGGTTAGTTCTAGTTATTGCTAGCACATACAAACAGTTGTTTTACTCCACACTCTTCTTGTGTAAAAGATTATTTTAACCTGCTGACTGCAAACTTTTCCATTTCTATTTCCCTGCTGTGTGCCCCCCCCCGCCCGCCCACAACAAGATCACCTAAACCCCAGTCCCACGGGGTAATAATATTCAGTGGGGGAAATGGCAAAACAGCAATACAACAAAACAAAAATAAATCGAAATGCATTTGACCAATTAATGGGACTAAGTGTAATTATAAAAACTCATTGGGCTGGAAAGCCACAACGGAGCCCCAATCGCAGTGATTGTTTGACGCAAAGCTGCTTGAAATTGCCTGCGATTTAAGGGCCTCAAAAAAATAACAAGCCATTGTTTATGCTGTGACCGGTTAGCTCCCTGCACTCTTAGTTACCTCGGGGATATCTTCATAGCTATCACGGCTGTGATTAAAAAAAAGTTTTTATCGTTTATGTTTTTGGATTATTCACTGTGACATGCCAGGTAATTGATTTTAAAAGGTTTTCTTAAAAAAAAAAATATATATATATATATATATATATATATATATAAAAAATACAAGACAGAGTGGAAAAGATTGTCCCTTGCAATAAAAGGAGCGTGTCAGAATCAGACACGGGCAGAATCTCTATGACTAAAGCCCAAACTCTTTAAACATGCAGACGATGTTTACGGGCAGTGACGGCCCGCTGTAAACAAATGTCTTCAGACGGCTTGTTTAATCAGATACAGAGCGCTGGAGAGCGCTGGAGACTCTTCGGAAATACTAATAATTTTTCGGGACGTAGCGCTGACAATATCGGGTGGGAATGACTTAAAACCCTCCGCGCTTAAACACACCGCAACACACATCGCGGTTAATGATGATGAAAAACAGTTGGAAAGGGAAAATAGGAAGGAATGAAGAGCGAGAGAGAGGGAGTGTTTTTGTCTTGTTCTGTTTTGTCTCAACCCCTCTCCTCCCCCCCCCAGTCTCTCGGCAGCCCCCCCCACCACCGGACCCAGCCCTCATACACCCACACATGCAGACCAATATTTATATTTATATTTATATTTTACACTTATATTTTTAAATGCTAAATTTGCACAGGACTTATTGTTTTGCCTTGTCTGTACTGTTTTGTTTTGCACGTTACTGTGTTGCTTCGGACCGTGTCAAATTCCTATGCGTGTTTTTACAACTGTATATGGCAATAAACCACTTTCTGAGAGAGAGAAAGAGAGAGAGACATAGAGACATAGAGAGAGCGAGGTGAGAGAGAGAGAGTGAGGGAGGAGAGAGAGAAGGGGGAGATCAACCATGGTCGTGTGAGCAGAGCAGAGATTGGGTCTCTCGCTCGTTCCTTTCAACCCTCTGGCGCCCATTTCACAGGCCAGACAGCGTGTCAGGACGCGGAGATAAACCAGTCGACGCGGCAGGGCACCGCATCAGTGACCCCTCCACGCTCGCCATCTCCCGCCCACGCCCCCTCTTCACACGCTGCCACCCTCCGTCCGTCACGACCCCCAACACAACAAAGAAACCGCCTTTTTACTTTGCCTTGGGATTACATAATCACCGTTAGGTTCATAATGCTAGTTAGTGTGCGTGGTGAGTTGTGAGACACTGACACACAATTGCGGTGGTTAGTATTGCCACGCCAGGGGTTGGCTTCAGACACTGAGTCACTGACTCACTGATTCAGCCACTGAGTCAGTGATGAGAAAGGGTGGGTGTGTGTACTGAAGAAAATGGTTTAATCACTCAATTTAAAACCTGTTAACTGTTGAGAAACGATTCTGTCAGAAGCCACGCCGGTCCTCATTTAAAGGTAATGGATTTACACACACAGGTGTGTGTGTGTGTGTGTGTGTGTGTGTGTGTGTGTGTGTGTGTGTGTGTGTGTGTGTGTGTGTGTGTGTGTGTGTGTGTGTGTGTGTGTGTGTGTGTGTGTGTGTGTGTGTGTGTGTGTGTGTGTGTGTGTGTGTGTGTGTGTGTGTGTGTGTTAATCTGTGCCTATCACCGCATGTATCAATCGTAAAATTGTTTATGACAGAAGCAGAACCAATTTGGCAGCCGAGGAAAAATGACTAAACAAAGCCAATCAAATCAAAAATTCAGACTTTGAGCATTTGAACCTTAGGCAAGTGTTTACTCTCCGTAGAGAGCATTTAACAATTGTTGAAATGTATGCATTTATGCCACCGACTATGCTACAAAGCTATGCTACACAGAGATGTCTAACATGTGCCGTTATTGTTGGTGTAATTGATTTCATATATCAGTGCTGGAGTTTCAGTCCCCCGTTTTAGTTCTAGGGATGGTCACATGGCATTTCCAGGAAAACCCTAATGAAGACAAAGTATTCAAATATCTCCTCAGCGTGATGCGGGGATATGAGCAGGATCATCCCTTCATAAAAGATGGAGAGAGAGAGAGAGAGAGAGAGAGAGAGAGAGAGAGAGAGAGAGAGAGAGAGAGAGAGAGAGAGAGAGAGAGAGAGAGAGGAGAGAGAGAGAGAGAGAGAGAGAGAGAGAGAGAGAGAGAGAGAGGAGAGAGAGAGAGAGAGAGAGAGAGAGAGAGAGAGAGAGAGAGAGAGAGAGAGAGAGAGAGATGTTGCTAGTTGACTGGTATGGCGACGCTGAACCAGAAGAGGAAGCCTAGCATTATCTTTGAAACATTATCTCAAAGGTTAATCCACCACCCAATGGATCACTGAAATATTTAAGCAGCCTCTTTTCGTTTAAAGTTTAATGCGTTGCTCACTTGGGCATATGTCTGTGTGTGTGTGTGCGCGTGTGTGTGTGTCTTCTGGACGAGTCGTTACCTTGTGAAAGGTGTGTTGGCAAACACCTTCGGTTCATTACTGCGAGTCCATCTTCCCTGAGTCACGGTGTCAGGGCCCTGTCACTGATATGTACAAATGATACAGCATGCATGTTCCCCTGGCTTCACACACACACACACACACACACACACACACACACACACACACACACACACACACACACACACACACACACACACACACACACACACACACACACACACACACACACACACACACACACCTGCTGCTGCACGCCGAACATCAACTATAGTAAAACCAGAAAGTACACCTGGAAAAGTTGTATATTGTAGATGGAGGCAAGAATAGGATGGAAAGAGAGCTGAATAGATAGAGCTCCGGTGGAGATGAATACATCACTAGAGGGATGGAAAGAGTGATGGGCGGATGTGTAGACAGACAGACAGGCAGGTAGGGAGGTAGAGCAATAGAATAGAAAGATAGAAGGATAGCGTGATGAATAGATGGCTGGATGGATAGATAGATAGATAGATAGATAGATAGAAGGATAGAGTGATTTATAGATGGATGGATGGATACATTTTCACTTTTAGACATAGAGACAGACCGTGGTGTATGCCTTTCATCTCATCACGCCTCGATGACTGCAAAAAGCCTTCCCAAACTATTCACCAACTCCAGACTGTACTGAACTCAGCTGCCAGGCTTTTAACCAGAACCAAGAGACCTGATCACATCACTGCCTCTTCACACCGGCTCCCGGTATGTTGCAGAATATATTTGAGTCACTCCTTTCAAGGCTCTTCATGGCCTCTCTCCCTGCTCTGACCTCTTAGTACACACTTGCACGCCGGCATGTACTCTGAGACCCCGGTCTCTGTGAGGGACGGAGCGTTTGCAGTCAGGGCCCCCGAGGCTCTGGAGCGATCTGCCCGGGGACCTCAGGGTCGGCCGAGTCAGCGATCTCCTTTCAGGTCTTCTCTTTTTTAAAGATACTTTTATTTGGAGAACCTTTCCTTCATTTTCTTTGAACTTCCTTTAAAATATGTATTTTTTTGTGTTTGATGATTTGATGTCTGTTTTATCTGGCTGCCTTTGTAAAGCCAAGGATTTTGAAGAGTTATCTTTGAATAGAGTAAATAAAGAAAAAAAAATATTATTATTTTTTAAATTGTTATAAATTGGCATGCAGGTGGGGAGGTAGATAAAGTAATTGACGGACAGAAGAGATAGCGATAAATAAAGACACAAGACTCAGGAAGAAAGACAGACAGACATGAGAGGGAGACAGGAGAGAGAGAGAGGGAGACAGGCAGACAGAGAGAGGAAGATAGACAGTAGAGAGTAGGGGGGAGTTAAACAGACCATAAGGAGAGGGAGGAGACGAGTTTGCTGATGACTATTGCCAGTAATGGCAGCAATAACATTAAAGCCGCGTTTCAGCGCTCTGGGGAAACCTGCGTTGAGAGAACAGATCTGTCATGATTACAGCTGCAAAGTGGCAGAAACATAAAAGACAGAAAAAGCATCCCGACGGCTGATGAGCGCTGACCTTGGCTGAGCACCGTCTCCAACAACGTCAGGGATATGGCTCTGCAGTCAGACTCCCCATGTGGACAAAACACAGAACACCGGGGGTTTGAACCCAGAACCTTTCGGCTGGCGCCATTCCCTCGCAGCTTTATTTTTTTCCTATCAGCTTTCATGTGATCAACAAGACACCCAGCATCAGAGGGGGTGGAGTAGGATTGCAAATTGGTGCTTATTTTGATGTATGTATGCTTGCTGATGGGTGCTACGCTGTGTGTTTGTTTCACTGGTCGCTGATGTAGTATGGATGCATGGACGGCCGCTCATAAGGGTGCATTGTTATGCAAACACACACAACAGACAGAATAACATTTAAAAATTAGTCAGTAAGTCAGTTGGTAGGTTAATAGGCAAGTTCTCCTGTAGGTTTATTCATTCGTTGGAGGCGGGGCCAGGGGAATGGAGGGGGTGGAGGAGAAGGAGGAGACGTTATTCTGTGGTACACGGAGCCAACGGCGTCACCCCGCTGTTTGAAATGTATTCCAGAGATGCCCTCCTGAGCGGAGGATACCCACTCTGAGAAATTGATTCTGTCAGCGTTTCAAAAAGCCAATGCCTCCCCTGGAACACCGCTTGCCATTGCAAAAGTGCATCCTATCAACATCCCATCCACTATTGTGTCCCCTGATGGGTGTAGATCTAAACCAATGAAGGCCTACCTGGTGCCGGACGAGCTTAAGAGTTGTTGTTGTTGAGGCCCGATCTAACAGAATTCCCGCTCCACCTTGGGAAACGCAGTAAATCTGTGTGAAAAACAGACCAAACTGCGCACATTTCTTCACCCCAGTACCATGAGTGCGTTTAGGACGAGGAACAAGCATACACGGGTGGAACTTTCACTTTCAGTTTGAGGTCCTCGCCCAATTTGTTGAGCAACCATCTGGATTTGGTAATTAGTGAAGCCCAGAGGTACAGCTAATGAATGGAATCAGTTGGCCCGCCACTTGTGTTACGGAGGACTTGAAATTCAAATTAGAAAAAAACTGAGTGGAACTGAACTAAATGTGTTCCCTAATTGATCAGCTTGTTTCCAGGGGGGATGTGGTGGTTTTATTTACCCTGATGTTTCCTTTGCTCACAAAGTTTGCATTTGTTGCTGTTTAACAACAGGTTAAGAACCAAGATTTGTCTGGAAATGTGTCTATGCTAAATGAGTCTATGCGACGTGCGTGGGCATGATCTCTGACCATGACAGCTTGTACTGTACATATCAAACTTTGAGGGGTCATATTGGTAACGTTGAATTGTGGTGTGTGTGTGTGTGTGTGTGTGTGTGTGTGTGTGTGTGTGTGTGTGTGTGTGTGTGTGTGTGTGTGTGTGTGTGTGTGTGTGTGTGTGTGTGTGTGTGTGTGTGTGTGTGTGTGTGTGTGTGTGTGTGTGTGTGTGTGTGTTCGGCAGTAGCTCAATCTGTTGGGACTTGGCTTGGGAACCAGAGGGCCACCGGTTCAAGTCCCCCGAAACACCTAAGCACTGCCGAGGTGCCTTTGAGCAAGGCACCAAACACTACACTGCTCTATATAAAATAGCTGCCCACTGCTCCTAATACTAGGATGGGATAAATGCAGAGAAACAAGTTTCATTGTTTGTGTACATGTGTGGAATGGGCACATGACGAATAAAGAGGATTCAATCCTCCAGATTTACATTTAGATTTAGTGAGACTTGTTTGATGTCCCTGCTCTAACCACTGGGGATGGACTTCAGGGTGAAGGGTTATTTTTAGAAGAGGGATGGACAGACGGTTGTGTTGGTCTGCAGGTTGGTTTTGCACCGTAGGACCTGACATACACCTGCCACGGGGGAAAGAACATTGGTCATTCTATTCTCTCTGTTGTCTTTTCATTATCTTTCTGTTGCCTCTACACCCTCTTGTCATAACAATGGTGTTGACCGAGTTGACAGTGTGGATACAGATAAAGTGAACAAAAATATGTACGCCTTTTAGAATACAACACGCCTCAATTCTGTAAGAGCGTCCAGCTTCTCTTCTAAATGAAACTAATTAGCACATCTGTTCTTTGTTTTCCTCAGTTTCAGCCTCTTGGGCCACGGTCCCGAAAAGCGTTCCGCTCTGTGAAGTCGTGGTTCTTTCTGTTTGTCCTGAAGCGCTGTGCGGTGATCAGCGGCGGTGGCGGCGGTGGGGGACGGTGGGGGACGGTGGTGCCGCAGCCGTCGGCGGCCCCCCGCGTGACAGGCGGGAAACCACTCGCCTGTCGCTGACATTTTCCCCTTGGCTTTCATCTCGTTTTCCCACCGCACTTTAACTCGTTTGCCGCTCGGGGGAACTTCAAAGCAGAAATCTACGATGAGACAATTTGTCGGCTCTTTTTTCTTTTCATGAAACAAGATTGTGTTGTTGGGCTGTCTTACCTCGACGGCGAACGCTGCTGAAGTATACTGTGTGATGATGTTGATGATCTGTGTGTGTGTGTGTGTGTGTGTGTGTGTATGTATGTGTGTGTGTGTGCCTGCATGAGTGTGGTGTGGACATCAGAAGACCCTTTTGCATGTGTTGTGTTTAATCATTCATTCAGGTAACATGCTCCAAGTTGGTGTTGGTGCCCTTCTGTCTGTCCCCATCTGCCTGTCTGGGAGCATTTGGAGCATGATGAGGTAATCTGGGCGTCACCAGGGCCAGCGTAGATGTTAGGCCTCCAAACTGTGATGCATTGGAGGGTAACTTCCTTTCCCCGCTCGGTGACAGACCATTAGGTCTGTGCCTGAATCTAAACACGACAAAGTAATATTGACAAATGATATCGGTTTTTAGTGGCGCCAGGAGAGACGGTCACGATGCTCTAATGGCTACACGTCTTGTGAAACACGAGGCTGTTCTCTGCTTGTGTGGATGTTTCGTTTCCTGCTCTCTGTATGTTGAACTGTAATGGGGTTAAGGAGGGAGGGTGTACTGGATGTCTGTGTCCGTGGAGGCATGGGGCCACTAGAGGGTGCACTGCCCTGGGAAATTGTGTGTGTGTGTGTGTGTGTGTGTGTGTGTGTGTGTGTGTGTGTGTGTGTGTGTGTGTGTGTGTGTGTGTGTGTGTGTGTGTGTGTGTGTGTGTGTGTGTGTGTGTGTGTGTGTGTGTGTGTGTGTGTGTGTGTGTGTGTGTGTGTGTGTGTGTGTGTGTGTGTGTGTGTGTGTGTGTGTGTGTGTGTGATGGTAATGGATGCTTTTATATAGCGCTTTTATGTAAAGCGTTTTTTTTTTTTTTCATGCCTCATATTCACCCATTCATACACCCATTCAACCACCAACGGTGGAGTCAGCCATGCAAGGAGACAGCCAGCAGTCAGGAGCAGTTAGGGTATCTTGCTCAAGGATACCTCGACAGTTTTTGCTAGGAAGAGCTGGGGAATCGATACAAGATACAAGAGATACAAGATTTGTATTTGCCATTTGTAACATAGGAATCTTAAAAACAACACAATACAAATAAAAATGATATATACAATAAAATAAACAAACAAAAAAAGAGCAGCACAGTGACTTAAATGATATGTACATGTTTGTTTTTTTTCATTTTTCCAAAATGTTTCAAAAACATTTAAAGTGCCAGTAGTGCAGCAGCATCGTGAATACAGTGCAGTACAGTGCAGTAACTGTGATGAGTCCAGAGAGTCCAGCAATGTATGTAAGTGTAATGGTAATGCATATGTTATGAAAGTGAAAGTGGTGTGTGTGTGTGTGTGTGTGCTAGAGAGCTCTTTAATTGGGTGGGGCTTTTCATAATATTCCTGTGAATTTGTATTCTATGCATTTTGGTTTTACAGAGAAGATGGATAGTACTATTTATATATGTTAATGTTAGGCCGTAAATGACGAATAGATACAGGGGCCATTTGTAATGTAATGCTCTAAATATACTAAAGACAAATTTAAATAAGTGCTTGTACCAGAGCCCAGTGATCTCTCTCTCTCTCTCTCTCTCTCTCTCTCTCTCTCTCTCTCTCTCTCTCTCTCTCTCTCTCTCTCTCTCTCTCTCTCTCTCTCTCTCTCTCTCTCTCTCTCTCTCTCTCTCTCTCTCTCTCTCTCTCTCTCTCTCTCTCTCTCTCTCTCTCTCTCTCTCTCTCTCTCTCTCTCTCTCTCTCTCTCTCTCTCTCTCTCTCTCTCTCTCTCTCCTTCTGAACCTGGTCTCTGAGGAGCGAGGCGTGGAGCACGGGTCTGTTGGGGCTTAAAGAAAATATATTAAGGAGATCAGCCTCCGGGCCACACTGTGATGATAGCAGTGACAACACTGCCTCATCATGCCCTAATACTTTCTCTTCTTTCTTCTCTCTTCAGCTGTCGTTGACTGCGAGAAATGTCTCTCGACATTTAAGGAAGATTAAACTGGGGTCCCTCATTGGAGGGGAGGGGTTTCTTTTCGACACGTTACTGTTCATGGGTGGGGGGGGGGGGGGGGTGCTGTGGTGATGGGATCGGGACACAACCAGAGGCATTTCTTTGGCTTTCTTTTTTAATTTATTGCCGACATATCCAATAAAACTGTCAAAAGTGCCCTTCCCGCTCACAGGCAGTGTCTGTCCAAGCAAACGTATTGGTAGACCTCTATTGTTGTCCCGAACCATCTTTTAAAAGTGTCGTCATCCGAAGGGACATAAAGTGAGCTGGGATACAGTCCATTAAGGTGTAGGGGTTACCGCATCTCTGCTAAAGGATGCCCACACTTTAAGCTGCTGTAGGCTAGATTCATTCCCTGAACCAATCGTGGAGAAGATGCCCTGATTAGTCAGAAATGAGCCGTGAGCGGTTTAAAAATCCAAATGGGCTCATATAGAGGCAGGGGCTGTCAACTCAAAACGGATATTCTCACAGTGCTTTCCCACACTAATAGCTGACGGCTAGCTACGCCGTTTATAACAAGGTACACTCAAATAATAGCTCTTGTATCTTACCAATGTCATCATCATGACATTGGGCATCAAACCCGGTGCCTTTTTGGCTAGGGGGTTGAACACCCGAAACCCCACGCCCCGCGACACTATCCTTTCCCCAGGAGAGTTTTAGTTTCTTTGGTCAGTAGAATCCATCTTCATTATTAATCTTGTCATATTTTATTCCTTTTATTCCCAACCATCTGAGACCACCATCTGTTTGTGCGAATGAGCAGCCTAGAGACCGTTAACCAGCCCTGTGTCTCAGATGCTCCCCACTCCCAAACTCACCTGGCTGCAGAATATGGTGGAGCCCCACCAGGCGTGTCCTTTCGGAGAGAGAAAGAGCTTTAATGATGCAGGCACGGCCCCAGGGGTTTCTCCGGGGGGGGGGGTAGCCGTCCTCTGGCTGGTCCGACTTGAGGAACCTGAGGAGAAACCATATTGCCCTCTCATAGTTTTAAAGAAGATAGGGAGTAGGCTGCATGTGTACAGAGCGCTGTACTAGCCACTGGGGCTTATCGAATGGTTTCCAATAGGTTATATGAGTGTTCATAGTTACGTCAGCAATTTAGGATGAGCCTGGCATCAAACCTTCAACCTTTCAGTTGCCAGGCCCCTGACAGCAGCAATTATCAAGAATTTTACCTTGCATTGATGAGTATGTAATCCACAGTGGCCCAAATGAATGAATTTGGCTCAATCTCCTCTGAAGAATAAAATTGCTGATCCATTTGGCCAATTACATTTTTTTCACATTGATCGATTGACGCTTTTTGCCGCTGGCCTCTGCCATGACCTTTCACACGACGATTTATTGATCTAATTTCATAGTCATGTGGGCTATCCTGATAGGTTGCTACTTCTGGTTGCCACGGCACCCTAATGTTGATCTCGTCTGTTTGATGACGGCGAGAACTCGAGAGTAGCCATGTGATGCTCACTCCTGTAGGGAGGAGCTCATCATTATTCAACTGCAGCAGTCGGGAAGGTCTAGTTATGCGTTGACATACAGAACGTTGGTCAAAGCAGATATCAGGTGACTAAATCTGATGTCCAATATGCAAGAATATCCTTCGGAACAAAACAATTAATTACTCTTGATATATCCATTACATTTGTTTATTCTGCATATCTGACACATGCATTTGTGGGTCACAAATTGAGGGAGACATTCAACTACGAATGTCAGGCTAATATTGCTAAGTCTTTGCACATTTCAACTACTGTATGTTGCAGCAATACCCCCTTCTGATAGCTCACTTTTAACCACAGCCTTCTGCACGGTGCTGCTGCATGAAATCAACCATAACCCTGCTGTTTATGAGACACGTGGCACACACCTCCTCCCCTCCCCCCAGTCACCTCAACATTGGTCTCAGCTGGCCTCTCAAGCTCTCACAATAGCAGCAATTACATGCAACCAACGACCCTCTGGTGCTTCTAGGCTCTCTGGGGCTGTTAGGTAGGGCCAAACCCAGGGGAGGGGTGCGATAGAGGGCATGTATATTGGTGTGTGGTAGTGGTGGTGGAGCTAGGGAGATGGTTGGGGAGATGGGTGTCGTGGTGGTCGCTGTGGTGGGGGTGGCTTTGTATGTTGGGTGGCATTGTTATCGGTTTGTGGTTGCGGTAGAGTTTGTGGTAGTGGAGGACGGTTATGAATATGGCTTTGGTGGCGGAGGTGTGGTGTTAATGGTGGTGGTGGAGCTAGGAAGATGGTGATGGGTGTTGTGGTTGCGGCTGTGGTGGAGATGGCTATGTTGGGTGGCAGCGTTATCTGTTTGTCGGGGTGGTGGTGGAGGAGGTTGTGTTAGTGGCGGTAGTGGGGATGGAGGTGGTTATGGATATGGCTGTGGTGGTGGAGGTGTGGTGTTGATGGTGGTGGTGGGTATGGGTGTTGTGGTGGTGGCTGTCTGTGGTGATGTGATGGACAATGTGGGAGAGAAGACCTTGATGAATTGGTGAGAGGGAGGGGGGGTTAGATAGAGGGAGATGATTGAGAGTGAATAGAGAGACGGTAGAGACGGAGAGAAGTAATGGGAGACAGAGAGATGGAAAGAGAGAGAGGGAGGGGATCTAGGTATGGTAAGTGAGGGAGCAAGAAAGATTGTAGAGAAAGGTGAGATAGAGGATACAAGGAGGAAGGAGGGAGGAAGAGGGAAAGAAAGGGAGATGGATGGTAGATGGATAGAAAGAAGGGAGAGATGGTATAGAGCGGGAATAGAGGCCGGGGCATGGTGTGATGACGGCATCACTCTGTCCGACACCCTTTTAAAGCCATCCTCACCTGGCCACCCTCATGGCCCGAGGGGGTCACTCAGAATCGGATGAAGAAATAGAAAACAGATTTGGCACTATCAAGTGACAAAACGACCATGAACATCAGCAAATTGGATCTTCTCTGCCAAATTAGTCAATTCATCTGTTGTCTCAGCTGGTTGTAAAATAATAAAATGTCCTAATCAACGGCCTGTGAGTCAATCATTGGACACAGTGTGGTACTAAACAAATGGAGTGGACATCTTTTTTTGCAAAATGCATTCGGTGTAATTGGTTTTGTGAGCCTGCTGTTGTGTTTGTCCAGGTTTAACATGCCAGGGATATTAAGGGGGGGACAGCTACTGGAAGCCGGAAGCTACTTCCCCAGAAGAAAACGTCAATCTGTGGACACAATTTAAAAAAATGAGTTAATCTATTCAGATTCATTCCCCACCATTATTACCGCCATTAGCCATAATTCCAGCTCTTGACTGTGCAGTGTAAGCCTTTTAAAAGCTAATTTGCGCTCATACATTTTATTTGACATGCTTTCAGCACTGAAGTAGTCAAAGGCTTTGTCCCAAAATGAATGTTTCCTACATATAGACATGCATACAGACAACAAGGCTGATAATGTTTGCCATTCTCCATTTTAGTTTTGTCATCCTGCTTTCCAATATTTTGACTCAAAATGGGGCCCGATTGATTGGGGAAGCACACATTAACATAAACTCTGGCTAAATTAGCACACAATCCACACCTGCTACCGCCCTCGCCTTGGCACCCGTCAGGTAAAATACTTTATTTACTGTTTTAATTGGCTTTGGCCTAAAATGAAGTTGCCATTAAAATGGAGATTACTCTGCTCTTTCGAGGTCATTTCCCTGTAAAACGGCAGCCACCCTTGATCAGTCAAACAATCATAAAAGCAGTTTCAGTCCTCCCGAGAGATGGCTCGTAAATTCTCTGTTTTGATTGAGCAAGCGCTCTCCATCAATGGCCAACTCTCTATGGTTTTTGGTGTTTGTCTACTGCTTCAATCTGGCTAAAATAGTCGTAGTAGTAATACTAGTAATAGCAACAATAATGCGTGCGAATAAAGGGACGGCACATGGGGTTAGATTGCAGATAAAGGGATTAAAGAACAAGCATATGATGGATTGATGCCTGCTTGGAGTCACCATCTGCTCCTTATATCTACATCTACTGCTCAACCCACACACACACACACACACACACACACACCCCTCTAACCCCCCCCCTCCCCTCACTAGAACCCTCCCCTCACCACTCACTGTCGCCATGACAAAGGAAAGTGTTTACAAGGGGACAAGAGGCAAACGCATCACCTACACAAACCTCCAAATAAACCCAGTATTTTATATATATATATATATATATATTATACCACTCTGTTAAACAAAACAGTTTCTAAGCGGCTGTGTTGCTATTAGATGCATGCCATTTAGGGGCAAAAAAGGGGCTAGGCCAATAGTGCGAAACAAAATCAACGCACATCAAAGATGGATCCATTGATTCTTCATGTCGCTAGTGGAGACTCAGCAGAAAGTCTCTCCCCTCAGGCTTGATGTCAGCCATTTAATTGATGCTTCGACTGTGCAATTGACGAGGGAGTGAAATTCTAATTACTTAATGCTGTATCGCTTAGAATTAATTAGGCCAGTGCTGTAATTACCGCTTCTATTGCTGTACAGCGTGGCACGCATGGGAAAACTGATTATTTTGATTCTATTCATTTTTTTTTTTTATATATTCAGTAAGGTTGAACCACGTTGAACTGTGAGGATCTCTTGTTTATTTCTTGATCGTTTGTTAATTTTTGTACATGCATATTTGTATAAAAAGCACAAAACGACACGTGTGTTAAGTAATTTTTTTCTTATTGGTATTGCGCCTAGTATGGTGTACAGCCAGGAAATATCCTTCAGCGAAAACATTAATAGGATTTTATGTGTTTTGGACTTCATGTAATGATGCAGTCATGATGGCATGTGCTTCTACAATCCAAATTAATAATTTAGGAATAGAGAGATTAATGGGTGTGTGTGTGTGTGTGTGTGTGTGTGTGTGTGTGTGTGTGTGTGTGTGTGTGTGTGTGTGTGTGTGTGTGTGTGTGTGTGTGTGTGTGTGTGTGTGTGTGTGTGTGTGTGTGTGTGTGTGTGTGTGTGTGTGTGTGTGTGTGTGTGTGTGTGTGTGTGTGTGTGTGTGCGTGCGTGCGTGCGTGCGTGCGTTCAAAAGAGATCAGTATGCATATTAAATGGTAAATCTGTATAGTTCTCAAACATGAAAATCAAAGTAGGGAATTATGATAATTCACCACAGTCTCTGCCTCCTCTCCATCTCTTTCACTCTCTCACTCTCTATTCATCTCTCTCTCTCCTCTCTCTCCTCTCTCTTCTCTCTCTCCTCTCTCTCTCTCTCTCTCTCTCTCTCTCTCTCTCTCTCTCTCTCTCTCTCTCTCTCTAACCAATCATAGTCATATCAGCAGCTCATCAGTGATGTTTCTCTCAGCATCTTTCAGGTTACTGGGTGGTTACCGTAGAAACCATCCATGGCATTGTTTGTGTGTTTCTGTGTGTGTCTGTTTGTTCTGCATGTATGTGAGTGTGTGTGTGTGTGTGTGTGTGTGTTTGTGTGCAGATATGGTTGTAGGGGGGTTGTGGTGAGGACCATCATGGCCTCTCCCTCCGGTCGGCACACCCTCCGACCCCCTCATAGTGCACCATGTGTTGGCAGTGATTAGTCCCTCCCCCCTCCCCTCCCCACACACACACACACACACACACACACACCCCAATCCTCCGATGCTGGATCGAGTGGGGCCCACGTGGCATCTGATGAGGCCTAATTGAAAGGCCCACTGGGGGAGAGAGAGGGGGAGTAGGGGCTCCTTATAGTGCTTTGTTGTCAGGCTCCAGACTCGGGTCTCGTCACTGTGGCCAATTAGACAATAGGAGGCGGCAGCTGTAAGCACACGCGCTGCCAGGGACGCAGGCAGGGACCTTAACCCTGCTTTAAACGGGTCCTCACTGCTGGGTCCCACACCATGGAGAGAGTGTGGAAGGAGATTAAGTAGTAGAGGAGAGAAGAAGAAGAAGAAGAAGAAGAAAAGTAAGAATAAGAAGAGAGGAGACCATGGAGAGATTTTTATCTGGTGGAGGAGGGGGTGCATTCTCTCTCTAGCTTTTTTTAATCTTTCACTTTCTATTTTTCTATCTGTCCCTCTTATTCCTCTTCCCCTCCCCCCCCCCCCCCTCTCTCTCTCTCTCTCTCTCTCTCTCTCTCTCTCTCCTTCCTCCCTCCCCCCTGCTACCTCCAGTAGCACCTCTTGCTGTCTGTCTGACGTCTCTATTAACCCTCCGTGGTTCAGAGGAGGACTGGAAGTGTGGAGGGTGGTGAGGTGGGAGGGGTTAAGGTGATACCTGGACACACCTGAGGGCCACTGAACAGACCCTGACTCCGGGAGCCCTAGCTAGGCCGGCAGGTGCTTGGAGATGGATGGGTAGTGGACTGGAAGAAGGAAATCAAAGTCTTTCTTTGTGCACTTTTCTGTTGAAGGACCGCAAATGGAAATGTTTTTTTAAAGTGGTCTTGTGAGATTGTGTGTAGCATCGTGTGCGCCGCAGAAATGTTGAAGTTCAAATCGTTTTGCTTGGACTACTGGCAGTTCCTCTGTTTGCAGCCCCTGCACGTCTTCTATAGAAGGTAAGAGGTCTCGCTATTCACCACGGCGGCGTGGCTTATTAGCTATAACTCTGTGTAATTAAACAGTCTTGACAGTTAGCATAGCCTCTTTTGTGTGTGTGTGTGTGTGTACGTGTGTCTGGACCCCATAATAACAACAACAGGGAAGCTGGAAACTGGTTTACTACACGTATAATCACCGGACCAGGGGCCATGCTTTGTGGGGGACTCTGTGGGTGTTTTTTTTTTTTAAGGGACAAAAGAGGTTCAAGTGTGCGGTTCCCCGGGTGACAAGTCCCCAACCGGGGGGGGGGGGGGGAGATATATTGGTTTTCTGCACCCCCAACCCATCCCCTTCATCACCCCGTTTTCATGAGGATGTTCTCTCATTGTGCTGCAAGGCCACGCATCGGCGAGGTCAAACCCACTCAATGGCCGCTCCATTGTGTAGAGGAGCCCTTGACAAAACGCACCACACCGATCTATCTGTTGTGTCTGAGTGTGTATGTGTGTGTGTCCTTCTGTGTGTGTGTGTGTCTGTCTGTCTGTCCGTGTGCAGCGTGCGTGCGTGCGTGCGTGCGTGCGTGCGTGCGTGCGTGCGTGCGTGCGTGCGTGCGTGCGTGCGTGCGTGCGTGCGTGCGTGCGTGCGTGCGGTGTTGAAGAGGCCTGGTGAAAGGTCATCTTTCATAGTCTGTGGACTATGAGTGAGAGAGTCACACCCACTGATGGCGTCCGCTGTCGCGTGTCGTCTACTTTGTGCCGTTGCGCTTCACGCTACTCATAGTGACCTGACCGCTGGTCTCTCATGGGTTTGGTGCTTGGTTCACACAACGGGAAAGGCGACGACATGAGTAACGGCGAGACACGCGCATCACGACGGGAAGCGGGACGGCAGGCGCATCAGACGGTAACCACGACGACGGGCGCCGGGGCGGTAACCACGACAACAACCCACCGACGGGAGCAGGGGTGCCCTGTTCCGGTGAAATGTCACCACCTCACAAGCTATATTTATTCATGAGTCTGCCCCCCCCCCCCCCCCCTGTCATCAGCCGATCCATCTATCTGGGAGGACAATTAAACTGAGAGTTTAGCGCCTGCGCTTCGGACACCAGCCAGCGTGTGTTTGTGTGTGTGTGTGTGTGTGTGTGTGTGTGTGTCTGTCTCTGTCTCTGTCTCTGTCTCTGTGTCTGTCATGAAGCATAGGGCACGAGGTTTCAGGGTTGTGGTGCTGTTGTCTAAATCTCTCGTGGCTCATTGGATGAATTATTCAGTTAGTGTGTGTGTGTGTGTGTGTGTGTGTGTGTGTGTGTGTGTGTGTGTGTGTGTGTGTGTGTGTGTGTGTGTGTGTGTGTGTGTGTGTGTGTGTGTGTGTGTGTGTGTGTGTGTGTGTGTGTGTGTGTGTGTGTGTGTGTGTGTGTGTGTGTAAGCCAAGTAGCTATCTGAGGTCATCTGTGTCTCATATTGTGATGAAAACACCACCAGGCCTCTGTGCTGAGTTATTATGCTTTCACACTGAAGTGTTATAGAGTGAATATTGTTTTACTTCATATATCTTGACCAATACTCATTTGCCTACCAAAATTCGAACCAATAACCCTTGTCTGTGGCTAATTCTCACTTCCCATTCCTCTCTCTCTACTTTTCTCTTTTTTACGAGCCTGACGTCTACCGCTGTAGACTCCCAGCGGAGCTCTCGGGTTATAGCGGAACCCAGCTCAGGGTTAGCGTGCTAGCTCACGTAGCTCCAACCGCACCACCGAGGTGAAGATGGGTTCAGAAGCTAATCGGTGCGCGGCGCGCACTAACCCCGGCGCCAGCAGGGGCCAATAGAGCCACATAAAGCTGTCCAGTAAGCCTTCAGGAGGCTAGATAATGAATGTGAGGACGACCAACTCACCTCCTCTCACCCTCTTCCTCCCCGTTGATTTACTCACTCGAGCCATTACCGCCCATTTCTCTGCTCTCCCTCCCTACACTGCCGTGACCTTTGATCTGTTCGGGCAGAATAACAGCACATGGAGAAGAGAGGAGCCTTTATCAATTGTATGTGCTTGCTTTGGTTTTACGTGCCCTACTCTGCTCTCAAAGTGTTATGTAGTGGCGTGGACTTTAATTTAAAGTAATATCACCAGCCGGGTCTTTGTGGTACCGGACAACGTTTTCCACAGTTTCCATGCCGACTGGGTGTGTATGTTGTTCTTCATATTGTCCCCTGAGAAATTAATAAGTGGTATCACTGTTGTACACTAAGTCCTTGCCTTTGTTTGTTCTTCCCTTAAAGTTATATACCTGCAAAACACACACAAGACCAGATGCCTCATGATTCACACCGGTGCTTGTCTATGATTTTGGCTCGTTCCCAACAGAGAGCCAGCCAGACAGACAGACAGTAGGAAGGTTTACAGGTATGAAAAACAGGAAGAAATGCCTCCTCTCTCATCCGTGAGTTACGCCAGAGCGACGTGGTGTGAGATTCTGGCTCCCTCGAAGCGGTGTGTCAGAAGAACCTGTGTGGTTTGTCTCACAGGGTGTTAATTGCGTCGTTTTCCTGGGCCAGGCCGAGTCCTTGCGGACCCCCCTTCTGTGAGGGTCAGATGGTTCCTTCCGTTGTACGCCCACAGTGAGAGAACCCACTGAGGTCATCACAATAAACAACGTTGAAAAACATGCCTTTTTAGTTTAGAATTCTGTTTGAATCTACCTCCCAAATCTCTGATTCAGAGTTTTCCATTTATTTTGTTATTTTCATGTTATGCTTTCCGTGTTAAGCGTATTGCACAAAAAAACCCGCTGTTTTGATAAAGTTGGAGTGATTGGGTCCTGCTGCTGTGGCTTTGACAGGGTACTCGTCAAGGCCCAAAACTAAATAATTTTCTATGATTTATGTGTATTATGAGAGTGAGTGACCAGGAGAGTGAGTTGACGAAGGGGAGGGAATGCATACGACCGCAGATGAGAATCAAAACCTGTGGTTTCTACTGCATCGTCTACATGGACGCCGCGGTTAGCGCATTTAGTGACCTGAAGTACAAGATACAAGATACACGATATTGCAACAGGTACATTGGAATGCTTACTCCCCATGCCCTCCCGCAGTATATACATCTCCAAAACAATACCACAAAAATAATATATACAATACAAATAGACAACAGAACAGAATAGCAATCAGTGCCTGTGGCGACTTGCTGGCATATCAGCAGCTCTCAGAGCCGCTGAGTGGAGCCTCTTTGGGTCCACTCTTCCACCTGTGTGCATCGTCAGGTTTGGTGGCGGTTGGCGTGGGGACATGTGATGCTGCTGATTTGCTTCTACAGCCATTGTGGGAACTGGCATATGGAAAATTGCGTTATTTTGTTGTGGAGTGGTTTCTGGAAGTGGGGAATAGAGTGTGACATCAATTTTTCAAGGCAGGAGAGAGAGAGAGAGAGAGAGAGAGAGAGAGAGAGAGAGAGAGAGAGAGAGAGAGAGAGAGAGAGAGAGAGAGAGAGAGAGAGAGAGAGAGAGAGAGAGAGAGAGAGAGAGAGAGAGAGAGAGAGAGGAGAGAGAGAGAGAGAGAGAGAGAGAGAGAGAGAGAGAGAGAGAGAGCAGTTGTTCAAGTTTGAAGAGCAAATATGTGGCTATTTTTATGTCGTACTAAAATAACAAAGAAATTCAGATCAGATCCTACCACTCTGGTTAGATGCTAAATTATTTTCGCTGTACTGTACAATGACAATACATTTTAATCTAATCTAATCTATCAGTTATCGTGTGACACAGCAATGTATAGAATTATGTTACCGTTTGTTAATTTCCTCCACACAACACTTAATCATTTATGACACAATTATTTGGGAACTGGGAAAGCCTATCGCAGTAAAACTGGCTAACCAAAAAAAGCCTAACCAAATATAATATTATCAGTAATAATAATAATAATAAAGTAATAATACAAACTCTCTCTGAAATAGATCAAGCCCCACAACAAAAAGTCCCCTGGATCCGAATTCGGATTAGTCTGCGCCAAAATTGATCAAATATTCCTTGGCCCATAAGTATTCTAACCACCACATAACTTTTTGAGTTATCTTGCTATCCGACAAACAATCAGACAAACGGGGCGAAAACATAACCTCCGGTCCATCTTCGATGGCGGAGGAGAAACGATTAACACTGTGCTTCCGGCCCGGTAGCACAGTGGGAAGTTATGAACTCCTCGAGGCTCCCGGAGGTTGGGGTTTCTGAAGCCAAACACTGGATGTGGCTGTGTGCCGTTCTGCTGAGCAGTGGCAGAGGGCCCGGAGCCGCTTCTCTCTCTCTCTCTCTCTCTCTCTCTCCTCCTCTCCCTCTCGCTCCCTCTCGCCTCTCGCTCTCCCCTCTCGCTCTCCCCTCGCTCTCTCCTCTCGCTCCTCTCGCTCCTCGCCTCTCTCTCTCTCTCCTCTCTCTCTCTCTCTCCGCGCCCACCGGGGGGCAGGCTGTCGGGTGTATGAAGCCATAATAACGGGGGGGGGGAAGAGGGAGTCTTAATCCACTCGGTGGGCCGCGGTGCATACAGACGCAGCCTGCGGTCTGCCTTGTCCTCTGCGGGCCTTTCCCCAGACCTCCGTCCCGTTCCCGAAAGTAACTAGAGTCTACTAGCAATCTGTTAGCATCAACTGGCATGAACTCAACTCTGCTACCATAAGTTAGCATCTACTACTACATCTTCTTGTATCTTCTATCATCTATTGGAATAAGGATCTGCTAGGATCAACGTCGAGCATTGTATAAACACTAGAGTTTCAGGTTTGGGTTTAAATCAGTATGCCATCATGTTTTGTTTCCTTGTCTTGTTTAACTTTAGTTGAGAAGTGGTATTTAGGTAAAGGGTGCAGATCTTACCTTGTTAGTATCATTTTCTTTTCATGTTGTATATTGTGTTGTTGATGAATGCACATTATTATAATGATAATGCAGCCTAGAGTGTGAGATGGAGTTTAAAACGCAATCCAAAACCCTTTGGTTTGTGTGACACACTTCAAACACATAATCCATGACGCGCTTTCACTAAAACGGCATGCAAGTGCATTCTCCGGTGAGGGAAAGGAATGTCATTCTTTATATGAAATATAACGGATCAACATGATTGAATTAAATGCACATTAAAAACAACATCCCACAATTGGCGTCGCTAATCAGTGGTGAGTGACACATGCCTTCTTGCCAAGCTGTCCAACCAACTGGCCAAGCTTTTCTCCCACCAAAAAGAAAAAGTCACAATAGCATTTAACATTCTATGCCTTCAATTGTCCCAAATATTGAAACAAAATCAAAAATGATTTTTCAGATCATATCTCATTTCCATTCCCTGCCATGTATTTGGCACAGCCACCTATATCCTATAGGGACGGTATAGGGACTGCCGCTCATGTTGCTTCCCGTGGCAAAGCCCTTCTCTATACCCTGTGATTACCACGATGTGGTTAGGATCTCTCCGGCTGGCGATGACAAGCGAATGTTTGGGAAGTAAGTAAGTGTGTGTGTGTGTGTGTGTGTGTGTGTGTGTGTGTGTGTGTGTGTGTGTGTGTGTGTGTGTGTGTGTGTGTGTGTGTGTGTGTGTGTGTGTGTGTGTGTGTGTGTGTGTGTGTGTGTGTGTGTGTGTGTGTGTGTGTGTGTTGGGGGTGGTGTTTGGGGGGGGGAGGGGGTGTGAGACAACTGGAAAGTACGCCGGTCTAATGTTTATATTGTACACACTGGAGTATCCATCGGTATGGCGCTCAATAAGGAAGAAGGGATCTGACACGTTCTGTTGGGTTGTGGTGTGGGATTGGGGATGATTTAGGGGTGTGTGGCGTCGGGGAGTCAAGGGGAAAGGAGCGGTGGTGGCCTGGGGTTGGGGGTTAGGGGTTTGGAGGGGGGGGTGGGGGCTCTTGCGTTGAGCCGCCGGAATGTGGACATGTGCTAGGGTTACCGGGAGCAACGCGGGGAGAGATCTCTCCGCACGCTGTCAGGCAGGCCTGTTTGGCAGCTGGCCTTACTTGGTAATGCAGGATGAGACAGTGCAGCTCTGGGGCTTTTTCTTCTTCCCAGTAGATTAGTTCCACGGTTCTGGTGGTGGTGGTGGTGGTGGTGGGCGCTCTATTCGAGGACTTGGAGAACGCCAATGAGTTAAGAGGACCAGCAGTTAGAGACTCCAAAGAGTTGGAGAATCAGAACTCTAAGAACCCCCAGTTGGAGAACTAGAACACTTGAACTAAACACTTGGAGAACCTACTCTTTGAGAACCAACAGTTGGCGGTGGAAGGAAGAGGGAGACTACAGAAGTCATGAGGGGCTACTGACCGAACAAACCCAACCTCACAGAGGGACGAATTAGTCATGTTGCTCGCAAACCACCAATAACAAAAAAAATTGCTGAGTAGTGAGACGTGCTGTGGTTGAGTGAGGAGAAGAGGAGGAGGAGGAGGAGGAGGAGGAGGCGGAGGCTGAAGTAGGACTAGCAACAGACTGCTGCGTCTCGGGTACATCTCCGAGTGCGATGGTTCCTCCAGGTCGTCTCTGAGGTCCCCCCTCCATGTTCCAGTGAACTGATCCAGATCCAGGTCTCGGGTGTCTCTCCTGACCATGTCAGGACCATGTGGAATCTAATGTGGAAGTACTGCATCTCCGTGCGGACCATAAGGTAGGGGAGGGGTTCCCCGGCTCCTGAAGCCTGTGGTGTTGGGTGGCGCTTTGGGTGGAGGTGTGACCGAGTGTGTTCACTCATTGTTCTAAAAAGTACCTGCAACTCCTCTAGCGCAGCAGTGCAATGAGCACCATAACTAATACGATGCTGTAGATTCAGGGGAAGAAATTAAACGCTTTGTGTTGTGACAGCCATGTTCATTAAAAGCCCTTTAAGGGAACATTTTTCAGTTTGTTCGTTTAAATGAAAAACAATCCATTATTTAGACTTCACTGCGAGTCGCGGCGAGGCCGTGACAACGCCACCTATGTGCACGATAATGGTAATATTATAATAGCTAAGGATGATACATGAGCGACTGTTGGTTGAATGGTTTGTTGTGGCACAGGCTTGCTTCGTCTCGGAGGGGATGTGAACCATCAGGACCACGGCAAAAAATCCGTGAGTGGATCAGCACAGTAATTTCACAACGGCAAGACTGAAATTAGTGGCTGCGGTGGAATGGCGCTATCTTAGTCACCGCTGACCGTCCATCGCTCATAAACCTCCACTAGGTCTGTCATTTCAGAAGCCTCGACGCCGGCCAACCATGGCTCTGGTTTGAGGGTTTTAATGGAGAGAAATGGCCTCCCTGCGCTGAGCAAGTCAAGACATGTTTTAATAAAAACAAGAAGGGAAAATAAATGTTGATCTTTGTCTGGTACGCCATGTGGCCCCGTCTCGCTTGTTTCCGATGGTTTGTTTCCGATGGTTTGTTTCCGAGGTTTTTCCTCTCGGCTTGGACTTGCTTTTGCCTGCTCAGCAAAATGTTACAGGACATTCTATGTTCCTGCATGGTACACGACTTGTATGTTTCTGTATATGTTTGTATGATGTGTTCCGTAACTGGAGTGTTTACATGTATCTTTATAGTTTCACTCACTATAATTGTTCCCCTCACCGGTTTTACCCGAGTGTGTAAAGGCAGGGAGAGGAACTATTAGACTGATGTCACTTTGGGTTGAGGTTAAACAGTTTATATTCAGAGTATTCTGAATATTTACTGCCTTCTTTATGCCACCTGACATCTCCTTTACACTTTTTACCACCGAGATAGGCTGAACTGTTGACGAGAGAGAGAGAGAGAGAGAGAGAGAGAGAGAGAGAGGAGAGAGAGAGAGAGAGAGAGAGAGAGAGAGAGAGAGAGAGAGAGAGAGAGAGAGAGAGAGGAGAGAGAGAGAGAGAGAGAGAGAGAGAGAGAGAGAGAGAGAGAGAGAGAGAGAGAGAGAGAGAGAGAGAGAGAGAGAGAGAGAGATATTCCCATAACTCAGCCCTCCTAGTGACAGGGAGTTGACCTGCGTGTCCGCGACATTCCTGAAGGCAGGAGTCATGCAGGTCTCTGTGGCTCCTCTCCCCTTCCACGGATCTCCCCGTCTGTCCCTCTGCTCACACGCTTAGCTCATCCCTGGCCAAATGCCAGACCCTCCTGCGTGTGTGTGTGTGTGTGTGTGTGTGTGTGAACATGTGTGAGTGTGTCACCTGCACGCATGAACGCCTCAACCCATACCACAATCTGTGTGGATGGAAGCTGTTTTATATGAATGGAGTTCCAACAGCGTGTCCCTGTTTGAAAGCTTGGAGCTTGGAACACGCAGGCTGCACTTCAAACTGCCGGTGAAACAGCCCGATAAAAAAAAATAGTGTGTCTGGGTAACAGCCAGAAAGATAAAAAAACGAAACCTGCCAGAGCGATAAACCAGCCGGACAGATAAACCAGCCGGACGGATAAACCAGCCGGACAGATAAACCAGCGGGACAGTATAACCAGCCGGACAGAGAAATGGCCAAAAAGATCAAATCAAATATAAATAGCCTGACAGTGAAATAGCCAGAAACGTAGACACCAGAGGATCCGAGCGCTGGAGTAGTCTCATGTTTCTACGTCTGCGTCTGCGGGTGCTGGTCTCATTATTATTATTATTATTATTACTTCAACCGCCCAGACCAGAGCCCTGCGTGGCTAGTGCCGGTGGTCTCCTCATCGATCTGTTCCATCCGGCTGTCTCTCTGTCTATCTGCTCTCCTCCTGCATCTCACTCGCATATGAAACCTTGTGACTATCATGGTCAGCACACCGCAAAGACCAGGAAGTGGTCATCCAACCCACCCGTCTTCCTCGGACAACCCCCCGACCCAGGAACAATGCTGCGTTCTGAAGGTTTAAGAACAACATCCTGGCTCGCAGTGGCTTGGGTGAGAATCGGTGTGTGTGTGTGTGCGTGCCTGCGCGCTTGTGTGTGTGTGTGTGTGTGTGTGTGTGTGTCTGCATGTGTGTACGTGTGCTGTCTAGCTGTTCGAGGTGGGGCTGTAAACAGAGCAGAACCAGAGTCAGCTGTTAGGGTCTTCGTTGCAGCTCAGTGCATGTCTCTCTCTCGCTCTCTCTCTCGCTCTCCCTCTCTCTTGCTTCCTCTCTCTCTTTCTCTCTCTCTCTCCCTTCTTGTGTTCCTGCCGTCAAAGGTGAAAGAACCTAACGTTGGGATGAAGGAGCATTCTGCTGCTCCCGCTGTTTGACCGACACTGGGTCAGACCCTACCTGAGGACAACCAGCAGTACCTTACTAGAGAGGGAGAGTTTGGTGGAACAGGGGGAGGGAGAATCGGAGAGAGGGAGAAGGAGAAGCGAGAGGTGCTGTTTCCAAGGCCGGTAAGTGATCCCCCCCCCCCCCCCCCCCTCCAATAATCTGTCTCCCCTCCCCCCTGATCTGATTGTCTGTGTGAATGTGGCGCCGCTAGTGATGTTGTGACCTTGTTTAAAAGGTTTAGTGCACTAAGTGCTCCCACAGCCTAGTTATGTAACCACCGACATGTGCACACTTCAAACTAGTGTGTAAATAAACTAGGTATAGCTTTCTCACAACCTAGTGTGCACTAAGTCTAGTGCCCGGACAAACTAGTGTGCACTAGGACTAGTGCCCTAACAACCTAGTGTAGACAAGGTATAGTGCCTTTACAACATAGTGTGCACTAGGACTAGTGCCCTAACAACCTAGTGTCACTAGGACTAGTGCCCTAACAACCTAGTAGACAGGATAGTGCTGTACACATAGGTGCACTAGACTAGTGCCCTAACAACCTAGTGTACACTAGGTCTAGTGCCCAGACAACCTAGTGTACACTAGGTCTAGTGCCCGAACAACCTAGTGTACACTAGGACTAGTGCCCTAACAACCTAGTGTACACTAGGTCTAGTGTCCTAACAACCTATTGTACACTAGTACTAGTGCCCTAACAACCTAGTGTACACTAGGTCTAGTGCCCGAACAACCTAGAGTACACTAGGACTAGTGCCCTAACAACCTAGTGTACACTAGGTCTAGTGCCCGAACAACCTAGAGTACACTAGGACTAGTGCCCTAACAACCTAGTGTACACTAGGTCTAGTGTCCTAACAACCTATTGTACACTAGGAATAGTGCCCTAACAACCTAGTGTATACTGGGTCTAGTGCCCGAACAACCTAGAGTACACTAGGACTAGTGCCCTAACAACCTAGTGTACACTAGGTCTAGTGCCCGGACAACCTATTGTACACTAGGACTAGTGCCCTAACAACCTAGTGTACACTAGGTATAGTGCCCTAACAACATAGTGTATACCCTAACCACCTAGTAGGTCTCGTGTGCATGCCTGATGTAGCAGAAGGGGATTGCTGCAGGTGATTTTATGGACTTTACGACCAACCGATTAGAGAAGCCCCACTGGGCCTTGTAATTCATGTGAAAGTGTGAACGTGCGTTCTCTCATGCCTGCCTGGCTCCAGGGCTACCCGGGTGGGCGGTGGTGGTGGTGGGGGACAGGGGGGACAGGGACAACATCTGCTTCTACTTGACTCTCTTAGCCCCCCCCCCCCCCTTCCCCTGCGGTGTTAGGGCTACACCGCTGCTTTCGTTCATGGTTTCACAGGGGACTCCCGTGCTTCTCTGTGTGTAAGTGTGACAGGAATGCCAGGTCGGCATTTTAGATACACGTCATTACGGGGCAGGGAGGGGGTGTCAGGGCATTTGAGTTGAACACCCTAACCCTAACCAGGACTGGTGGACCAGATCTTTTTATATTGTGAGTTGTGCTTGGGCCCGTTTCTTTACTGTGCCCTCGCAGTGCCAAGAGTGTAATTGGCTCATCTAAATATTTTAGTGTTGCAGTGTCTTATTTCCAACTTGTAATTTGATTCTGCCCTTTTCCTCTGGCTCAGAACAGCCCTCTCTGGCTCTCTGGCTCTCCCTCTCTGGCTCTCTGTCTCTGCTTTTATCTATGCTCAAGGAATATACAGGTATAGACTGTATAGACATTGGGAATTGAACTTGGTAGCTTTGGGCTGGGAGTGTAACGCCCTTGCGACAACTCTGGCCTGCCCCCCTCATTCCACAATGTTCCAACTCTTCATCACTCATTCACATTCACCATGTACCACTCACTTTTCATACAGTATATGCAGGAAATGGACAGGACGGTGGATCAATGCAAGGATAATAACTGGCCACACTGCTCAATCAGCTGACATAATTGGCCAGGCTTCGACCCCAGCAGTGACCCCATTGTTTGTCTCAGGTCAGTAATGACCTGATCAGTGGTGGGGGTGTTTCCACCACCTGGGGTCCGTCTTCATCGTTTATGCATTTCGATGAGCCGACGACCTCATCCAACATTTACGACCGCTGTGACCTCGACTGCTGCTGAGAGGCTGAGTGCAAATTGCTCTCCTTCACATGGACCGGCCGGCTCTGGCCCTGAGCTACCCCACTCTCTCTCTCACACACACACACACACACACACGCACACGCTTACACACACACACTTGCACACAAATACACTTGCACACACGTACACTTGCACACACTCATGCAGACACGCATGCCAAACATACATTCATACACACATGCACACACACCACATCACACACTTCACACACCACACACACACACACACACACACACACACACACACACACACACACACACACACACACACACACACACACAACACACCACACACACACACACACACACACACACACAGTTCCATCCTGTGATGTCCACTGGCTGGAAGATTAGAGTCTCTTCCACGTTACCACGACTACCTGGGAGAGGAAGTGATTGGCTGGAGCCATTACAGGTCAATTCCTCCTCTCCGAAAGTGCTGTTTCCCGGCTGGGCATCAGACAGTCCATTACTTCATCAGCGGGGGAGGGGGGGGGGCTGTGTTTGTGTTGGAGTCCGTATTGTGTTTATGCATGAGATAGATAATAAGAAAAGTGGTACTTACGGTTAATAGGAGCAGTGGTTAGTAGGAGCAGTGGTTAATGATGAATAAGGTAGTCGTAATGGTTTGGAATGTACTGTGCGATAGCAATTGATTTACATCTCAAATAATGATGTGACCAATAAACATGTCAAAGTCGTTCAGGTACACACTCACCTGTGGTTGCAGGTAATATGTAATGAAGGCACCTAAGGCACCCTCCAGGCCCATGGTGGTTGTGGGACCATAGAGAGAGATAGTGTAAGATATTAATATTATATATATATATATATATATATATATATATATATATATATATATATCTCAATTAATGTTGAGGAGTGATGGGATGTGATGGGCCACCTTCAAAGGGACTGACTCTCTGGGTCCGTCACCGTCCTCAAGTCCTTCAAGTCTGATATGATGTCTTATCTCCTTGTGCTGTGTCCTAATCTAAAAGAATATCCAGGAGGTGTCCATCCACTTATACATTCACCCATCCATCCGTCTCTATGTATCTATTCATCTGTCATCCACACACCGATCAATTCATCCGCACACCCATGCTTTTAAAAAGCAGGGTGCATATGGCAGGAAGTAATGCATTCACACCCACAAGGGCTTTTTAGTCTCTGAGGAACATTTACAAAGAATTCAGGGAAATCTGCCAAAGAACACTCCACTGCAGGACTGTAACTAACCGTTGTTTTCAAGGTTGATTAATCGTTCGGCATTTTTGGATTTTTACGAAGAAATACTAGAGAGCTGTCTAAAATGGAATTATATTGCTTTGTTGGACAAGCCGCATATATATTTTTTTTTACAATGTTAATTCCAAATCTTTCCATCATAACACAATGATTAAACGCAATATATCATCAACGAATGTCACAAAAAACTGATCTGGTTGTCTCTAATACGCTCCATCCATCCTCCCCTCCTGCTAACCTGTGTTCCTGAGCTGCCGCGCTCTGTCCAACCTCCCGCTCCCCACTTGACTATTCATGCCTAGAATCAAACTTGAGACTCGCAATCAGTCCTCGCTGGAGATGGCCCCAATCAATCGCTTGCTCATTTGCAACCCATCCCTTCTCCTCTCTGCCTTCTATAGCACTTCTTGCCTTTATGACTGTCGTCGTAATTATGCCTAGAAAGATGGAAAGAGCAGCGAGAGGAGAGGGAGGAGGAGTCTATCCTCTTGGGAATACATTTGGTGGGGGGGGGGGGTTGGTGTGATGGACAGTGTGTCCTACACTGATTGGCTGTTAACTTCTCCTCGCCTTGGTAGTCCACACAGTCCAACTCGGGATGATCAACTTGGGTTCCCTATGGTGACCATCTATTGTGGGAAAAGAGTGAGAGAGACTGAATGGTTCTGGCAGGGAACCAGAAGCAATGAGAAGGTTCTTGTGGGGTGGGGCGGGGGGGGGGACTGCACAGAGAACAGCTCTCTCTCTCTCTCTCTCTCTCGCTCTCTCTCGCTCTCTCTCTCTCTCTGACCATCATTCTCTCTCCCTCCCTGAAGTTCCCAAATGAATGCATGAATGAATGAATGGATGGATGCAGATGGAGCCATGCAGATACACATTAATGAGGACATACTTGGCACTGTGCGGTAGTGAAGGTGTGTTTATGTGTGTGTGTGTGTCTTTAATGAGGACCAGTATTATATTGGTCGTACCGTGTGTATTATCTAAGTCCTACAGCGTGTGTGTGTGTGTGTGTCCGTGTCCATGCGCTCTGGCGAGCGGCCGACCATTCCTCCGGCCCAGCCCTGCCTCCCTGTGAGCCAGTGGTCCCATCGCAGCACTCTGTCTTCCATCCTAATGAAAAGCCCTTTAACATCTCGTTATCCGCTAATGGCGCTCTGCAGGCGTGGGCGTGGCCTGGTGGCATGGAGGCGCTTTGGTGATGGAGGAGACGGCTAACCCAGGTGCATATATTGTGGTGTGTGTGTGTGTGTGTGTGTGTGTGTGTGTGTGTGTGTGTGTGTGTGTGTGTGTGTGGTGTGTGTGTGTGTGTGTGTGTGTGTGTGTGTGTGTGTGTGTGTGTGTGTGTGTGTGTGTGTGTGTGTTGTGGGGCACCTGTGTGGTACCTCCACCAAGACGGTCGGGACTTGATGGATTGCCCCGAGAGATAAATGATGTGATGTCATCGCAGGGGGACGAGGCCGATTATAAATTCATTGCATTCATTCAGTGGTAATGGACATCAGAGGCCGTAATGGATGTAGACGGCGCCCCACGACCAAACCCCCCCTCTTCACAGCGGAATGTTTTGCTTTGGCCAATCCCCCTCCATTTCCACTTTCTAAACATAGATTATCCGAAAATGTGGCACTGGTCACGTGACTTGACACAACACACACACACACTCTGTCTCACACACACACACACACACACACACACACACACACACACACACACACACACACACACACACACACACACACACACACACACACACACACACACACACACACACTGGGTCTCATCGCCCCTCCAGAGCTGCAGGGATGGGAGTTGAAGTGATGGGGACTAGTGTGGATGGAGTGTTGTGATGCGTTCCCCTCTCTTTGAAGATGTCCTGTCATTCTGTGTGCCTTGTGTTTGCTCTCATCTCTCAGTGATCTCTCTCTTTCCCTCTGTTCTTCTCTTCTGTTTGTTTTATTTTGCATGTTTTACTTGGTTTTGTAAATTTGTGATGATCCTTCCTTGTTTAATATACAGCACAGTACATACATTTAGTGGCGAGATACAGATGCCATCTTGTATACTAGTCCCATAGCGCCGTGTCCTCCTTCTTCTCTGTGTACTGCATACGGTCATCATGAGTATCATATGTACCTGTGCCTGGCTGTGGTGTGAGCTGCTTCTTTTCAGAGACCACATCATAGGCTGGCTGTCTGAATAGGCAACACTCTATTCTCCCCCTGTATTCTCTCTCTCTCTCTCTCTCTCTCTCTCTCTCTCTCTCTCTCTCTCTCTCTCTCTCTCTCTCTCTCTCTCTCTCTCTCTCTCTCTCTCTCTCTCTCTCTCTCTCTCTCTCTCTCTCTCTCTCTCTCTCTCTCTCTCTCTCTCTCTCTCTCTCTCTCTCTCTCGGTAGTCTGTGAGGGCATGATAGTGTGGTTAGAGTGTTTAACTCCCAGTTGAAAGGTTCCGGGTTCAAACTCTTCAATGTCCACAGGCACCCTTAATCAAGATGCCCCCGAACTAACTCCTATACTGCTCCTGTTAGTGACAGTGATGAGACGTCCATCAGGTTTCATGGGCTGCAACCCTGCCCCGCTCACACACACACACACACACACACACACACACACACACCGTTTGCACTCATACACTGTCAATACACAAACTGTAACACACACCTTGTTAACGCACACATACTGTACACACACACACACAGACACAGACACACACACACACACACCGTTTGCACTCATACACTGTCAATACACAAACTGTAACAAACACACACACACACACCTTGTTAACACACACATACTGTATACACACACACACACACACGCACACATGCTGTTAACACGCATGGAAAATTCCCATGTGCCTGAACGTAGTCCAAAGTCAATTCATTACAGGAAGAGGCGCGTTTCAAAAACAAACCAGGGTTGACCCAAAGCGCTGCACATAGCTTGGCTGAAATTAAAACCGCCGCTAGGCTTCCGGATTCAGAACACCACGGACCTCACCTCTGTCTGTCTGTCTGTCTGTCTGTCTGTCTGTCTGTCTGTCTGTCTGTCTGTCAGATGTTGACCAGTAACCACTGAGAGCTTGTGGAGGTTGTTTCGTGCTTCCTCACCAGGGGTTTCCACCGGTGAGATCTGTGGGTTCAGACTGAGGCATCCCTCGTTGGCCGTTGTATCTCTGTGTATATCTGGTGTGGGACTGATGAAATGACCTGATCCGAGGGGTGGTATACCCTCCGATAAGCTCACTAACGTTATTTTGGTATGGCTGCCTTTTTTTTTAATACATATTGTTATTAATATTTATATATCTTGTTGAACCTGCCAGGGGACAAACTCCTGTCCCCTCTCACTTCCTTTGACTTCATTTTTATATATCTCTTATTCTCTATACATCTCTCTCTCTCTCTCTCTCTCTCTCTCTCTCTCTCTCTCTCTCTCTCTCTCTCTCTCTCTATGTCTCTATGTCTCTATGTCTCTATGTCTCTGTCTGTCTGTCTCTCTCTATGTCTCTGTCTGTCTGTCTCTCTCTCTCTCTCTCCACCTTTCTCTCTCTGCACCTTTTTCTCTCTGCCTCTATCTTGTTCTCTGTCTGTCTGTCTGTCTGTCTGTCTGTCTGTCTCTCTCTCCGTCTCCCCCTCTCTCTGTCTCTCTCTCCCTGCTTCCTGGACCGATGCGCGGTGGTAACGTGATGTCAGAACCGGTGCCAGTTTAGCGGCGGGCCTGTGGGCCGTCGGCCCCACTCTAATGAGCTCCCCTGGGGCGGGGGTGGTTGGTGGAGGGGTGGAACAGCAGACTGATGGAGACGGCTGTCCTCTCTATCTCCCACCCACCCTCCACCCTCACTCCACTCACCACACACACACACACACACACACACACACACACACACAGAGCTCGCCGCCTGGTTCTTAATTGCCGTGGAGAATAAAGGGATACATTAGAGTGAACGGAAGTCACTTTTTCCTTCGTCAAACTCTAAATTCATAGTTCTTTGCTTCAGTACTTTATCTGCGAGTGAGGCTCCCCTCCCCTTCACCCCAATTATAGCGATATAAGAGAGATAAGATCGGTGTAGATTTCCGACGTTCTGATGAAGGCCATTGTGAGTGTGTGAATGTGCGTGTATTTTTAGAGGTGCTGGAGGTAAATTGCCAAAAACATCACTTGTATAATTGTTGTTGTTGTTGTTGTTGTTTTACATCAAATGTTCTTCTAGCAGACGCTCATGTTTCCTTCTCTCTTTAAAGCACAGTCTCTGGAATTCTGGCTCCATGGCTCCCTCTAGTGATGGGATCTCAGATAGCATGTTCAAATCTGTAGAACAGCTTGTGTGTGTGTGTGTGTGTGTGTGTGTGTGTGTGTGTGTGTGTGTGTGTGTGTGTGTGTGTGTGTGTGTGTGTGTGTGTGTGTGTGTGTGTGTGTGTGTGTGTGTGTGTGTGTGTGTGTGTGTGTGTGTGTGTGTGTGTGTGTGTGTGTGTGTGTGTGTGTGTGTGTGTGTGTGTGTGATGTTGTGCAGCTTTATTAAAATTGATTTGAGTATCGCAGAAGTATAGCATCCATAAAATATCTCTCCAAACTGCAAGGAACATATAGAGTTATGGGACTGACTTATCTTCTTGTCTTTGCTTGTTTCTAGACATGGCGGGTTTTTTTACCCTGACATAGCGGCGGTTCTGCTGTTGTTTTGTTATCAACCAGGACGGAGGATTCAACGTTCAGCTATGTTTTATTTTTATTCAGGGCTACTGCATTGTTTACACATTTTTCTTCTGCCGTCTCAAATACACATACACACACACACACACACACCAAGACACACACACACACACACACACACTGAGACACACACATCCAAACACACGAGACACACACATCCAAACACACAACGAGACACACACACACATCCAAACACACAGACACACACACACCGAGACACACACATTCAAACACACAGACACACAGATACACACACACACACACACACACACACACAGACACAGACACAGACAGACACATACACACATCCAAACACACACACACACACACACACACACACACACACACACACAGAGACACAGACACAGACACACACACGTACGGCAGAGTCGATCCCTCCGCTGTCATAGGCTGTCTGCGTTCAGCCGCTTATAAGGGAGAGAGGTGAGAAGCTGCATTAACCTCATTAGCACTGTTACATATCCACCCCTCCATGCCTCCACCCACACACACACACTGTTTTCTCTCCTCTCCCGTCTCGTGAAGCAGACTGCAGGGTCTGGACCCCACACGGGATATCTGATAGCAGAGAGAGAGGGGGTCATAGGAGACTTCTGACCCATAGGCTATAAACATCTGATGGTGCACTTTCAAGTAATATACACATACAGTATATCCAAAATCTTCTTTATTCCTTGTCTCTCTCTCTCTCTCGCTCTCGCTCTCGCTCTCGCTCTCTCGATCTGGTCTACATGGTCAGTAGCATCTCTGTGACAGCGGTTGACGACGTCCATGTGTCTTTCATTTGCTCTGTCATTATAGTCCTCTGGTACTTTGGGCGAGCTATAGAGCTATACCGACGCATCTTCATGTGTCACTCAACACTCCTCCAAGCGTCTTCTGGTAGTGACCTCAGCGAGACCACGCCCCCTCTCCATGGTGTCATGGCGCTGTGTGAGCCTCGTACGGGGGAAGCTTCAAACCGCCGCGCTGTTTTAAAAGCGAGGCTAAAGTTGATCTAAATGGGGACACCAGCTGTCACACAGGAAATCCCATTAGGGGGGTAATCCTGCCAGTCCCCAGGTAGACTTGGTCAACAACACACACACACACACACACTCCCTCCCTGTCTATGTCTATGTCTCTGTCTCTCTCTCTGTGTCTCTGACAACGCCATTCTGTAGCGCGTGGTTCTTAATAAACGGTGGGGTGCTGCTCGGCGGAATTTGCAAAAAGAAAGTGGGGCGGCGGGGGGGGGGGGGGGTCATCACATCGCGTCTGGACCTTAATGCCTCTCCATGCTAGCTGCAGGTTACACGGCCAAAAGTAAGTCTTGTCACTACCCAATGTTTTCTTCCCCTCACAGCAGACTCTTGTTTTGGTTGACGTGAATGCACCGCTGAGTGAGGCTGATGACAAAGCATGCAGATTGATTTATTTCATCTTTTATTTTTTTATGTATTCATATTGCTTTTGTATAATTGTATTTGAACGGGACGCCTGGGCATACTGGACGGTTGTACTGGGTTTTGCATTCAGCACTTAGGAGCAGAGCTACCGCTAGCCGCAGTGCTACGGCTAGCCGCAGCTGGTGGTACTGTTTACTGTGTGTGGACTACACACACACAGAGAGAGAGAGAGAGAGAGAGAGAGAGAGAGAGAGAGAGAGAGAGAGAGAGAGAGAGAGAGAGAGGAGAGAGAGAGAGAGAGAGAGAGAGAGAGAGAGAGAGAGAGAGAGAGAGAGAGAGAGAGAGAGAGAGAGAGAGAGAGAGAGAGAGAGAGAGAGAGAGAGAGAGCGGCGCGCGCTGGAGGCACGACCTTGCAGTGTCATCACAGGCAGGCCGTGCTTCTAGATCGCAGGGGAGCACCAACACTCACACACACTCAGCACGGCAGAGAGAGTCAAGTTGAGTAAAAAAAATTGGATGGATGAGAGAAAAGGGGCGGAGCTTAGTCAGTGAGAGAGTGATAGGGGGAGGGGCTGGTCACAGTGAGAGAGTGACAGGGGGAGGGAGCTAAGCTTTGCACTAACAGAGAGAAGAGGGAAAGTGAGAGGGGGAGAGAGAGAGAGAGAGAGGAGAAAGAGGGAGAGAGAGAGAGAGCAAGAGAGAGGGAAGGCGGAAACAGTAAGTTGGTCCAGCTCAGCTGTCTTGGTCTCCCATCTTCACGTGGTCTCTCTCCCTCTCTGGGCTGCTCTGTCTGTGCCGGTAGGAGCTCTGCTTGGTTCCTCTTTACCTTCTGCTTGGGTTGCTTTTGTTTGAGTGTTGGCTGTTACTGTCTATCTTCATATGTTCATTTATTTACGCGTGTGTGTGTGTGTGTGTGTGTGTGTGGTGTGTGTGTGGGTGTGGTGCATGGAGTATTGCATAGACTCCACTCTTGTTTACAACCGTGATGACTGCAGAAGCTGCACTGGCACTGCCCCACCGCCACCTCCATCCCATCTCACCACTACCTCTGTGTCCTCTATGTCACCCTATTTCTCTCTCTCTCTCTCTCTCTCTCTCTCTCTCTCTCTCTCTCTCTCTCTCTCTCTCTCTCTCTCTCTCTCTCTCTCTCTCTCTCTCTCTCTCTCTCTCTCTCCACCCTCCTGGCGAGGGCTGATGTCATGGTTGTGATGCTACAGAATTCCCTAGCTCTGTTCTGCTCAGTAAGCTGAACATGCTTCCTCCCTTGCCACTGTTTACCCCCTGTATGTCTCTCTCTCTCTCTCTCTCTCTCTCTCTCTCTCTCTCTCTCTCTCTCTCTCTCTCTCTCTCTCTCTCTGCCTATTCTGTAGGGTCCCACCCTGTCCTAGTCTATTTTCTATCTATCCTCTGAACCTCTCGTTCCCCTTTTGCCCCCAACAGTCCCCCAACAACCAAGTTCCACTTCATGAGGAAAAAGGCGAGGTAGTGCGTACTTTGTGTTATTTAGTGTTCCCCAAGCCGGATGTTGTGACCCCCCCTCCCCCCGCCGGCCCACAATACATCACTGATTCCCCAGACTGGCTCCTCCTGGTGTGTTAAATCACAGTATTGATCCCTTTTTAAACAGAGCAGAGGATACTTCCATTACATCAGGCTGCTCTACTCTGCTGACCAGGTCACATCCACCCCCCCACCCCCCCCCCCCAACCACATTACTGTAAATGGGATGCTAGTGCCTGTGCTCCTCCATCACTGCTGAGCTCAGCTGGATTCGACACTGGTTGAGTGCAGATTGATACAGTAGTGCGTATCAAAGGGTTCTGCATAGGAACGCAATGACGGAATTCCTCAGCGATCAGCAGAACGGAACGGCTACTTTTTTGGAGCCGCCTTCAAACGCAACGCAACCATTATGATAATGATTCAATTGATAGCACATTTCGAAGCAGGACTTACAAAGTGGTCTTCGCAAAACAACCACGGACGACTATAATACAGTAGGGAAAAGAAACGGCGAACAGACGCTAAGAAATGGCTCCTATCCCAGCCAGGGAAAAAGTGGAAGAAGATACTAGAATTGAATGAAATATGTGTAAAACCACAATGAGCATGTCAAATACAACAAAACAAGAAGCAATTTGTAAAACATTGAAACAATATGGGGTGTGGGTGTGGGTGTGGCTTGTTTTGGGGGATGGAGGGATGGATTGTAGACCTTTGTGTTTCGGGTTGTGTTCCAGCGGTCAGGGCTTAACCATGCATATAGATTTTGAGCCACCATTAAGCCGCCTCTGTCCTGGTATCCGATAATGCCACAAAGAAAAATGAAAATTGATATGAATGATAATGTTCCCTGCTGTGTGGTACCTTATCCCCCATCTACATCCATATGAATCTAAGGGCAATAGCGGTCGTCCTGCATGTCACCTGATAAATAAGCGCGTCACATTTCAGCGAGTCGCATTTTTCAAACGCGCGCCTGGTTTCCGGGCGAGAGGACGGGTTTCAGCCCCGGGGTTCCGGGGGATAACATTTCCTCGCTCGATCTCGGGTATCGGAAGTCATCGATCTCTCTCTCTCTTAAAAAAATAAATAAAAACCAAACCAAGCAACAAAAAAAAAAAAAAATGGAAGATCTGTGTGAATAATGGGAGTATGACGACGACTACCCTGGATTTATGGAGCGCTGCTTCCGGCAGATAGCGGCACTGCCACTGATGCATTCAGCGTTGTGGAGTTGAATGAATCACGGAACTGACAAGTCAGCAGACAATTTAGTGAGTTTTTAAATGAATATTTTGGAGGCAGAGAAGCTAGTGGATGACTCATATCTCCCATTCAGAGTTAAAGAGGAGGGTGATGGGGGGGGGGGAGAGGGAGGGGGGGGAGGGGGTGTGGTGTTGACGGACAGAACATCCCCTCAGCTTCCCCTGACTATGTCCTTGATGATGGTTGATTGGAAATTGTTGAGGCCTGAAAAGGAATCCAAGATTGCAGGATGCTGACTCATCGCCCGTTAAGCGTGTTTGGTTTAGTGTCGACGGGAAGAAAAAAAAAAAAAAGAAGGAATCTGCAAAGTGGCTCACGGAGCGACGGAGGCAGGAACCAGGAAGCTAGGTCTGAAAGCTTCAATGCCGCGCAACGGCAGAACGCCTTGCTAAATGGCAGCGCCGTCTGGCTCCCACTGTGAGCCATACAAGCCTTCTTCCAGTCAACTGCCTTGGCTGCCTTCTGGGGTTAGCCCGCCAACAGGAAGAGACGTGTGACGGCAATCCTACCATAAGCTCCGCCCCTCCCTGTCGTCCCTGTAATGCCAGGCGCTTGGCAACGGCAGAAAGGACGACAACGCGGTTGGATGAGGAACCGTCCAGCGGCCATCGGCTAGAGAGTGAGGCGCGACCCGTGTGCGCGTGCGTCCCATGTCTGAATCCCCCATAGGGATCACTGGATCTTACTACTATTTATATTACTGCTACTGTTACTATGTTCTAAGCGGAGGCAGAAAGGTTGTATTGTAGGCTAATGGACCAATGCATGCATTTTATGCACAAGAACTAGAGGAAAAGTTTTGGACTCCTCTTCTCTTTATTTTGTGGGTCTGTGAATGGGGCTGGGGGCGTAACAGAGACACGTAATACCTGTTTAGTTTTAATGACGGCCCTGGGAACCCAAGTGAATGACAGTTTCATGGAGGAGGTCTGGCACGTTAAAACCCTGCCAAAGAAAACCTCAAGTGCGGGGCCGGCTCAATGTTCTTTCCACCAGACACTCGTGGAAAGTTCAGGTTTCTTACGCTTGGCACGAGAGCGTGCGAGACTCAGTGCGAGTATCCCTGCGCCCGGCGGTTGTACCTTGTGTAGTGCTGCAAGTCTGTACTGTACTGTGCCATACACACATGCAACGGGTGCAAATCCCTGCAACTCGAGGGTTACCATGCTGCCTGTTCTATTACCGTTTTCACACTGCATACGGTATCGACTCCCGTATTAGTTAATACGGGTGTCGATACCGTATTAGTTAGTGCGCATTGAATACACTTTATGTTCGCACTCTCTCTTCGCGATTCGCTGCGCACTTGAGACCAGGTTTTCTGTTCACACACACGGGAAGCGTAACCCGTAGTAGTTTTATTGCTTTGCACCCAAACTAGTTACTTCAGGATCGAAACCACCTACCCAAGGTGGATTAGTTAATGCGCACTAGTTGGGTAGTGAATGCGCATTACTTGCCAGTGTGAAAGCAAAAGCGAAGCAAAACTAGTTTTGCAGCGCCGTGAATACCGTATTAAAACGCCCAGTGTGAAAACGGTATATAAGTAGTACCATGATGTCGTCCGTGGGTTTGTGTGAGCACAAAGTAGTACACATAGTGCACACAGTGTAGTGTAGGTGCAGGTGTGGACCTGGTTATCGAACCCAGAACCTTTTTGGGCTGGGGGGGGGGGTGGTAGACTATCCTGACACTTACCCAGTGTACAGATGAGCACAACAGTCTACTTGGTTAACTTGGTTAAAAAATGTACCTATTTAATCTCATGCGATCATTTCTGCACATGACATAATGTAATCCTCTCAATGAGTTCTGTGCCACGTAGTCTTGTCTAGCATTCCTGGTGTGTCTTCTCGACTTAATTTGATAATGGTTGGTGATCGACCCATCAGAACTAATCGATATGGCCGCACAATCACCATTAAAAAGAAACGTCGAGACACACATCTATTAACTGATGCTTTAGGGTGAAGGTAACATTTTAAGAGATAGTCCATGGTTTAGTGTTTCGTAGTTTTCGGGTTTGAGTCCCCTGAGAGCTCGGGGTTTGAGTCCCCTTAGACTTTTTTTTTTCTTTTTTTCTTGATTATGTACTTTTTATTCATTTTCTTTCTAATATTATTTGTATTAAACCCATTCCTTTTTCCGTAAAGCACTTTCTAAACTTTGTTTTGATATGCTGAACCAAATGTGTATTTTTTTATTTTTATTAATATTATTATTGTTACTATGCCTTCTCTGTTGTTTTTGTGAGATGTAGTTTAGTTAGCTGGTTAGCCATGCTCCTCCACAGAAGTCAACCAGACATCACGTCATCTAACTGAAAAAACACCAAAAAAATCTAAATCAAAAGTGAAACTGAGGAAAGACAAACGGAACAAGCTCTGTGTTCCAATCCTCTCACATTCTAATGACGTGAGATGAACACCGTCATGTCCTGACTTATTCATTATCATTACATACCATCAAACGCCCTCCTGCGGGGGCCTATACTTGGCTCTCAGTCTGGTTGTCTGCTCATCGGGGGATCGTCTGGGGATGTATCATTAGGGAAGGGCAAAGAGAGCTGGGCAGTTACCAAAGAAAGGCTTTTGTGTATAGCGGCTGACATGCAACAACATGCCGCTCATTTGGTTGGTTCGTCATTTCAGAAGATTAGCACAAATATGTGTTAAAAACAAGAGGCCCCCAGGGCACAGAATACATACCCGTAATAACCTTGTCTTGGGAGGATGTCCGCAGTCTCACCTCTCCTTGGTGGAAACAGGCTTCGACCGGTTCTTTTTAGTCAACGACATGCTTCATTCGCAACCTCAGAATGAAATGGTTCTCAAAAAAGTACGCCCAGGGAAAATCAATATAAAAAAATACCTTTTTATTCTGTTCCACTGCTTTCCCACTTTGCAGTCACATACCTCCCCTCTTCTAGATGACTACTCTGTTTTTAAAGCTCCACCAAAAGATTTCTGATTCCTGTCCAGGATGAAAAAAAACTGCGTTGGTTAAGCGGTGCTTAAAGTTCAGTTATGTTTCCACAACATGGAGTGGAACCAAACCAGCTGTGCTGACTCCGCATATAAAGAAAACCCCCTCCTCCTCCTCCTCCTCCTCCTCCTCATCTTCCCACCCTCCTCGTCTTCCTCCCCTCCTCCTCTTCCTCCTCTCATCCTCAACCTCCCACGGCTGCCCCGCCCCCTCACGCCTCCTCCGAGACCACTAACCGTAAATTAAAGTGACGTGCAGTAGTGAATGAAGCTGTTAAAATCCACTTCAACATCCGACTGACAGACAAAAATACACTTACACACACACACACACACACACACACACACACACACACACACACACACACACACATACACATACACACACACACACACACACACACTCCTTAAAACTGAGGCCTCCAGTTGCAAAGCCAGATGCCTCCCGCAGGCCTCCCACCTGTCACACGCCTAGTTGCTTTTCTTTGTAAGTGTGCGCTTTCCCATCAACCACCACCACCACCACCACCACCACCAGCATGCAGGTCTGAACACTGTATCGTCTGGGGTGTGTTGTGCTCTGGAAGCAGCGCTTCTTCAGTAGAACGAGAAGACGAGAAAAGGTGCAAGGGTGACGCAACCTCCTAGGAACACCTATCCCCTGTGCGTACGAACAGGGGGGCGGAGGTACAAACCTCGTCTCTGGAGGAGAAGTGGAGGGTGGAATTCCCCCCCCCCCCCCCTGGATGAGGCATGAAGTTCTTCTTATGTCCTGTGGTTCCTTCTTCACCATAGATGTTCCTCTGTGGTGTAATTAGGAACCACAGGAACATCTCAGGAGCTGGGATGGGTTCAGAGCTGGGGTTTCCAAAGCTGGGTTGTGTCCTTGACCTCGCTGTGGACGTACCTTTGGGCCTAGGATTCGAATACAATATTTTGTGCGGTGAAACAAGCGATTTCCTTTTTTAAACTGTTTTCAAACATACAAATGGCATACACATGAATGAGACGAGCCATGGATGCATGCATATATATCAATTTTAAAAAGTGGATTTGGTCCCACGAATAGACTTGGTCGCCTTATGGGTTTTAGTGGATGTTCATTGAATCACGGGGATCTGAAATGAATGATTTCTCTCTGTATGAGTTTGAGAGGTGTGTAAAACGGGCTAGGGTAATGCATTTCGTATGTGTCCCCATACATCACCTTGACAGGTTTATTTTACACATTTTCTTAGATTACGGCTAATGTGTCAGACGAGGAGTGTGAGAGTGTTATATATGAAGTGAAATAATGTGTTTCTTCAGACACTCCCAGGCAGCACTTTTATGTAATAAAAGTGCCAGATTGGCTGAATGAATGGAATAAAAACCTCTTTTGTAGGCGAACTCCACCCCGCCCAAATACCCCCCCCCCCCCCCCTCACTCAACCCCACCCCTGACAAAAGCGTCCTTCTCGCTCACAGCCCCCTGGCCTTATTAGCGGTGAAGGCTGAATGAATACCCGGCAAGCGAGTGTTGTGAATAGCGTCTGTCGGCGGCGTTTAGATAACGATTACGGCGTCGAACAAAAGTCAACCCCTCAGAGGACTCCTCCTCCTCCTCCTCCAGTCACCTTACGACGGCGTGTGTGTGTGTTTGTGCGACACTACTGAGCTATTTTCTGCCCTCTCTCTATTTAAACGCGAACCAACCGGGCGTGTCCCAAAATAAAGCACTCCCCCCGTCCCTTGGAGTGCACCCTGGGTGTCATCTAACAGGACGGGGAAGGTGCTTTCCGTGTCGCGCTCGAGACCTTTTTTGTTGTTGTCGTAATGGTTGGTTGCTAGGAGATTGTGACCGTTAATTCGCTGTGTGTGTGTGTGTGCATAGCCTACAATAACAAAAAAACACGGAAAGAAAGGTTGTGATTATAACCACTGGAGTGATCAGTCAAAGCCAAAAGAGTGTGCGATGTCTGATACTCTGAACAGTTAGGAGTGTGTTCACACGGACACTTCTTTATAGACTCCGACGTACTGCTGCGCTGGCTGTGTGTGTGTGTGTGTGTGTGTGTGTCGGGTTCGAATGAGAGCTAAAAATAGCCACCCAATCAGCAGGAGTAATCAAGTGTGTCAGAGGCAGACGGCCACACCCTTCCTCTGGTAGGCAGGGACACCAGGGAAACAGCAGGCGCATGCAAAGGCAATCACACACATCTCTATCTGTCTCTCTATGTCTCTCTATGTCTCTCTGTCTCTCTTTCTCGCTCTCTCTTTCTCTCTCTCGCTCTCTCTTTCTCTCTCTCGCTCTCTCTTCCACCTTCAGTCGTGCAACTCTTCTCAGAGGTAAAGGGGAGGGGAGAGAGGCAGAGAGAGACTGAGCAAGTGAGAGAGAGTGTGTGTGTGTGTGAGAGAGAGAGAGATAGGGGGAGAGAAAGAGACAGTCAGAGAGAGAGAGAGAGGAGGGGGCGGGGGGGAGAGAGAGAGAGAGAGAGAGAGAGAGAGAGACTCAGAGAAGAGAGAGAGACTCAGAGAAGAGAGAGACTCAGAGAAGAGAGCGAGACGAGAAGAGGCAGTCTTTATGTCAGGTGCCAATATAAACAGTGCCCAGGGTTGGTACTAGACAGATGTCTTGCTGCTTGTCCCTCAATAGCCTCAGTGTTTGTGTGTGTGTGTGTGTGTGTGTGTGTTTGTGTGTGTGTGGGCACCACGGAGACAGATCTAGTGTCGGCGAGGAGGCGGGGTCAAACGGGGTGCTCTCACTCCGTCTGCTCTGAGAAGCCTCCAGTGTGAGAGGAGGGAGAGCGGAGAAGTGTGGTACTCTGTGGGGATATTGTGACTAGCGGGTTCAATCATTGCTGTGTGAGAGAGAGACCGAGGGACGTTGGAGACGCCTACAGTGGAGGTAGGATCACTGAGGACTTTTGAGCACTTGCATAGAATCATTTTTGTTTGTTTCATTCATGTGTTGTTGTGGCCAAATGTGTTGTTATTGAATAATTATTTAACCTTTTTAGATTAGGAAACGCTCATTCCAGTTTGAGGCAAGTAATGATGAGGAGGATTTCATTTTTTGAATGATTGCCATATGAATTATGATGTATTATTATTATAATACATCATTATTATTATTATGTATATAAAATATAATGTTACCGTGCCACCATTGGTTCATGGAGATCTGTGGGAAATAATAATATTGTGGATTTGTTGTGTTCTCCTTAGTGACTTGTGCCTTGTGTTTCTGAGTCACTTTTTGATCATAGCCTTCTTGGGAAAAATAGTGTGAGGTTAGCAAGCCCTGTGTCACTGCCTTGCATGGACTCTGCGTGTGTCTGTCCCTCTGCCCATCTACCTGCCATAGCTCTGTGATAATCCACTAAGTAGCTGCTAGCCAAGCTAAAAACCTGCTTACGTTACGCAGAGAGAGAAAGTGCCACCCGGGTCTCCACAGGCACCTAGGTTGATGGAATGACAGCCATTGATGGAGTTTTCCTCATTTAGATGCATGTTCCTTTTAAGGAGTCCATGCATAATACCCTTCAGCCCCATCCATACACCTTGGATGGCATTCCCCCGGGGGGGGGGGGGGGGGGAGTGGAGAAGGATGGCCATGACAGATCCATGGCCTGTCATGGCCCCTCAGACTTGAGCTCTAAATCAGGCCACCTGCCCTGGGTGTGGAGGTCTGGCTTTGGAGGTCCGGACAGCACAAGGTCTCATCCATCACTCACCGTCGTCGTCTTGCCCTGTGTCTGTAACGACCTGTGAGTGACAGCAGAGAGAGAGAGAGAGAGAGAGAGAGAGAGAGAGAGAGAGAGAGAGAGAGAGAGAGAGAGAGAGAGAGAGAGAGAGAGAGAGAGAGAGAGAGAGAGAGAGAGAGAGAGAGAGAGAGAGAGAGAGAGAGAGAGAGAGAGAGAGAGAGAGAGAGAGAGAGAGAGAGAGAGAGAGAGAGAGAGAGAGGTTGGGGGAAAGAGAGAGACGAGAGTCGGGCAGAGGGAGGAGGTGGGGGAAGAGAGGGAGAGAGTCGGAGCTAGAGGGAGGAGGGGCGGGGAAGAGAGGGAGGACAGGGAGCTAGAGGGAGAAGGGGATAGGGAGAGAGGAGTATATGATGGTGGGCGAGAGAGAGGTGTGGGAAAGAGGAAAAAAAGTGTGTGTGTGTGTACTAGGTGCAACACGGGCCTGTGTGTTTGTATGTGCATGCATACACACTGAATATTACAATTACAAACAATTACATTATCAGCTGTGTCTGGCCGGGTCGTCTACGTGGATGCTAAGTGTTTAATGATGGGTGATTAATTATCTGTGTGTGTTTGTAGACTAAATATAATCTGTGGCTTCACCTATTACGAGACATGAGTGCTCGAACTTGGCATGTGTTCAAAATGACAGTGCAACAACGTGTGTTGCCGAAGGTTGTATATAATCATGAAAACAAACATTATCTGTATACTTAATCAGTTTGTGCATTTTATGAACGTTAAACAAGTTCTAGAAGCAATATATCAAACCATTTCAACAATGACAAACTTTATTTTAGTACCTGGCCTGTTTATACCGTTTCACACTGCATACGGTGTCTACCGTATTAGTTAATACAGGTGTCGATACCATATTAGTTAAATGCATCGAATACACTTTATGTTCACACTCTTCTAATTTGCGATTCGCTGCGCACTAGATACCAGGTTTTCTGTTCACACACACACACACACACACACAGGAAGCGTAACCCGTAGTAGTTTTATTGCTTTGCACCCAAACTAGTTACTTCAGGATCGAAACCACCTCCCCAAGGTGGATTAGTTAATGCGCACTAGTTGGGTAGCGAATGTGCATTACTTGCCAGTGTGAAAGCAAAAGCGAAGCGAAACTAGTTTCGCAGCACATACCGTATTTAAGCCCAGTGTGAAAACGGTATTACTCATCTCTGATTGGATACTTTTTAACAAACGGTGTCTTCCCCTGCCATGCTGTTTACCTGCGTGAACCCCCCCCCCCCTATTCAAAGTCACACAGTGTTAGTGTCCGTCTGCCAGCGTCTGAGCACGCTCAGATGGGAGTGTGTGTGTGTGTGTGTGTGTGTGTGTGTGTGTGTGTGTGTGTGTGTGTGTGTGTGTGTGTGTGTGTGGTGTGTGTGTGTGTGTGTGTGTGTGTGTGTGTGTGTGTGTGTGTGTGTGTGTGTGTGTGTGTGTGTGTGTGTGTGTGTGTGTGTGTCTTCCTGTCTGACTGTGTTTTAGCGCTAACACAGCATGTCTGGATCTGTGAAGGGCTTTTCTCGGTGCACCATACAGACAACAAACAACCCATAATTGTTTGTATCCTCTGGTGACTCCACGTCATATCACAGCCTTGACTAAACGCTGAGGTATTTGTTGTTGCTATATTTCTAGTTAGGGAGTTATTGTGTAATGTCTGTTTGTCAAACAGTAGGGGCTTTCGGTTCACTGGAGAGGCATGTTTCCAAACGGTTTCCCCTTTTTCCATGGATGACAGGCGGGGTAGCTCATATGGAGAGCTGCTCAGACCTGACAACAGATTCCTGGGAACCCATAAGATATGAGTGAATAGTAATTATATATGACAAATAACAAAATGGCAAAACAGCAACAGATTCAGCTCACCGCAATGTGTGTCAAAAGAAGTTGACACCATTCAGAGTGTCATCAAATCAACATGTGTAGATAAACTAAAGAGGCGTGACTATAACGAGGTCCTTCCTGCAAGAGAGAATGAGATCCCTGGTGGACCGTGTTAGCGGTGATAGCTGGCTAAATAGGATGGAAGATGGAAGAGACTTGATTGGAGGATTAATACATGAACGGATTAGGCCGTATAACCATATGGCCATTAGTATCACGTAAAACCATTCTCAAGCACCTACCTCTTCGATTATCTCTACTGTGGTTTAATGTGTTTTTGTCTGAGGATGCACATGCCTCTGTGGCGTACATGCACACCCTCCTGCAGCTCTGGCTGACTGTCTCTGGCTGACTGTCTCTGGCTGACTGTCTCTGGCTGTTTGTGTCTGTCACCTTGTTAATTTTATGTCCTGTGGCAAATGGAGTCAATCCCCAGGAGAGAGAGGGGTAGGGGGACAGACGGAGGATAGCGAGTCGAATTTGAGAAAGAGAGGGAAGATTGCTTAGGCGATGGGTAGAGACAGGGAGATTGAGGAGAGAGAGGAGAGAGCGAGAGAGGTTTGGGAGAGAGATGAGAGAGAGAGAGAGAGAGAGAGAGAGGTTTGGGAGAGAGGAGAGAGAGAGAGAGAGAGAGGGGTTTGGAGAGAGGAAGAGAGAAGAGAGAGAGGGGTTTGGAGAGAGGGAAGAGAGAACGAGAGAGAGGGGTTTGGGAGAGAGGAGAAGACGAGAGAGAGAGGTTTGGGAGAGAGGAAGAGAGAACGAGAGAGAGGGGTTTGGGAGAGAGGAAGAGAGAAGAGAGAGAGAGGAGAGGAGAGGGAGGAAGAGAACGAGAGAGAGGGGTTTGGAGAGAGAGAGACGAGAGAGAGGGGTTTGGGAGAGAGGAAGAGAGAATGAGAGAGAGGGTTTGGAAGAGAACGAGAGAGAGGGGTTTGGAAGAGAGAGAGAGGGGTTTGGAAGAGAGAGAGAGGGGTTTGGGAGAGAGAAGAGGAGAGAGAACGAGAGAGAGGGAGAGGAGGGATGAGGGGAGAGAGAGGGGGGGGGCAGAGAAAGAGCGAGGGAGAGACAAGGGGTCGGAGGAGGCGATAGAGCTAAAGAGGAGAGAGGGAAAGGGGGAAAGAGGAGAGGGAGATCGAGAGAGATGAAGAGAGAAAAGACGGGGAGAGAGCGCTTGGAGCAGTCTGAGACAGCAGGAGTGGTCTCCCGTGAAGGCCACGCGTGGGTGGGGTCTGAGCTCAGGGATTAGAGGGACTGGACATGTGCCAACAGCTCTGCTGCACACAGCCGGAGCCGCAGTTAGCTAATTCTGGCCTGGGACCACACTGGCAGAGCAGGGGGGGGGGGCAGCGGAATGATGCAGCAGGAAATAAGCCAAGAGAGCACAACTCTAGCCCTGGCTGGGACTCGGCCGGCCACTTCAAAATCAAACTGCATGTCAGGTCTTTGTCACTTTACAGGAAGTGATGTTCCCGCAGGAAATGACCACTCAAGTGTGCAGTTGTGCACAGTTTCGGCCGTACACACTGAAAAAGCCTGAACAAAGACGACAGAAGTGTTTTTTGAACAGTGTTGGTGTAATGGAAAACTACATTTATGACTGCACTGAATTCCTTGGTAATGAATGATTGTGTTTGTTTGCACATTGTTCGGTCAGGTAACGTCATTTATAGCAATTAGACAGCTCTGCTTACCCCATTCCCAAGCAACAAGGAGCAGATGTTCTCAAACAATAGATCCAACGCTTAAAAAAAACGTAAACAGTCTCCACAGGGTCGAGGGCGTTCCTCGTGCCCTATTCATGCATGTGCAATGTGATCCTCGCTATAATTACTTGCCTATCGGTTATCGTTTCGGTACTGTCCTTGATACGTGACTGTGTGTGTTATTGTCTTAGTTATTTTAGGCTGTATAGACCCCCCCCCCCCCCCCACACACACACACACACACGCACACACACACATCTACCAACCAGAGCAGAAAATTAAGCATCTGTCATGGGAGCCCTCCTATGGCAGACGCCCAACCAACCAACTGAATGAAAAACCCCAAGGCTGTGTCTGTCCAAAATCATTCCCTCACCCCCTTTATTTCCCCTGCACAATGCATGATGATATGTTTGGTTATAGTGACCATCAGTTCTACACTACTTTTCCCGATGCCTTGTAGGATAGGTCGAGTGCCCAATATAGGATACAATAACTCTCGCTATACATTCGGACCGCGCTGCAAAATTGGCGGACTCACTATATAGTGACTATGTCACTCACTACCTCACAGCGAGAGAGAGTGAGGGAGTGGTTCTGGACTCAGTCCAACGTGTGACCTTTCCTGACCACTGACTGACCAGGCCATGTGGTGGCTGGCCTTAATGCAGATCAAAGGGTGGCGTGAAATGGTGAGTGAGGCCTGATGACATCATGAGTAGATCATAGTAGGTCATAGTGTCAGGAGTCTGACAGCTGACCATGGGATTAGCGTGTCCCGTATTAGAACAGGCTGTCGAAACACGCCAGAAACACGCCTACTTTATCACATTTTAAATGGATAGGTAGCATAGGACCGACATTGATTCATGGACTTATGGCAGGACTTTGACCCCCCACCGAGATTGGCTTCTGGGTTTTGATCCTCAATGTCCACATGTCTATCCTGCAGGGTGAGGCCTGCTTCTTAATGACCTTCTGTCTGTTGTTAACCTGAAATCAATGGACATGCAAACATACTGCACTGCTAACTAAGTGAGCATTTCCAGAACAATACCTGCCTCACAAACATATCACTCAGTAGTTTGGTATCGTCTGGCGCGCCTGACCCTTCTCTGGTGTATTTATTTATAATACCACTCTCCACAACAACTGTCCGATCCGAGTATCCGCTGCCCAGACGGCGATGACAACCAAAAATACCCCCAGAGTCTCATGGCAGCTGCTCCACTGTCAAACAGAAACATACGAGGCTGCCTCCTGTTAGCTGGTAACCTTGTTAGCTTGTTGACTCCCGTTAGCTCATAACCTTCTGTTAGCTTGTACTTTCCCGTTAGCTCGTAACCACCCATTAGCTCATAACCAACCAATAGCTCGTAAACTTCTGTTAGCTCAGAACCTTCCGTTAGCTCGTAACCTCCCATTAGCTCGTAACCTCCCGTTAGCTCGTAACCTCCCGTTAGCTCAGAACCTTCCGTTAGCTCGTAACATCCCATTAGCTCGTAACCTCCCGTTAGCTCAGAATCTCTCGTTAGCTCAGAACAGGTTGGAACAAGACACTGCCCCCCATGGGATTTGGTTAATTTGAATGTGTTGAAGGCCCAGGTTTGGTACAGATAATGGTTGCTGCAAAACTAACTGAAACTGGTTCTGATTTTTGCTCACAAACATTGTGTTACTACAGACAGTATTTGGTTTGGGCTTTGTGTGTAGGTCCTATCTAACACAGATGCGTCATGTTTACCATTTGCTCTTTTATGTTTAATTTAGCAGAACACTTCCGTCCAAGGCTGTGGACATTGGGGATCGAACCCAGAACCTTTGGGCTGGGAGTCGGAACACCCTAACCACTACCCCATGTAAAGTCAAGCAGTAAAGCTTCTCTTTGAGGTATTCTGAGATCTGTCTCTATAGTCAGTTCTCTCAACCGTCACACTGAGGACAGCCTCCCTCCGCAGAACTCCAATGACATGATCAATCATCACAGTTTGTGTCGTTGTGTCTGCTTTCAGATACTTAATGATCCATAGGAGGGACTTCACTAAAATATCATGCAAATATATTCCCTTTTCCTCCAACAGTAAAACTTTAAGGACTTTCTTTCCCATGGGCGCAAATGGTGTAAAAAAAAAAAAAATGCTTTCACAGACAGAAATGTTTTTATATATATATATTTGTTTTGCTCTCAGCAGACCAGAAGTTTACTCAAAGCTATTTGAAGTAGGTTTTTAAATGTCGCGGTTTTGTTTTGGGTCCGATTGCATCTCTCGCTATGCTGTGTGTGTGTGTGTGTGTGTGTGTGTGTGTGTGTGTGTGTGTGTGTGTGTGTGTGTGTGTGTGTGTGTGTGTGTGTGTGTGTGTGTGTGTGTGTGTGTGTGTGTGTGTGTGTGTGTGTGTGTGTGTGTGTGTGTGTGTGTGTGTTGGATGCACACCCGATGTTTGGCCCATGGTGATCATAATGATGATGATGATGATGTCATTGTGGGGGGAAAATCCGTACACATTTTTGTGGTCTTGCTGTTTGCATTGACCAAGAGGGAGAAGATTTTAAAAAGCGAAAAAAGCACGATGCACACGGGAAATACAGTACAGAGTAAGAGGAGACCGCAGTCAAAACTTCCTGTGTTATTTTTAAAGAGCCTTTTTAAAGAGCGTGCAGCTCGGCCTATGGGCAGCAGCTGCTCCTCAATTATAAATACCTTTATTTTTTTTATTTTTTATAATTTGTTTGGAAAGAGCTTGGAAAACACAACGCATGGAATCTTATTCAAGCTTCGATGTGTATCTGAGCTTCTTTTCCTTTGAGTTACGGTACACTCTTCAGCCAAGCGGTGTACGGTATAGAATGTATACGGTATAAGAACAGTAATGCATGCGCATAGTACACATGAAAACAAGGACTGAAAAGCTTTACCAACACCGTTGGTACCGCCACACGTCGTGTCTAATCCAGTGTGTGTGTGTGTGTGTGTGTGGATAATGTATCAAAGTGTGTGTGTGTTACTACTTGTCTCTGATCCGCAGCTGAAGTGGTTTATATACTCGGGGGCTCCCCCCCCCCCCCCTTTATCCCTTACAGCCACTTCAGGACCCCTCCACCGCTATTAATATCACACCACGCCCTCCTCTCTCTCCGGATGTGCTCCGTCATGACGTGTACACTTCCCCGTTTCCTCTTCCTCCTCCTTCCTTACCCGCCTCACCCCCTCGACCCCTCCTCGGTTAAGGGGTCGTCCTTTTTCGAAACCAGAAAATCCCCCTTTCGCTCTCCTCCTCCTCTCTCTCTCTCTCCCTGTACTCCACGCCACTCCTCTCCCCCTCTCTCCTCCCCTCTCCTACCCTCTCTCTCTCTCTCTCTCTCTCTCTCTCTCTCTCTCCCACCGCAAGGACTCGGACAGCACACTGGGACCATAGCGGAAGAGGTGACATGGAGAGAACAGGGAGAGAGACAGGTAGAGGGAAAGAGAGATGGCAAGGGATAGAGGATGAGTGATGGAGAGAGAATGTGAGAGGGAAAGTAAAAAAACAGAGGGGTAAGAGACAGAGGGAACTTTATTGAGACCTGGAGAGTGAAAGATAGAGAGGGGAGCTGGAGAACCTTGCCCTTGTCCTGTTTTTCCACACAGTGGGTAAGGTCTGCGGGAACCAGGCCCTTCTGTTTGGCTAGCGGTGTAATAATGCAGTTCCTATGGAGGCGATGACATGTGGTGCCTACAGTGTACCTCTGACCAGAGTCAGTCTCTGCTCGACCTGCATTCTGACAGCTGGTAAGACACGTGTGTGTAAGTGTTGTGCGTGTGTGTGTTTTCGTATTAAGGGCTGAGGGGGTTTGTTGCTGATTGTTGATTGGCTTGTTGACAGGTTGATTTCACTTGATTACTGCCAGACAAAACAAGGATGAGTTGAGGTAAATATCTATCATAACACCAAGACATGACGATAAGTCATTGTGTGTGTGTGTGTGTGTGTGTGTGTGTGTGTGTGTGTGTGTGTGTGTGTGTGTGTGTGTGTGTGTGTGTGTGTGTGTGTGTGTGTGTGTGTGTGTGTGTGTGTGTGTGTGTGTGTGTGTGTGTGTGTGTGTGTATTTTGTAATGCCATTAAGCGTTCCAGCACTTAAGCCCATTGTTTGGTTGAGGTCACAAGATAAGGTTTCTACTTCAGAATTCCCGTAGAATTGACTGTTTGGCCATACTAGGCTTCCGTACAGATTTTAGTTCACAACTACGTGTTTCAAGATCGCCTTTGTCATTAAGGCTTAGAGAGTACTGTTTTACTGCTTTGTTTAGGTTCAGTTCAACTTTTGTACCGGGAAAGTAACCAAGTAACCACCAATAAACGTGCATGTGTGTGTTTGCTTGTTCGTGGTGTGCACCAGTGCATGTGCAGGTAGATCAGTAGTTAGCCTCCATAAGCTCACTTAGCGACAGAGGCAAGGTGTGTTGACTTCATTATTGTTGAGTGACAAAGTGATTAGTCGCCACACTCGAGAACTCTGTCTAATCTGTGTCAACACCCCCTGCCTCCTCATACTCACTGTCTCACGCATCTGTCGCCCTCACCTTCTTCAAGGAGCGGGTTATTAAAGCGTCTTGTCACTGTTGTTCCCCCTGCAAGCGTGGTGTGATGTCAGTGCTTTCATTTACCTAAAAATCCCCAGTGGGGTCACGTCTAATAACTTCAGTTATTAGACGATGCAGAGTTTTAAGGCACAGTGTTTAGGAGGCTGTTGTGGCTAGCTGCTGAGTAACGGGTTGTAAAATATGAAACACTGTTTGTTTCACAGTGGATAACGTTTTATTTCCCTTCCCCTGTGTCTTTTAGTAGGCGGCCAGCCGACTAACACATAGCCACCGAGTGATGGCGATTTTAGGATTTAGGTTGTACCTTGTTGGTACAACAACATGGACTTCTACTTCCACTAGCATACTGTTGTTTCGGTGGAAAAACCAATACAACATTTTGTACACTGGCTATTAACGCACTGGTTGTTGCTTTTTTTGTAATTTGGTCTTGCAGCACTTAAGAATATATAGATTGTTCTCAGCCTCACCTGTAAGTCTCTTCTGGTGGCTCAATGTAGTGTAACATACAGCAGCACCCTGGACCTGCCCTACCACCAACCAACCACATCCACTCTGAGCTCGGAACAGCTGCAGGGTAAATAGGGGCCCGCTGTTCCATTCATATGATGATGATGATGAAATTCAAGTCGATATGACACAGGAAACACGTTAGCCATGTACACACTTAGCACTGTCGCTCACCGGGCTCTGACACACAGACACAACTATATGAGAGAGAGAGAGAGAGAGAGAGAGAGAGAGAGAGAGAGAGAGAGAGAGAGAGAGGAGAGAGAGAGAGAGAGAGAGAGAGAGAGAGAGAGAGAGAGAGAGAGAGAGAGAGAGAGAGAGAGAGAGAGAGAGAGAGAGAGAGAGAGAGAGAGAGAGAGAGAGAGAGAGAGAGAGATCTTCCTTACTTCCTTCTCCTCATCAATGCATTATAAATAGAAATGAACATTTGAGAATGTCTTTAATTTTCAAGAGGTTGGACACAAACTGGCTTTGCTGTAACTGCAACTACAAATCCACCTAATCGGCAATTGGGTTGCATCCTATTCCTTCCGGAGAGCATTGGAAGAATCATTTGGAAAGGAAGTGCATTTCATACATGCCCATATATGGCCCATACCAGCGGGCTTACATCTGGTGTCTGTGAGCTTTGGTTAAACAGGCAGGTGCACCATGGTGTTGATTACTGTGTGTGTGTGTGGAGGGGGAGGGGCTGGTGTTTCAATGTGACTTTGCAGCTATGACAAACTAATTTGTGTTGTCAAGGTCCTCGTCTGGATGTATTTATACATACCCGGCTACTCACAATGGAAAGCGTGCGTGCATGTGTGCGTGCGTGTGTGTGTGTGTGTATGTGTGTTGGCACTTGCGTGCGTGTGTGACACACACACATGCATGACCATGAGTCCTGTGGTGTAAACTTAGTATGTTGTTCTAAATGCATATTTTCATATTTGTTTTGCCTGGTATTGTAGTCGTTGTATAATAACTGGCTGCTGTCCTGTCCGGCTTTTTCCATTTATTTGTGCTTCCGTTGCCATGGATTGCTGGTATTGTATTGTGCCGTGTGTTTGTTATCTAACCAGACACCGCTTCAAGGTGACATGGCGGAGATTTGACAAGGCGCCGATATTTTCTCTATTACGTTTATGTCCCCGTTTCCGCAAGTCATTCATCATTTTTTTTGGGGGGTGGGGGCGGTCAGATTTGAGATGGATTTCGGTGTACCGGCCGATGGAAAGGCACCGGCTTGTCTCCAGTAGAACATGACAAATATGGAGGAAAATGAAACGGCCCTGGCCAATTATCTCCAACTCTCCACCGCAGATAGTCCTCACCTCCCCGGGGGAGATTAGAGGAAATGAACTGTGAGTAATATCATCTTTAAACAGCCAATGGCAGCCCCCTTATCAGAGGAACACTGTCAAAACCGCCGTGACCAGTCTTTTTCTTGTTTAAATTACAGCAAAAATAATTAATCTGTAATTGATGGACCTCGGAACGGAGCTGTGAAAGTGATAAATGCCCCAAAAGGGTAAAAATCAGCAACTTTGTGTGGAACACTCTGGAGTTGGGCCTTGGCTAAAGAGTCAAACCAGAATAGTTTGACTTGTTGGTAAGCTAATGTTTTTCACAGGAATGTCCTTGAAAGAAAGAATGGAGATTGTTATAAAGATTATTAGGGTATTTCACTGTGGCATGTGGAATACTTGCGGGTAATAACAAATATGCTAAAAAGAAGTGTGCTAAAAAACTCTACATATCTGTGTGGCTCATGATGGATGGGATCTTCGCAACACTTTTCCTACTTTGCTTAGGCTGCCTGCGTTCACCGCAAGCATTGTGAAGTTCTAACCCGGAAAAAAACAATCGCTGAGATGCGAAGTGGAAGACCACACAAGTAACCACCAGTCACCACATTATCACTAAACACATCGTCAGCGCAAAGAATTAAAAACAAGAGTGTTTGTCGGGAGCTTCTTGACATTCCCTGCAGCGGGTTGAATCGTCCGGCCGTCGGACTCGCATCCTCCGGAGAGATAAATGACTCCTTCTGTATGAGAACCGTGAGTTTTGAGGAAGGCCTTTTTTTCGCCGTCTCAGCAGGAGCGGCGGATGTGGAAACGGTTTGGAGAGATTGAGCCCAAGGCACATCAAAACCAAAACCTAGAGGAGTGGTTCCCGAGGCAAGGCCTAGCCTCGAGGCAAGGCCTGCCGTGAAACGTGTGTATTCTTGCGAAAAGAGATGTTGACAGTTGTTTCTATTTACAATAGAATCATGAATCATTTCGATTAGTTTTAGCTTTCAAATCTACAACACGAGCGTTGCTCACTCCTAAATCCTATTTCAAATCCATCCGGTGGTTATGAAGCAAGAGTGTCTACAGGCTACAGCAGGGAGAGACTTTAAAGGATGGAATTATAGAAAGAAGTCAAGTTTATTGTCACTTCACAGTTTACACAAGTATAAAGCAGTGAGTGAAAATCTTATGTGCAATACCCGACGACAGACAGCAGTTATAAAAATAAGATAAAAAGTATATGTTAATAGAATATAGTATAGAATATCATAGGTAGTATATAGTGTTGTTTATAGTATAGTTCTGTTTAGTATAGTATTGTATAGTTTAGTATAGTATAGTATTGGTTGTAGGAAATTCCTACTGCGGGAGGGAATGGGGAGTAAGCATTCCATTGTACTTTAAAATTGCAAATAAAAACATGTTGAATCTTGAATCTCAAATCTTGAGAAACGAAAGTAAAAGAAAAACAATTCCCATGTTTTCCTGCTGTTGTAATCGCTGACTCTGATACTGAAATGGTATCAGAAGGAACTTGTTTCATCACGACACAACTCTCAGGAATCAAGGTCACAGTTGGCTTCCAGACTCCCTGGGGCTACAAACACCGCAGTAGGTTTTACTTCAGTCACCGTTGTTCCGAGAAATGTTGTTAGTTTGAATTCCCTTCAAAAGGTTCAAGGTTTTGCCTGAGAGTTTCAGCTCTGCTCTTGCAGATGTAGAACTTGTTACTTTTACCGAATTGACACTTGAGCATAATCGGGGGGCCGCCGGCTTTGTTTAACAATCCAGGGGCTGTTTATTCTTCAAGGTTAGCTGCTTCTTAGCCGTCCACAGCCAACCGCGGCACCATGCACTTTAACCCTCTTAGCCAATCACAGCAGTTTAGGAGGCAGGGAGCGAGTGAGCAGATTAGGCCTATTAGTTCTGCATGGTGCTGTGAGAAGTGGCTGTTCAGTGCAGCAGCGTTCAAACACAAAAGTGTTTCAGTATTTATATGTTATATAAGGGTCATTTAGTTTAACATATTGTTTTTGCTGCAGTGTGAGCTACGGCAAAGCCAATCGACCCAGAAATATATAATGTATAATATATATTTATGCATTTCATTACACCACTTTGAGTGTTCAATCTAGGGGGTTACCAGGGATACTGTGTGTGTGTGTGTGTGTGTGTGTGTGTATAATGTATCTAAGTGTGTAATAAGCTCTTTTATAGTTTTTATAGTATGTTTCGATGCAGAGATGCAGAAAATAGGTGCACAGTAAATCCACAGCCACTCTGACTGCTCCCATAAATACTCCCTCTGGTTTTTATACCCTGCGGATGGGATCAAAGTTCTGGGATGGGATCAAAGGGGTGTGGGTGTGTGTGTGTGTGTGTGTGTGTGTGTGTGTGTGTGTGTGTGTGTGTGTGTGTGTGTGTGTGTGTGTGTGTGTGTGTGTGTGTGTGTGTGTGTGTGTGTGTGTGTGTGTGTGTGTGTGTGTGTGTGTGTGTCACGGATCACATGACTCACACGCAAACACAACAGAGGACCTCTGGAGTGATTCATCTCGACTCGCGTTTCTCCGCAGATAGCGCTGAGTGACACGACCGCAACCCAGACGTTTTAGTTAGTTAGTTTGTGTCGTCTCTCCCCTACAGTGTGGAAGGTGATGCTGCGGGCGGTGAGGCGGGACCCTCGCTGGACACCGGTTACGCTTGTGTTCCCGTGAGCCACAAACACCACCACCACCATCCCCACCACCGCGGCGGCGGCGGCGGCGGCAGAGGTGCCGAAGAGGCGGGGCCCCGGTCCCTGGAGCACCTGGACAGCGGCGGCGGGCACCTGTACGGACACATCGTGGTGCTGCCGGGCCACCAGCGACCCCGCCGGCCCAAGCTGCAGCCCGCGCAGTCCATCCTCCGCAAGCAGGCCGAGGAGGAGGCCATCAAGCGCTCCCGCTCGCTCTCCGAGAGCTATGAGCTCTCCTCCGACCTCCAGGACAAACAGGTGAGGAGGAGGTGGAGGGAGTTGTGGAGGGGGAGGTGAAGGGGGTGGGTTAGGTGGTGGAGGAGGTGCAGTGGAAGGATGAGGTGGGGGGAGCGCTGGAGGCGGAGGAGCTTGAGAGGGGCGGGCGGAGGAGGTAGTGAAGGGAGTAGAGGAGCTTGTGAGGTGGATGGAGGAGGTGGAGGAGGTAGTGAGGGGGTTGAAGGAGATGAAGGAGGTAGTAAAGGTGGTGGAGGAGGTGGACTGGGGGGTAGTGGGGGTAAATGACTGTAATGACTGGCTGTTGTGAAATGCCACCAACTACATTACATATGTGCATACTCATTTATTTCTCTCTCTGTGCAGGTGGAGATGCTAGAGAGGAAGTATGGAGGCCGCTTCATAACCCGCCATGCGGCACGCACCATCCAGACAGCCTTCCGCCAGTACCAGATGAACAAGAACTTTGAGCGCCTCAGGAGTTCTATGTCTGAGAATCGCATGTCTCGACGCATCGTTCTGTCCAATATGAGAATGCAGTTTTCCTTTGAAGGACCTGAGAAAGTCCACAGCTCCTACTTTGAGGGCAAGCAGGTCTCCTTGACAGACGACGGTGGCGCCAAGCTCGGCGCTTTGGTTCAAGCGGAGCACGGCGGGGACATGGGCGTCATGCCCAAGCCTCCCGCTGCCCAAACGGACTTCACGGACGCCATCACAGAGCTGGAGGACGCGTTCTCCCGGCAGGTCAAGTCCCTGGCCGAGTCCATCGACGACGCCCTGAACTGCCGCAGTCTCCACGGTGACGATGGCTCGCCGGACCCCGTGGTGAGGTCCCACCAGGACCCCGAGAGGGACGGCCACCTGACCTACCAGGGAAAGCCGTCCTCCTTGTCTTCCGGTGAGCCCCGCAAGCTGGACGAGATGCGGGCGTCGTACAGCGACGTCACGCTCTACATCGACGAGGAGGAGCTGTCTCCACCACTGCCGCATGCCCAGACGGCGGAGCGGCCCTCCAGCACTGAGTCGGACCTGCGGCTGCGCTCGCTCAACTCCTCACAGGACTACTGGGCCCTGGTGCACAGCAAGGAGGACTCCAAGGGGGACACAGACTCCAGCTGCCACAGCACGCCCTCCCTGGAGCGGCAGGAGCAGAAGCAGCAGCGGCTGCGTGTGGACCATCTCCCCGTGCTCACCATTGAGCCCCCCAGCGACAGCTCGGTGGAGCTGAGTGACCGCTCCGACCGCGGCTCGCTGAAGCGGCAGAGCGCCTACGAGCGGAGCCAGGGCAACCAGCAGAGCAGCCCCAGGCACGGTGGGCTTCCCCCCCGGGGGCCACCGCGAGGGGACGAGGACGGGCCCCCCACCGCCGCCTCCACCGCCGCGGCAGCAGCCCGACAACACCACCACCATCACCACCACCACCACCACCAACGCCCGCGGCAGCTGGACGCCCATCTGGCCATCAACGGCACCGCCAACCGGCAGAGCAAGTCCGAGTCGGACTTCTCGGACGGGGACAACGACAGCGTCAACAGCACGTCCAACTCCAACGACACCGCCAACTGCAGCTCCGAGTCGTCGTCGCGGGACAGCCTGCGGGAGCAGACACTCAGCAAGCAGACGTACCACAAGGAGACGCGCAACAGCTGGGACTCGCCAAACTTCAGCAACGACATCATCCGCAAGAGGCACTACCGCATCGGCCTGAACCTCTTCAACAAGTACGTAGGGCCACACCTGCCGTGAGATTGCATGACCGACCACACGATCTCCACACCCGATGCCAGACAGGAAGGAGAAGTTTGAGGACAAGAATCGGCTCGCACGTCATCATTGCTGTTTTGTTAAGGCTTGAAAGTGTTTAGGGCCGTAATTGTTGTTTTAGTCATCCGACTTACGGTGAATACAGAGGGGTTACATGGTGTGTACAGTATACAGAGACGGGTCAGTCTGAGTTTGCAGGTTGAGGACAGATGTGATAGACTAGCCATATGTGTGTTATGTCTGCTCTGCGACATCAACTAATTTCCATGGAAGAAAAAAAAGGCAGAAAAGTTGATTACAGTTTGCCTGTTGTTTTTGCTTTAATCAGAGGTGATTGAGTATTGCTTTGCCTCAGAACCAGACATTACGTTCCTTTTAATCAACATGTGTTACAAGTGGAGAAAAACAGCCCCCCCCACACACACACACACACACACACACAGAGACTAGGCCTATACATAAACACAGACACTTGCCCCCACATCCCTCCCCCGTTCTTACCCACCTCCCTGTCTCCCTTATCTGGAACCCATTAATCCAGAGGTAACCAGTGCAGAGAGATAATCACAGGGTTGGACTCCATCCACTCCCCTGTCCTCTGACTCCCTGTCTTCCTCTGTGTCTCCAGGAAGCCAGAGAAGGGGGTCCAGTACCTGATCGAGAGGAACTTTGTTCCGGACACCCCCGTGGGCGTCGCCCACTTCCTGTTGCAGAGGAAGGGCCTGAGCAGGCAGATGATCGGAGAGTTCCTGGGCAACAGACAGAAGCAGTTCAACAGGGACGTCCTGGAGTAAGTGACCTTCAGCTGACCTTTACACCCTAACCCCCCCAAACCCTAACCCCTTAACCCGAACCCAACCCCCATGCAAATGACCAAGTGACCTTCAGTTCTCATCACAGCCCCCCCATGATTTAATTTGTTGTGTCTTTACATACCAATGATTCAATGTTATGTTATATGTTATATATATATATATATATATATATATATATATATATATATATATATATAGCTTTTGTTTGAACTAGTGTACAGTATGTTGCTTGTCTAAATCATTGTAAATCTCAATGAGACTAACAAAACCACAGAACTCTAACCCCCTAACCAGCCCTATAACCCTTTCCCTAAAAAAACACTATTCATTCCAGAAGGGAACTTGGAGAAAAGTGTTAGAGCAGCAAAAGCACAGTCCAAATCAAACAAGAGAATATAAAACAAGAATAAAAGTAACCATTGCGTTTTGATTCCTACTGCTACCCTGCTTATGATGAAACTTGTTCTTGCGCATTCCAATCTTAATTGTATGCGTGACTTAAATTCCAACACATGCAGCCAAATTAAACCCTAATGACTAAATGTGTGCATGTTTTAGTGGCTGTAGAAGTGAACGAGACTGCACTGATTATGCCAATTACAGACTAGACTACTTTAAGAGGGATTGCTGAGAGAGAGAGACATACGGGTGTCCAGCTCAAGTGGCACTTGGTAGCTTCTAATAGCTGGTTTGGTTAGCTCTGCATCAGCTAAGCTGCTCAGACATGGCAAGTGGTGAAACGCCTCATCAGCTGTTGTTTTCCTCTGAGGGGATGGGTACATCTCCTCAAAACAACACCAACTTCCACCACTTTCCCCACTGGCCTTTTCCGTGACCTGGCGGCGTGACGTCACGGTCAAACGATTGTTCCGGAGCGATGATCGTTTATTGTCTTGCTCCGACTTCTCAACGGCGCTGTATTATTGTGTATCGATAAAAAATTTGAAGAGGACTCTGTGTACCGTGCTGCCCCCAGGCTTCCAATGTCCATATCCGTACTAATCACTCTTCCACTTCATGGTGTTGGACTCCAGTGAAGTTAATTGAGATTCAAAGCAGAGCCGCCGTAGCCGATCTGCATCGATGTGTGACGCCCAATTACTAAAGAGCTGTTGTGGCCACGCCAATATGTCCAGTGGGGAGATTGACCTTTGTTACTCTTAAGCATGGGACTAGATGCCACTCAATTCTACACACTGCCCCTTGGAAGAATAGTTTATTCACAGTCTGTGTTGTGTGAGAATGTGTTGGTATATGTGAGTGATTAAGAACTGCCTCCAACACAGCAATATAGCAATGTTTCACCCATTTCAAGTTTGCTTTGACTGAGTAGCTTATTAGCTTATTACACACAACATGCTTTGGTGATGTAGGATTTTGCAAGGTCAAATTGTCTAAATGCTAATCAGCTAAATAAAGGGGTCAGAAATGTCGGTCCCTTATAATATTACCACATTAAACAAATATACTGGGTGAAATATAACTTTAATACATTACATTAGAGTGTGTGCTTGATCACCATGTGTACTGCATACACAATGCTTTTTTGTTGACAAATATTTTTTATTTGGTTTTGTCATTTACATTTTTCATTCTTACATTACATTACAGTAAATGCCAACCAACAAGGAAAAGCAATACATAATGCTTTCAAAGTATCTGATGGCAGACTGCATGTGTTGGGTGTGTGTGCTGGGGGTTGTTGTTCTTGTGCTGTCTGACCCGGCTGACTCTGTGTCTCTGTGTTTCCTCCCCAGCTGTGTGGTGGATGAGATGGACTTCTCCGCCATGGAGCTGGACGAGGCCCTGAGGAAGTTCCAGGCGCACATCAGGGTCCAGGGCGAGGCGCAGAAGGTGGAGCGGCTCATAGAGGCTTACAGGTGGGGGTTGCGATCCGTCAGACCGGTCGATGTCGACCCATAGCCAGGAGCGCAATTTGTTTGGGCAAATTTCTTTGACACAATGCCCGGGTTACGGGGTTTGATTCCCACTGGGGGTCACCTCCACTAGCCCCATAATGTGTTTTACGTCCATGGTTTGAGCACAACACTGTGGATTTAAATGTTTTGTTTTGCAGGGATAAATAACGCATTTTAGCAGAATTTGTCAGGGCATCTTCAAATATTTGATGCAACATTGGAAAGTATTGCAACAGACCAATTTAGTATGGTGTGTGTGTTCCGTTGTTCTGCTATGACGTCAGAAGTAGTAAATGGACTGCATTTATATAGCGCTTTTCTAACCAGTGCGGCCACTCAAAGCGCTTTACAAGTCATGCCTCACATTCACCCATTCATACACACATTCAAGCACCGACGGCGGAGTCAGCCACGCAAGGAGACAGCCAGCACGTCAGGAGCAGTTAGGGTTAGGGTGTCTTGCTCAAGATCGAACCAGCAACCGCTCTACCTCCTGAGCTATACTGCCGCTATAGTGCATTATGTACAGAGCACGGGTGCACATGTGATTAGAATGCAAAATGTAAGACGCTTTGTACCCAGACGTGTCATCGAATGCTAAAATCAATGGACAGCAGCGGTTGGGCGCTTATCGCAATGTGCCATTCCTTCAATGTTATAATGATTAGGTATTATAATTATCTGAGCATGGGATCTGAGCACGAGTGCCGCTCCCTCCAATTGTTCCAAATTGTTTTTTTTTAAGCCATGTCACTTGTCAAAGCATGAAAAGAAAATGACCCGGCAAGAGGTAATTAGAGGGCGTGTAAATATTCAAGAATGCCAGCTTCCTCGTTCCTCATTCATGAAATGGTTCTGAAAGGTGGAACGAGACACCCATTGTGAGCCCCCGGAGTGCTATTTATTGTCCCCCCCGGAGTGCTATTTATTCTATTTATTCTCCTCCCCGGATCACCACGCAGTGGAAGGCTTTTGCGAGAATGCGCTTCGATCAGCACACAGCCGGGGTCCGGGGGTCTCTGGCGTCGTCTAATACTGCGGTTATCTGCGTCTGAAGGGACGGGGACTCCGGCGGTAAGCGATCATCTAGCAGGCAGTACATGGCGCGGACCCCCCCCCGGACACGATCCATGCGATCCCGACGGAGGTCAAAGACAAGAGCCGCTAAATCCTTGTATTGGCGTGCGTGCCTCTCGATCTCGAGGGCTGGGGAGGGAAGACGCTCCGCTTTTATGACCAGCGAAGAAGATTGGCAAGTGAATGGCCATATCTGTATTGATCCACCTTGTGGAATGAGGAGGCGGGGAAAAAATCTCTAAAGGTTAGGTTGTCATACTTTCAGGGTTTGTAAAGTTGTACTTCCTCTGATGTTTAGATAGTGACTGTTGTGTGAAGGGGTGTGCTGTGTTTGCCGTGCTCAGCTTGTTTTGCCGTGTGTTTGACAGCCAGCGCTACTGCATCTGTAACCCCGGGGTGGTGCGCCAGTTCAGGAACCCTGACACCATCTTCATCCTGGCCTTCGCCATCATCCTCCTCAACACGGACATGTACAGCCCCAACGTCAAGCCCGAGAGGAAGATGAAGCTGGAAGACTTTGTCAAGAACCTGAGAGGTACTGTTTACCCTCACACAGCGCACATCCAATCAAGTCAAGTCAAGTCAAGTCAAGTTTATTGTCAGATCAAAGTTATACAAGTATAAGCAATGGGTGAAAATCTTAAGTGCAATACACGACGACAGACAGCACGACGACAGTATATTGGTCGGCGGTGGACATTGGGGATCGAACCCAGTACGTTTTTACCTAGGAGTTGAACCACTCCACTACCCTGCCGCCTCATGTATTTCATTAAGATTTAAGGATAAAGCAAAGCTCCTTGTCGCAAATTGCATTCGCCTTGTTTATTGTTTTTCAGTGAATGTGTGATTTGTTTTGTAGGCGGCGTTGCTGGGTGTGAGCCAGTGTTTAGCTGGGTTTCTCAGATTGCTCTAAAGGGGAATAAGCTTTGGGTGGATACCATGGCTAACTCATTTCACCGTCCATTGGAGTGTTAGTAATTAAAGTGTAGCATAAGGAGGATGTGGATCATGTCCTCTGTGACTCCGGGGAGGTGTTTCTCTGCAATGTGCAATTTATTTAAAGTCACTCAATCTCTATCTTTCTCTTTCTCTCTCCCCTCCCCCCCTCCCTCCTCCCTCCCCCCTCCCTCCCCCTCCCTCCTCCCCTACCCGCCCCTACCTGCCCCCCCGACACCAGGGGTGGACGACGGGGAGGACATACCCAGGCAGACCCTGGTGGGGATCTACGAGAGGATCCGGAAGCACGAGCTGAAGACCAACGAGGACCACATGTCCCAGGTTCAGAAGGTGGAGAAGCTCATTGTGGGAAAGAAGCCTGTAAGTTCTGAGCAACCTCCACCCTCTCCATCCTCTCTACCCCCTGTCCAGGGTATAATGGGCCTAGACAATTTACCCCTTTCTCTCTTTTTCCACTCGGAGTCTAAATCTTTCCACACACACACACACACACACACACACACACACACACACACACACACACACACACCACACACACACACACACACACACACACACACACACACACACACAGCGAGTCATCACACACAGAGTCAACACACACACACACACCGAGCCAAGCTAGCCCTATTTACTGCAACATTAGGTTTTTCATCATTTCATCATAATGTCCAAGAAGCAAGCCACATTAAGTCATTTCTTTGGTGTGTCACCACCTTCAAAGAAATGCCGGACTGAACCTAAACATAAAAATTGTGTGTTTGCGTGGCTGCAGTAAGTGTCCATACAGACAAAGACCACACAGAGATGGGAAATGTCCATCCAGCTTTTAAAAAATATATATTTTGTACATATCTCGCCTGTCAGACTCTCGCCTCTCGTCCCTAATGCATATCCACTTTTACCCAAAGCCAGCTGTTAAATGATGGATGCAAACCGCTAATCGCAGAAAAAAGTAGGCCTATGATGGCCTAGGCCATCTACTATGTTTGAAAGAAAGGAAGACGGTGACAGCTTGTAGGTGCTGCGTAAAGGGGGGGAGTACCAAGCAACATCTCCAGGTGCTCCCATGAGAACCAGACCAAAAAAGTGATGTGCCTATTACCCCATGTGCTATTCAACCGTCCGACAGGAGCAATGGTGCATCAATGGACCACACTGTCAAAACCACCAGCAGAAAGGAAAACAAACACACACACACACACACACGCACACGTGTGCACACGCACAAACACCCTTAACGAGAGCAGATGCTCCTTGCATTACGACACAATCTAATGTTTCATGGCAGCCAGAAGTCCTTCAAGCTGCGCGACTCCTCTCTGGCCCCTGAGACCCAGAGGGGCCCGGACCAGAGACGGGGAGAGAGAAGGCAACTGGCCTGTTAAACCGATGGTATCACGGAAACCACACCCTGTCGGCCACGTTCCCACAGCCCCCCCACACAGTGCTCTGAAGTGAGGTTACCTGGAGGGAACATGTCCTCTTCATCCCCTCATTCCTGATTCGTCTCACTAACCCCACTCGACTGTCACCTGGCGGGGGCCGGGGGCCCCTTACCCATTTCATTACCAGAGAGGTGTGGAACTGGATAATGATTTCTCTAAAGGGCATATTGTTTGACTGTCTGGCTTCCTGGTGGATAGGGAAGTCGTTTTTAATAAACCCTGTGTACTGACGATAGTCTAGTAATATGTTCCTCTCTCTGTCTCTCTCTCTCTCTCTCCATTTCCCTATCTTCCTCTCTGTTACGCTCTCTCTGTCTCCCTGTCTCTTTATTTTGCTCTCTCTCTCTCTCTCTCTCTCTCTCTCTCTCTCTCTCTCTCTCTCTCTCTCTCTCTCTCTCTCTCTCTCTCTCTCTCTCTCTCTCTCTCTCTCTCTCTCTCTCTCTCTCTCTCTCTCTCTCTCTCTCTCTCTCTCTTTCACCCTCTCTCTTTATCTCTTTCACCCTCTCTCTTTATCACTCTCCCTCTCTCTCTATCTCTCCCCACCCCCTCTCTCTCTCGCTCTCTCTCTCCATTGTTCACTCCCCAGATTGGCTCTTTGCACCATGGTCTAGGCTGTGTAAGTAGTCTTTTCTCTTATCTTTTTGAGTCTTATTAAAATTCAATGTGGCTGTTGAACCCTGTACCAAGAGCACTCACATTAAATATTAAATAGGATAGGCCGCCTTACCTGCATACCTTTCTCTCAGTTCAAAGTCATTCCCAGGGGGCTATCTGGGACCGATTCAGTTATAGGAGGAGCTGCTGTGAAGTGGGGTTTTTTGGCCCAGCGCACTTTAAACCGCCATTAGGTCATGAATAGGTCATTGTATTGACTATGTAGCAGGTGCTTTTATCCAAAAGTGTGTGTTTATTGTAGATATACGTAGGTCAGTAAGGTTAGATCATCTTCCCCATGCCTACAGGTAGGCTTGTGGACACTGGGAATCATACCCAGAGCCTTTCGGCTGGAGACAGACGCCCTCTAGTCGTAGACTATCCTGACCTTATCTATAGAAAGCGGATGTCATGGATTTCTGTGTGTGCGTGTGTGTGTGCAGGTCCTGTCCTTGCCCCACCGGAGGCTGGTGTGTTACTGCCGTCTCTTCGAGGTTCCAGACCCCAACAAACCCCAGAAGCTGGGTGTGCACCAGCGAGAGATCTTCCTCTTCAACGACCTGCTGGTGGTGAGCCCCTGGAACCCAGTATTACACAGTATACAGGGTTTTATTAAGTTAAACTAAGCAATCATGCATTTTAGTTGTGAAGCACTTTTGAAGTAAAATAAAACATTATTACAGTGAATATATATATATATATATATATGTACACATGAAAACATTACAAAAACATAAACACAGGTGTCAGTAAGATAGGTCAAACATTAAAAGCAATAAATACCATAACCGTACACCCGCCCAGTCGGAGTTTCCCACAGCTCCAAGGGGCACGCCAGGACATGGTGTATGCGGCTGGTGACAAGCAGTGGCCCTTATCTGCTGAAGAGCTGATGATACGGATTTATAGTGATTATGTCTTTTTTGGTGCCGGATGGGAAGCCAGTCACCCAGGTCTTGGAGGGTATGTGTCTGCTTATGTTTTAGGAAACCATGGAAACCCATGTTCGTTATGTTTTTTAGGTCACAAAGATTTTCCAGAAGAAGAAGAACTCTGTCACGTACAGCTTCCGACAGTCTTTCTCCTTATACGGCATGCAAGTGATTATCTTTGAAAACCAGTGTAAGTAACCTGGGAGACATTTTTTATTATTGAGTTAGCAATATTTAATAGAAAATGATATGTGGTATTTCACAAAAATATTTCTCCGCTGGAAAGTCAGTTTTTTAAATAAAACTGGCCCGTCTATGCAGTAGAAAGGTGCAACAAAAATAGAATGACCAGACCTACATGCTACATGCTACATGACCAGAGAACAACAGTGGGAACAACAGCCCTAGAGCCGGCAAATTTGCAAAACTGAATGCTTGTCAAATGGAGGGGAATTAATCATTGTTCATTGACATATACTACCCACATTGTAATGGTACAAACCTGGTTAAAAAACTGGCAAAGTATTCCTTTAATAGTGTTCATTATTTTTACTGCCAACTGTCACACCTCATCTCATGACTGGCTGGACACATTCTCCCAACTGAATAATAATAACATATCACTGATGTCGATGGCTGCCCTAGATTATCCCAACGGGGTCCGACTGACGTCAGCGGTCCCAGGCGCCGACATCAAGGTCCTGATCAACTTCAACGCCCCCAACCCCCAGGACCGCAAGAAGTTCACCGACGACCTGCGGGAGTCCATCGCCGAGGTCCAGGAGATGGAGAAGTTCCGCATCGAGTGTGAGTGTCTTTGTGAGGGCCCCTATCTTACCGACCAGGAGGGATGTCGATTGGCTATTACAAGCCATGTTCAAAGTCTAGTGACATCACAAGTGGGAGTATCATTAAGACTGGATGGGGTTTTTTTCCGAGACTTTTTATTTCATTGTTCACAGCCTCACTTGTAAGTGAGAAGCAAATATGTAAAATTATGTAAATTATGAAAATTATTTCTAGGCCCACCGCCTAGTTATGTTATATCCAGCATTAGTCTTCCCTCTTTCTTCCCCAAAGAGTTGGCTCTTTCTCTGACTTGGTGTTGTCCTCTGCAGCCGAGCTGGAGAAGCAGAAGGGTGTGATCCGACCCAGCATGTTGCAGGGGTCAGGGGTCAAGAAGGATACCGGAAACGGACACCTGAGCCGCGCCAGCCTAGACGACAGCTATGCCACCGGGGAGGGCCTCAAACGGAGCGCTCTCAGTAGCTCCCTGCGAGACCTCTCGGACGCAGGTGAGAAATCCTCCACCGTAGCGCCTAGGGGGCAGGACAGCGTAGCAGTTGGACTGCCAGCCCAAAGATCCCACCCATTATCCACATCCCTCACCTGTAGGAATCGATGCACTTCATAGCAGACGCTTTTGGCTTCCAGTGAATTCAGTGAATTTGCCGTAGTCTTAGCGGTAGTAGTAGATCGTCTTGCGTAGGTGTAACTGTTACCTCACGGCGTGAGGTAACAGTTCCGACCTGAGTCTGATGCTGTCATCACCCTGCTTGTGTGTCCCTCTGGACTTGGCATTAGCTTGTGTTGGCTAGTGATGAGCTTTGCCTTGCAGTGTTAGTAAATGGCTCCCAATGAGTGCGTCTTTTACTGTTAAGAGTTGGTGGAGTTTGGTTTAAATGGAATTCATGTTGTTGTGCTGTTGATTCAACAATGACAAGGTTTCATTAGGAGCAACCCAGCATGTGGGCTCACGCGCACACACGCATACACACACACACACACACACACACACACACGCATACACACACACACACACACACACACACACACACACACACACACACACACACACACACACATGGAAGAATAGCGGAAAAAAATGTTGTGGAATTTTATCCAGCATTTGGACATTTGGATGAGACATCGGTTGAGCATATCTCCCTATTGGGCTCATTTTCTCGTTAACAGTAATTGGAATTGGATGACTTTTCTTTCAAGGTGGCAATTTGTGTGCCTCTTATCAAGATTGAAAAGTTCACCCCAAGCACACTTCATTTTTTACGTCAAGCTGTCCTGAGGCTGTAGAGCCCTGATTAAAATATGAAACTGAAAACAAGACTAGTGTACTACAGTGCCACATCGTCTATCAGGGGCTCACTCAAAAGTTCCAGTTCGTGCAGAGAACTTCCTGCAAACAAGCAAACCATCCGTGACAAACTGAGGTTCTCTGCCGGCTGTGTTCACTGTTGGCATACGAACACACACACACTCCTCGCCTTCTCCTTCACTTTAACTCTGTACAGTAGCGATAGCATTGCTGTGCATCCTCCCCGTTGCTTCTGGTTGTTGTTTCTTCTCGCCGTTCTCCAATTGGCTTCGGTTAGCTCTAGCTATTGAGTAGTAGCCATCCTCATCCCAATGCTAGCCTAGCCATTAGTTAGCCTAGCCGCTAGTCCTGGATGCTGTGTGTGTGTGTGTGTGTGTGTGTGTGTGTGTGTGTGTGTGTGTGTGTGTGTGTGTGTGTGTGTGTGTGTGTGTGTGTGTGTGTGTGTGTGTGTGTGTGTGTGTGTGTGTGTGTGTGTGTGTGTGTGTGTGTGTGTGTGTGTGTGTGTTTGGGATCTCTCTAATTAATGTGTGCTGTCACGTGTTCTGGGCAGGCAAGCGTGGGCGACGCAGCAGTGCAGGATCACTAGACAGCAATATGGAAGTAAGTAGGAAGCCACTGCATGTGGAGCTGTCCCCAACCAAAGCACGGTGCTAGTCCTAGTTATGTTTGTTTTAGTGTCTGCCTCTGTGTATTTTGTTTTGGTGTTTTGGACTGTGGCCTTGGCTGTCTTTGGTCACCATGCATGCCCTGGGCTGACTGCCACCGATCTGTCCGTCTGTTGAGCATGGTCCCCCCCACCCCCCCCTCTCTCTGTCTCTCTGTCTCTCTGTCTCTCTCTCTCTCTCTCTCTCTCTCTCTCTCTCTCTCTCTCTCTCTCCTTGTCTGCATACACCTAACTTGCAGTTGACTTCACTTGAGCCTTCACTTTTCTTAAATGTTATTTTTTATCTTATATTTTATTTGATTACGCTACAGCGCTTATTGTACATGAACACTAGGGCTCTGTTTTCCATCCAGGCATACTGCTATTTTCACACTGTTAAGCCACAATGAATATTTATGTTTGAGAAGATAATTGAGTTGTTTCCAGTTGTCGACCTTTAAGTCGGTAATTACTGACATCTGTTCAGTAACAACTAGCACCAAACTGAAACATTGAGGATAATCTGTTTTGCATGGCTTTTAAAATATGTTTTGGCTGTTAAACCTGATGTTTACCTGCTTGTGTTGTGTGTTTTATAATGACCCTTTTACCATAGTGTAATGATGTTTGTTACTGCAGCGTGTGTTACAATACAGTGCATGTTAACTAAACCCTATCACCGGTGTGTCACCCTTACAGAGCTATTAAGTGGCTCACCTAATTATGTTTCCGTCCATGTAAACACCACAACACAAATCAGTATGTCGATGCTTTACTCTGAATGCTTGTTAATGCTTGTTAATGTATAACCTGAATCAGATTTTTCAGCCTAAAATAAAGCAAGGTGTGCATGTTAACGTGGGTGTCTTACTGTGGAGAGTGAGGAGCTACAGTGTGTGTGTGTCCATGTCCTAACTCTCCTCCCCTCCCTCACCCCCCCCCCCCCCCCCCAGGGCTCCATCATTAACAGCCCCCACCTGCAGCGGAGAGCGGTCACACCCATCCGGGACTGTCCATCTCGCCACAGCGGCCAGTCTCTCCCCAACTCCTCCTCGCTACTGGGCACCCTGTTCGGCCCCAGGAGGGTGAAATCCCCCAGCCCCACCCCCCAGTCCCAGTCCCAGTCCCAAGCCCAAGCCCAGGTTCACCCCACCCTCATCTCCCACACGCTGCACCCCAGCAACCTCCACCACACGGCCCGCTCCGAGTCCGACGGCCAGGCGCCCCCGTCCCAGCAGCCGCACCCCCACCACGGTCAGTTCTGCCACGTGGGGCAAAACCCCCCGCCCTACCACCACCACCACCACTACCACCCCCCTGCCCACGTCCAGCACCCGCCGCCTCACCCGCCCTTCCACGCCCCGGCACCCGCGCACCCTCCTCCCAGCAGCTGCAGCAGCAGCAGCAGCAGCAGCAGCAGCAGCAGCAGCAGCCGTCGACGTCGGCCTACCCCCCTCACCCCTACGAGAGGCAGAGTCACGGCAGCCACGGGAGTCACCCCCCTCACGGCCCCCTCACGGCCCCCCTCACGGCCCCTCCCACGGCCCCCCCCAGCACGGCCCCCACCACCACGGGCCCCCGGCGGCCGCCCAGGCTCCCGCGGCCAGCGGCACCAAACCCAAACACAGCGGTATCAGCACAGTGGTGTGAGGGGTCAGAGGAGGACCTCAGGGGAGGGCCGTGGGCTCTGGGAGGTGACCCCCAGCCCCACCCCCCCCACCACCCCCGAGACTCTGGACGTTACCGGGGGGGAGGGGGTGGTCCCGCTGGTCCCGACAGAACGCTTCCTGTGCCTGCTTCTCTTCTATTTCCTCCTCCACCTATTTAACGGGACAGTGGACTACAAAACCAAGACTTACTGGGGTGCCGCTCCTGTAGTTCCGCACCATGCCGCTGAACTCCCGCCGGAAAGAGAAAAAAAGGCAGAGCATGCACAAAAACATCAAAAAAAGACCACAACTACTGTTTTCCCCATTAGGAAAGTAGCCCGAAGAAGCGACACGAAGAGGGACACAATCCGACATCTTGTTGATTAGCGTTTTACAAAGACGAGTAAATAGCGACAATGTCCTTAAGCCCACCGACCCCCCCGTGGCGTTTATCTAGTGCGAGCGCGTTGGGTTAAGCGAGGCGCCGACCGCCGGAAGCTATCTATTTTATCCTAGCCGTAGCTCAAAGTACACTGTGATATCTCTGTAAACAGTCCTAAATGTGCCAATAATGGAAGCATTTACTGAATTTAGTCACAAGATATTTTCTCTCTCTGTGTATATCGTGCATATAGTATTTTGTAAAAAAAATAAAAAAAAAGATAATATTATCGATAGTTATTATTATTATTACTACGACAGGACAAATGGCAGTCTATATGGCATCAATGAAAGCTCAGTATTATACTCTCTAGTGTAGTTGACCTCGTTTCACTATTAAGAAACTGGTATAAAAAAAACAAAAGCTTTGTAGGCCGTTTAGTGAGTCAGAACGCTCTACAGTTGCCTTTCACATTAGGACGAACGCGGTCGGCTCGATTCAGAGTCACACCTTCCGCTACAACACTCCGGTGTTGCAGAAAGTTCCAGGCTCTTCCGCTCGTTGAATGTCCGACAGCCTCGCAAGCTGTTTCTCCATGATGGTTTGATTTGTTTTGAACTATTTTTACTTTCCTCCTGTCTAATAAAAAAAAAATATATATATATATATATGCTCTGTACATCATCCTTTTAACTGACTTTTTGCGTGACTCTCCAACTGTTAATCCCAATCTGTTGTTTATTTTTGTATGAAAAATTTATTCTATGTTCTTTTTGTTTTTCCGTGCCGGACTTGAGGTAGTGGGCAGTGGGAGGAGTTTGACTTGTGGTCATGTGATGGTCATGTGATGGGGAATCGTCAGCAGGCTGACGTTCCCCCACTCCGTCTCACTCACAGAATGTCTCTTCACCAATGATTGTCTGCTGTAGTAGTTGTAGTAGTGTTTACGCTCAGTCTACTCCCCCTCCATAGCGCTGCACTATAGCTGTAGTACTAGTGTTAACTGATGCTCAGCCTACTCTATCTCACTCCAATAGAACTGTAGTAGTAGTAGTGTTTACTGAAGCTCAGCCTACTCTATCACACTCCAATAGAGCTGAAGTAGTAGTAGTGTTTACTGAAGCTCCTCCTACTCTATCATAGAGCTGTAGCAGTAGTAGTGTTTACTGAAGCTCAGCCTACTCCATCATCTGTAACTATAACTATGTGGACATTGATTGACAAGGAATGGTAGCTTAGCCTATAGACTTCATGAAGTAGAGACAACTGGAGTCAACTCAGATATTTAAGTCTCTTTTTACAGGTTTTCTTTACACATATAATAGTTGCCAGGCCTCTAGTCCCAATAATCGGTATCTTAAGGCAGATATTTAAAATAGGATATTACACACAGCTGTCACAGGAAGGCCCGCTGCCGAGACAAGTCTGCCATCTTAGTTATCTTAGCAACAAAAGCCGTTGAATAAGGACCTCTGACATGACTGATGCGGATCTCAGGACTGCTACGTTTGCACACAGCAATGACTATTAGAATGAAACTGTTATCTTCGTATTAAAAACTAAAAAGTCCTGGTTAATTATTTTTTTTATTGACTGTTGTCCAATTTCATTTCTAGTTTAGTATATGTCTTTTTATTAAAAGGCACCATCGGTTCCAGAACATGAATGTTTAATTTTGTTTTCTTGTCTCGATATCTATTTGACTTGGCCCTTGATTAGTGATAGAGTAAGCTAAACCATTTAATTAAGCCCGTTTAACACTGCACTGAGACGGGGATAATCACGCTGTTCAGAGAACTTCAGAGTAATTAGGATGGAAAAACCAATCCATCCTACACGTGACCGACCACACACGCACACACACACACACACACACACCTACACACACACACACACACACACACACACCACTAATTGGCTTGTTAAATGGTGGGTCCAGATGTATCCTTCAATGGCTGTGACTCACATATAATTGGACGAAGAACTAGGTGAAAGCCAAATGTAACATTTAAATTGCTCATATTAAAAATATTTAAAAAAAACAAATGTTGAATGTGTTACACAACACCGGATTGTTCTTCATACTCTTTATATATTAATTTTATGTTTTGTGTGAAAAGCTTTGTTGCGTGCCAACGATGCCTACCGTTTCATCTTTCTTCTGTTCTTTCTTAACCTGTTCGTTTAATCGAAACACAGGGTTTCACATGTCCTCTGGATTCGGAATGTAGCTTAGGGGTTCTGTATTAACGTGTGTTTTCTTTATTTATTTTTAGTTTTTACATTGGACTTCGAGCATGCATTTCATCTCCAAAAATATGTATGTAAAAATATATATATGACTGCGTCCCCATTGAGTGTAAATAGTGAAGATAGCTGAGGGACCTTCATGTTACTTTTGGTAAAAAAGAAATACAGTCCAAAAAAAATAAAAGTGTAAGACTTGGGACTGCTGAGAGAAGATTATATGTACAAAGTCTGTAAATGATTATGATTATTATTATTATTCCTACTATTACTCAGTGTCTACAGTTCCATTGAAGAAAGCGTGTCCCTGCACTCCTCTGATATACATAATCACCTACTGCTTCTCTCTCTGCCTCCCGACCATGCTGACAATGTCTCCTCAGACCTAGAGATGAGCAGCCAAACGGTTACTACAGTCAGTTATCAGCTGTGTACGCATATAGTGTCCCCTGTCCCCGAACCTACAGTCCACTTTATAAGTCCAAGGGAACGCTGTGTGCTCTTATTTTATTATGCATTGAGTTTATATTGTAGACGACAGACTTATTGATGTAAAACTAGTACTGTGACACTGTTGACAAAGCTAAATAAAAATGATATACCATATATGAACTGCTCACTGTCCCTGTCGTGTGTGTGTGTGAGTGAGAGAGAGTGAGAGAGAGTGTGTGTGTGTGCTAAATATATATTTAGTATACATAGTACACGGATGTATTCTTATATTATCTCATTACATGTGCATTACCTGAGAACTACTGCACCAGATTAAAGCTATCTGTTAAAAATATATATCATTTTATTCCTAAACATTGAATATATTGCCACCATGTGGTGAAGTTGGTACCTAGACATGAACTGTATATAGACCAAACGTCATCACCACGCGACAGAAGTGGGTGAAAGGTGTCAAGGAGTCCAGAGAAGAGTCGTCTGTGTGTCACAGGACAGGACAACACTAGAACAGTTTTATTGTTGTTGGGGGAAAGAGAATAGAACAGTCAAACATGAATATCAATAGAATTGTGAACTCCAAATCTTTTAAGATCGGAAAGTCGTTACTTGGTTCCAACCTGCAGCCCAATGGGACGTGTGTCCTTAACCCACAGCACCAGTATCGCTCCTTTAGGACCCATGCGAGGAGCCTGGCCTATGCGAAGGACCTCTTCCTCGGTCAGCTCAACAAGGTGATTATACATATATACATGGACATATTGACAAGGGGATTGGTTAATATATGCGTGTGTTTCGACTGAATAAAGGGCAACTATGTTGGATTTGTAGTGTGAAAAAGGCTGGCGTGATACGAACCTCAATCTGACAGCCCAACTCACTTGAATTCACAGAACAGTTCAATACATGAATGAATGAATTAATGAATGAATGGCAATGTGTATTGTATAATCATTTACATTTGACCCAGGCAGAAGTATTCCCTTATCCAGAAATTGGAAACGAAGAACTGGAGGAATTAAACCAGTTTGTTGCACCAGTGGAGAAATTCTTCAACGAGAATGGTGAGTCGAAAAGCAAGCAATGAAGCTAAAAAACCGAACACACAGAACAGTCGTGTGTCTTGTTCAATGCACCACTTGGTATGGTATTGACTTTGTAAACCCCTGCTTCTTTATCCAGTCGACTCCAAGAAAATAGACGAGGATGCTAAGATCCCAGCGGAGACTCTGAATGGGTTGAAGGAGCTGGGGCTGTTTGGGATGCAGGTCCCAGAGGAGTACGGTGAGCGGCCTCTCCATGCCTTCCACAGTATTCCACAGTATTCCTGCATATTACACCATCCTCGTTGGTACTGAATGCAGGGTACGGACCCATTCAGTTGTTACATATACATATTTGTATGATGATGAAGATGTATTGACAAAAAGTGGCTGTATATTCGCTCACAGTTCATCTGTTCTCCAATGTATACAAGTTAATAATATAAACGTAAAACTATTTAGTTTCTTTTTTATAAAACAAAGACACTTAAACATCAATAAATAATACTGAAATGTCAAACATTTAGTACAATACAACCCCTCCCATGGTATTCAAAGTAAATGACTTGGAATACCATTCCAATTGATTCTCCCAATAGGGGGTCTTGGGTTGTCTAACACCATGTACGCCAGGCTGGGTGAGATCACCGCTCTGGATGGCTCTATCGCGGTTACCCTGGCTGCACATCAAGCCATTGGTCTCAAGGTCAGTGTTTGACCCCCAGCCAAACAAAAGGTTTTTGGTTTCCATCCCATAAGCCAAGTCTGCCAAGTCTACCTGCAGGCATCCCAGAGCAAAATGATCCAAACCCCTGATCTGAATGTAAAACACTTCAATGTATCTCAGGTGAAAGCGTCAGGTAAACGATGATGGAATCATCATGTGGCATCATGTCCCCTTGCTGGCCCCCTACGCACAAATATGTCACTTTATGTTGTTTTGTAGGCATTTATGCCTTCATGGGAAGGACTGGATTGAAAGAGAGAGAGCTAATGACATAGCGGTGGATTATAGGTTTTTGCTAGTTGGGGTTTAATCGCTACCTGGGACATTGACTGAAGCTGTTGCGTCAGTCAATGGATACGGTTACAGATTCACTTAGTGTTGTGTTTAAGTGTTGTGTTTTGCCTCTGTAATGTTTTATTTGAATACTCGAAGTGTCTCATACAATCAAATAATGGTTGTGTTATTGCAGGGAATCCTGATTGCGGGGACGGATGCCCAGAAGGAGAAATATCTTCCTAAACTGGCGTCAGGAGAGCATGTAGCAGCCTTCTGTCTCACTGAACCTGGAAGGTAAAGATGAAAACTGTTGGTAAATGTATCTTACGTTGAACAATCATGCCACATGGGTCTCGTAGACACTGTTGTTGTGAATGCTGAAAATTCAATTCAATTCAACGGAATGGAGGTTAATCCGTAAATTCACAAGTGACGTCAAAATGAAACACACTAGCCTTGCATACTAGTCTTCAATCCACATTGTCCTTGTGTGGCTAGCTTTCATGTGAGCCCTTCTGTCTGGTTTCTGACTGTTAACTCGTGTGTGTATCTTGTTGTTGTTCTTGTTGCTGTCTTAGTGGGAGTGACGCAGCCTCCATTCAGACCCGTGCAACTCTGTCCGATGACGGGAAACACTACCTGCTCACTGGATCTAAGGTAGTGACACGTATGATGGCTTGAAAAATGGCTTAGCATATAGCATATAACAATGTCGATTTTATTACATTGATTTATATATATATATTGCTCTTTTTCTGTGCTAATATATTGCATTTTATACATGCACTTTTATATTTTTATATATTTAACTTTATACAGTTTGTACTTTTTACTTATTTTTTTTATTCTATTATTTTTATAACTGCTGTCTGTCGTTGGGTTTTGCACATACGATTTTCACCCATTGCTTATACTTGTATAACTTTGATGTGACAATAAACTTGACTTGACTTGACTGTGTGTGTGCGTGTGTGTGTGTGTGGTCAGATGTGGATCTCAAACGGGGGCTTCGCAGACATCATGACGGTGTTTGCCAAGACGGAGGTGGTGGACCAGGACGGCGTGAAGAAGGACAAGATGACGGCGTTCATCGTGGAGAGGGCCTTTGGGGGCATCACCAGCGGACTCCCGGAGGACAAGCTGGGCATCCGCGGCTCCAACAGTAGGCCTTTCTCACCTCACCTTTCGTTCTTTGAACCCGTTGCCTAGAGTGATCGTGCCTATTCTCGTCGTTCTACCTGCTACCGTTACTGTCATGCTTAATTGTATTCTGTATAATAGTTATTATCACCGTTAGACCAAGATGAACAAACTATGCTTTCGTTCAATCCAATCCAGTGAAAGTTGTATCAACACAAACTTTCACATTGGTTTGGATTGAATGAATGCAAAAGCTATGAAGGGCATAGTATAGTGTTATGTAACAGTGCTATCTAAGTGTATATAACCAGTTAAACCAATCAAAGAATTGCACAGGACAACATACTAAATGCGCTTTAAAAAATGCTCTCTTTTCCCCTCCAGCTTGTGAAGTGGCCTATGACAACGTCCCAGTGCCCCTGGAGAATGTAATCGGTGAAGTGGGCGGAGGATTCAAGGTAATTGTTATGACCACATCACTACCTTTACATGCAATAATCACATGTAGGTCATCGCCTGTCGAGATCCTGCTAAATGTTAAGTGTATGTATGGGGGGGGGGGGGGGGGGTACATTCCAACTGAGCACACTCTGCACTTTTGTTTTTTTAGTATATTTAGGCCTAAAGACTTGATTTCAATCTCTTTTCAACAGGTCGCTATGAACATCCTCAACTCGGGCAGATTCAGCATGGGCAGCAGTGGAGCGGGGATGATGAAAAAGCTCATAGGTACACACAGGTCTTATGGTTGTAAGTCTTATAGCTTCTAGATGCGTGTTTAGGGGACTAATAGACCTGTCCTTCCCTTCCTGCTCTGACAGAAATGACAGCAGAGTACGCCTGCACCAGGAAGCAGTTCAACAAGCGGCTGAGTGAATTTGGGATGATCCAGGTTTGTTTTTGGCTTCTAGGGTTTTCCTATTAGGGTTTGGTTTTGATGTAAAGAGTTTCCTATAAGGGTTGGTGTCTAGGCGTCTTAAGGTCTGGTTATAGGGTTAGGGTTTCCTATTAGGGTTCAGTTTAGGGCGAAGTGTTGGCTTCTAAGGTTTGGTACTAGGGTTGGGGTTTGGTTTTAGAGTTAAGTTTTAGTGTTTAGGGTTTGATTTTAGGGTAGGTTGTGAGAACATTTGTTTTAATTATTATATCTATTATTATTCTGTATGTGTTGGTGTCGCAAAACAAAAACACCTAAAACTGGGGTCACAGGTTAAATAAGGTCGAGAACCCCTGAACTAAGGCGTACAGTACTCTCAAAGTCTGTTTAGAGATACATGCATTTCAGCCCTTAACCCTGGGTAGTGCCCTGTCATCGCAGGAGAAGTTTGCGCTGATGGCGACGAACGCCTTTGTGATGGAGAGCATGGCGTACCTGACAGCAGGCATGATGGACAGACCGGGGGTTCCCGACTGTTCTCTGGAGGCGGCCATCGTCAAGGTTTGTAGGAGATGACGGATAATTCAAGATTCAAGATTTATATTTGCCATATGCAACGGAATGCTTTCTCCCCATTCCCTTCCGCAGTAGGAATTCCCTACAATTTACCACTTTATGCTGTACTATGTACTATACTTATACTATACAACACTATAACGACACTGTACATGATAAAAATAACAATACAGTGACTGATGGATGATATATATGTGTTGAAAGCATTTAAAAGCATTTTAAAGTGCCAGTAGTGCAGCAGCATCATAAATACAATGCAGTACAGTACAGTGCAGTAACTGTAATGCAAGTCCGGCAAAAGTATGATAGTGTAATGTAATATGTAAGAAAATGTTATGATAGTGGCAGCACTCCCAGCAGTTCATTAGGCCCACTGTGATGTGGTCCTTTGTGATGGAGAGGGCCTTTTTCTGACATCTGGTCCTACAATAATACAGTGTCCTTGGTACCGGTCTGAATGCTTGTTCAGCCATTGCCATTTTATGAAGTAAATTATTATTAATAATAATAACAATGTGCAATGGTTGTATAATAATAGTGTGTGTGTGTGGTCGTGTGCAGGTGTTCAGCTCGGAAGGCAGCTGGATCTGTGTGAGTGAGGCCCTGCAGGTCCTTGGAGGTCTGGGGTTCACCAAGAACTACGCCTACGAACGCTACCTCAGGGACTGCCGCATCCTGCTCATCTTTGAGGTAGTAACCTTCAGGCCAAACCGCACTGCTGTGTTGAACAGTCGCCATAGATACACAGCGGCTAACGCAGTGATCCTTACTGTGTGAAGAAGAAGTGTCGTACAAATTACCATTCATGCAAACCACCTCAGTCAGTGTAGCATGAAGAAGTGTAGCAAGAAAGACAAAGTGTCAACCTGACATTTTTGGAGAGGAGCAGAAGCAGCCTCCTCTCTGGTGACCGAGAAGACCCATGGCAGATATTCAACGCAGGAGTAAAACGTGGCCTTTCCATTCACGGCTTGAGCGCGACAAGGGGCCCTGCCGGTGCCCTGCCATAAAATGTCAGTCAAATTGTAAGCATGCCCTTCTTTCCTCCTCCAGGGAACCAATGAAATCCTCAGGATGTACATCGCTCTGACGGGAATGCAGTACGCCGGAAAAATCCTGACTGGCAAAATCAAGTAAATATTTGAGGAATATCTCTAAAGAACTATCCAGGTTGGGGGTGGGGGGGGGAGGAGAAAACAGTTCTCCAGCCTGTCTTCTGTGTATCCTCCAGGGAGATGAAGAAGGGGAACGTGGGCATGGTTCTGGGCATGCTGGGAAAGAAGCTGAAGAGCTCCCTCGGGGTGGGAAGCGTGGACTTGGGTCTGGCGGGCAACGACGGAGTGGTGCATCCCAGCCTGGTGGTGAGGCACTTTTGTTTTACGTTTTATTTGAATGTTCACGCTGAGTCGACTGATAAAGAAGGCACCATTTCACTGCTAGTTATGCATGATCTTGTATGTGACAAAAAGTCCAAAGGATTAACTTTTTGATTGTAACTTGATCCTTACTATTTAGTCATTTAGAAGATGCTTTAAAACCGTTTAAAAGGTAAAGGGTAGTTCAGTGTATAAACTACTTCTACATGCATATTCATGCAGCTTTCCATGCAGTGTTGCCCAACGGAAAGTTGATCATGACCCCCCGACTGTACTGTGTTTTGATTCACAGGAGAGCGCCAAGAAATTGGAACAAAACGTCTCCCATTTTGGGTCAACAGTGGAGAGTGTGCTGTACCGCTATGGAAAGGTTAATAATTCCTCAATGACGTTTTATGCTGGCTCAAGCCTCTGTCGTTTACTATTCTACAAGTTAACCTTTATGCTTCATGCATGGCTCCAGATTGTTTAGGCCAGCAGAGGTCACTGTTCCATTAGCTATTTCTAGGTTTTTGGTACATAAACCAAACCATAGATTTAATTACCAGGTAGTTGTTTCAGGTATTTGGGTAATGAGCCACATTATTCGAGGTATGCCACCTTCTAAATCACAAGCTCCACTTTGGCGTGTATGTATGTATTCAATCCAATCCACTTCATTTATATAGCACAATTTTAACAACAGGGTTGCCAAAGTGCTTCACAACAAACATAAACATTATCACAAAATATAATATTACAAGAATAGATAAAAGGCACACATAAGAATAGGTGCAGGGCACACGTAAAAGGCTATGGACAGACAATAAAACATACAAATAGCTCAGCTCAGACTGACTCCAAAGCGAGGGGAAAGAGGCGGGACTTAAAGGTTTGAAGAGTGGGGGACGATTTGACATGGGGGGGGCAGGTCGTTATGGGGGGGGGGGGGGGGGCAGGTCGTTCCAGAGCCAGGGGGCTACCACTGAGAAGGCTTGGTCTCCCCTGGTCTTTGGACTACCAGCTGCAGCCGATCAGCCGACCTCAAAGCCCTCGAGGGGGTGTACACCTGTAGGAGGTCGGAGATGTACTGAGGGGCCGGCCCATTAAGCCATTTAAAAACAAACAATAGAATCTTAAAATTAACTCTAAAATGGACTGGAAGCCTGTAGGGGAAGCCAGAATTGGTGTAATGTGCTCATGCTTGCGGGTTCCTGTAAGCAGCCGAGCCACGGTGTTCTGTACAAGCTGCAGGCGTGCCAGCGAGGTCTGGTTTAGGCCGGGCATGAAGTGCATTACAATAATCCAAACGAGTCCAAACCAAGGCATGGATTACACGCTCAAAGTCTAAAAAGGACAAAACCGGTTTAATTTTGGACAGGAGCCTCAAGTGATGAAAACTTAACCACAGCGTTTATCTGTTAATCTAATTTAAAAGGACTGTCGATTCTGACGCCGGCAAGATTTGTGACCAAGGGTTTTGCATACGGTCGCAGGGAACCCAGGTCAAGGGAAGGGTCGTCACCATTCGGTCCAAACACAATGACCTCCGTTTTTGCTCTCATTTATATTTCAAAAGTTTAGCGCCATCCAGGCCTTTGTGTCATTAAGAAAGTCAACCAGGGGCATCAGAGAGCTGGTGTTTCTTTTTAGCGGTAGATATAATTGGGAGCCGTCCGCATAAAGGTGGTAGGAGACGCCATGTTTTGTTTCGTATGTATATATATATATGTATGTATGTATGTATGTATGTATGTATGTATGTATGTATGTATGTATGTATGTCAATAGATATAGATATAGATATAGACGTATAGATATCTATTAATTCACTGCTATGCGGTTGTCAATAGATGACTTACTCATACGTTCACGCTTCCAGACCATAGTGGACGAGCAGCTGGTCCTGAAGCGTGTGGCTGACGTGGTCATCAACCTGTACGCCATGACGGCCGTCCTCTCTCGCGCCAGCCGCTCCATCAGCATCGGCCTGCGCAACCACGATCACGAGGTACAGCCCCCCCCTCCACCTCACACACACACACACATTTGGTTGATGTGTTTACATGCATAAGGTACCAGTGTACAATGTACAGGGAAATGTTTTAGCCAGCTCCGAAGATGTGCTAAAAAGTACAAAGTAAATTACCAAATTGCAAGATGGAAATGTTTTGACAAATATTTATTTATTATATTACATGTATGTCGCCTTGAAGTTCTGCAACTCTTTTACAAGTACTTTGTTAGTAGCACAAACGTAGGCACACTACATTAGTCAATGGTACATTTGCACTGCATTTGTATATAGCGCTTTTCATACCAAGTGGCCGCTCAACGCGCTTTTTACAAGTTATGCCTCGTTTGACGCCCAGAATGTTGGTTATATCCCCGGGCCATATTCTGTAGCCATACCAAGAACCTTTCGAAGGATCTGGGTTCGATCCCCTGTATGCATCCTTGAGAAGAGGCCTAACCTCTCCCTGCTCCTGTCATCTAAATAGTAAAAGAGTGTGTGTAGTAAAGTCTTTATGGACTACAATATCTATATGGTTTCAAGAATTGTCTTCTGTGTCTGCGAGTATGGTGGTATGGTCATAATATTATGAAGAGGGAGATTAAAATCTGTCCCACAACAAACAGCCACTGGACGCTTGTTGTGGTCTGGTCTTTGTAAAGACAAAGAAGGCAGACAGTGTTGTGTATGTTGTGGCCTGAGGAGGACATCTCTTCCCGGTGAAAACTCCAGAGAGAGTTCAACCAAACAAACGTATGTCTCTTGTCTAGGTGCTGCTGGCCAACACGTTCTGCGGTGAGGCATTCTTCAAGAACAACTATATGATGACCCAGTTGCAAAAACGTGAGTACAAGCTAAAGCTAATTGGGAACAGATTCTTGGTGTTTTTTTTGCACTGCCATACAAAACATGTGTTTTCTATAAGTCCTCCGTTCCACAGCAACCTATTGGGGTTAGGCTTTTTATTTTAAATCATTTAAACACTATACCAATGACACGACAATGCGGAGCACAGAAATGTCTTTGTCAAGTTAAAAACAAAACACACAATTCTCCATAACAAACGCCGTTATGTGTTCCAGATTCCCCAGAGAACAATGACGCCAACATCAAGAAGATAGCTGAGCAGATTCTGGAGAAGAGGGCGTACATCTGCTCCCATCCACTGGACAGAACCTTCTGAGTCTTCCATGCAACTAACTGTTCAGACTAACCCCCCTCCCTCTCACACAGCTTGTACATACTAATTTATATTCAACGTTTAACATCAAAGAAGTATCCCTTAACAAAGGATAGGGCCATACGATTGTAGAGTGTTGTTCTATAGTTTATTAGGTGATATTTTTGTTAATGAAACCTTATGTTTTTAAGAGAGGGGTACGATGCAGGTATGAGCCTACTTGGGCGTACAAGGTGACCTCTCTGTGTGTTCGGACCTCCAGGAGGTTGTTGAACGGTGGCGCGGTGGTTGTGTTCTGCGGGGGTGTCTTGCTGTCAGGACTCTGGAGCGCGTGGCGAGCCCTCTCTGACTCCGTCAGTGGCATGGCTCTTCTCTTGTGGAGAAGCGAATGCGGCACACAGTATCTCCTATACAGCAAGAACGGGACACACACACACACACACACATTGTAGCCGGCTTGTATAAAACTAATGTGAAATAAATGAATTAAAAGTGTGTCTTACATGAATCTGTATTTATTGTACTGGGAGTGGCGTCTGGGGATGGCGTTGTTGATGGCACTGAAGTTCTTCCCTGTGAACGGGCCTGGACCCAGCGCCTTGTTCTCCGCTTCCCGGGCGTCGTCTCCGCCCCAGCTGAGCACAGCCAGAGCAGGCAAGGGCTGCGGCGTAGTGAAACACAACAGCACCAAGTGGGAAAGTGCTAAAAAGGCTTCATGTGAATACAGCAATAAACAAAACCCCGTAAAACGTGGCATTTGACACAAAACAAACCTTACAATGAAAATGGATCACGGGGTCAAATTTAGGCCAAAAAAGGTGGTATGTGGGTTAATGACGGAAGCATTATGTAAAAGGCAAATTGTATGTCAACAGCCTCTACACACCGAGCATCCAACATGAATACTTGCCTTCAGCGTCAATCCTGGTTTCCTCAGCGAGTACTTCCTGGGCTCATCTTTCAGTATTTCCTGAAACCTCCCCGAACCGGCTCCAAGGTAGCACTTGAAGTCCACCAGCCGGCTGTGGCTCTGGTCGTCTTGGGGTGAACTCCCGCCGGGCAGCGTCTTGCTAGGCCACCTGCCATCCCGTCCTCTGGCCGCCACTTGCTGCTCCTGCTCCCCTGGGGAAGAGAACATACAGCAGGACATTCAGCTTAAAGGGTCCAGATACCTACAGATGAACATGGACATACAAACTATTTAAACTGAAAGGTCCCCATCCTTGGATTGTGGGCCCTAACCCTAAAATCGAACATTAACCTTATTTATTTGATTTGACTTCTGAAGTCTGAAATATGTGTGAGTTGTAAAGAAAGACGGCAAGATATTGAAACGTGCCGTCCCTCTCTGTCTGTGCTTTTCCGCCATTGAGAGGTTTTGCATTCTCACTACTGTGATTGACAGGCAGGATGGATTCCTCAAAGCAATCAGGGAAGAGATGACAAAACACAAATTCTCACGCTATCACTCACTAATATCTAACGGAAGGCATCGCTCTATGACATATCTACCAAATTTCACTCAAATATAGCTCTTAAACCTTTAGGGGGGTTTTTTTATACAGAGAAGTTAGAGTCCACCTCTCTTGGCACTATCCAACAGCTGTCATAACACATTACAGCACGGTATTACTGAGACATTGAGCAGACCACGGATCCATACAGCATTTACTCAAGGTCCATAAAGACACATGATTGACTACAACAGCCACAGAACACCTAAATCCTGGCAGAGGCGTAGCGTGATTCACATACTGGCCAGGTGGACGGTGCCCGGCGGGGGCGATCCGAAGAAGGGGGGCGGTGTGACGTACAGCTGGAAGTCCAGAAAGTGTCGGCCCCAGGGCCATCGGTCCCGGGTCAGCGTGGGCTCCAGGGTGTTGGCGTGAAGGACGTTCTCCCTCCACGGCTGGACAGACACGCCACATACACACCTCAACATGACAGGGCTTACTTTTTTAGTACTTTTAATAAGAGCAACAACCACACAATCCGCCTGTATTTCTTTACATTTTTTGTTTAGTTTAGTTTTGTAATTTAGCAGACAATGTTATCCAAAGCAACCTAAAGGAGAAGTAGGCAAAATGTCTATAAAGTAATGAAGTAAAAATGATCAAATCAACATTAAAGCAGCGATATGTAAATCAATTTAAAAGCAATAAGAACTGTAAGAATGTTCAACCTGCCGGCGAAAAAGCAACAAGGACATAATAAATTGGAGAGAGGCTAAATGTACAGGCCCCCACCATACCACCAGGTGTGAGGTGAGATTACTTTACATTTTTTACAAACCATTTCAAAATCGATCCACTGGTGACATCACAAGTGGGAGTGTCGTCCCCGTCCCCCCTCCAGACACCACCTCCCTGGTAGACCGGTAGGGGGGTACACCGGTAGGTGGCTGGAGTTAACTGGTAGGGGGGTACACCGGTAGGGGGCTGGAGTTGACTGGTAGGGGGGTACACCAGTAGGGGGCTGGAGTTGACTGGTAGGGGGGTACACAGGTAGGGGGCTGGAGTTGACTGGTAGGGGGGTACACCGGTAGGTGGCTGGAGTTAACTGGTAGGGGGGTACACCGGTAGGGGGCTGGAGTTGACTGGTAGGGGGGTACACCGGTAGGGGGCTGGAGTTGACTGGTAGGGGGGTACACCGGTAGGGGGCTGGAGTTGACTGGTAGGGGGGTACACCGGTAGGGGGCTGGAGTTGACTGGTAGGGGGGGTACACCGGTAGGGGGCTGGAGTTGGATCTAGCCACCATACAACTAGGTGGACACTCCCACATACAGTGGAGGAAATAATAACTTGATCCCTTGTCGATTTTCTAAGTTTGCCCACTTACAAAGAAATGAACAGTCTATAATTTTAATGGTAGGTTTATTTCAACAGTGAAAGACAGAATATCAAAAAAATCCAGAAATTGACATCATATAATAGTTATAAATTTATTTGCATTTAATTGAGTGAAATAAGTATTTGATCCCCTTGCAAAACATGACTAAGTACTTGGTGGAGAAACCCTTGTTGGCCAGCACAGAGGTCAGACGTTTCTTGTAGTTGGTCACCAGGTTTGCACACATCTCAGGAGGGATTTTGGTCCACTCCTCTTTGCAGATCCAAATCCTTAAGGTTTCGAGGCTGATGCTTGGCAACTCGAAGCTTCAGCTCCCTCCACAGATTTTCTATGAGATTAAGGTCCAGAGATTGGCTAGGCCACTCCATCACCTTAATGTGCTTCTTCTTTAGCCACTCCTTTGTTACCTTGGCCGTATGTTTTGGGTCATTGTCGTGCTGGAAGACCCATCCACGACCCATTTTCAGTGTCCTGGCTGAGGGAAGGAGGTTATCGGCCAAGATTTTACGGTACATGGCCCCGTCCATCCTCCCCTCGATGCGGTGAAGTCGTCCTGTCCCCTTAGCAGAGAAACATCCCCAAAGCATAATGTTTCCACCTCCATGCTTGACAGTGGGGATGGTGTTCTTGGGGTTATAGTCAGCATTTCTCTTCCTCCAAACACGGCGTGTAGAGTTGATGCCAAAGATCTCAATTTTGGTCTCATCTGACCACATCACCTTCTCCCAAGCCTCCTCTGAATCATTAAGATGTTCATTGGCAAACTTCAGACGGGCCTACATGTGCCTTCTTGAGCAAGATTCAAGATTCAAGATAACTTTATTTATCCCGAGGGAAATTAAGGTGCAACAGTTGAAACAGGGGGAATAAATGCACACAAAAATATACAATACCTAAAACTAAATAACAACAAACTAAACTAAACTAAACTAGTATAAACAAAATATAACTAAATGAACTCTAAATGAAATCTAAATGTATTGATAGATGAATTGCACAATTTACAGTATTATTACAGTAATACGTAGGTATATACAATACACAACAATACGTATAGTGCAAATTGGCAGTAATAAAATACTAATAAATAACTCAGATGAATACTGAAAAAGTGACATGTGAAAAAGTGAAAAGTGAAATTGAATTTACAGTGCAAAATTAGTGAAAGGATTTACAGTGTGTTGACCAAAACAAAATAATAATAACAGTGCGTTGGCCTCAGGTCACTGAGTCTCCACTGTCCCTCTCACGACCCAAGGTAGATGAATTATAGAGACTGATGGCCACAGGAAGAAAGATCCTGCTGATCTTGTTGGCGTCTGCTGACCTTAACCTGCTTCCCCAGCACACGACACCGGAGAAGATGGCACTGGCTACCACCGACTGGTAGAACATCATCAGCATCGTGTTACAAACGTTGAAGGACCGGAGCCTCCGCAGGAAGTAGAGACGGCTCTGGCCCTTCTTGTACACAGCCTCAGAGTTCTTGGCCCAGACCAGTTTGTTGTCCACCCTTGATGGAAATGGGTGTGGGGGTAGATTTCCTCCTGCGGAAGTCCACCACCATCTCCTTCATCTTGTCTGTGTTGAGCTGCATGTGGTTCAGCTCACACCACTCAACGAAGGAGTCCACGACGCCCCTGTACTCCTCATCGTTTCCCTCGCTGACACAACCAACAACTGCAGAGTCGTCCGAGAACTTCTGCAGATGGCAGGACTCCGAGTTGAACTGGAAGTCTGAGGTGTAAAGGGTGAACGGGAATGGGGAAAGAACCGTTCCCTGTGGAGCACCAGTGCTGCTGACCACAGTGTCAGACACACAGTCCTGCAGTCTGACAAACTGTGGACGACCCGTCAAATAGTCTGTAATCCAGGAAACCAGGGAAGAGTCCACCTTCATCGCCATCAGCTTACTCCCCAGCAGGGCAGGCCGGATGGTGTTGAACGCACTGGAGAAGTCAAAAAACACTCACAGATACACAGATACTCACAGTGCTCCCGGGTGTCCAAGTGGGCGTAGGCACGATGAAGCAGGAAGATGATGGCGTCCTCCACTCCCAGTTTCGGCTAGTAGGCAAACTGAAGAGGGTCCAGCGATGATCTGACCAGGGGCCGAAGAAGCGACAGGACCAGCCTCTCAAAGGACTTCGACACGTGGGACGTCAGCGCCACCGGTCTGCCGGGGACCTTGCGGGCGCTGCAGGATTTTAATCCATTACGGCGTAGTGTGTTACCAATAGTTTTCTTGGTGACTGTGGTCCCAGATGCCTTGAGATCATTAACAAGTTCCTCCTGTGTAGTGGCTTGGCTGATCCCTCACCGTTCTCATGATCCTCGATACCCCACGAGGCGAGATCTTGCGTGGAGCCCCAGACCGAGGGTCTGACCGATTGATGGTCATTTTGTGTTTCTTCCACAACAGTTGTCTCCTTCTCAACAAGCTGATTGCTGATGGTCTTGTAGCCCATTCCAGCCTTGTGCAGGTCTACAATCTTGTCCCTGATGTACTTAGACAGCTCTTTGGTCTTGCCCATGGTGGCGAGGTTGGAATCTGATTGATTGATTCTGTGGACAGGTGTCTTTTATACAGGTAACAAGTTTGGACAGGTGTCTTTTATACAGGTAATGAGTTGATATTAGGAGTACTTTCTTAAAGCGAGAGGACTTATCTAACTGGTCTGTCAGGGCCAGAATTCTTGTTGGTTGCAAGGGGATCAAATACTTATTTCACTCAATTAAATGCAAATCAATTTCTAACTTTTATATGATGTAAATTTCTGGATTTTCATTTTGATATTTTGTTTCTCACTGTTAATATAAACCTACCATTAAATTATAGACTGTTCATTTCTTCGTAAGTGGGCAAACTTAGAAAATCAAATAATTATTTCCTCCATTGTATATGTGTTGTATTTTATGTTTTATTTTTGTTTACATTTACATTTACATTTACATTTAGGGCATTTGGCAGACGCTTTTATCCAAAGCGACTTACAAGGTGTACATTAGTTGAAGCAGACAATAGCATAACACTGGGGTACGCAAACATATAAATACAGCAGTTCACAAGTATTCATATTGACAAGATGAATAACACAATTTCGTACTGCTAGGTCACCTGCTTAAGTAGCTGTGATAAGAGCGTGTTAACAACATTAAGGACATACACTTGCTAACATATACAACATGCTAAGAGCTATTAATGTCAGGACTTAAGCAAGTTTAGGGGTTTCACAAAGGAGAGTCCAGGTGGACTCTGAACAGGTGGGTCTTGAGTCTCTTGCGGAAGCTGGCGAGGGACTCTGCCGTCCTGACATGAGACGGGAGTTCATTCCACCACTGTGGGGCCAGAGCCGTGAAGAGCTGGGTTTTGGACGAGCGATGTTTGGTTGACCTTAGTGAAGGTCGAACAAGTCGCCTGGCAGAAGTTGAGCGGAGCGCTCTGGCTGGGATGTAGGGTTTGACCAACGCCTGGAGGTAGGCCGGGGCAGTTCCATTGACTGCCCTAAAGGTCAGCACCAGAATCTTGAATTTGATGCGAGCATTTACCGGAAGCCAGTGGAGTTCGCGGAAGAGAGGGGTCACGTGGGAGAATTTCGGTAGGTTGAATACCAGGCGTGCTGCTGCGTTCTGGATGCGTTGGAGGGGCTTGGTTGCAGAGGCGGGGAGTCCCGCCAGGAGAGAGTTGCAGTAGTCGAGGCGGGTGATGACGAGCGCTTGGACCAGGATCTGGGCCGCTTCACGTGTGAGGAAGGGCCGGATCCTGCGGATGTTGTAGAGGGCAATTCTGCAAGATCGGGCCACCGCGGTGACGTTGGCATTGCAGGACAGCTGGTCATCTACCACCACACCAAGGTCTCTTGTTGTGGTTGAGGGGGAGACTGTTTACTGCCTTTTATATTTATATTTATATTATTGATTTGTTTACTGTCACCCCTGTTGCACTGTGTAGTGTGGTATGCATAGCTCTCCTTTGAATATGATAACATATCTGTTTTCGCATATTTGTTCAATACAAAAAAGAGCCTCACACCTGGTGGTAAAATAATACAATATATAATACAATTCAAACAGTTGTTCTCAGTCTCTCCAGTTTCTGGAGTGGTTTACCATTCGCAGGAATATGGGTGGTCAATTGTCAACTTGTGCTGGAGCAACTGTGGCGCTCAGTTTCCTCCCGACTGGTGAATCAATCCATGTTAGTCACGTGATATCACATTACTCTCATTGCTCTGCAGACTAGAGCACCGCGGTTGAAGAAGAGGGCAAACAACATGTAAATGAAACCCCAGCAGGTCTGCCCGCCCCCCTCAAAGTCGGTTACAGTCACCCATAAACTGTACATTCCTCCACGTTTGAAACAAATTTAAGGGGGTGGGTGGGGGTGGGTGGGGTATGACATCACCTTCTTCAGCTCCTCCACGCGTGATTGGTCAGGACGTGGGGGGTGCTCCCGAGGGGTGGAGCAGCAGTTGAAGGGGGCGCTGGTGTCCGTCGGTGCGTGTGCGAAATCCCCTGGTTCCACGGTAGCGCTCTGGTATTGTTGGCTGTACGTAAACCTTTGGTCGGGCACCTGAAAACACTTTCACTCTTTAGTCATTAAGCAAAGGGTTTTTTTTGTATCGGCATGTCTTGGTAAACAAGTGGATTCACCTTTGTTTCAAAAGGATATGCATGCCTACATGCCATTGCCTTGTCTGTTTCACTTGATCGTTAGTATGTTTGGCCACTGTAAATTGGAATACTGTACTGATGAACAATACAGTACAGTACAATACGGAATGCTAATTATCCCACTTACAAATAATTGGACCCATATTTGGTGGGTCCTCTACCTCCACAGTTGCTTCACAGTATGGAAAAGTTAGAGAATGCCTATTTTTTATTTTTTATTTTTTTTGCATACAGCATGTTTTCATCCATTCCAAAGTGATCAACAGTGGTCAAGGAACATTAGGGGGTTGGAATTTTGTTCAAGGACCCAGACAGGTTTGAGTTGTCAAACCCAGAGCCCTTCGGCTGAGATTCAAACACACTTAGCCGCTACACTATCCTGCACCCGGCTTTTAAACTCTGCTTTTGTGGGGAGAATAAATATGCTATGTGTTAAGATAACACTTTTCATTTTTTCTTCTCATTCATGCAGTCTCCAGACCTTAGCCATCTCCTTGCGCAGCAGTTCCCAGCCCCGTCTGTGTGAGTTGAAGGTCTGGATACTGTAGTTGTGCACCGCCCCAACCACAGAGGCCTCTGGCACCAACACAGCAGCCATTGGCTTCTGTACCAGCATGCTCCGGTGTTGGACTTCTCTGATATTTTCCTGCATAATCGGGTAAATCGTGTATCAATTTAGTGCACATTAGTTTAAATAGGACACCCAATAGGATTAGATTTGATGTGTACTTGAGTCATCACCAAAGGGAAATTTGGTCATACTTGTAGAACGCATGATCAGATAAAATATCGGTATAGGTACAGATAATAATATAGATATGAATGAAATCACAGAATACAATTGAATACTAAGAATAAAATAGAATAAACTAATAGAATAAAACAATTAAGTAACGTAATGTACCTGTATTTATATTATATAAATATATATATATATATATATATATATTCAATATTTCTCAACATGACCCTCACAGACCCTCACACAGTCCCTGGATGGTTTGGTTAGCCATTAGTTACGGTATCTAAACGACACCAACTAGGATGTATATGGAATTCTGTTTAGAGACTGACAAACCTGAACATAGTCCTTGACGTGTTGGCGTGGCTGCCACTTGGCAAGCCGATTCAATTGGACGTACTCTGCGTTGTGCATGTTGAGGGGCCTCCTCTCGCGCCTCTGCTCCCTGACAGCCAGGGAGGCGGAGACCTCTGGCTCCTCCTGTACCTCCTTCTCCTTCTCGTCCTCCACCTGGAGCTTTGGCTCCGGCTTCCCAGGAACCATGCCCAGCTCTCTGCTGACGCTGCAAATCATGTCCTCCGTGGGGAACAGGTCGCACCGCACCGCCTCCAGCAGCTTGCTGGCTTGACACAGCTGGCTTAACCTACGGAAAAAAATGTGAGGTGCTTAATTCACTCGGTTCAATAGCGGTGATAGTTCACCCCATTGCCCTCTTTTATGTCTCATTTTGGAATAATAATAAAAACGAACATTAAACCCGGCTCTTACTGCACTGGCAAGGTCTTACTATTTACTACTGTTTAGATACGTGGATACAAGCAGATGCTTGTACCCAAAGCAATCCTTACTGCGATTGATATGTCATCATTTTACTGAATAGTTAGGGGTTGGAGCATCTTGCTCAAGGATGCACACAGACCTTTCTGCTGGGACCCAACACCCTAACCACTGACGAGACAACCTGCACACCCTGGTCTTGTCTTTTTTTGGCAGATTAAACAGATGTTACAGACTACTATATGGTGGTTCTTGCAGCAGTACCGAAACAGAGCCTGGAAGCAGGAGTGGGACAGCACGTCCCTGACGTAGACCAGGGGGTCCCTCATGATGTCCTCCAGGGGCCGGGGAAGGTGAACAGGACTCAGGTTCACATCCAGCGAGCCGTAGATACGCTCGGAGAAACCCAGGCTCGACTTGTAGAGAACCCTCATCTGCTCCTCTGAGCTTCCCCCCAGCCTGCAACACATCAACAGACAAGACCCAGAAGTTGCTGCTTGTAGTTTGGCCTTGAGTCCCTGGAATTGATGCTCTCTGGCAAAGAGGACAACACAGCTGAACATTGTTAGGGGAAAGATGACGAACACACACAGAAAAGCCCTGGTGCTTACTTTTGAGGGACCGTCTCCCAGAGGGATTGCACTGCTTTGAGTCTGAGTCCTTCAGCAACAACGAGGTGCATCTTCTCATCCTGCACGTGGAACCCTGTGACAAAATCCAGGTCTTTGCTCTCGCTCTCCTCTGGACTCAACGAGCATGAGCCGATGTTGAAAGCCGCCATGTTGATTTTGCAAATCTCCGAACTCAGCTTGGTCAGCACGGAAACGTTATTTGAACCAAAAACAAAGACGATGCGTCCAAACAACCGACAATCGTCAGACTCCACTGCAGAGTCTGCATCACCTGCCAGGGGATGAGCTATTTCCACCTTGACTTTAAGTTGAGCATTGGAATTTAAGTAATGTCCCTGCTCCACAGGCTTCTCCCCTGGCAGGTCCATCATCTTCCCGTCCCACATTGGCCTTTCTCTGCCCAGCAACTGAGGCGGAGGTCCGCTTCTGATTGGCAGGTTCACCTTGAGGCTCTTCCGCCCCAGCAAGAGTTCGGAGAGGTCCAGGTGCGCGACGGCGTACGACTCACACACCTGCGTGGCCTCGGTGACAGCGGGGTCGAACGCCGCGATGCTCAGCCTGCCATCGTCCGGTTTCATCCCAAACAGTCCGCGTGTCTTGGGAGGTTTTATCGACTTCCTGTCGCGGTCGTGAACTTGGATCTCCAGCGGAGGGCCTGTGAGGTACTCACGCAGCTGGCCCCGACCCATGGTGCCCGCCAGGACCACAAACACGTCATCAAAGTAGACACGGGCGCTGTGCCGTTGAGGCTTCGTCTTGTGCACGGTCGATTTATGAAACTGATACTGGCAATACACAGGTAAGCATTCCTCCTGAAAACACAAACACAGTACAGTCTAGTGGCAAATCTAGTGAAAACGAGTTGTATGCGTCATTTTATATCCAAAGCGATCTAACTAGCGATCTAATTTGCAGAGAATCAGGTCTATAATACCCATGCATTATTCATTTAAAAACATAGCTGACTCAAATCTGTTTCCACTCGATTATATAGTTCTTATTACCCGGAGGACATGGTGAGGGACGGGGGTGGAAGGCATGGAGCTGGCCGACAGGATTGTGATGACCAGCGGATTGAGTTCGGCCTTGAGCTGCTCTGACATCAAGGCTCGGTCCAGAGAGATGCTGCACAGGGCCTCACACACCCCAGGTGGGCCGGGAACAGAGAAGCACTTCGCCAAGGAGGTGGCTCCTGAGAAGCAAGTGTTACTTATATGATAGTGTTGGACTCTTTTTCCCTGGAAACATAAACATTCATATCTGTGTAAATTATTATTTGATTTCCTTAATCTTGGTAAATGGACATTTATATAGCGCTTTTCTAACCAATGGTTACTCAAAGCTCTTTACATATCAAGTCTCACATTCACCCATTCATACACACATTCAACCACCGACGGCGGAGTCAGCCACGCAAGGAGACAGCCAGCAGGTCAGGAGCAGTTAGGGTTAGGGGGTCTTGCTCAAGGACACCTCGACAGCTTTTGCTAGGAGGAGGCGGGGATCGAACAAGCAACCTTCCGGTAGTGAGGCGACCGCGCTACCTCCTGATCTTCATTATATGCAGTTTATTTAATCGAATGGAATAAAAAAAGAATTTGTTTTTGTTTACTATTTGTTTAGCATGCCCCTTTAGAGCAGCCAGTTCATCTAGTTGCTCACTGAAATTGCATTAGATTTAATTTGTAACGTCATTTATGTCCTAGAAACAGCATTGAGATAAAAACACAGGATCTGTTCTTTGAGAAGAATTCCTGATTTTCATTCGTATCATTCGTTGTGTGAACGAAAAGCTGACTTACCTGCCAACAGACGAAGTGGACAACACTCAACCGAAGCAATGCCGTTCGTTTTGATATTCTGAAGGTCAACAGCAGTCGTTTTTGCTTTCTGAAGACCACTTTCAGCCAAATTCTTGTCGATTTGATTGGCTATGGAATAGGTATAGATATAATAACATATCAAAAATAAATTTCATATTAAAACATACATAAATAAATAAACAAGTAAAAAAAGTATTTTAGTAGGTGGTTTGTGGTATAATGGTTTAACGATTGATCATTGATTTTGTTATGTTAAGATATGCAGAAGTCTGGCTTACTTAATCTTATGGTTTCCTTGCTTTGTTCCTGTGGCTTAGCACTGCTTCGCCACACACACACACACACACACACACACACACACACACACACACACACACACACACACACACACACACACACACACACACACACACACACACACACACACACACACAATGATTACAACAATGTTAATGTGAAAACACACATATAACGAATATACACCTATATAAACAAATACGTGTCATGTCTTTTTCTTTGTGTTGTTATTTTTATGCCCTGTATTTTGTAATTACTTAACAGTTACAACTTTACAGCAACACAACATACTTGGCCACTGCTTTTCATTTCATTAAAGGAATACTTTGTCTGTTTTCAACCAGGTTCATACCGTTACAATGTGGGTAGAATATGAACATGAACCCTGATCCATTTTGCCAGCATTCAGTCTACATTTTGTTTGCCAGCAACATCCAGCAGACTTTTGCCGGTTCTAGGGCTGTTGTTCTCTGATCACGTAGCACCAGATTATTCATATGTTGTGCCTTTCTACAGCATAGACGGCCTTACATTCCAGTGGAAAAATACTTATAATAATAATAATAATAATGTCATAATGTCGATATGATTCAAACCATAATATGGTTCCCTAGTAACTAAGAGACCGCTACCATTAAATCAGACTAGAAGGCAGACAGAGGCAACACCTCATTAGTTGAGATTGTACCACGGCTGATATAATTGAACCTTTAGATGGCAGCAAACACACAGAAGAACTCCTTGCGTATGTGTTCAAATGTATTTTTTTACAAACCTACTGTACCCACTTTTAACCATCAACCATTTAAATATATTGCTTGAAAACAATATTTTTATGTATTTTTTCTGATTAGAATGTCAAACACAAGGTTTACAATTTGGATAGAGAGATATATCTATGATCTATGATGACCGACATTTTCAAGGGTTACGTCAATCTTAAACCTTGACATGTTTCTTTCATCACATTGTCATATTATTGGACGCAAGTTCCAATGCATATTGTTCCTACACACACAATGAGAAGGAAAACATGTACTCTATACACTTTTCAGCAGAACAATGTGATTGTGTTCCCGAGACAGGTTTACTGTAGGATTCACTGGTTCTACGAATCATCCTACAGACATAAGGATCCTACCTTAGTATTTCTGCTGTTGTATTTCTCATCTTATTCTTCTCAGTCAACTCCCTCAACCAGGACACCATATTGGCTCCATCGTCTGATGGAGCCAGTGGCAGCCTGGCCGCGGCTTTGAGTCGGTCGCTCCGGGCCTTGTTGCACACCTTGTCCTTGCCCTCCCAGATCCGGAAGTGGATCCTGTGGGACAGCAGTTCCTCCAGCAGTTCTCTGGTGACGGAGACGCTGAAGGACTGGGACCAACTCACCCACATCCGGTCCCCTTCGCACCACGGTCTCAACATCTGGACAGTGGATTTGTAAAGAGAGAGATGTAAAGGGGCTCTATTTGCAACTGAGGAACTCTTCAATTGAAATGAGCAAGATTATTTTCCACTAATAAGAAAGCTCATTTAGTTATTATAGCATTAGAAGTATTATGGTATCATTGTTAGCATATATTAGTATATTCCTAATTATGTTAGTAAGCATGAAATAACAATATGAATGTCAGACGGGAAATTAATAATGTACTATTAATTCGGAAATATTAAATGTATTTCACGTATGTACAATTGACCCAAAGTGTAACTGGAATCCATCTAGCTATCCTGTCTTGGTTCCTTTGATTGTGTCCATTACTTACCTTTGACTCATTCTCCTTGTATATTTTGACGATGGGGCCGAACACGGCGAGGTCCACCTTGACAGGTTTTCTGGGTTCTGGCAGCAGGTTGTACTCCAGGTGGTAGTAGGACTGGTCCCTGGGGACCTCCGGCGGGGCTTCAGCGCTCTTCCCCTGGTGATCCCGCTTCACCTCTTCCTGCCCTGCAAGGGAGCGGCTTTATGAATGACATGATGACCAAACATCAACCCTATAGGTGAAAGGATGCTATTCTGAAGACAAAATCGATGAATTGATTGATTATCTATCTACTATTTAGTCATTTAGCCCTTTTAACCAAAGCTACTTACAGAAAAAACTTGTTTAGATAAGAGGTCATTAAGGAGCAGGTAGGAGTTACGGCATCTTGCTCAAGGATGCCTACAGGTAGAGTAGTAGGGACACTGGGATTTGAACCAAGAATCTTTGGGCTAGGAGCCAATCAACCCTAAATACATCATCCCGCCCTCCCTAAAATAATCACAACAGTGCAGGCCTTCAACTGAAAATATATTGATCATCTATTAAAGTGCGGTAACTACCTCTGGGGACAGCTATAGCGATGTCCACCGTCCATGTGACTTCATAGGGGTCATCAATGCTGACCGGAGGTTCCTCAGTGGAAGCCTCCCCATGAGAGCCTGTCCCATGGCTCGGTACCTGGTCCACCGGTGGCAGGTCGGTCTGGGGGGGAAGGGTTTCTTTTAGCCCCTCGTCCACTATACCTGATGTGTAGTCATACAATGGTTGGGACTGGGGTGGACTGATGTCTGGCTCATGGTATATTTCATCTGCAACAATCACGTCCATAGCTGTATTGAAAAACAAAAAGGTAAAAGCATAACAGTTAAAAAAATAATAATTAGTACTAACTACTTCACTACTACCCCAAATCAGCTCTGAACCGTCTGATACACTGTAAAAAAAACATTTTTTAACAGTTTTCCCCAATTAATTTTAAGTTGTTTTCCCTGTATTTTAAAATGACCGGAAAATCATATTAAATGACAAGAATAAACTGTTTATTTAAATGTGTCATGTGATTTAACAGAAAAATCTGTAAAAATGGAATACGTTAAATATCTGTTTTTTAACACCTTTTAAATGGCAATTTTAAGAACATTAACGGTAAAAACAAAGAATTCTTCATTGAAAAACTTGCCACCTTTTTCTGTAATTTTACAAAAAATGACATCTCTTATGACAGTAACGAAGTAAGTATTTTTGAAAATATCTGACCTTCTACTTCACTACATATGTGACATATGTCGTTCCTTCTTATGAGTGAGACTTTTATATAGAAATAAGCACCGCGAACCCACCAATCAGAGTACAGCACGCGCTTTATGGGTTGGACCTATTAGATGTAGGCTAGCTACCCACGTGACCCAGTCGTACCTGTCCATTACACTGCAGGGGTTCCCAACCTTTTTTGTGCCACGGACCGGCAGATACATGAAAAAAATCTCGCGGACCGGTTGTCAAAGTGTGTTGTCAACACACACCCCTAACAAAACGGCAGGGCTCGTTTCAGTATAAACGCCAAAAAAAAAAAAAAAAAAACCTCTCGTTCGCGACCGACACGTCACTAGCACGTAGTCTCTTTAGTTGCGCGTGCAACTGAAAGTCTCGTTATGCCGCCGATATATATTTAATCTATATATATAGATTATACCGCCCATATATACTGATATATAATCTATATATAGATTATACTATATATATAATCTCTATATATAGATTATACCGCCCGCCGTTCACATATACTCAAATTATTTGAGTCAAATATGATGATAAACACACAGCTGTTTCGCGGCCCGGCAGTAACACCTCCGCGGCCCGGTACCGGTCCGCGGCCCGGCGGTTGGGAACCCCTGCATTACAGCGCAACAGCCTGGACAATGGCGGAAGAAAGTCCTGACTCAAACTCGGCACTTCAACACCCATGGCCTTATTTGAAGGATTTCTTTGACGTTGTGGAACAGGAGAAGGATTCCTTTGTTTACAAATGCCTTCTCTGCCTGCCTCAGTCCCACACCATTTCTTCCTATAAGAATTCTCGTCGAATTTGAGGAAACACGTTGAGGTAAGCTCATGACATCTCATTGTTTATGTCACTAACACATGTATGTCGTGTGCATGATGGCTGTTGGATGTCATTGGTAACTCTTGAGCCGCGTTGTTACACCGCAACGATAATAGCAACGCAGGCTGGAGCTAGTAATCACTTGAAGTCTATTGATGTTAGCTAGCTAGCTGTTTCACATTAGTTTGTAACGTGCTCATGACCCATCTTTTAACCTCATTCAGTGGTTAGTTTCAAATGCACTTTGGAAATGCATGGCGCTATACTTTTCTTTTGACATTCTAATCTGGTGAAATGGTTATCAGTGTGACTGCAAAAGGTTTGAATTGATTCTTAGCATCTAATGGAATTTTCATTTCATGTCTGGACTACATCAAGGACCATCTGGAACAAGAGACCTTCAATCATTTGCAAGGTGATGCCTCCAGCGCCTCTGATGAAGACGACTTCTTTGCAAGCAAGCTTCTTTGCCTGCTAAAAGTATTAGGCAGTTGGATGGTTACCTTGCCTGCAAAGTTGATGACAAAGACATTCTGAAGGCTCCCAGTCAATCAGACAGGTTGGTTTAAGCTACTAAATGGTCACACTGTAAAATTTCAAGGAACAATCAAAGATTTTCTTGTCTCTTTTTTCCCCCCTATGCTGTTGGCTGCAGCAGGAACTGGACTGTTAGCTGCCTGGAACTCCAACTTCATCCAGCAGTCTTCAAGCTAAAGTAAGACTTGTTGCATAGTTTTTAATATGACAAGTGGTATAAAAGCAAAATAGGGGACATCATTGCAGGCATGGAAATCGCCAAAGCGAAGCATCTTGATGCTGACCTTCCTGGATGTCTAATGGTGCTCTTGAAGTATTTCAAGGAAGACGAGGGCAAGATGATCCTGACGGTTGATGAAACGTGTCTGTCGTCTATCAACTAGCCGTCTATCAACTTCCAAGCACACCATGCATTGTTGCGTGTGGTATGATTTCTACTTATTTATTTTTTGCATAATTGGCCATAGCATTTCATAATTTCAACAGTATTAAAAAGGACCAGTGTGTAGGATGTAGTGACGTTTAGCAATTGCAACCAACTGATGACCCTGATAATGCTCTGTAGATATAAAGCTAACAAAAACACAACCATTCTTACTTTCAGGTCATTATACGCTAATGAAAACATACTAATGAATATTATATTAAAAATCTTGTACACTGGTCCTTAAAATACAATTTAGAAAACTTCATAAAGTATATTTTCAAAAAGAAGTTAAGGTAAAACCAAGGATATAAATGTTTTCTTGTTACTGTACGAACATCTAAGCCAATTAATGGCAAAATGTTTTACAACAGTTGGTGGGGTTTTGAAAGTCATGATGTTAGGCTATTCTCTTAACTTAAATGTTCAACTTCTTCCTATGTTGTTCATCGTAGGGAGTTCTCCCCTGACAGCCGGACACTTCATGTTGGCAGTGGACCAGACCATTGTAAATGGCAGTGTTGCAAATTTTGGCGATGCCCTCGTACTGATGTTTGCAACGTACTACTGCCTCAACATCACCTATCCAGCAGAACTGGGGGCAACTCTGGAATTCTTAGAGGTAAGACTTGAAGTATAATTCTTCTAAGTCCATGTAGTAACAATGTAGCTTTCCCTGTATCTACTTTTACCACTAAGTAGCGGTGTAGCACTAGCAAACGCTATGTGTCAGAACCTGAGGACAATGGAATTGGACAAGGAAGACACAACTGCTCTTGTGCACCAAAATGTGTGAAGCCAGCGCTTCGATGCTGCTTTATGTAGCCTTTCAAATCAATGCTTTCCAACCGTGGGGGGGGGGTAGTAGACAAAGTTAAGATTTTCTTCATGCATAAACAAGATGTCTTCGTGGCTGCTTTGTTCATTGCAGTTAACTGTGCTTTGACACCGCTCACTGTTGACACACCTCATCTGCCTGGTTTGCACACAAACCTCTCAAGATGGCACTTGTAGCTACCCACACTCCAAGGCTCTTAAAGTGGACTTGTTAACGGACCTGCTGCATTGCTGCGCAGTGTGACCGTGATGCCTAGTGACCACTTTAGATTTGACAAAACCCCATCCAGTAAATATTTCTCAAACCGATGCTTGTAATGTACAGATATGATCCTAACATTCAGTTCTACTTCTGTCTTTAACAGGTGCCTTTTCAAGATCAATCCTGACAAGGGGACCAAAGTGGGCAAGAGTGTAGCAAAGAAAGTGCAGACCATCAACCCTAAGGTTCTTTCCTTGATTAAAAACATAGCAGACTTTGAGTGGAGAGAGTAGGAGGACACACACACACACACACACACACACACACACACACACACACACACACACACACACACACACACACACACACGTTAGCAGTATTACCAAATGTGTTCCACAACTTTTAGGCCAATAAGTACTGTTAAAATGCTGAAATGTCATTCTGCTTCATTGTTATTTTTTTAATTGATTTTTATATATATTTTTTTACTTAAACCGGTCATGTATGTATGTAAAAATGTATGTATTTTTGTATTTTTTATTGGCATAATACAATCATTTGTATATTGTGGTATGACTCATAATACATTTTCATAAAGAATCAATGAGTGGTCCTGTCATTTTTAATAATTCATAATGTGATTTAATAAAGGTTGTATATTTTAAATTAAGAGGGACACAATGTAAAACTACAGTTAACCTACATTTAGAAAAATAATTGATTTTTCACGTATTTTTACAGTTTCTAAATGTAAGAAACAACACTTTTTGTATGTAAATGAGCTTAGATTTACTGTACGTTTTGTAATAACAGAAATGATCTGTAATTAAGCTTTTCTTTATCATTTCTTTAAGACTATTAGTTTTATTTTTGAGGTGTAGGACTCTATTACAACAATTAATATATGTTAAAAGTAATAGATTTCATGGAAATATAGGGAGATTTCTTGTAAAATTACAGTTATAGATCTTTATTATGGTAAAGAAAATGACTGTTTTATTTTAGTTTATCTATGTTGTATGACAGTTCTATACTGTTTTTCAACAGACATTTTCCGGCACCCCTGCTGCCAGAAAATAACCTTTTTTTTTACAGTGTAGGTAAAGGCCTGTTGTTGATCTGCCTACATGTAGAGGCGACAGACGTGTCAGCTGTGCGCATGCTCATGCGTGACCGCCAACGACGGAAAAGTGCAGTTACGTACTTTATCCACTGGAATTTTAATCTAAATTAAACCACATTGTATTCAATGTTGCAAACGTGCTTCGAATGAATATAGGGCCTACGCGGTTCAACGAAATACAATCAATTAAACTTATCTATTTCATTTTTGGGGTCATTTGTTGTTCGCCCAACTTAATTTAAGTTATAACAGGTAAGACGTACGCGGTTGGACATACTGTAATATAATAAAGTAAACGTATGGGCTGGATTTGGGTCATATGTTGTTGTTGTTTTGCCCACCTTAATTGAAGGTATAACAGGTAAGCCGACCCCCCTATAGTCTTCTCTCAATTGAGCCTTTTGGTCCCGGTCCACGTCCACGTCCACGCAGTTAAATCAAACGCCATGAATGCCTCATTCATTCGACTAGGGTGAAATAGTTCGCCATGATCTTGGCCATAGATCTCGACGCAGACCCAGAACTAAAGCGCTGGCCCTCCAGTGAAGTGCATCGCGTCGCCCCTGGTAACCAGAGCCGGGCAGAGGGAGGGAGCTCTGCTCTACGGCTGTGGTGAACGGGGCGCGTTGCAATGCATGCAATGCATTTCTACACTTTTGGGTTAAAAGGATTATGTTTACATTGAAAGTTCGTAAAAAGGGTACATGTTAGAATGTGAGGGGGGGAATACAGTGAATATATAGTGAATACAAATGAATAGGCCGAAATACATTGTATTTCTTTATCTTTCTAAATACTGATACAAAAAAATGACCTTTGTGAAAATACGTTTTTGTTAGAAATATCTTCGAATGTAGCCCCATAGACACACAGTGTTGACCTGCAGTGCAAACGTGCAGAGCGAGTAGTGGGGAGCGCTCGTACTGCGTCCAGGGGGGCAGTCCCAAAAAGTCAGACCCCAAAACGATTCAATTCAATCCCCCCTCTGCTTAGCTTCTGCAGAGCTGTGTGTGGTGTACCGTGTAGCATCCTTACCTACGCGATAAATGGAAGTGCTTAAAAGTAGTGAGGTGTTTTAAAAGTTAGACGGACTTCTGCGGGGTTATAGGATGCAATAGGATGTTTCTCGTTGGAAATAATGGAGAAGTTTGACTCGACCGATCCATACAGCCGACCCGCACGGAGGACGCAATGGATAGTCAGCACTCTGGCGTACCACTACGGACTGGACCGGGGAGTGGAGAACGAGATCATAGTGCTGGCCACCGGGCTGGATCAGTATCTACAGGAGATCTTCCATCACATGGACTACCAAGGGTGCGGCAAAATCAACGTAGAGGACTTCAGCATCTTGTGTGAAATCTTGGGATTAAACAAAGACTCCGATTCAGAGTGCGGGGAGGAGATCTCGGAGAACCCACCCGTTGAGTTAACCTTCAGGCACTTCCACGCTCGACTCTGCGGCTACTTCAGCACGAAAGCCGGCTGCCAGTACGAGAACGGCAGACAGCTGGTGGGGAAAGAGAGCGAACACATCGAGACTCAGATCCGCCTGAGGAGTCCGCTGAGGCGGAGAGAGAGGCTGCTCTCGGTGAGCGGTGGCAGCAGCGGTACCCCGTCCCCCACCCCGGAGGGCCGGCTCGGAGGGAGGCATGCCTCCGGCTGCAGGCTCGGCTCCTGCACCCGGGAGTGTTACGAAGAGATAGTGGCGCTGGAAGAAGCGGAGGACCGCATCACCAAGATAGAGGATGAGAACGCCAGTCTGAGAGAGCTGATCGAAGACATGCGAGCGGCACTACAGAGCAGTGACGCCCGATGTTTGGCGCTACAGGTGAGTCCCTGCAGGTGAAAGGCGCTCAAGTCAGTTGGTGGCGATGTGATGATGGCCTGTTCTGTCAAGGATGACGTATTGGTTTTGCATGTAGGCCTGTTCTATAAGTTAAACATGTCTTTGATTTAATTATGCGTCATGTGTGGATTTCTCGTAACTGTACTCCCCCCCCCCCCCCCACACACACCCTGCCTCCCCTTTCTTATCAACTCCAGGTGGGTCTGTGGAAAAGCCACGTGAGACATAAACCAGAGGAGGGCTGCTTTATCGCCCACCAGCACCAGGCAGCCCAGAAAAGCCTCTGCGACGCCAACATGACCAACCACCAAGCAGACCTGAGCAGCCTGCAGAGCCTCATCCAGGAGGTCGAGGAGCTCCGCAGCTCCACGGACCTCCGCATGGAGGAGGTGGTGCTCTGCAACCAGAGGCTGGAGCAGGAGGTGCGGAGCTCCAGGGATGCGGTGGCCACCCTCGAGGACAGCAACCGAACCCTGAAGAGGGAGCAGGCGGGCACCCGAAAGAGGATGGAGGAGGCCAGGCAGGCGCTGCTCAGTGGCCTGGGGAAGGTGAAGCAACTGGAGGCCCAGGCGGAACATGTACCGGTCCTGCAGAGACACGTGCTGCAGCTGGAGGCAGAGCTCTGCTACTACAGGTGAGACACACACACACACCTGCATGGAGCACATGGTATGGTCATATACAGGTGAGACACACACATACCTGCATGGAGCACATGGTATGGTCATATACAGGTGAGACACACACACACACCTGCATGGAGCACATGGTATGGTCATATACAGGTGAGACACACACACACCTGCATGGAGCACATGGTATGGTCATATACAGGTGAGACACACACACACCTGCATGGAGCACATGGTATGGTCATATACAGGTGAGACACACACACACCTGCATGGAGCACGCTGTCACTACCGGCCTTGAATGGCTGCAGTCCTCAGGCTTAGAGGTTAGTGAGTGTTAGATGAAAAGGAAAGCACAAACAAAAAGAGAAGGTGGAAGATTGCCAGCCTATTGTAACATAAGATCGCGCTGTAAACACCTGATTACACGTTGGGTGTTTCAAGTCCAGGGTCCCCGTGACGGGCCATTACACAAGCTTTCCAAAAAATGTTGAGATCCAAAATCGTTGCCAACTGTCCACTTATCTTATTCCATAACCTCCCTCCTTGCCTCGTTTTTCCTGTTGACTGAAAGCGTCATAGCGCCGTGTAAAGCACACCGTGCCAGAGAAAGGGGCAGAGAAAAAACGCTCCACGTAGCACTTTTTTCTCCCATTAAAGACAATGCGAAACAGGTGGACATGCGGCCAGCCAACCCACCGTGGGAGAAAGATTGGCTTGTTTTGGCGAGGTTTTATATATTCTGGAGGCAGTTGTGGCCCCCAGTGAAACAGTCATGAATTAGAATTCTCTGAGGAATATAAAAAATAATTAATAAAAATACACCCTGTTCTGTTGTGTTCTGGCCCCCTGCCTGGAAAACTGCCCGGTGCTATTTTCTGAATGTTTGATGTGGTTCGGGCTCCCACTTCTACCTCTTGTTTTGTACGGCTCGTTGTTTAACGGTCTTCGTGTGTGGCAGGGGCGGCTCTGCTACTGTCGCTATGCTAGCTAGTCATTTTCACAGAGCTCAGGGTGTAATTGGACATTGTGGAGAGACACAAAGCGGCGGCTTAGGTGTTTACCTTTGGTGTCTGTCCGTCTCGCTCTGTCTGTGGTGTGTGTGTGTGTGTGTGTGTGTGTGTGTGTGTGTGTGGTGTGTGTGTGTGTGTGTGGTGTGTGTGTGTGTGTGTGTGTGTGTGTGTGTGTGTGTGTGTGTGTGGTGTGTGTGTGTGTGTGTGTGTGTGTGTGTGTGTGTGTGTGTGTGTGTGTGTGTGGTGTAGGCCTGTCTTACCTACAGCAGATGTCTCGCACTGGTCATAACATCTCACTTAGTGTGCCCTTCTTTGAACTTAAAGACGATAGGTCCACTGCACACACACACACACACACACACACACACACACACACACACACACACACACACACACACACACACACACACACACACACACACACACACACACACACACACACACAAGATTTAGGTTTCTTAAAGTCAGATTAAACTCGGCTTTGATACAACCTATTCACTAAATCCCATTGCAAACCCCCGCAGCTTTAAAAGTTGTTTCTGGCCCGGAAATCCTTTCAGTCCCTCAGTCCCCTTCAATCGATACCCTAATGCCCAATAATTCAAACCTCCACAAAGGGCCTGACTCTCCCAGAGCTCCATGACTGGAGAAACTCAACAGACTGGCTGTCCCCCATGAATCTTCACACACACACACACACACACACACACACACACACACACACACACACACACACACACACACACACACAGAACAATACTAGGCACACACCCCCCAGCCTATGGATCTTAGCAACTGCCCAGCAACGTATAACTCTTAGCGGAGTGTTGTTTTTACTCTCTTCTCATTGGCTGTCATCTGTCATTCGGCTTAAGAATCATGAACATCCTACACTTTGTACAAAAGGTGAAGGACTGTTATTGTGACAGCGTAAGAAGAGTGATAAGTACAAAGTACACAAACCAAAACAGCTTAAAGAAAACATTATTAGTATTCAACTTTACGTCCTGCCACCGTCGGTGGGAGAGATTTCATCACTTTGTGTTTCACACGTTTCTGAAGTCAGTGGAGCTTGGTATGGATGTGTCAGACTCTCACGCTTCATGCCAGTAATAGAAGTAGAATACACACCAATTGGTATAACAGACATTAGTCAGTTCAAAGGGGCTTATTGATGCATACATTTGAACAGACACGGAACATATTTAATGAGGGTTATTATGAATGTGTTTACTTGTTATTGACCTTTTGTAAAACCCACTGTTGTTGTTTTTTGCGGTATCACATATCCTAGCGTGCCAGATGTGAGGATTAGAGAGGAGAGGAGAACCTTTCTCTCTGTGGCTTGCTCCATGTAGTGAATGATGAGCAGGATTATCTCAGAGAGAGAGAGAGAGAGAGGGAGAGAAAGAGAGTCAGACAGACAGACAGACAGACAGACAGAGGAAAGAGGGGATAGAGAGAGCGGCATGAGAGAGAAAAGAGGGAGAGAAGGAAAGAGAGAACTGGAGAGAGAGATATGGATAGAGAGAGATAGAAAGGTGAAATCAAGAGAGGGAAAGTGATGGCTAGATGGAGAAAAATAGAGCGGGATAGAAGGAGAGAGAGAGAGAGAGAGAGAGAGAGAGAGAGAGAGAGAGAGAGAGAGAGAGAGAGAGAGAGAGAGAGAGAGAGAGAGAGAGAGAGAGAGAGAGAGAGAGAGAGAGAGAGAGAGAGAGAGAGAGAGAGAGAGAGAGAGAGAGAGAGAGAGAGAGAGAGAGAGAGAGAGACTGTTCAAGTGCTTCCACAGGGCGCTCCAGTCTCCAAAACAATCTCACTTGTAAAAAAAACAACTTAGTTTAAGAGAAGCTCTGGCCCTGCCTGTAGTCGCGCTTCAGTTTTTCCTATCACTACCTGTTTATGTAATACAGGGATGACATCCAGTCTGACTCTCAAGCTAATTCACCCCCTATCCCCCCCATCCTCCTCCCCCCATCCCCCAATCCACTCATTTTTCTACCGGCTAGCGGAACTCAGCTCAGCCAGCGCAGCCTCCTCCGCTCTGAAACTGAAGACGGGGAGCGGGGGTGTTTGTTGAACACCGTCCCAGTGAGTGAGTGGAGCCCTTTGGATCTTATGCTAAAATCTGGGCGGTGTTGCCGGTGGTGGCGGTGGTGGTGGTGGTCGTCTGGGAGGATGGAGGCGGGTGGAGGGGTTTTGAGAGTTTCAAACTGGAGTCATCGGGAAATAGTAAGCCAGCAGTCTGGTCCGGTTCCTTAATTAATTCAACGATTTAAAAATAAGAAGCTGGAAGTGCTACAAGCTTTAATCGCTGGCCGTGTAGCTTTCCCTCCTTGCATTGACAGCTAGGAATGAAAGTGTCTCTCCCTGGAGTCTGTCTCTGGTGCTCCGTGGGCCGGCGGCTCTGAGACAATAGTCAGCGGAGAGGAGGAGGAGGAGGAAGAGGAGGAGGAGGAGGAGGAGGAGGAGGAGGAACAAAGACCAAAGCACCAAGGGGGGGGGGGGGAGCCCACCATCTGGAGGAAGAAGCAAATACTTGGCTGTTTGTTCATGAAAAGCGATGGACATGTTTTGTTTTTTGTCCAGTCCCCTCCCCCCCACATCCCCCACCTCCCCTCCTCCCCTCCTCCCACCCACAAGGTCCTCAAGGAGAGAAACAGTCTCCTCTCTTTAAACTTAATCTTTCTTGTTGTTTTTTTCCCGTCGGAGGTCACCAAGATCCCACAGCCCCCCTCTTGCCTTGTCCAAGCTTGTATTTTAGTATTTTCTTCTTCACTCGGATGACCGTTTTTGATTTGGTTCTCAAAGTATCGCAACTGGAACTCAAACTACTCCTACATCCTGTTCTCTCTCTCATCTCTCTCTCTCTCTCTCTCTCTCTCTCTCTCTCTCTCTCTCTCTCTCTCTCTCTCTCTCTCTCTCTCTCTCTCTCTCTCTCTCTCTCTCTCTCTCTACTCTCTATATATATATATATATATATATATATATATATATATATATATATATATATATATATATATATATCCTAGAGAGCAGGATTCCCTCCAGTGTGGATGGGTTGTAAAACGTTGCTTTTACCGGGACAGACCTTCTACCCTGCACACACTTAACACTCTGTGGCCCCGAGCCGGGGGCCACGAGAAAAATCTCTTTTAGTCTTTTTTACTCTGGTTGTGGGGCTCTTGAGATATAAGGGGTGAGAGGAGAGGGGGGAGAGGGGGGAGTGGGGGGGAGAGAGCAAAGGGGAAGTGTTGGAGGCCTTTTCAATAAGAGCAGGTGCCGTCACTGCATTCCTCAACCTTCCGCATAAAAACTACCAACATTACCCAAAAGGAAAAGCTACAACTCCAGAGACAATTGTAGGTATGTGTGAGACCAACCCCCCTCACCCCATTCTCAGGCTCTTCTCACCGCTGTTCCTGAACATTACAAATACGAAATAAAACGTAGAATTGCAGTGAAAGTGGTTTCCTTTTGATTTAGTTTTTTTGTTTCGTTTCACCCTCTTCCTTTCTCCCTCTGGTTTGTGGAGCAGAGGTATTTACACTTTGCTCGGGTCAGCAGAACCCTGGGACTTATAAACATGTATCTCCCTCTCTCCCTCTCTCTCTCTCTCTCTCTCTCTCTCTCTCTCTCTCTCTCTCTCTCTTCTCTCTCTCTCTCTCTCTCTCTCTCTCTCTCTCTCTCTCTCTCTCTCTCTCTCTCTCTCTCTCTCTCTCTCTCTCTCTCTCTCTCTCTCTCTCTCTCTCTCCCTATCTCTCTCTCTATCTATCTCTCTCTCTCTATCTGTCTCTCTTTACATCCAAGTTCCTGCACTTTTAATTCCCTACTGCTGCTACACATCTCCCCTGCTACAGCTTCTCACAGCGTTTTTTTCTCAAGTGCTAGAAAAAAGGGAGCTAAATGCTAGTACCTTGTCAGCGTACAGGGGGCTTTGTAGGCACGCTATCAATGCTGCGGTTGTTAGAGTGTACCCACACGTGAGATCTCAGGAGGGTTTGATTAATAACCCACTGCTGTGTCAACACAACCTTTCACCTTTACAAAGCAGGCTTCAGGGGGTTAGCCTGTTGGGCAGTGAACCCTCAAATCTCAGAGCCCAAGCCCAGGTCTTCTGTGAACACGCACGCACGCACACACCCACGCACACACCCACACAGGCACACACACACACACACAGGCACAGGCACACACACACACACACACACACACACACACACACACATACACATAAACACACTCACATAACCTCATTGACTGATGACACCCGAAAGAGGAAACGGGGGCCTTTGAGAGGGAGAGAGATGTGTGGACGTTAAGTTCACTCAGGCCCCGTACAGTGATAAACACAGGAAGTCTTCTGGATGTCTTGGCTTTTAACCGCAAACAGCTGAAATCCCCCAATACCCCCCCCCCCCTTTAGGCAGCACCAAAAAACGGATTTGGTGAAGACCTTTCTGCTAGAGGATATAATAGGGGGTCCGTTGAGAGGATACACAGTAATGTACTGTCCTAGTGTGCTCTGGTTTGTACGAGTACTGCCTTTGGAATCTCCACCTCAAACACATCAATAGCAAGCCAGAGAGTCGCGGTTCTGGAACGGATCCTGGCAACCCTATACGACATGTGACTATTGATTGCAACAGGGGTTAAGGGACCTACGACAAGAATGCTCCGTATTTCATTGAAAGAAACCCCATATGGCCGCCAGTGGAGGAGGAGGATGATGATGATGATGATGATGATGATGATGATGGGGCTTACTGATAAATGCAGAGTTGAAAATGATTCACTTGGACATACAGCCGAGCAGTGCCAGGGTCTTCATCTTGTCTGACTTGTTTTTTGTCTGTTGAAAACCTAAAACCACAAAGGCCTTGTCAAAAATGTATTCTTATTTTTTTTCAATAAGAGTCAATAAGACTATCTATTTTTTTCATTGTGAACATTATTATTTGTCATGTCTTATTTGACTCAGCTCTGGAGTAGCGAGTGGACTGTAACCGGCGGTTCCGCAGACATCATTGTCGTGGGTTTTTTTCTTCTCCTGCGTGGGTTTTTTTCTTCTCCTGCGGTGATCTGTCTCCCCGGGGGGATGGTTGTGTTGTTCTCTGGTGTCTGCTCTGGGGCTCCGCGGTGGAAACCACCGGGAACCTCTGGTGTCTCGGACGACTTTCAGGAGGTACCGAGGAGCGCTTCCTCCGCTCGTCTCGGGAAGGGACTTCTCACGGTCGGCGCTCTGGTTATATAGTGTAGAATGTGGACTGTGCACCGAAGCCATAGCGGAAAGTACCCTCATTAAACATAATGTACGTGTTGAACTCAAAGGCACAGACCCCCCCCCCCCCCACCCTCAAGGGCTAGTCCAATTAGAGACCAGGGGATCAAGTGGTCAGGTATGAGGACACAACTGTTAGGTAGTGGAAAAAGGAAGGTTTTATTTTGCCCCAAAATTTTAAATGGGAAATTAAACCAGCCATGTTCAACAGTCGGGTAACAAAACCGGAAGTCGGATTATCATTCAGCTATACAACAGCTGGAAACAAACTAGTGTCACTCACCAAACCTTATTCCACCTAACCGACACACAAAATGGCGGGAGTTTATACCCTCTTGAAACATAAGGGGTGGTTACAAAACAGACACACAAATACATCTCACACATGAATTCAAAGGTGAGCAAGCCCAAACAGCAGGTATCACAGATGGTATCTTCCGATGGACCTCTTTGCCTCCATATGACTGGCTCAAACCAAGTCGACCCAAGCCTTTTGTCAGCTCAGAGGACGGTTATTGTGGGGCCTGTGAGGCGGCTTTCACAGTTCTGCTCCACTCTGGTTTCTGTTGTGTTACTGATGACGTCTAAAGACCCACCTCTTCCTGGAATCCGCTCACAAACAGACAGATGTGCTGCTGTTTCTGTGTTTTGTGTGTGTGTGTGTGTGTGTGTGTGTGTGTGTGTGTGTGTGTGTGTGTGTGTGTGTGTGTGTGTGTGTGTGTGTGTGTGTGTACGTGTGTGTACTTTGTTGAGACACACAATCTCTGTTGAAAACGGATTCCTGCTTCCTATAGCTGCTTTTGCACTTGGAAAGCGCGATTAGCGAGTAGGACTTTCCCAGCTTGTGCGCTTCCATTGGGTCCGCCCATCTCTTGCCAGTCCCTTTGGATATGAGCGCCTGCTAAATGAACTGAATGTAAACACAGAATGTCCAGAGCAGCCAGTCCCCCTCCTACACACACCCCTCACACCCCCCCCCCCCCCACCCACCCAGTCAACGAGTCATTCGTCATGCTGGGGTACGCATTCACCAGCAACCCCGCTTGCTGGTCGTTCACTCCGGCCAGGCTGCTGTGTCCATGGCAACTCCAACAGGTTTTTTTTTTTCCCGGTTCCCGTGTGCACAGGCATGGTCGGAGCGCGTTGCAAAAGCCTGCATGCATGCGTGCATGTCCACAAATGCGCCCGTGGCGGCTTCCATGCTCCAGCTGCAGCTGGGGGATTTCATGCGCCACACCCCACCCCCTCATCCACCCTATAACTTAAACATGTCTCCATACACTAACTGATTGATTGCCCCAAGCCCCCCATTCTGCTATTCCGCCGACCTTCTACGCTGAAGTTACCCCCCTTCTTTTCTTCACGGCTCAGCACAAAGGAGCTCTATGGTGTATGCTCAACGACCAGGAGAGCTTTCGGCGAGCGCCTTCGTTTCACGAGGCCAGCGGCACCTCGCTGGAAAAAAGGGGCTCGAGTGTAGACCTAGATCGATTTTTGGGTTTCATTTTATCCATTTTTTTTCTTTAAGAGAAGCAGGCTGTTGAAAAAAAAAAGGTTTTTTTGCTTGCTTTCTCGCAGCGAGACGTGATCATCTGGAAACACTTAAGTGTGTGATTTAAGAAAGTTCCTTGCCGGATTCCCCCCCCCCCCCACCCCCCGAAACACACAAGAGCTAGGCTGTGGAGGAAAGCCGGAGAATTCAAACCATTAGTGAATGATTGAGTCCCCCTGCAAAACTGCAAGTCCTCTCTGGACGGCTGCAATAGCATCTTAAGATGCCCCGGATAACCAGGATAAACACTAGTAGGATGAACCGTTCTGTGTCGGCAGGCTTACCATTAGGCAGGCTAAAAAAGGTACATGGAAACTGTGTACACTGGATCTATTTCCATTTGCAAACCCACGTAACTCTCAGCTACGTTTTACCGCACAGCTAGCAAACTAATAGCACCGGGGCCCGCATTGACCCACTTTACAGTAAAAATGCATTAAAGATGCCGCGTCTGGATTCAATTACTCCGCCCAGATTTCAAGTACTGTATCGCTGACTTATAAAAAAAGAAAAAGAAAATTCCACGGCGGTTGTAGATGTGGGTTTTATAGCGCGCCGCTTCGTGTTACTTGATATACACGCTTTGATCCCAGCAATTGACTTGTACCAAATTAAAGATTCCAAAAAAATTGACCGCTTTTGAGGCATTTTTCTATGCTGGCAAGGAGGCCTCGTGGAACAGGGCTCCTGTCACACACAGAGAGGAGAAAGTCGGCCTACAGCAGGCGAGGTAACAAGTTGCGACAAAACCAACACCCAAACCAAAACACCCTGCCTCTGGGTTTCCAGGTCAGAGGTGTCCAAGCTACAGCTCCCCATCGGCAGCCCTGATCCGGACCAGCAGGAGGGGATGGGCAGCCAGGCGGGACTCGGGTCCGACGTGGACCCCCAACACGACCGCTGCTCCCCCACCGGCTGGGACAACATGAACCCCGACAAAGGTCAGATTATGAAAACAAACTGTGTGTTGCGGTGCTGATTAGGATGATGATGATGATGCTGCTGCTGGGCGGTACCGGTGTTGCCGAGGGTGATGATGCTAACGATGGTTGTTGTGGCGCTGTCCAGTGGAGGAGCAGATGTTCCGCTCGGTGGAGGGCCAGGCAGCCTCCGACGAGGAGGAGGACAAGTGGACCGGGGAGCAGCAGAAGCAGGTGGACGAGGTCAAGAGGATCCTGAGCAGACTGTCCTGCTGCAAAGAGAGGTACAGTGCAGCACCTCAACACAAACACGAGAACCAGAACCACTTCAGAAGCAGCTTAGAACCAGCTGGGAACCACTTCAGAAGCAGCTTAGAGCCTGATTAGAACCAGCTCAGGACCTGCTTAGAACCAGATCAGAAGCAGCTTAGAACCATCTCAGAACCATTTTAGAACAGACAACAACCAGCTGAGAATCACTTTAGAACCACATAACAACCAGCTCAGAACCACCTTAGAACCAGGTTAGCACTAGTTTGGAACCAGCTTACAAATAACCACATTACAACCACCTTAGAACTATGCCGATACGGCATGGTTTGGACAAATTCTCTTCTCCAACATATCCGTGCTAGTGGCAACTTAACCATCTGCATGTAGGCTCGCTTCTGGGGATAAATGCGATGCTGGCATGCAATGCTAGTCTTTAAAGTTGCATGCAGGGGTAATAAAAAGCAAGGACAAACCAATGTTTGGGGATACGATGAGAAGTGAAACAGATGCAGAAGATCCTTTGAGTAGCTCATTGGTTTATTTATTTATCTATTTATTCATTCATGGTTTACGGTTATTTACAGAAAAGCCAATGAATGTCTTTGTTCGGGCTTCATTGTTAACCACAAAAACAGCCAACAACAAAGTATTCATGTTGTCTTCACTAGTTTAAAGAGTGAATCCAGCTTTTCCAACGGGCAACCTTGGCAGCTGGGTGCACGTTACGAATGGACCCTCTGACCTCTTTGACGATTCTACTTTCTCGTGAAGCAGGTGTGATGACCGGGCCTTCAAGAAGCTAATGTCCACGTTCGGCAGCAGCTCAGCAGGGGGGGAGGAGAGCCGGAGTGCCGTGGTGGAGCTCCTGCAGAAGGTGACCCGGCTCAACAAACAGCTGGAGATCAAGGAGAGCCAGGCGGAGATAGACATGGACCAGGTACAGTACACTTAAATATTGAAATCGAAATATATACATTTAAATATTCACAAACACACGTGTATATATAAACACATATACATATATATAAACACATATATACACACACACATATATATATTTAAATGTCATTTTGGGATTTCAATATTTAAATGTCATTTTTATATTATATATATTTTATTATATATATATATACATACATACATACATACATACATACATGTGTGTATGGGATTGGACAGGGGCAGGACAGTGAAGACAGGGAATGTGTGTGTGTGTGTGTGTGTCCATCAACCCTCATCCATCCATAGTCTGTGATACTGTGATCTAGGACCACGGCAGAGGTTGTGTGTGTGTGTGTTAAACTAGATTAGAGAGGACTGCGGAGGGGCTGTTATGAAAGTGGTGGGCTTCAAAGATGGAAACCACAGCGCTTAATAGACACCATGGAGTTGTGCCTCCACGAGCGGGGGACTAGGAGGAGGGACCCTGAACGTCTGCCTGTGTGCGTGCGTGCGTGCGTGCGTGCGTGCGTGCGTGCGTGCGTGCGTGCGTGCGTGCGTGCGTGCGTGCGCGCGCGTGCGTGCGTGCGTGCGTGCGTGCGTGCGTGCGTGCGTGCGTGCGTGCGTGCGTGCGTGCGTGCGTGCGTGCGTGCGTGCGTGTGTGTGCACGTGCCTGTGGGTGAGGGTGCAGCTGTGTCTCAAGCGGGCTGTGACCACAGAAACACTCCCCTTGCCCTGTTCCTCGAAGGCAATTACACCCCTGGGAACCTCGTGAATTGAGCTCACTTGTCACCACCCGTGTTTAAGAGGGCTTTTTCTGTTTCTGAAAAACAAGACAGACGTCGGCCGGAGGGCCGGCCGCTGACGCAAAAGTTCCCAGAAGTGTTGTGGGATGGGCGCGAGGAAAATGAAGGCTTCACCCAAACAAGCCGGGCCCACCCGGGGCCCGCGTCAGAACCGGCTGACCCTCGGCCCACTGCATGACATGAGCTCTGCGGTGGAGTTACCCAGAGTCCCTTTGGCAGGCAGATACACTGCGCTGCGGTCAGCCCTATTTACCGTTTACCGTCGAGACTCGAGACGCACTTACGTTGATCTGTTTACGTTACACTGATGTTGGGGGGAAACCGCGAGAGCACGAGTCCTGGCAGCAGTTTAAATTAAAGTACTGAGTAACTCTGGACGGCTTTCAAAGGCAAAGTGCTTATTTACATTTACCAGGGGTCGTAACCCCGGACAGCGGGACATGTTGTCTTGTCTTGCAGAAGGTTGACCCTGTGCCTTGATCTCAGGCGCATCTCATGTCGCAATGAATGAGATGTTTTGAATGTGCGTATGTTGGAGAGGGCTGGACATCTCAGTCTCGCAGTAAGCTCCTCAAGCCAAAACCACTGCAGTGGCTTCAATTAAGAATTATCATGCGTTTCACATTTCCGATATCGCTTTGTCCAAAAAAAAATCCACACTTTGATTATGACGTTGTTATCCGTCTCGCTCCGGGGGAGAATGGAAATTGGGTTTCGGTAGAACGGATATATATACACGATAAAACTCCGGACCTCCTCTCCCTAGCCTCGGCCAGCCCACGGATTCATGCAGCGCACTACAATGGCTCCTCCTGGCTACGGGAAGCCCTGGTGTTTACATACTCCAGCCGATCACCCCGACATATGGCCACATATAACAAACCTGATTGACTATGAAGTGTGCAGGTTGTGATGGGCCCAGATCAAAGGTCCCCCTTTTGTGTATCCAGTTCTTCATCCAGTTCTTTGTGATGTTTGTTTCCTCCAGATGAAGGACTCCCTGGTGCAGGAGCTGCAGCAGAAGGCGGAGGAGACTGAGCTGCTCCAGGTGGAGCTGCAGATGCTGGAGACGGAGCGGGTCCGTCTGTCCCTGGTGGAGGAGAAGCTGCTGGATGTGCTGCAGCTTCTGCAGCACCTCAGGGACCTGGTCAGTCAGTCACAACCGCTCAGAGATCAATCAGCCAAGTTTGTTGTTTGTATAGGGATTCTTGTGCAAAGCGGCACTAACCAAGCGTGTGACAAGGAAACACAACGACTAGAGGAAGTTGCTTCAAATAAAATACAAATCTGAGTGGGATACATTTGTAGATTGAAAATGGATTTGAACTATTTTAAGATTCTCCTGATTTTGTAAGACCTTAAACGGCACCAAATGCCGTGTCTAAAAACAAATGCCCAATTAAACTGGGTTACTTCCTTTGACCATATGAAACTGACCCTTCATGTAAACAACGTGAAAGACTTCTGTAAAATGAACCAGAATACAGCGCCTCCAATAAAAAAAGCCACTCCAAATCCCAGACCTTACTCTGTTAAGTTCTTAGTTCGAACACCACCATCCTTGACCAAAACACCCAACCGCTGGCTGCTTTTTGAATTAATGAATGAATCAAAATGTGTTTATAATAAATCACCAAATCGCCTGCAAAGTGTCTGCTTAATGAGTAAATAATGTCTTCTGTGTTGAGGGTTTAGTGGCTTGTACGACATGTTTTTTTGTGGTCGGTGGTCGTTTCTGCTGGGTATAAAATATCTTATGTTAATTTCACAGCTGTCTCCATTCTGTATTCTTTCAGAACGTTTCCCGGCGGTCGCTGGGTAAGATCTTGCTCAGCACGCTGGAGTCTTGTAGCGACCCTCAACATGGTGAGTGGCACGCTGTAAACCAAGTCCCTCACATCCCACACACACGCCAATAAAATCAATGCAAGACTTGTGAAACAGTATCACAGAATGAACAATTAACTCTGTGCGTCGTCAAAACCGCGAAAGAGTCAACAATATCAATAAAAATAAAAAAAGGAAAACTGAATCAAAGACGAAAGTTCTCAAAATAGACACGTTTTTTTATTTTGTTTTACTTGCCACAAGTCGTCACAGCTGGGTTGTTTTATTTAAACAGGGAAGGCCCACATTCTGGAGGTGCTGAACGCTCTCTACCACGAGCTGGCGGCCTGTGAGGTCCTGTCCTCCGGCAGCTCTCTGGAGCGGACGCCCAGCCAGCGGTCCCTGGACGGTCTCGTCATCTCCTGCTGAACACCCTCGCCCCCTGCTGGGCCATCGGCGCTATAGCACTTATGTGCAGATACGAAGCCATATATATATATATATATACACACACACACACACACCCCTATGACCGTGTCTGAAATTGCTCGTTCTCTATATACACTGTTTGGAGCGTTTTGTAGGGCTGTTCAAAATCCGAGGGTACATATCTACTTCTGTAGAAGCAGTACACACACACCCCCAATTCCCACTTTTCCCTGCCTTACTCCTGAATAGTGTACTATATAGTGTTCACGTTACAGGGATTAGGAAATTAGTGAGCGTTTTTTTGACACGGCCTACATAAAAAAAATAGGGGACCAAATTGAACACCATAGCAGTAATGGTTGAAGAGTAACTGTAGATAATGTTATATTCTTTTAATTCATATGTAACTCCGGCATCAAGCTCTGTAAAGACAATTAGCCTAAGGCCATTATTGTAGCTCATCACTCTCTGTTTTTAGGGCGATAAATTGCGCTAAATTACTTAACGTAACCTTGCATGTTCCAGCATAGTTTTATTTGCTGAGATTCGTCCCCGATAGTATTTGTGCTACAATATGTGAAAACGGAATAAGCTTAAAGACGGATGTAATATTTGTTGTATTGAAATATGGTTTTGTGTGACTTTATAATGGGCCAAGCTAACATATAAGGTATATTCTTCAATAATTAATACCATTAAAGCGTGTCTTCTTAACGCTTGTGTGAAAGTGTTGTATATTGATGGACAAACCACCAATGTTTAAGGGTGTACGTTTTAATCAAAAACAAACAACTGGGCTTAAATGAGATTAGTAAAACACGTCTAACATCGGAATCCAATACAGAAAGTTAAATAAAGAACGGCAGAGTAAAAAGTAAAAAGACTAACAAATATTCACAAGGAAAAATAGAGAAAAAGAGAGAGGGAGAGAGAGAGCGTGGTCACGACAGTATCGATGTCCATGCAGCTAAAAAAAAACAGTGAAAAAAATCCCGAAGAGGTTTGGATCTAGAAGTCGGCAGACACCTTCTCCATGTCCACGTTGACTTCCACCATGCGTTTCTCAATCCTCCTGTGCAGCTCATCCAGGGAGGCCAGCACGACGTCATACAGCACCTGGAGGGAGGCAGGCTGCTGGTTACTGCTCGCACTAGACCACTGCTTCTCAGGTCCACACGGTATTTGGTGGATAGTTGTCATAACATTTTAACAAAATCCAAATTAATATATACACACATACATACTGGTTAGATGCCAAATTATTTTCGCTGTACTGTTTGTGCTGCTGTTCAATGACAATAAATTGGAATCTATCTAATCAAATATATAAAACACATTTATCACTCAGCGTTTACAGGGAGACATGTAGAGCCTTCTTTACATATCAAAAGTTATTTTAATTGGGTTTTTGAATGATCTGGCGTATCACCAGCTTCCAACTGGGCATAACGCAAGCGCCCCATTTCTGCGACAGCCACAGACGGCTTCACGTCGCTGCTCATTGCAAGCGATGTGAACGGCCCAGTTCCCGAACGCTCTTTTGAAAGCAGTCGCCCGTTGCAAGTGGTCTCGCAGAATCCGAGTAGAGTAGTGAGTAGAGACACACACCATAACACACACCAGTGGGGGTGTTCACAGAACTAGAATCTGGGGTCAAAGAGATAAGTGTTGGTGCTGTACCTGTGCCTTCTCTGTGGTGTTGCTGCATGTGTCCCTCATGCTCTGCATCTTGACCTTCAGCTGCTGGGTCTCTCTGGAGATCTCATGGATCTGCTCTGCCATCTCCTCACGCTTCTGGTGCACCTGGTCACACTGCCTGTAGGGGACGAGAGAGAGAGTTTGTACGTGTTCTGGTATCTCTGATAGGTGCCCTCTGGTGTGGTGGCCCCGCTCATCCAATGAGACACCTGTTTGCACCTAAAGCCCCATATCAACATTAGCAAAAGAAAGAAAAACATAGTAACCACAATAATGAACAACAAAAACAGAGGACTACAATCTGACGATTATATATATTATAAAATATCTTGGTACAACTATAACCTTAAATGCCAACGGAGTGCAATCACTTCATAATTTTTTTATTGCAATTGTAATGCAGTCGTAGTAGATTTAAAGATGTTTTTATTTGCCAAGTACAACGGAATGCTTACTCCATTTACTTTAGTAGTAGTAATGCAATTGAAGTAGTTGAGGCACACTATAAGTAACACAATATCAATCATAGCAGTAGTAGCCCAATAGAGGTAGTAGTAGCCCAATAGAGGTAGTAGTACCCCAACATAAGTGGTAGTAGCCTAACAGAGGTAGTAATAGCCCAACAGAAGTAGTAGTAGCCTTAACAGAAGTAATAGTACTCCAACATAAGTAGTAGTAGCCCAACAGAAGTAGTAGTAGCCCAACAGAAGTAGTAGTAGCCCAACAGAAGTAGTAGTAGCCCAACAGAAGTAGTAGTATCCCAACAGAAGTAGTAGCCCAACAGAAGTAGTAGCCCAACAGAAGTAGTAGTAGCCCAACAGAAGTAGTAGTAGCCCAACACAAGTAGTAGTAGCACAACACAAGTAGTAATAGCCCCAACAGAAGTAATAGTAGCCCCAATATAAGTAGTAGTAGCCCCAATAGAAGTAGTAGTAGCCCCAATAGAAGTAGTAGTAGCCCCAACAGAAGTAGTAGCCCCAACATAAGTAGTAGTAGCCTAACAGAAGTAATAGTAGCCCAACAGAAGTAGTAGCCCAACAGAAGTAGTAGTAGCCCAACAGAGGTAGTAGTAGCACAACATAAGTAGTAATAGCACAACATAAGTAGTAATAGCCCCAACAGAAGTAGTAGTAGCCCCAATATAAGTAGTAGTAGTAGCTCCAACAGAAGTAGTAGTAGCCCTAACAGAAGTAGTAGTAGCAGACATAAGTAGTAGTAGCAATAACAGAAGTAGTAATAGCAATAACAGAAGTAGTAGTAGCCCAACATAAGTAGTATTAGCCCAACAGAAGTAGTAGTAGCCCAACAGAAGTAGTAGTAGCCCAACAGAGGTAGTAGTAGCACAACATAAGTAGTAATAGCCCCAACAGAAGTAGTAGTAGCCCCAATATAAGTAGTAGTAGTAGCTCCAACAGAAGTAGTAGTAGCCCCAACAGAAGTAGTAGTAGCAGACATAAGTAGTAGTAGCAATAACAGAAGTAGTAATAGCAATAACAGAAGTAGTAGTAGCCCAACATAAGTAGTATTAGCCCAACAGAAGTAGTAGTAGCCCAATAGAAGTAGTAGCCCAACAGAAGTAGTAGCCCAACAGAAGTAGTAGTAGCCCAACAGAGGTAGTAGTAGCACAACATAAGTAGTAATAGCCCCAACAGAAGTAGTAGTAGCCCCAATATAAGTAGTAGTAGTAGTAGCCCCAACAGAAGTAGTAGTAGCAGACATAAGTAGTAGTAGCAATAACAGAAGTAGTAGTAGCAATAACAGAAGTAGTAGTAGCCCAACATAAGTAGTATTAGCCCAACAGAAGTAGTAGTAGCCCAACAGAAGTAGTAGTAGCCCAACAGAAGTAGTAGCCCAACAGAGGTAGTAGTAGCACACAATACGTAGTAATAGCCCCAACAGAAGTAGTAGTAGCCCAAATAGAAGTAGTAGTAGTAGCCCAAATAGAAGTAGTAGTAGTAGGCCCAACAGAAGTAGTAGTAGTAGCCCCAATAGAAGTAGTAGTAGTAGCCTCAATAGAAGTAGTAGTAGTATTAGCCCCAATAGAAGTAGTAGTAGTATTAGCCCCAATAGAAGTAGTAGTAGTAGTAGCAGCCCCAACAGAAGTAGCAGTAGCAATAACAGAAGTAGTAGTAGCCCAACAGAAGTAGTAGTAGCCCAACAGAAGTAGTCGTAGCCCAACAGAAGTAGTCGTAGCCCAACAGAAGTAGTCGTAGCCCAACAGAAGTAGTCGTAGCCCAACAGAGATAGTAGTAGCCCAACAGAAGTAATTGTAGCCCAACAGAAGTAGTCGTAGCCCAACAGAAGTAGTCGTAGCCAAACAGAAGTAGTCGTAGCCCAACAGAAGTAGTCGTAGCCCAATACAAGTAGTAATAGCCCAATAATAGAAGCAGTGTTATTATTGGTTGTAATTACCCCAGGACATCCTTTACGTGCTGCTCCGTGCTCTCCTTGTTCTTCTGCCAGCGGATGTTCTGCTTGGACTCCTTGTCCATCTTGATAGCCAGAGCCCTCCTCATCTGGCACTCCTCTGTGCTTAGGTTCTTCAGGTCCTTCTTCTGCTTCTCACACTGCGCCGACAGATCCTGGAGCTGCACACACGTGACACACAGTTGAAGCATTTTGCTGAAACCAAGTCCAGTCTACCTGGCAGTACCCCCATACCGTACCTCCTCCATGCGCTGCTTGGTGCCGTTGAGGCCGCTCTGCAGGTCCTGCAGCAAGCCGTACAGGAGCTGGATCTCCCCCTCAGTCTGGTTCATCCCCTGCACTGTGTTCTGGAACTCCACCAGCTGCTCGTCTGCAACCTTCTGTCTCCGTCACAACACCACGCAGCAAGAGCAGTCAATCCCCTGACCTCAACATGCCAACAATTTATTGCTTTATAACACACACACACACACACACACACACACACACACACACACACACACACACACACACACACACACACACACACACACACACACACACACACACACACACACACACACACACACACACACACACACACACACACACACACACACACACACACACACACACACATATATATATATATATATATATATACACACACACACACACACACACACACACACATATATATACATACACACATATATACATATACACACACACGTATTTATACATTTATGCACACACACACACACCCACAATAAACTGTAAAAAACCTCAGTATGTCCTTGTCACGTCTAAAGCCGCTCCATTTGCATTCTAACAATGCACACACTTTTAAGAGATTTAAAAAAAGATACAAGAATTAAATTCCAGAATATAGTCCAATATGTGTGCAATATCAGGTACACACGGAGACCAAAAGAACAAGGCGAGAAGGACACAAAACAGATTCCACTTTAAAACGTCTCCTCCCAACTCACGATGGAGGTCTTAATGACGCGGGTGCTCTCCCTCATCTTCTCCATCTGGTTCTTGAGCTCCTCGGGAGACTCCACGATCTGGGACTTCAGCTTCCCCATGTCCTCCTTCAGGGTGATCACGTCCACCTTCCCCCGGGCCTGGCCGTGGAGAAGTCAAGTTAGTTCCACGAAAGAAGATGTAGCTTCACACATCAGCTCTAAGGTTCAGCTCTGAGCTCTGGTTCCAATCCAGTGTGGCTAAAACCACACCTCGGCATGAAATCGTTAATATTATCTTGCATAGCTTTGGGCTCCTTCCATGCTTTTACCCAACGGTTAAAAGACAAATACTAAATGTAGTTTGTTGGAGTACATCAAGAGTAACTACTGACCACTTTCTGCGTCCGTTCTGCAATTTCGGTTTTCAATTCTGCCACGGCTTCGTTCAAAACATTCTGGCACACAGAACACAAAGTTAGAAGTAGTGGAAGTTCAAATTTAAAAGTGACGATATTGCATGAAGTACTGTATACAGACACCCACGAGGTATGTGCTGCATCTCTACCCACCGCTTCCTGGTACTCGTGTGCGATGGAGGACTGGAGCTCGGCGAGGGTGGCCGACAGCTCCCGAGCCTCCGCCTGCTTCTCGGGGGGGATGGTCCTGGAGGAGACACCACACCTCAGATGATCCCACCAAACTAGCCGCCACGTTAAAAAGACTCATATGATCCGCTAACAGCTGAACAAACTAGTGGATCTAGACACAAATGCAACATATATACGTAGTAGCCCCAATATAAGTAGTAGTAGTAGCTCCAACAGAAGTAGTAGTAGCAGACAGAAGTAGTAGTAGCAATAACAGAAGTAGTAGTAGCAATAACAGAAGTAGTAGTAGCTCAACGTATATACTTATATAATATTTTCTCATTTAGGAGTTTATTTTATTAAGTGGCCTTCAAGATCCAAAATTCAATTGTACTTCAGAAATATGATGTCATTATCATGAAGTAGATCCGGCTCCTCCAACTCAGCCACAACTCACAGTGGTGGTCTGGTGAGAGCAAGCATTCATGATCTGAACTAAGCTTACGAACAGCTCATCTCGTCGGGGTCACGTTGACTCTTACATTAGAATGCCAATTCTCTTCTCTGCATCTTTAATGCCTCTGGTACAACCTTGGAACTTTTCCATGTCAGCTCTCTGTGGAAAACAAGCAATCGTCATCAACAAAACCCCAATATCGATCTATCTTTACAGACCAACAACATTTACATTACATTTACAACACAGCCTATCCCAGCTGAGGATTGGAAGAGAGCGAAGCAGAGGGCAGAGAGAGAGGCATAGTCCCACATTAGTTACCACTCCACCATTGGAAAAGGTTGAAAACTCACAAATCTGTCCACATGCTCCAAGGACAGCACATTCCTTATCTTCCAGAAGTGGATGAAGTTCATGATCCCACTGAGGACCACCATTGTCTTCTTGGCCTCTGGTGGAGGGCAGAGACACAGAACACAGTCGAGTTCTGCTGTCCGAATAATGCATTCACAACCACGTCCACGCACATCCATTCATTCATTCATACATACATTTTGTATCCACTCATATCCATAGACATCCATAAACATGAATATGCACCCATTTGTATCAATGCACAATTATCCACAATCAATACAATATAAAAGTTATAGTGATATTGATATTTATTGAGTGAACTTACTTGGTGCCAGCAGGTCATTAAGAGAGAAGTCATGTATGTAGCACATGGGTAAAAACTGACGCCTGGTGGAAAAACATTCGCGTTGAGGTTAACAAATAGACCACGCCTACACGACTTGTGATCATTAGGGTGAACTGTAGACACACACGCATATTCAATCCCTATGTTGAAACTCAAATTTGTATTTATTTTATTTGTAGTCATTATTTTATTTTTGGTATAATATTAAGACATGCAAAGAAACTCACATGCGCAGGCAAACTCTCATGATTGACGTGGTCAACTCGTGAAAGGATGGATACTGAATATTCTCCATGAATGGTACCTGTTTACAGTGGCGGCGGGGGGGGGGGGAACAAGTTGTATCAAGCAATACACAAAGTCCATGTGTCTACGTGTTCTATGAGGACACACACACGTACCATGAATTGACACTCGGGTCTGAAGCGATACAGTAGTTGCAGTATTCTCATGTATAACCGTTGGATGGACTCTGGCTGGAAGTGGGAGAAATCAGCAGGCTTGTTAAACGCACAATATAAAACAATAGTATAGAATATGACGACAGACCTGTCGTATGCGACTGTTGTCATCAACTACAACAAAACCACTATGCTAACCTCTATATAAAATCACACGTATACCCCATATTGCACTCTTAATCGTAATTATTGATCAGTTATATTTCAAATACGTTTATGTATTGTTATTTATGTGTACTCGTTTGTCGCACTGCTGAAGAAGCCCGACAGTCGTTATGTGCACATAATACAGTTTAAATTAATGTAATAATGTAATTACTCGAGTCAGTGTAAACTGTTAATGATCTTACAAGGTAAACGGATGTATTTAAATAAGTCGTTGTGAATTAACTGTTTAATAAGATAATAAACTCTAATTAAAAAAGCATTATTGCATTGACAACAGTCACCTTAGGAGACGGCGCCAGGTCACTTTTGGTGAAGTTTTTCGCCTCCTGCGCCGTTAGGACCTCGGCCCGGTAAAAGGTGACGATTGCATCTACCTTATAAAGAGGAAAGGTATTGTCCGACATTTCGGCTGGTTTGCCAATACAACAATAACTACGACTAATATCAGCGTTATCGTATCTAAAGAACTCAGATATTGACACGACTGTTGCCAGATTTTTTGAACGACGAAGAAATTGGCGCCTCAAAAATGATTTCCTTGTTGTGGTTGATCAGAGCATCTGATTGGACGAGTTGTCTTCTTCTGTGGTGTTAGTTTATGCGAAGGGCGTACGAACTAGCGCTCGCAGGTACCTGGAGGACCGTCGATAGCGTTCGCGTTTTTGAGTCTTTCAGAATCAGAATGCCCTTATTGTCATTGTATACACAAGTACAACGAAATGGTCCAGCAATCCGCACGACACACTCTTACAGACAAGAATTGAAACATATACATTTACAAATATCTATAAAAAATTAACAAAATAAACAGGTAAAAAATGTTATCTAATAATAATCAGGATTTTCTTAATATATATATATATATATTTATCATTCATAAAAAAATATTCATATGAAAAGTTTAGTGGCGTGGTGTTTCACTCTTAAGCGCCAGGTGGCGCTCTCGATCGAAACACATTTATAATACGCACAGCAAAAGAAGCAGACGAATCACATGACATAATAGGGAAGTCACTGACTTCTAAACCAGTGCTTTTATTCGTGTCCCCTCAACTACAAACAAGTCGTATTTGTGCTGTTTTTTTTAAATCTATATTTTTAATTGTGTGACATTACACAACGGGGGTCATATACTGTCTCATCGATAGAAAGCCGTGCAATCGATCACTTGCAGGTAGTCGATGTGTTGTTGTTTTTTACAATGGCAGTCAGCTGGGTCGAGAGGATCGCCTCGTTTCTCCGCAGCCCATCCAAGTTCCTCTCCTGCACCACGGCGGAGGTCTTCTTGGTGGAAGTGCTTCGGGAGCAACGAGATGACAGGGTCACTTACGATGTGAAGGTAAATAGTACACAGCTTCAGATCTGTGGTCAATATGACACACTCTTAGATTCATGATCTCTTTACTATGGCATTTATGTTAAATTCAAGTCTTCCAACTTTTGTCCATACATACATACACATCTGAATTTGTCAAGAAACATTTTTCTGTCATGAATATGCTGCTTTATGTGAACATGAACCAATTCAATTACAATTTTTATTTTTATTTCTCCTCTCCTGGCGTAGCTCATCATGTTGTCCCCGCTATGCGAGTACCCAACGCTGCTGTGCCCCTCCGCCTGCGCAGGGGAAGAAACCTCCCTGGAGCTCATGTCGGTGTTCTCTAACTGTCCCCCCAAGCACACAGAGTTCCGCTGTCAGCTCCTCCTCGGCCTCACCGGCGTGTTAGTGGCCACCTCCTGCGTCAGCGCGCGCTCACACGCCTCCCAGGACTTCCTGGAGCTCCTCCTTCGGTTAGTCCAGGACACGTACTACGATCCTCACGCCGACGCCTCGTCATCGCCGCGGTCGGTACGAGCTACCGCCTGCGAGTGTCTGCGCGAGTTGGAGGCCTGCTGCCCCGGCCTTCTCTCCCAGCACCTGGAGCTTTTGAACGGGCTGAGGCAGCAAGAGAACTCCAGGCACCACCAGGCCCTGAGTGGACTGTACACACTGGTGCTGAGAAATGCTGTGCATCTGCTCGCCCGGCAAACGGGGGCCGGAGCGGAGAGTCTGAAGGCCCTGCTGGGGGGGAACGCCGTGTCGGCGTGGGAAGCGGAACCCGACTCGGTCAAGCCGATCCACAGAGACGCCCCGCTGCCCTCGGTGCTGGTACCGATAGGGGCGGTGCCCACGCTCCAGACTGGACCAGAGTGTAAGGAACTGCGTTCTATTCTCTCCTCTCTCCTGGAAGAATCCTACCTACTTACGCCTCTGGCCCAAGCCGCGCTACTTCACGGGCTGACGGAGGTCGTTGCCATGGTGTCCGGTGTCTCACCAGCGATTTTCAAGGCGCAACTTCTGCGACTTCTGGGCACGAGCAAGGTAGATCTGACTTATTATGGCCCTTGTTTTATTACTTCATAATGTACCCTATTGTGATATTACAAGTGGGAGTGTCCACCCAGATGGATGATAGATGGATCAGCCTACCAGACCCCCCAGTGGACTGGACCAACTGGAAGGCTGATCTGTCCATCATACGTTTGGATTGGCAGTCCCACATATTATGTTACTAAAGGATAGATTTAGAAAAGGCTGGTAATGGCAAAAGATGACACCTGGTGGTAAAACTGAGCCAAATGCACAAATATGAGTTTTTGTAATGTGGGCAAGGAAAGCTAAGTCTCCAATCTCTATTGTCAAATTTTCAGGTGTGCCTGTTTCACTCGACTCTGCTGATGAAGGCAGCCTTCACCGACAGCCTGTTCAGCGCGGAGGATGAGGCCTTTGTCCTGAAGAGGCTGGTGGCTCTCTGTCAGCACCCCCTGCTGGCCACGGCCGACAAGCTCTTCTACACCGACTGCCTCCTCCACTTCCCCGAGAACCGGCCCATAGGGGGCGCAGACGGTGAGGAGGCCCTGCCCGTGCTGCTCACGCCCAGGCTGGCCGCGGCCCTCGTGCCCACCGTATTCAACGACACGGCCAGCATGCTCGCCCGCCTCAAACTGGCTTCGCTCGTCTACCTGGAGGAAGAGCAGGAGCATGGCGAGGATGATCGTGTGAGAGGGGGAGGCGGAGGCCGGGGGCTGGTGTACCTCTACGACCACCTCAAGCTCCTGCTGCACATCGTGGAGCACGGGGACGGCCGAGACCAGGTAGTGACTTTCTTTCGGGCGTCCTTCCTCTTCCTGTGCCACTTCAGCCACATGGAGCACTACGCCAGCGACCTGCAGCGCCGGCTCTGTGCACTCTACCTCCAACACACCCGGCTGGCGCCGCACATCCTCAACCTGGTGGACCGCGCCCAGGACGGGCCAGTAGAGCCGGGCTGGGCCGTGGATCTGCTTCGGTCCCTTCAGGGTGCGGTCGTAACAGCGGGGGTTTCGCCGAGTGGTCTCTCCCTGACGGACCTCCACTGGCACCTGCGGGTGCTGGCACGCGTTGCACAGGAAGGGCAGATCGGTCAGGCCAGCACCGTCGACTTCCTGTTCGCCGTCACCTCCTCCGCTGTGGACACCGCGCCCTGGAGCGGTGACTGGCATCTGGGGAGCGACTCGCTGGCCGTGTGTCGCCAGCTCCTCACTCACCCCGGCCTGGACGCCCTCCTCTGCCCGCTGGCCGATGTCCTGCAGCACATGGCCAGTCACCACGGCGACACGGACATCCGGGACCACGCGCGCCTCTATTACACGCTGCTCACCACTCTGTCACAGGAGAAGCTGGGTGGCGTACTGGCCCTCCGTGCCACCGCTGCTGCCAAGGAGGGCCGGCAGGACAAGAAGCGCTCGCTGTCCTCCATCATGGTGGAGAGCGAGGACCTGACAAGCGCCCTGACCGTCCACCGGGCACGCATGCCCGTCTTCCAGCTGGTCGCCCAGGACCACCCAGGATTTGGACGTTTCTCGGAGCCGACACAAACATGCGACGACGACTCCGGTGGACCGGACGCAGATGTCCTGTCAGCCTACCGATCCCAGCTCCACAGCTCCAGCTTTGCCTCCCAAATCTCCCTCTTGTATGAGCTGCGCTACACGGACGCCAGCCCCCCCGGCTTCGACCAGCTCTTCAGCATCCACCTGCACTTCGAGCCGACCGACGGCCACTACTCTGAGCTGGCCGATGTCTGCGTTCCCTGTCTGTTCCGGGAGAGGACGTCGACGACGCCGCCCTCGTCGGTGACGCTAACCCTCAACCCCCGGGCCCCCTACCCGACGACGCTCCGCTGCAGTGCCATCTTCACCACGCAGGACGAGCTCACGTGGCACTCAGCCCTACCGGACATCCAGGTGGCGTTCCATCAGCTGTTTAAGCCCCTCCCTGCCCCCGCGTCCTGGGCTCCCGACCTCCGGCTGAGGGCGTTCGAGGAACTCTGGGACGAATTCTGCCGCTCCGGTGAGGAGAGCGGGGAAAGGGAGGACCCGTCGCCGGACCGGGCCGTCAGTCTGCTCTGCAGCCAGCTGGGTGATGCGGAGCTAGAGGCCCTGGTGGAGAGGCACTTTGGCCCGTATCTCGTAGCGGATCAAGGTGATGAGGTGGGACATAAGGTGCTGCTCTTCCTCCCCCCTGGCTCTCACATGCTACTGAAGATCACCCCCGAGGAGGACGCTGTGCAGTTCAACATGGCCACCGATAACTGGAGGCTTCTGCCTCACGTGAACTCATTCCTGCGGACCATCACCGACTGGGAGCAACACAACGCAGTTGGCAGCTAACTGTGCGTTACAGGGTGGCTTAATTTGTTTTTAATGATACAGAATACTTTTAACTTGATCGCTTTGTGACCTTTACCGTTTAATTTAAAACAAGAACTAACTGCACTTTGATTTACTCAATAAATGTGAGATTAAATGCTCTGCCATTTATTTTTCAAATTAAGAAGACCTTTATATCCATAAATACTAGTTTGTGTAGTTTATTGTGCAACTTATAACGTGACTTCATTACTGACCTAGTCTCCACATGTAGACAAACTGACCAAACTTCTGTCCCCAGCAGTCTTTTAATGTAAGGTGGTCAGACTGAGTAAAATGTTGAGTAGTGTTTATTCTCTTGAATAAACAACATTGGCTGTTGTGTGAGATGAATATTAATAAATACAGGTGTTATTTGCTAATGACGGTATGATTTTGGCAGAACACAGTCAAACAGATACTTAAAACAATGCTACATGTACAGTTGTATGTGAGAGAGAGAGAGAGCGAGAGAGAGAGACTGACACCCGAAGCTGCCGGCACAGTACAGATCCCAGATCACGTAATACATTGCGTCAACATTCTTTTAGCAGCGTTCATTTAAAAACAATTCTCTTCCCGTTCAGTCCTTCCAGCCATGTGGTTACTTTCCGATGCCCTCAAAGTTGGGCTCTACACATGGAGGCAGGGCGTTCTGCCGGCTGATCAGTTTGTCCATGATGGCGATCTCTGCATCCTTCTTCTGCACCTGGTCCAGAGGAGTCCACGACATGTCATGCTGGAGCTTGTAGCCGGCAATGAACTGATGAGGGCAGCTGGCGCCCCATTCCTATGGCAGGGAGAGCGGGGAAAGAAATTTGCGTTCAGTAAAGCCTGCACCCTTACAGTTGATCATGTACAATAGACTGTTTTGATTGTCAGCCTCACTCATAAGTCACTCTGGATAAAGGAGTCTATGGAATTGAGATGCCTTTTTTTTTTTTTTAAGACAAGATGGGCAGTAGCTGTCTTTTTTATAAAACAAAAAAAAGAAAACAACCCCCACTCACTTTTCTTTGGTTCTCATTATTGACATACTCCAAGGTCAAACAGTTAGACTTTAAACCTGACACTCTAAACATAACATTTTGACAGTTATGTAATGTTGCCCAGTTACTTATGAGTAACAGAGTCAGGATAATAATCTTGTGGTAGGCATGTCTCCAAGCTGGAAGTTTCTGGATTTTAATTATTAATTATTAATTACTAATGTCTGTAGCCTACCTGAAGGCAGGTTACATTTCCTAGCACATTTTGACTTGGCTTCCTCATTTGCAAGCTGATTTTAATACATGGTGTTTGGGTTTTTTAGTAGGCCGACCTGGGGGGATATGATAGAGAAGTACTTCTGTCCAGAGGGTCGCTGGTAGAGGTAGTACAAGTTTCCAGGCTTTTTCACAATGTTGCAAGCTGCGTGGTGGAGGTCCGCATCCATCTTGGCGTCTTCCAAAACCTTCACAATAAAAGCGGACACAAGAAACCAAAACACTGTAAAACAACCCAAAAATATCAGGGCTGGATAATTGTCAAGTTTAAACACAACCATGCGTTCTGGCACCCAACAACACTCTAAGGTGCAATGTGTAGGATTTTGTGGATTTAGTTGAAACACTTGGCAGAAATGGAATTTAATATTAGTAAGTGTTTTACTTGCTTTACTGTATAATCCCATAAAAATAAATGAGTATATTATTATTATATATTATAATTAGTATAAATAAACTCTTTACATCTACATAGGGACTGGTTCCTCTTCCACTGAGCCCGCCATGTTTCTAGGGCAGCCCAGAACCGACTGGTTTTACAGACAAAATAACAATATAACTATTATATTATATACAGTATGTATAAAAACAGGAGGGAGGGAAGATGAGGGGAATTCCGTTCGCCCGCTCGATGCCACTGAATCCTATCATAATACCTTTAATAATTTATAATAAATACCTTTAATGATACTTGTACGATCTCAGTATTCACATTGAAGTTATGCTAGTATTAATGACTGCTTACTATTCACAGTGATAGCAGTGCTTTGGTTAAGACACTAGCAGCACAACAATCCGACCTCATCCTACTCCCCACCTTTCTGGCCTGTTCTTGAAGGTACCTGATCTGGTCGGCGATGACCGTCAGCCTGTTGCAAGCATTGGCTTTGATGAAATCGTCTCCCTTGAAAAGCAGAACGGAAAGAGACATAGTATGCTATGTGATTCATTCCCAAGTAACTAATTATTCATCACAAGCCTTGAATTAATCATCAAATATGCAAATTAAGTTAGTCACTGCGGTCAAGTGAGCCGCCATTCACACGCACCATTTATCAAATTAACAGATTGGAAAACTAGAATTAACTCACCAACCTCTTGATCGAGTCTTTGATATTTTATAAGAGATACATGGTATCAATCTACAGTATATCGAAATGATGTTACTGTAGTCTATTTAAGAACAAGTTTATACTCATTACTCAATCTTATAATATTATCACTGGTATAATCATAGCCTATTGTTTGATGATTCATTTGTTATGAAGTATCCAATGGAATGTAAATGTATTTATTTTTCATAGTATATGAAGTCATATATACAATTATAGTTCAGGTTGTATATATATATATATATATATATATATATATATATATATAGTATATATATATATATATATATATATATATATATATATATATATATATATATATATATATATATATATATATATAATACATGGTCATTCCTTTGTATAATTGCCAAACAATAGGCTACTATATCACCAGTGATAATGTTATTAGATGGAGTAATGAGTATATAGCCAACATGTTCTGAGACAACTATTTTCAGTCAAATATATCCATTACCGTTTAAATGCAGATTGAACACCATGGATGTGTTAATAATACAAGAAGTTGAAGACAAGATCAAGAAAAAAAAATGTAAAGAAATGAACAGCGGCTGAACAGACCAAGTGATCAATTGACCGTTGTAAGTAGTAGTAGTAAGTAGTATTAGTAGTAAGTACTTTTTGCACTTGTGTGGCCAGCGACACTAGGTCCATGGAGTCTCCCAGTCGGTTGGTCTGGTACGGGCTGACCAGCTCCAGGCCACTAGGGGCGCTGCTGCTCTCCACCAGCCTGACTGCAAAACAAGTCAGAGCCACACACATCAATAACAACTCTGGCCATTTAAAACCAGCTTTGGACACATCTTTGTCACAGCAGAACAATAAAGCAATGAGGACAGCGATCAACGATTAACTGCATTTGGTCGAGTTTGGTTATAGTTTGGTCTAAAAGGTGAAATACAATAAGAAGTGGTTCACGGGGTGGGGTGTGACTCCATGTGAACACGTGAAAATAGCAGGAGCATGAAGTTAGGTAACGTTGATATGCAGCACAGGTGGCTACTGGTCGGGAAACTCTACATTCTCTGAATTGTTGTGTGCTGAGGCTATCCGTCTGTCACTCAAGGGGAATGCAGTTTATTCATCACAATTGCAATGCACTTAAAATGCCCACATTCAAATATAATGTGACAAAATTGCCCTAACACTCAGGCAAGTTACACAACTCGCAAGTACAGCTAACTACAATTAGGGTACCATTTGAGTTAGTTACATCAGTCAGACATATGTCTAGAGCAAATACTATAGGATGGTATTTAATAAATATGAGTATTGCATTGAGAACAGTTCTCACGCTTGTCTTACCTGTAGTCGTTTTGTCAGGCTGATTCGGGAGGCTGACCGTTCTGTCCATTTTACTTAGTAGTATTATACTAAAGTAGCACGCAAATCCGTCTTCAGACCACACTGATTGATCGAGTTAAAACCAGTTTGTTGCACAACACCGACCGGCAGTCTTGCAACGAAAGCGTGGCCCCGCGTGACCAACCCCTAAAATGACGTATCGCCTTCTGATTGGACCACATAGTCCAATGACAGACGTGTGTGTGACCGGTCCACATGGACGCTATGAACACCGTCCTAGAAGATGACAGTTGATCTATGCCAAAGCAATTAAACCCATGACACCACTCAGAAATTAATAACCAATTATTCTTCGATACCAACCCAATTTCAAATATGTATAAATATATAACATCGAATATGAATGAATATTCATATGCAGCAGGGGAATGTCTATGTCTATATATATACGCTAAATATCTGTTCCCAGTGAATACGTTTACATTTTATTTTACTTTACAAATAGCTTTCTCGTCAAACAGCCCCTGTTATGTACACACATAACACGTGTAGGCATATAAAATAGGCTTTATTTGTGTGTAAAGCCTAATACTCTGTGTTCATATACAATTGCAACAGAACTATATTATACTATATTATACCTTGACGCAACAACGATTTAACTTTCAGCAAGTTTCGTTGCGTTGCGTGATCGCAGTCTGAAACGTTTTAATGTTAAGTTCATGCCTAATTATCTGATTAATCTATTAAGTACTAGCATTATGCAGCAGAATATTCAACTATTATATATAGGCTACACACGAAGGTCCATGTACAAAGTATATTCAAGAACCCAATATATATTCAAGAATGTAATACAAAAACGAGAGAGAAAATGTACTCTGTATTTTATCTACTCGAAAATTCGAACTAAAAATGTGGCCATGTAGGTAATTAATGAAACATTAACAATTATATAAAATATGAACTTACAATGTAACGATAACCGTTCTTCCATGATCCTGTATTGTGTGATAGTTAACAATTAAGAATGCGTTGGAAATATTGTGAGAAGTGCGGAATTATTACATATAAAAGAATGATTTAGGGACTTCATTCATGTATTTCACTCCCGATTCAGCACACCAGAGGGCAGTGTTGCTCTCTGATTGGGCGTTTACTACAGCATCGCTTCAGCAAGAAGACTATATATAGATATAGAATATTTTGATATGGATATATTGTAATATTTTGATAGGCTTCGGCCTACATCCATCAATAAATTGTATAAGACCACAGCTGACGTTTCTCGCCTTCTTCTGAATCTTCTCAATTCTGCCCGGTATTCATTCGTCGTCTGCTCAATACAAATGGGACGAGATAATCAACTTCAGTGTTTAATAAATAACAATATCAACAATTATGTCAGATCAAGAAAAAAGGTGTGTTAGTATCGGACATAGCACAAAATACAAAAAAATAATAATTGTAAAATACTTTTCAGCTTACTCAGTGGCAGAGAGTGGGAATCAACACCAGATAATGGTGGATGGGGGTCTCTAGTGGTAAGTATGTGCCCTGTCAACCCCCGCAATATAAGTCAAATGTTAACAATAGTTGAGTTGAAAGTATAGGTCTGATGTGAAAAACATTAAATAATTCCCTTTGTGCCGAGAATGAGGTGAAGGCTTTGGGTTTGGTTTCATAGAAACAGAGTGGACACAACCATGTGTAAGTAGTGTGTGTGTGTGTGTGTGTGTGTGTGTGTGTGTGTGTGTGTGTGTGTGTGTGTGTGTGTGTGTGTGTGTGTGTGTGTGTGTGTGTGTGTGTGTGTGTGTGTGTGTGTGTGTGTGTGTGTGTTTGGGTGTGTTTTTGACAATGATGAAATGTGCTTCAGTTTCCCTTTGAAGTGGCGCACGCCAGCCGAGCCGTCACGACTGTGTCCACGACTTACGGCTGACCACGCACTCGCACGCCACGTTGATGCGTATGTGTCTCCACGCCACCAGGTTGCGGTACGTGGTCAGCGCCCGCACGAACGTGTGCGAGTTGGTGCAGTAGGAGTTCCAGTGCCGTGCGTCAATACCCAGGCAACTGGACACGCCCGCGCCTCCTCCGGCCGCACCTCCTCCTCCTCCGCCTCCGCTACAGAACGTCTCGAAGAAGTACTGCTTCTTGTTGACGCTGTTGACGTTGACGTTGGGCAGCACGGTGACCTCGTGGCCGGAGATGTCGGTGGCCTTGG
>CM051002.1:29219895-29274895 GCA_027704905.1 Muraenolepis orangiensis | reverse complement strand
CCAGGTAGGCACTGAAGCAGGTCAAAACCAACAGCCGGTCTGCACAGATCAACCTGACTCATCAACCCTGCTGAGCGACACGGTCTGCTGACCTTGAATAGACAGACCATCCAAGACCCCTACCTCTCATTAACCCCCCCCCCCCCCCCCGACGAAGGGTCACACCCCAAGCCCTCCTACGTTGAGTGACAGGAGGACAACCAGGGAAACACAGGGAAAAAGAAAGTGCTGGCCTCCATTCATTCAGACCCCAACCGCCCCCCCCCTAGACGCACCGGCCCGGTAACCCGAACCGGGCGAGTCGGACCCTCTGCTACAGAGAGAGAAGGTGGGTGGGGGTAGGGGGGGGTCACTCTATATCGTAGAACCACCACCACAGGGGGGTTTAGGGGGGGGGGGGCTGGGGCCCTTTGAATGACATGGTCCTCATCTTCGCTCCTCTCCCTGGGCATTCGTGCGAAACTGCTCACCGTGGATGAAACAGAGCTTTGTGCTCCATTTACCCCCCCCCCCTCCCCTCCCCTACAACCCTCTCACTCTCATACACACACACACACACACACACACACACACACACACACACACACACACACACACACACACACACACACACACACACACACACACACACACACACACACACACACACACACACACACACACACACACACACACACACACACACACACACACACACACACACGCATGCAAACACACACCTTGGGTACTTATAGGTTCCCCTGGAGTGAAAGCTATGTCGGACTTGAGGGATTTACTGTAGGACTGTGAATGGCCTGTCACTGTGTGATGGCGAGGTTTGATCACCTGGCCTGCCACCCCCCCCCCCCCCCCCCTTCCCCTCCACCATCGCCCCTAGCCCATGGCGTCAGTCTTGTACGGTTCTGTTTCTGTTCTTAAGCTGCTAATTACTAGTATCTGTGTGTACCCCCCCAGCCACCCCCCCCCCCCCCCCAATGCCCCCCTATCCAGTGTGAGCACACTGACAAATCTACCCAACCCGGTGGAGTCATGATGGATATTGTTATATCGAGGGAGAAGATGATACTCGGGGTGAGACAGGGGTTGCTCAGGTTGGACGCTGCTGCAGGCCATAGCCAGCCCCTGCATGCATGTTATATGGGCAAGAAATGCCGTGTGTGGAGTTTGAAGGCATAGCAACCGGAAACCCAGGGGCTTGCTGTAGATTGGACTGGAATTTGAAATAAATAAAGGAGAGATTGTGCCGTTGGGGAGCAGGTTCTCTCTGCGTAACCTAGATCCTAGATTGAATGCATATATGGAGTATAGTTCTAGATGCTTTTTGTGATTTAAAATAATAAAAGGTCAGTTTTTGTGCAATGTGCACGTTTGCGTCCCATGCAAAGCTCTCTGTCACTCAATAATTAACGGCAGGATAGTCTGCCTAACTGGACGGAAATACGGAAAGATGTGTCACGGCCCAAATATGCTCATACAGGTTTACACAGTAATATATTTAATAACTCCACCATCAGTGCTATCTTTTCCTTGGACGTCAGCAGGTGATTGTAATCTAATCACGCCTCGGTTAATGTCAAGCCATTGGCAACTGTGGCCAATTTACTTTGGCTTCCACACCTCGTCAGAATAATATGGAGTGGGAGTTTGATTGCTGGATGTGCAGCTGATGCAAGGCAAGTGCTCTGGAATAACTAACTGGGAAGGTCTCTAGTCCTCTGGTATTACTAACTGAATGGAGGACTCTGGGCCTCTGAAATAACTAACTGTATGGAGGACTCTGGGCCTCTGAAATAACTAACTGTATGGAGGACTCTGGGCCTCTGAAATAACTAACTGTATGGAGGACTCTGGGCCTCTGAAATAACTAACTGTATGGAGGACTCTGGGACTCTGGAATAACTAACTGTATGGAGGACTCTGGGCCTCTGAAATAACTAACTGTATGGAGGACTCTGGGCCTCTGAAATAACTAACTGTATGGAGGACTCCGGTCCTCTAGAAGAACTAACTGTAGGACTCTGGTCCTCTAGAATAAGTTACGGTAGGACGTTGGTCCTCTGGAATAAGTATCTGTATGGAGGACTCTGGTCCTCTAGAATAACTAGCTGTGGGAATTGTGGCTGGCAGTTCATGCTCCTGACTCGCCTCCACCATCGGAGCTGTTTCAGAGAATACACATCCCTAGTGTCTGCTGTGGCTTGTATTGGCATCTCTTTGACAGAGACCACACAAAAACACAGATCGACACGTCACACGCACAAACACGAAGACAAACGTGAGGACACACACACACACACACACACACACACACACACACACACACACACACACACACACACACACACACACACACACACACACACACACACACACACACACACACACACACACACACACACACACACACACACACACACACACACACACACACACACACACACACTCATTGTAATCAATGATTGCTTCTTCAATATTATGAATATTGATCAAAACAGTCTCTGCCAGCTGACTATTGGTTAATAAAAAATATAGCTTTATTGACACACTTGTCAATCATCTTCTAGACAGATGTCTACAGTAATTCAACAAAACAAACATCCAAATAACATTAACAATGAAAACAATATTGATAATAACCCTTCTTGTATCATCATGATGTTGTTGATGCCCTGCCAAAAATCTTTGGACAGGTTTCCGTAGCTTAGCTTGTCAGCTAATACTTTGAAGTGAAATGATACACACTAATCCTTAGTGCTTGGCTATCGCTTTCCATGATGTGCTACAGCTTATCCAGTGTGGTTGGCCAAAAGACAACAAAGCAGAAGCTATTCATCAATTTTCATTGGAGTTTGCTTACCCTTTTTCTTACAGTTCACCAGATGTGTGGTAGGGCATGTCTATATTGCTTTTCAATTGGATGCCTGACACTTCTACACACACACACTGTCTAACATATACAAATATACACAATCCCACAGCAAATATTAGAATTGGCGTAATTAACACTTATAACCAAGTCAACAGTCAGAACAGCCTAAAACACATGTTTTGTGTGCGTATGTGATTATTAGTTTAATTGTATTTTCAATTAATCCGTTATCATTATTTTCTGGCTTTCTTAACGTGGCTCAAACCCTATTAAGGCAGTGCTAACTAACAGTGGTTACTGACGTATTGTAGGAAGCACACCCATAAGAGCAAACTAGATGATTTTTTTCGAAGGAAACCTTGGATACTGGTCGTTAACACACACACATAAAGTGGCATAATTGTGGTTAAAAAAAAATACACAAGACATTTACTGTAATAGCAGCACTTGAGCCACACAGCACCTCCTTTCCATGCGAGTATGTAAGTATGTGGGAGTTTAAAATCGGATTAACTTTGTTCAAGGGCACGGAGGCATACATTTCTAAGGTTTCTGCGTTGATGTGCGCTTGCCCTCGCTTGTCTCGGGGAGATGCAGGCAAATTGAAATACCCTCATTCTGCGATTTGGCCTCTAGTCAAAAATGAGCCTTTTTAAAATCGGGTAATTGCGTGCTGTTGAGGCATATAATTTCCCTATTTTTTTCCTCTGATGCTCTGATTATTTTCTCCTGTTGCATCTCGTTGAGGTACTTTTCGGTGTGTCTGTTATCAGACAACTATGCGGGGAATAAGAAAATCATTTGAAAGGAAGAGACGACGGCGCACTTTATGGTCCCGGGTGCTGCCGAGACGTAAGCGGTGAGTGTCTGTCAGCGGTTGGCAGCCTGGCGAGATTCAACGCAGATGTGTGAAAGTGTGTCTGGCAAAGGGGGGAGCGAGTGTCCAGGCCGGGGGGGGGTTTGAAACCGAAGCCGAGGCCCGGGCCCGGGACCTCGGAGGGCGACAGGGAGGCCCGTCTAGTCTACAGCAGGAACCCCCCTGGTCTCCAGAACTAACCGGGTCTGCACCGAGTGAAACGCCCAGGGGTCCCAAATACCTTGCCCCGAGATGATTGAATAGATTGGGTTTTATAGGCGGTTGTTTGGGGGCGGGTTTGGATTTGGGATTAGCACCCCAGCTCTTTTTAGGAATGGATCCAGGCTTTAAGTGGTTTGCCAGGAAATAATGTGGTTATACTTCCTGTTCCAAAGGTCAGAGGGGGGAGGGGGAAGGCGTAATGAGAGTGCTGTTAGCGAGGCTAGTCAATCGCTAAAAATGTTGAAGAGAATTTAGTCAAAGACTAGAATGAGTGTGTTTCAGTGAGACTAACTAACTAGACTAAGTTACCAGCGCAACATATTCACTTCAATTAACAACCCGATGCGAAAAAAAGCAAAAAAGAGTGCAGTTCTCTGTTCACTTTCAAATTCTAAACAACGGCACAGAAATGTGAATGTGAAATGTGAATGAACACAAGAGCCCGGCCTTCCTGGTTTACAAGGACAGTTTTATTACTGTCCAAGGGCTGTGTTTGGTTCAGAAACGCTCCGCTTGTGTACACAACGTCCGTCCATATGTCCAACTGACAGGGAATGGCATCGCTCAAACAAACTGCAACGTCGGCATCAAGGGCGAGCGCTCTGTTGTCATTGTTCGGTGGCACACACGCAACAACACAACACACACACACACACACACACACACACACACACACACACACACACACAGCACACACACACACACACACACACACACACACAGTTTATTTTATGCTGTAAGACCAGCTGCACAAACCTCGGCAAGAGGTAGGATTTGCGTTAGCCTGAGATGAACCGCGTTCTCTGTCTCTCCGCGTCTGTTTGGTCGAGATACACTTTACCTCAGGGACCGACAACAAGCCAAATGACGCTGGATTCACAAGAGGGGGTGAAGGTCTCGGTCTGTTCACAGCACTGTACTGGACCAGGGTTTCACTGGAAGCCGAGACCAGATAAGATGAGATCATTTCATTTTTTTCTTTTTAAATTCCATGGGCCCATGTGTGTGTTCTGATTGATACTCGGCACTCTTCTATTTGTCTATTTGTGTAGCGGCTCCAATTTGGATCGTACGCTTTGATTGTTATCAGCCTCACTTGTAAAGCTTCCTGCGACTGAGTTCACACTCGTCTTGTCAGAAAAATCCCAAGTCTAGTATGTGTACGCCTCTGCTCAAAATGACCCATTAATAATTCTATCAGAAATATGTTCCATGGTTCGAAAATTGGGGTTTGTAAGGATGATGATGAAAGTGAGTTTGTTTGTTATTTGTGAGATCAATTTCTGTCTGGGATTTTTAAACTACAATTTCTACTACTGCTACTACGACGACGACGACGACGACGACGACGACGACTACTACTACTACTACTACTACTACTACTACTACTACTACTACTATACTACTACTACTACTGCGTGTAATGAAATGTATCTGCATTCCATGACTTTTCCAGCCCCTTTTTTCCCTCTAAAGGGAGAACATGTCAGGCTTTTCCTAATATACCGGAGTGTTGCTTCACGCTTAATCCTTGGGTGTCGGGAATTTAAGTTCTCCAAATCCCTGACCAATAACATCAACGGTCCAACTTTCCCCCGAATTTTTCTCGGAAACGCTGCCGCCATATTTCACGGCATGCACATAAAGCGGTATTCTCTTGTATATGAGCTTTGAACAATATAAACTCATTTTCATTCCATTTTCCGCTAAATAAAATCTGCAAAATAAAATCAGTATCTGAAAACACCGCAAAAAGAACAACGCAGAGCACACAACAAGGCAACAAGTTATGTGTGTCTGAGCGAGGCCAACATTTGTAGTGGCTGTGGTGGAATGAGAGCGGGAGAGCTTACTGCTTCTCTCTGGGCGAGTCGGGTGAGTTATAGGTCTGTTAACACACGGAATGCGTGTGTGGCCTTACAATATCTCCGACTCTCTCTCTCTCTCTCTCTCTCTCTCTCTCTCTCTCTCTCTCTCTCTCTCGCTCTCGCTCTCGCTCTCTCTCTCTCTCCTCCCCCCCCCCCACCCCCCCCCCCCCCTCCCCCTCTCTCTCTCCCCCTTCTCGTAGCTCCGGGGCCACTCCAACACACGCTGGAAACCGACAGAAGCGATGGCAGGCACGGGCCTGTTTCCCTGGCTTCACTGATGGCCTCTCCTCCCCAGCAGGCCCACGGAGCGGTTGGACATAGAACTGACGATGTTTTTTCCGCTCTGGCTGGTGGGAACGCACGTCTGTTTCCCTAATGTCTCTGCTACGTATTGATTCCTGGTGTGGTTAGGGGGGGGGGGAAAGTGGGACGTCTGTTTTAAATCTAGTCGGTGTGTATTGGCAGGAGTGGACTGACAGACGGTGGTAATCAACACGAGCGGCATGCTGTTTCACAGGTACACCATGGTCTGGCACTGGGGGGGGGGGGGGGGGTGTTGATTGTTGATACACTGCATGCATATATACACACTACCTTAACAGTCCATGTTTTCACTGTCCCTCAACACACTATGGTTATACACACTGAGTATTACTTATAAACTCCATGGTTATACACACACACTACTCCATGGTATACACACTATGCATTACTGATCAACTCCATGGTTAGACACACAACACACTACTTATAAACTCCATGGTTATACACACTATGCATTACTGATCAACTCCATGGTTAGACACTAACTCTACTCTCCACGGTGAGACTGTAGCGTGTGTCTACTGTCCAAGCATCCTGCTGGGACAGACACATCTTAAAACAAGTCTTCTTCAGTCTTCTCTGCAATCATTTACCACCCTCAACGTCTGCTTTGTGATGCATTTAAACGCTTTTTATTAATTGCGTTGTTTGGCACTTTGTATTGTAGATTTGCACTAAAACGCTATGAGACAAGTATTTATATTTCATGTGTACATTTTCTATACATGGCATAGATACAGTGTATCTATATGCATTGGTCATGGTCCACTGTCATCTGCCCAAGCGCTTAGAATAAATAACAAAAGAAGAAGAGTTAGGATTAATAACCGGCAGAGAAGAAGAGTTGGGGTCAGAGGTCAGCGTTAACCCTCCAGAACCCGAGACATCCAGTCAAACAGCAGCTCTGTGGAATGCATAAACATAAATTTGTACGGTATATCTGTACAGGATGTGACATCCCCGCCGTGATATATAGACGTACAGAAAATATAATCCAGGCCTTTGGACATTTCACACAGCGTCCCCCCCCCCTCGACGCCGCATTGGAACATGAGACGCCGTGGATTTCCCCTGGTGACTATAGTGTATGGAGGTGCTAGCATTTCATGGCAATATACCTATACCACTCACCTTCTCAACTTCTTCTGCTACACGCAAAAACATATGCACAGCAAATTGAATGGATCTATTTTTTTTGTTTTGGTTGTTTTCTTTTACAAGATACGGAATGTGTCCATGAATTGGATGCACAGGTGATGTTTCAAGATTGCAGATTGTTTTCCAGACAAACACACACCACTCACAAGCTGAAGGAAAAACACCAGGCCTTTTGGCGGAGGGTAAAACTCTCATTAATACATCTGCACGGACGGCATGCTTTTGAATCGGGGCGCCCTTGGGGAGAATACTTTGGAACGATTACAAATATTGCTGTTATTTTATCTTCAATTATGCCAAAATATTAAGACACTGAATTGGCATGCAGAAAAAGTGAAAATATGTCATGGGTGAATACAAGACCATTCATACCGCTTTTAAATACCACAATTCTCCAGCTAAGTCCGGAAAGCAGCTTTTAGATAATTGCTTAATTGCTTAATTGTTTAATTAGTCTGCTGGAGCCTTAATGACCCAGGAACACCCCTGGCTCTCTCTCCCTCAGGTGCTTTGGGCAGAATCATTCTCTGAATCCTGCTTGTCTTTGCTGATCCACAGATCAAACAGAAGCCCTTTGATGGCTTTACCTTGCTTCCACAGCCACGTACATGCACACACGCGGGCGCACACACACACACACACACACACACACACACACACACACACACACACACACACACACACAGGGGAGGGAGCAGGGGGGATTAGCTTTATCTCCTTCTTTTTGCAGCTGTTTGAAAGAGAAGTGTGAAATGTTTTAGGTGGTGACTATACATGTTAGAGCACCTATAGGCTTCTCCTGTCAGTCAGGCACGCAAGGAATCGGTACATGGAAGAAGAAGCAGAAGAAGAAGAAGCAGAAGAAGAAAACCTATTCTTGTTGTGATCTTTTTAGGGAATAAAAACATTGAACTCTAAACTGAGGTTTAGTAGGAAGGCTGAATAAACAGCTTTAGGGGAGGAACATTGAGTATGCTTGTTTGTTCTTATCCTGATGCTTAAGTTTAGCTTAAAAGTGAATTGAAATAATTATATTGATAGCAGTTATGAACATATAATATAGAACATAATATCGATTGTTATAATATAATAATCTAATCAAATCGTTTTTTGAATGTTTTTTGAATTGTAAGAATAAAAATATATTTAAAAAAAATCCTATTAATGGTATCCCTATCATTTCCATTGTTCCTTTTTCCAATAAAAGACTCAACTTAATATGTGTCAAATAATGATAATAGTTAGAAACACGGCATCTCAAAACAGAACATTTTGTTTCCCGAACCACACTTCCCTCACATGAAGTGCTAAAGTAACACACACATCCAGAAAGTTTGCTTTGAAAGATGCCTTCACCGGATAACTTTTAATTTGTATTTATGCTAAATAAAGACTCTTGAATCTTGAATCTTGAATCTTAAAGGACACACAATTTGAAGCTTTGCACATTTGTACAGCTTGTGTTGAAAACAAGTAAAACCTACTCAGCTAAGTTAATAGTAAAGGTGAATTACCAATTTTATAACAACTTTTAAAGGAAAAAAATGGTATAATTCTAAATAAAAAGAATGAACTTGCAGATAACAATGGACGGTTCAGGGCAGCACAGAAGGCTCAACTTAGGGTCTCACCTCTCCAACCAGCCTGTCCCGTCTCTCCAACAGAAGGTGAGTGCGTTCAGGTGAGCTTGAGAGAATATTCCAGTTTGGATTCCAGTCCCCAGGACGTCCGTGAATGGAAACCAACGAGCTCGAAATCCGTCGTCATTTGTCCAGTAAAATCCTCTCTGGTTTCTGCACTTGTAAGAAAGATGATTGTGTTGAAAAGTAGATGAGAGAAGTTCTCAACTGCTGCCCCCAGTGTGGCCTCCTGCAGGTCCTAGTGCCTGCCCATGTCTGTCGTTTGGAATGATTCTAGCAGCAGTAGGAAATGGTATGGATAAACTCAACCTAAACTAGGTTGAGAATTCTGCATTCATGCACAATTCTCATTTAGAATGGCTGTGTTTGATTAAAATAGTTTTTTTTAAGGGGGCATTTTGGTCTGCTAAAATGGCGTGCTTTATTAAATCTACCTACGCTGTGTTTTATAAAACAAAAAGGAAGGTTTTCATCTTTTAAAAAAAACTATAGAAGAGAAAGCAAAGAAAACAAAAAGAGAACACTATGTGAACGTAGTCTTACAGACCATATTCACCATCTAAATGTGGTCTCCTTCGGAGGATCTACATTAGTTTACCAGATATTCCATTTCTCAGCTCGTGAAACAGTGTACCCTGTGGAGATTTATGACCTCCTATATTGTAAATGAACACACAGCACATGGCTGACTCATATCCCCATGTACCCATTCATGGCTTCGTTCTCCGTGCACGCACGCAGCCTCGTTACGGGCTCCAATATTCAGGCCAGGTGTTTGTGTTTACAATCAAACGAGGGACGGTCTAATGCGTTTAGCCCCGCGCTGCGAGCTACCTGGTGTTGTCACGCGCACTTCCTGCCCAGGGGGGAGTAGCTGCTGTGCGTTGCTCTAATAGACACCAGCGTTGCTGTGTGAGTAGATACGCTAATGGTAATGACAAGCAGGAGACTGGAGGACTCTGCGCTGCTAAGCTGTTCCAGGTGAGGAGGGATTGTGTGCGTGTGTGTCTGTGTGTGTGTGTGTGTGTGTGTCTGTGTGTGTGTGTGTGTCTGTGTGTGTGTGTGTGTACATTTGCGTATATATATTATTTTGTAGTTCCCCTAATAAAGGTTTGAAATGTGTTTCCATTCACACCGCTGCCACCTTTCGACATCTGGAGCCGAGCGGGACCATCTGGCAGCGTAACCTTCTCACCGTTTCCCACACCGGGGTTCACACCACGGTACTGAACCGCTCCCCTAACCGCTCCGGGAACAGGTTCTTCTTCTCCGTGGGAACCTCCCCCCCCGTTCCCCCGTGGACCCTGTGGGTGTTCATTTAATTGTTCAGCAATTCCTACATCCATTCCTCATTGTCTGACTTGATCAATACATTTGAATCCTCTCCTTGGAACCATGGAAAGAGTAGGGTTGACCCAACACCAGGTATGTGTGAAGAATGCGAAAACTGCTGTTTCCTTACCTTACAGACTCAGACCCATTCACCCACCCAAACCCGTAGTTATCCTAAAGCCAGCTGCTACCTCCATCATGACATAATCAGACTGGACCTGTCCACCACCCCAGTGTACCCTTTACCCACCAAACCTCTCAGTGGGGCCTTTACCTGAGTGACCCACCTTCCCGGGTCTGGAGCTCCGCAAAGCTCCTCCCCACAATGAGACCAAAGCAGGACCGAGCAGCGACGGAGGAGGAGGAGGAGGAGGAGGAGGAGGAGGAGGAGGAGGAGGAGGAGGAGGAGGAGGAGGAGGAGGAGGAGGAGGAGGAGGAGGGGAACTTCCTTCCCCAGCTCTGAGCTCTGGACCTTGGAGGGCTAGCTGGGATCATTGGGGACCTGCTGCACCTCCTCCTCATACCCCTCCACCTTCTCTTCTACCTCCACCTACCATCCACCTCGTCCTACTTCTCCTCTGCCTCATCTTTCTCCACCTCCTCCTCTTTTTCCTCCCCCTCTTCCTCCTCCTCCATCACCTCCTCCTCATCATCCTCCTCCAACTTGTCCTCCTGACTGACCTGTGAAAGCTGACTTGCTGGTGTGGCTGGGGAGGGCCCTGGTTGTCCAGACTGTCAATCAGGGAGCTCACGGCAGTGCAGTACAGTGGACTCTGACAGTGCTGGGAGGAGAGTGGAGTGGCAGGGATCATACGTCATGCATGGATGATCCCTGAGGGGAGCCACCGAGGGTTTGATCAATGACCACCCCTGAGATTCAAATGTGTGTACTGCGTATATGACGACGTTTAAGAAATGTATTCGACCGCACTTGAGAGTCACTTGAGAATGAATTCCCCTAGATTCATAAAAATATATAATATATGAAAAGTCCTGGCACAGAACACATTGGTCTTTATTTGATTCGTTTCGGGGGTTGCGCCCAGCAGAGCTTCGGGAAAACCGCTTTGACAGAGTTTGCGTCTGGAAGTGGCGTTAGTGTGGAAAGCCATCTGTGAGTGGTTTGCGCTTGACTTCCACCGAGTGGTCCCACTTAGGTTGATATACAGACATAAATACCCCAAAGATCCTGACTTAACATCGGGTCCCGCTTAGGTTGATATCCAGACATAAATTAAATGTATGCGAAACGTCACATGCGTCATTATTTGAGTAACTCGAAAGCAGGGGGCGGCGGAACGTGTCTTCCTATCTGGGAGATGGACTAGGCATCGGGGAGGAAAGTAATGCTCTGTACCCGGCTGATCACCAGGGGAGAGTTATAACATAGCGTGTACGGTAGCAGGGGGGAGGTGGAGTAGTGGAGAGGGTGATGGAGGACATTTGGGGAGGCGGTATACTATACACGGTGGCTATGTTGTTAAATGTGTCTTAAACGTACAGATGGTTTAGGTAAGAGAGAGGGGTTGCAATGACCTCAATTCACAAGTGTTACTTATTGTCTTCAGATTTAAAAAACATTTGACTGCCAACAGTGTTGAATTGAATATCCCGTAGGTTGAAGTCCTGACGTCGCCACGCGTAAAAACATGTAGTGTTTTTTATTGTATATTGTATCTTTATTGTATCTTCAAAAATAAAAAATAAATCTAAACTTTTTTCCCGACTGAGATACTAACACTGATATTAAACTTTGATTTAGTTAAGAAGGTAGACTAAAGCTGCTAGGACCGACCAGAATCTCTGGTGGGGCCATTGAGCAATCCTTGCCGCACCATAAAGTATCTCCATAAATCCCATTGTTTACATCTGGGCTTCATCAGCCACAGCGGATCAGAACCGAGGCCGGCAAGGACCGAGGACTGTGCGGAACAAGGCAGGAAACAAGAGCTTATGTTGACTCTGTGAAACATGGCGATTAGATTACCTGGAAATGCAACTCATCAGAGATCAGGAGGGGGTCACATCCACGTGGACTTGCTTTCATTCCCCCCAACCCGTTGCATCAATTCACATAAATATCATGATGTGTTTTTTCAAAGTAAGTGTGCTCGACAAACGTGTGCCCTCAAGCTTACAAGGCCGGCCGTGCTGTGTGTCAGGAAAAGAGATTCTTCCAAAGAGCGTCTGCAAATCCCAGTATCACAGTATGATAAAAGCCAGTGCTCTTTGATATCAAACATCAGACTCCACCATCTCTCTAAGTGTACAGGGTATTCTGTCAGCACGTTCAACATTTCTAAAATCTTCGCTCTTCAAATAGAGAAATCGATCCAAATGATCTCAGATATGGTTGGGTTCTGTTTATTGATTCCTGATTCCATAGGCAGGTAAATTCAACAGGGGAATCTTGGAAAATAAAACAAAGCAGTGAAGCAGTGAACTTTAATCCCCTTCCTCAAACAGAGGATTTCCTATGACAATCCCTGTCTGTTGCCTCAAAAACGGAAGAAAGTATCCAAGAAAATAATCGCGGGTAAAGGAAGCATGCAAACACACACGTTCAAAGGGTTGTAAAGCTCTGTCAGGTTATCTCCTGCAACCCGAACACCTGACCTAAGAACTGATCCGAGCGATCGCTATACTTATATAGACCACCAGCTAAATCCCGGCTAAACATCTGCCCCGGTGACCTTCCCTTACCCCCTTATGACCCCCCCCCCCACACACACACACACACACACACACACACACACACACACACACACACACACACCAGCACCAGCCGTCCCAACTCGCCTGAGGCCTGGATAGCCTTTCAGCTTTCAGAAAAGAGACCCCCGTAACTCCCGACGCACACACAATGACCGGGGTTGTCCGGCGGCAGAATGGATCGTTTCTACGCCAGGCTTCGATTTCTCATGGTGTGGAAACATGGACATTCTGAACATCTCTGCGGCTCCACGCTCGTGTCCGCCTGTTTGAGTCTTTGTGCTCTGCTGCTTGGTAATTGTTCCGGGGGCCCATCCGATCGCATTTATATAAAGCATACATCACTGTCAACGGGAGCGTGACGCATGCCACCGATACACGCCGCTGTTATTGGGCTGTCCCGAATCTCTTCCTATGTAATGTCATGTTTAAACGGCTCTATTTGTCCCGGCAAATACTGAGGCTGCTATTGAATTATACCAGAGAAAATCTATTTGTTCATTTGGCATCGAGGCTTTCAACCTCCCTTTGACAGGGAAGTGTTTAGAAGGAGGTATGAGTCATCTTGCTCAAGGATGCCCGCAGGTAGACTGCAGACTTTGGGATTTCAAACTCTTTTTGGCCGTTATCAAAGGCAAAAGACTTTGCAAAGGTATGTTTTTCTCATGCTAAATAATAATAATTTGTCGAGATTTGTATCGTCTGGGCTACCGTGACTCACACGGCTTTTAGCACATCTGTGTTTGCAGCTGTGTAATGAACTGGGGATTCATTATATTAACGTGGTGTTTGTTTAGATAGGTGTCTGTCTGTCTGTCTGTCTTTCGGCTGCAGGCAGGACATTGTAGACAGCTGTGGACGATACTCTTTCAAATAGGTTCATGGCACATAGACTCTATCACAAGCTACTACTGAGATATTTAGTAGAAGATTCTATCCAACTTAGAGTCCTGAAAGCCATTAAGGAGCAGGTAGGGGTTATGTGTCTTGGCTTAATGTATGGACATTCGAACCCAGCACCTCTCAGACGGTGATGAAACACCCTAACCGATGGACGATCCTCCCCCATATACCCGCTGTTGGTATAATGTTATAGGTTCTTGTATAAGTTAGTGTTTGCCAAAACGTCCATGCAGCCTTTTTGAGATTTAGATTCATACATGTTGTTTTTGCCCCTAATAACCCCCCCCCCCCACACACACACACACACACCGCTACCACCACTACCACCACCAGGGGGCTCCCTGCCAGTCAGTGCTACCAGCGGAGTGTCGGCCTTCAAACCCTGGCACGTTTCCTGAGAACACAGCCGGCCGCCGGACCTAGTGCTGCGTCCACGACACTCTGTATGCAGGGGCCTAACCCCTCGACACGCTCTTATCTGCGTTTCTTGGCCGACCCCCAGGCTGACAACTCTCTCCTCCCCCACACCCCCACATCCCCCCACCCCACCCCGAGGGGTTGACTCGACCGCTGCTTCCACGCCTGTCGTTTGCCGTAGCACGGTCGGCGGGAAACGAGCCGATTCAAGGAGGGAGACGGAGGGGCGTGTGACGCACCCGCGGAGAGAGCTCCATGAATGTTTTCACTGTTGATTGGAATGCTAGCCCCGACATATCAAAAGACCTTATTGAACAACGGACGGGCCATGAGAAACCCCCCAATCTCCTGTTTCCGCCTCAAATGAGAGAGGGGAACGGGATGTAGTTAAGTGTTTTTTTGGAGTTTTTCCATTTTTCTCTTCATCCCGGAGATGTGTCTGATTGGCTCCAAAAACCAGTGACCGCAAACAGCAGTTCAAAGCCGGCTGTAAAGTCACTCCAGAAGTATTCCAGAATAATCTCTGTATGCGTTACCACAACGATTACGACAACAAATAGTACACTACATGGTACATCTGCTCCGATGTCACACCCCTTGTAAACAACTCAAATGCCAGCAAATGTCAGTGTATTTAGGAATTACACACAACCACTGCTCTGCTATTGAGCCCCGCTGAAACAAATGGCCAACAAACAGAAGTCTTAGTCTTGCGGTCCGCTGAGGAACGTGATGATTACGACATTTGACTTGCTTTAAAATGCCACAGATGCTTCCCAAAGCAGTGGAGTTTTTGAAGTGCAAATAAAACAAGATTATATTGGACGGGAGAATGTAACCCGGAAAAAAAAAATCCTATCCTAATCTTATTGTAGTTTCGTTTAGCCATGGTTTGACCAATTTTTTAACCATCTGTTCATTAAAAATGGTCAAAATAAAGAACCTTCGTGTCCATCTGTGACATAATAGATCACCCAAACTGAAAATAAAAGACAGTGTTTTGGTAATTATTGTTGTTGAGTATGTGTGTCTGTCTAGCAATAAACACTATCAATCTTCCGACCAAACAGTCACGACACAAATAAGTCACACGTGAAAACAAAAAGTGAATAAAGAGAAATATCACGTGTCTTCAACCTCTGCCCGTAGCGCTGAACAGCACGGAACTCTTCCCTCAGATAAGGCGAGAGGGTGTGTGTGTGTGTGTGTGTGTGTGTGTGTGTGTGTGTGTGTGTGTGTGTGGGTGTGTGGGGGGGTGGGGGGGCTAGTGAGAAAATTGGCCCCTCCAGGTGGGCGGGTTCCTATTATAGCAGGAAGTTCCCCGAGCGGGGCGGAGGAGAGCGCACAGTGCTTCCCCTGGGAGGATCGGGTGACCCTTCACCTTTTGAAAATTGTGAACGTGATCAAATATTCGTCTGTTGCCGGGGCATATTTCCCCCGAGCGGAACCCAGGCGGCTGAAATGGAGGAGTGGTGCTGAGGAGTTCCGCCTGTAGTTAGTTTCATCCCTGCTGCCCCCCCGCCCCCCCCCCCCCTAAAATGCCAAATCCCAATTGACATTGAGGCGAAACCCCCCCGAAAAATGAATGAATGTGTGTGTGTGTGTGTGTGTGTGTGTGTGGGGGGGTAATCGTGCCATTCGTGTCAATGGTTTACAGGAACACAGGAAGCCATTTAGCAATTGATATGAATGTACTGTATTTAAAAAACAAATGATCCCAGATCGGAAATCTGAAACTCAGGATCCATTGCCCTTATTAAAAGCTGACTTTTTCCTTGTTTTTTGCATTTTTTACATTCATATAATTACTACGAGTACTGGAATTATTGTTATTATTCTTATTATTATAAAAAATTCAAAAATTATTTGAATTCTGAAAATCTGACTAAGCGGTGTGGATATTCACACTCTGATGCCAGCGGTTCAGCCGGTGGTCGTAAGGTGTGGATGAGCACATCACACTCTCCCTCCCCGGGTGTCACGTCAGATGACGGCGTCTTCCGAAAGGAGTTCTTTCCGTTAACATCGCAAAACTCGCCGAGGTGCGAAGCAGAAGCGCTCGATGCGGCCGCACGTGGGAACTGACTCATGCTTTCTCTTGGGTCCTGTCCTATCTTTTCCTCCTCTCTCCTCCTCCTCCTCCTCCTCCTCCTCCTTCACCTCCTCCTCCCTCCTCCTCCCTCCTTCTCTCTCCTCCTCCTCCACCTCCTCCTCCCTCCTACTCTCTCCTTCTCTCTCCTCCTCCTCCTTCACCTCCTCCTCTCCTCTCCCCTCCACCCACCCCCCCCCCCCCCCATCCCCTGATACCTTTCCCCCTCTTTCTTGTTCATTGTTCAGTGATGGCCGTTGGGAGAGGGGTGGGGGAAATTCCTGTGTAATTAGTCCTGTTTTCTGCGAGGCCGACAGTTCCCAAAGCTATTTTCCGAGAGCCTAGGGACATATGTAGATACATCTGAGCCAAACTTAAAAAAAAGTATTGTGTCGTCGTGTCTCTGGCTCTCTCTCTCTCTTTCTTTCATTCACCGGTTCTCTCTCTCCCGCTCTCTCTCTCTCTCTCTCTCTCTCTCTCTCTCTCCTCTCTCTCTCTCTCTCTCTCTCTCTCTCTCTCTCTCTCTCTCTCTCTCTCTCTCTCTCTTGCATATTTCTGTTCCTCTCTCTCTTTGCTAGGGCTGGGCGATAAAACAGTAATTAAACAATAATTATTGTCCATGGAACTCTCCTCGATAGAAATTTAAGGGTCGATAAAGTTTGATGGAGTTATGTTTCCCTGGTTGCCTGGTGTGCAACGAACTTATCATGTTGGCGGTTGCAAAAGAAAGCGTGAAGAGTGAAAAGTTAAGGAATGTCCATGTAAACACTAGCGATGAAAAATTAAACCGCACACGAACATTTGGCAGGCATTTTCATTAATAATCCCCAAAAAAATCCGTTTGACATTTTTTTCTTTTCTGTATACAATATAAAGCGTGACCATGGACCGAACTATTTGATTTATTTATCCGAAGTTTACCACAGCTGCCGCTTGCAGTTTAGTGGACCCAAGCAAACCATAGCGGTCCCTGTCTTTGCCTGTGCATATCCGCAGAGGGTATTGCAGGTGAAACCATTGAGTGGTTCATGTTCATGTAATTATGTTAGGTTGAATCAAGGTTGGATATCATATATCTACCCTATATACCTAGCTAACTTGATAACAAAAATATTTATATATATCGTAATTGATTGATTGAAATATTATCGTGATGCAATTTTGGGCCAAATCCCCCAGCCCTAATCTCTCCCTATCTATCTCCCCTCTCCCCAACATACTCTCCTTCTCCCTCTGTCTCCCCCCCCCCCCCTCTCTCTCTCTCTCTCTCTCTCTCTCTCTCTCTCTCTCTCTCTCTCTCTCTCTCTCTCTCTCTCTCTCTCGGCACGGCGGCGATGATGATGTTATTTCCTGTGTGTGTCTCTCTGAGCTCAGGCTAGGGATGCTGTGTTGTTTACATTCTGACAGTCTTTATCGGGGTTCTACATCTTCATCTGGCCCATGATAGATTGGGTACAGAGTTCTCAGGGCGAGAGTGTTAGTCTCTAAACGAGTGACGGATCACCCAGGGTATGGGTTTGATAGCAGGTTCCGAGCTCGGAGTATAAGTCTTATTGCCATGAAAAACAACTGCTTGCACTGTTGTGGGTCCCCTCGCACCATTACACTACATCCTTATCATTGTGCTGAGGAAGAAAGCAGCCCACTAACACTGACTGACTATTAGCTTAAGGAGAACATCCATCATCAAGAGAAACACATACACATTTGGAGGACAGAAAGCATCCTGTGTTTTTGTAGAATGACAAAGTTCCCATTGTGCTCTTAGAGGTATTCTATGGTAAGCCAGTTTGATATGTTTTATGAGCATCTCGGGATACAAATCTATAGTTATTATTCATGGAAAACGGTTGTGTGTGTGTGTGTGTTCATGTGTGTGTGTGTGTGTGTGTGTGTGTGTGTGTGTGTGTGTGTGTGTGTGTTGCATGTATCGCCTTTTCCTCAACATCATCCTTAATGCATATCCAATGCGTATGCAAGGCAAAGTTATTATACAGTATAAATATTTATATCTATATATATATATTTATTTTTCAGTATATATATATACAGTATATATAGCATATTGATATATGTAATTTTTCCTTTCACAATTTGACACACACAATAGGGAAATGTGTTTGCATAGTATTTGTGTGTGTGTGTGTGTGTGTGTGTGTGTGTGTGTGTGTGTGTGTGTGTGTGTGTGTGTGTGTGGGTGTGGGTTGGGGGGGGGGTTGTGTGTAGTCATTTCCTCAATGTCATCTTTAATGCATAGCCAATGTATATGCAAGGCAAACTCACTATATCCATGTATGTGTGTTTGTGTGTATCTGTGTGTGTCTGTGTGTGGTGTTTCTTTGTATACTGGCTCCTTCTGCCCTGTGCAGCTCCACAGGTTAACCTGTGCATTGGAGTAGTGTGTGGGTATTGTATGACCAGGTGGAATAACCTGTGCATTGGAGTAGTGGGTGGGTATTGTATGACCAGGTGGAATAACCTGTGCATTGGAGTAGTGGGTGGGTATTGTATGACCAGGTGGAATAGCGTTACAAAGCTTCAACTGACATCTGAAATACCAAGCGCAGGCTTCTGTTGGAGATATTGAGAAGTGGAACACTGGTCCAGGTCATATAGACTGGTTACCATAAGAGAGCTGATTAATAAATAAATGAGGATATTCTGTCAAGTAATGTCACTAATGAAAAAAAGGAGCAAGTCTACCTAACTTGACTGCTGCTGACTAATAGCCAGCCAAAGATACTAAGATCTGTGAATTCCCCCAATCAGACAACACCCCTCTACTACTTAGAGGTGTTTGCGTACCTCAGTGTTATGCTATTGTCTGCTTCAACTAATGTACACCTTGTAAGTCGCTTTGGATAAAAGCGTCTGCCAAATGCCCTAAATGTAAATGTACTACTTGCCCCGCCCCTTCTCTGTCTCTGCCACTGCTCTGCTGTGAACCCCCACTCACACAGAACCAACCTGCGCTGAAGCAGAGATCCCCTGAGAGAAACCTAGTCACAGAGCCCAAACAAATTAATCATTTGAATCTAAAATAAGTATAGAAGACAGCACACACACCTTGCCCATCATCTCAGTGTTGCCAGAGGGCTGAGAGTTTGTTTCTGATAACATTGGTGAGTTGCTACAAACTTTGTTAGCTACATTAGCAGCCAAGCAGCCATGCGGTTAGCAGTGTTAGCAGCTAATGGGCTAAGCTACCATGCAAAGTCAATACAAATGTTTGACTAATTGCTAGCATTGTTGTTCCAAGCTAACCTACCTATTTTTACGATGTAGGATATATTTTGCACTTTAAATGGAACAGAGCTATTTCATGTCACTACTGTAGATGGCAGTGTGTTGCTTTTATTTCATTTTTGTACATTTTGTCATGTTTTAGCCTTTGATAGAATGGGCTGCTAAGTGAGCATATTTTCCACACCTTTCATTCCTAGCTGAGTGTGTGCTGGGTGTGGCTGCCCTCTGTACTGCATCACCAGTCCTGGTGATTAGAGGAGAACTTTATTTGGATGCCATTGGTCAGGTTTTTTGGATGAGGCCAGAGTCTAGGTCTACCAAGGATGGCGAGCTACTGATCCAGGAGATTGCATGCGAAGACCATCTTTGGATTTTCCTTGGAGACTCACTCTGCACTGAATCTGTGGTTCTGCCAGTGTGGTAGGATAGAACTGAACTTGACAAAAAAAAACCTCAGAACTCTGCACAATATCCATCCCATAATACTACACTCCACAGTGTAGTTGGACTGTCATTGGACTCACTCACATACATCCATCTGTGGTTCATGTTGGGTTTATTGACTGGGGATTGATGTGTGTTATTGTGGATTGACTTGAAGGTGATTGTGATTTCATGCTGTATTGGGATTAAGAGTTCATGGATCCATAGTTCATAATATTCATACTTACCATACAGTTAAAAAGGATATTTACAATTAAAAGATATCTACAGTTAAAAAGATATCTACAGTTAAGAAGATATTAACTAAAAAAGATACTTACCAGGGTGCACCCATAGATTAAAACCCGTAGGATTCAAATCCTAAACTTAAAGGTTATTTCACTCAAAACATTTAAAGGGTTTAAACAAAGTGAAATTTACAGTGATTACATCACTGATGTCAAGTGGTGACTACAAGTCACATTTGTTACTTACTGAGCTCATTGTATTTTGTCTGTCTGTTATATGTGTATTTTGGTACCATTCCCTTTATTTCTATTTTTCTAAATACAAGCCTGCGCTTCTTTAATTCATACATACCTGTCTGGTCTCATCATTGGTTACTCTTAAATGCTCCAGTAGCCGAACCTTACCGATTACTAGTCCAGGATTAATACCTTTATATGGTAGTGGTCATAAGTCCATTATACACACAGGTGTTACACTAGTCTCTCGGAGGACTTCCCACATCCCCCTTAGCTAGCAGCTTGTGACCAAACGTCCATACTCACCGTGATTCCCTGCCCTCCTGTGGTTGTGAAGGGGAATGATTCATGGGAACACTGTTTAAGTTAAGTTGACATTGAGTATGATATAGGGATACAGTGTGAATGACCCTCGGTCAACCAGACACAGTGACTTCAGCATGTGGTACAGTGTTTCAACAATTCACTTCAATTAATACATACATCTCGCTTGTTAAGTGTTTAAGATATATTATTTTGAGAGAGAGAGAGAGAGAGGAGAGAGAGAGAGAGAGAGAGAGAGAGAGAGAGAGAGAGAGAGAGAGAGAGAGAGAGAGCAGAGAGAGAGCGAGAGAGAGAGCGAGAGCGAATGCATTCTTAATTCCTAAATTCAAACAGCTACAGTCATTACATCACTTTTCATTGCTTTCTTTCACGGTGAACTGTGTTCATTGTGTACGTCCTGAACCCTATTCAACCATATTCACCACCAATACTTAACTGCCGTGTTTTGCAGCAGCATCTTTCATAAGAAAAACACAATGAACAACAACCCCTGAAAGCTCAACGCCCCTCACCCTTTAGCGTGTGTGCGTTGAGCAGGACGTATAGGGGGAGGACGCCTCCTGTTTACGCAGCCCTTCATATCCTCAGGAGAGGAGAGGGAAGGCAGCAGGTATGGCTGGTGCCTCATTACGGGGTCAGCGGCAAATTAATTCTCCCAGGATGCGAGCTACTGTCAACAACAACAATAACAACAACAAGACACCAAGAAGAACATTCCCATGGCTGGAAAACGACTAATCACCAAGTGTGGATGCCGAGTTCCCTTCGGTGGGAGGCAGGGGCGTGGCTACAGGAGGGAGGGGGGGGGGGGCTGGGCTGTGCACATTACATTACATGGTACATGGAAGTATATGGAAATGAACACAAATATGGTATCAGAAGTTTGAGAGTACTCCTTTTCTCTCTGATGTCTGCTGTGACCCAATCATTTTCACGGGCATCTCTTGTCCTCGTAATTATGTTATACTGTGAATGCAGTATGTCACAATAAGTCGATGTCATTGCATATACGATACAGCATCCAGAGACAGAACAAACAGGCTCAGTGCTTCATGTACTACAGCAGACTTACTCAACAGGCGGCCGCGCCGCATCCGGCCCGCAGACGCTTATTTAGTGGCCCCCGACATGCCTGGTTATGAATTATCAAAAAAAAAAATATTAAAAAAAATAATAATTAAAAGAAAATAATCGTGACCTGCTTTGGATCTACTTATGTGTGTGAAAGCTCCTTCTCCGCCATGGGAATAATAAAATCAAAGCAGCGTTCCGTCTAATTGACAGACATTTGGCAGACTATCTCAGAGCAGCTACAACTGAGCAACAACCAGATCTGAAAGTACTGATCTGAAAAGAATGCAGACTCAGAGCTCTCACTAGGAATAAGTAACAACTGTTTGTTATATTGTTATTGTTATTAATATTTGTGAAATGCAGACTCAGAGCTCTCAATAGGAATAAGTAAAATGTTGTTTGTTATATTGTTATTGTTATTAATATTTGTGAAATGCAGACTCAGAGCTCTCAATAGGAATAAGTAAAAAGTTGTTTGTTATATTGTTATTGTTATTAATATTTGTGAAATGCAGACTCAGAGCTCTCAATAGGAATAAGTAAAAAGTTGTTTGTTATATTGTTATTGTTATTAATATTTGTGAAATGCAAACTCAGAGCTCTCAATAGGAATAAGTAAAAAGTTGTTTGTTATATTGTTATTGTTATTAATATTTGTGAAATGCAGACTCAGAGCTCTCAATAGGAATAAGTAAAAAGTTGTTTGTTATATTGTTATTAATATTTGTGAAATGTAGACTCAGAGCTCTCAATAGGAATAAGTAAAAAGTTGTTTGTTATATTGTTATTGTTATTAATATTTGTGAAATGCAGACTCAGAGCTCTCACTAGGAATAAGTAGCAATTGCAAACTTTCAGTTTGACCAACACTTGTCATCCTTGAAAAGTGTTACTCAAATTGAGAATATTTGGTAAATATTCCATGATGCTTTGGAATGCATTAAAAATGACAAGCAAGACAGCATATTAAACAGCAGTAGTATATGTTAATAATAATTTGTGGCCCTTTGCACCTGTTGTGGTTTAAATGTGGCCCTCTTGGCCTCTGAAGTTGAGTACCCCTGTACTACAGTGTCCACAGTCTGTAGGCATGCCTGAGCAAGTCGCCTAACCCCCACCTGCTGATTGAAGGCAGGTAGCAGCAACAACAACAACTACAACAACACAAATGGCTTTAAATCAACGTGGGATTAAAAGGAAAATAGTTAAAACACCACACATTGAAATATACGATGATAAAAAAAAGCAGGACTCTCCCATTGATTTCTGGACAACATGAAAGAGGCACAGAAGCCCTTTATTTGGTCGGTTAGCAATTCAACGTTGTTGTTTTGCTCCGTTTCTTCTGATTGGAAACAGCCCGGCTGTGCTTCCCCTTGCCGAGCCCCCTGTGTCACAGCGTTCGTATCGTAGCTGTCCCCACGCTGTGGATAAGGGCGGGTTGACGTTGTCAGAGAGGCAGAGCTGTTGCCGTCTCCTGCCAGTTTCCATCACAACCTTTCATCCGCCACTGAGTGCGGCGTGTTGTGAATGAGACCGTCACTGTCAACAGCAGTGTGTTGTAAATTCACAAAAAGGCACAGTTTCCTTCTCCCTCCCGAGCCAACGCGAAGACAGCCGTTGAACCCTAGTTGAACCTTTCTGCCAGTCTGTGTCCTGCTGTCTGCGTTGTCTAACTTTTCTTGTCTGTCTGTCTGTCTGTCTGTCGTGTCTGTGTCTCCTCTGTGTCTCACTGACGTCTGTGTGTCTCTCGCTTCTCCCTCTGTCTACGGCTCCTGTCTCTCTGTCTGCCCCTATCACGTCATCCGTACGTCTCTGCGGCCGCCCCCCCCACCGTCACAGCTAAATGTGGAGACACAGAGGAATGGATTTCCTTTGATGGAGTGGAGTATTTACACCCGTGTGTGTGTCCCATCTGTCCTCGCAATTGCACCGGTAGTGGCACCCCCCCACCTCACCCCCCCCTCACCCCCCCCCCCCACCCTCCTCCCTTTAAGGCTGGAGCAGCCACTGTGTCCGATCGCCTCCATTTGTTACTGATAATGGACTGTGCTCCTAGATATGACACATCTCACGCTTTACTGGTTTAATGGTTTAATGGTTGGCCTACCAAGCAATTGCGCCGATAAAAGAAAAACAATTCCGGCGCAAATATTATCGTTCGTATGGGTATTGTGATTGCTTTTTTTTTTCATTGCCCCTATGACTCATGCTTTTACTACTACACAAACTTTTCCTATTACTACTTCTGAAATAGGCAAGACAAGGCAAAAATACGTCATAATTTGAGTTTCCATATTAACATTGACCCTGTTGATTTTTACACTCTCCAGGAAGCAGGAAATGATTTAAGATATTACTGTATGCCCACAATGAATGATGTCCATATGTAGATAAGATACATAGACACATACAGCTAGGCGGTCAAACGCGTGACGGAAGTACCAGCAAAGCGCTGGAACATCGCCCGGCCAACACCCAGGGAGTTCAGCGCTCTTCACTCACATAAAAACCACCCATTTCAGTTTATGAATGCAGAGACGCCGTTTAGATTCCCGCTGGTTTTAGAACGTCAACCAAAGCTGTATTCCGATAGGACACGTCTTCGAGAGCTCAGCGTCAAACCGGGGGTGGGTGGGGGGGTGGGTGGGTGGTGGGGGAGGGTCAAAGTTGAAATTCGGTGAAGATTCCGAGCTATTCGCTGCTCCCGGGGGTCACCGTCAACGCTAAGGTCGGCCTTCAACGCTCAACTCCACAGGAAAACATCGACCACCTCTCAAAGCTCACCATGTGTTTGTTTGTGGCTGGAGTGCTAGGTTGTGGAGAGGAAGAGGGAGAGGCCGAGACAATGAGGCTAGCAGGTGTATTTCCAGGCCCCGTGGTGGGGGTGGTGGGTTCTGAGGTGATCCATCTGTGGGGTTGATACGCTCTGCGGACAGACAGACAGACAGACAGACAGACAGACAGTGTCTCTTCAAAGGCCCCGCGGCTAATTAGGCAAGGAGTGTTTGATGTGAATGCTCCCTCCGTTCTGCCTGGGCTACCGCCTGTTGTTTGGGGAGGTGTTCAATCAGCCCTTATTGTTGCTGAGTGACGGGCAGTAGAACTGAATACAACTGAATTGGGGGGGGGGGAATGGTGGTAATGGTTCGAATTTCATTGGGCTTGACTTGTGTGTGTGTTTGTGTGTGTGTGGGGGGGGGGGGGGGGGGGGAGGGGGAGGCGTGTCGTGACCATGTTTGGTCGCCAGAGGGGCGGAGCCAGTACAGGCCAGTGCAGTGTCATTAACTGAATCATCAACTGCTATTGAGTGTTTCAGTTCATTGAATCCAGGCCATGGGAGCAAGATGGCAGGTAGATATTCTGTCAATATGTCAGCAGTAATAGATGAAGGTTCTGTGGGGTTGTCTTCTGCTGCTATCACCACCGGTCTATAAGAGATAGACGATAGATAGATAGATAGATAGATAGATAGATAGATAGATAACACGACGGACGGTGTGTTTCCTCTGTGTTTACCCATGTGGGTGTGCCGGGGGCTGGGATGAGAGCGCCACTATTTGACTCGTGTGGACGGACTCCGGGAAAGGTCACAGCCCACCACTCCCTTTGATAAATCAGATTTAGACGTCGCTCTAATGTTTTTCAATGCTCTACAGAGGGTCTGTTAGCTGCTGGCGAAACCACGGTAACCAAATCAGGGATCTGCTAAGACAGGGTTAGCCAGCCTAATTTAAGAATATAGCATGGTTCTCTATGTAAACCATCTAAACCAGCCTTCTCAAAGACTCTTAAGAATTAGATATTAAATGACACAATTAAAAATTGAAAAGCGGTTATTGAATTGACCTATTCTGGGATATTGATACGCATTCTATATACCACCAGAAGCCTCGGGTCTCAGGAACAGTCAGCGATTAGTGGCCAGAGGTTAGCGGCTTAAGCGGTGGCCGATATAATTGGTATTTTAATTACGTTCCCGTCGGGGCGCTCTGGCGCTCAGCCCGTGAATCCGAAGTGGCAGCGATGTAATCAGAAGTGCGTCTACCTGGGGCCTGGGCTTGATTGAATAGCGGGTCTCTGGGAAATGAGACAACATGCCAAGGGGCCAGGTGATTAACCCCCCACTCTCTGGAAGGTTTACACATCACGAGCGTGATCGCCAGGCGTGTTTGGGTGTTGGGGTGTGTATTGTGTGGGTATCGACGTGTATCTGGGTGAGCGTATGTGGGTTTCATTTGCATATCGCCCTGTGAGAGAGAAACACACGTGCCCCATATCCGTTGACGGTTTATAATATTTATATTTAGCATGGGGATGGAAAGAAGAGGGGGAGTGAAGGGGAGTGTTGCAAAGCTGGTTTTCCCCTGCTTCTCATTACCATATCAAACTATTCCTCGGTGTGTGTGTGTGTAAATGTGTGTGTGTACATGCGTGTGTGCCTATGTATTTATGCACCGTTCTTTGTGCATGTGCGCATGTGCGCATGTTTGTGTGTGTGTGTGTGTGTGTGTGTGTGTATGTGTGTGTGTACTGAATGTGTGAATTGCATACCGTGTACTGTGCGATTGGAGAAAAGGGTTTTTGCTGGCGTGAAGTTTGTCAGCGGTGGTGAGAATGAATACAAAGATGGTGAAAGGAGAGAGAGCCCCCCCCCACACCCCGCCCCCCCCCATTCTCTTCCTCACCATGGTTACGGGGCAGGTCGCTGCCCCAGGAGCCTCGCTGTGAGGTTGAGACTCCACAGTTAATCCAGTCCTGCTGCCAGCACCAATAGGATGCTGAGCTCTCCTTGATCTTCTCTTCTACGTTATACAACAATACGTATGCACTCACAAACTCTCTCTCTCTCTCTCTCTCTCTCTCTCTCTCTCTCTCTCTCTCTCTCTCTCTCTCTCTCTCTCTCTCTCTCTCTCTCTCTCTCTCTCTCTCTCTCTCTCTCTCTCTCTCACTCTCTCTCTCTCTCTTTATTAGATGTAGCCCTGTGTGTGATGGTATATATCCAGCAGCTCTACGGATCCAGCCTTGTCACAGAAGGTTTTGTGGTATTCTCAGTAGCCACTTGTTCATTGCATGTAGAGACAAAAAAATAGAAAAACCTCAAGCACACTCTCTATCGACTGTGCTATATCTTCTTCCCATGGTTGTGACTTCGGCGGTAATACAACTGCTCACAGCTCTCCTCCTCTGAGACACTCCTGCCCCGCCATAACCACACCTGAGGTGGGCTCATCAGGGTCGCACGAAGATGTTAATAATACAAATAATTACCATAATAACAACAATTGTATTATTAATATTATTATTAAAATCATTATTATTATGGTAATTATTGCAATAATTCAATCCAATAAAACATGAGACAACTAAGTCTGAAGTAAAACATAACTAAACACATAGGTCAAGACATAGGTAAGAACCGTACGTTGAAACAATACCGACATAAAGCCTGTTTAATAAGGAATAGAGGTTTTTTTAAGTATTTTTTTATGTTTAGGAAACAATTAACAGATTATTACAGTACTATTTGGTTGGGGGAGTCTGTATTGTGTACTGCGTATTGCATTCCAGAGAAGACACGGTCACTTGGATGCTAGTTGTTGTCCTCTGGGCCTGAGAGGCCGGCTTAAGCCCTGTATTAGCACCCGGGGCCAGGCGTCGCCACGCCTCCGGTAGCACATGTTAGCAGTGTTGTTGCAGAGCCCAGGGGAGTCCTCTCGCTCAGCCCTGGTGATCCATAACGCCTGACAGGGTAGGACAGGCTACCGGAGGGCCCTGGAGCTCTCACCTCAGAGGGGAGGAGGGGGAGCAGGGGGGCTGGACCTTTCATCAAGCACACGCCTCTTTCCTGCTCCTCCTCACACACACACCTCATCCTCCTCTTCCCACCTCCTCTCACGTGCCTTTTCCTCTTCCTGCTCCTTCTCCTCCTTTCTCCTCCCCTCCCCCTTCCTACTCCCCCCTCGTCGTCGTCGTCGTCGTCGTCCTCCCTCCCTTATCTTCTCCCCCTCTTCAATCCACCTCCTCCTTATCCTTCTTCATCCTTCCCCCCCTCCTCCTCCTCCTCCTCCCATCTCCTCCTCCTACCTAATTTTCCTCATCGTCCTCCCCCTCTTCCTCCTCCTCCTCCTCCTCCTCCTCCTCCTCCTCCTCCTCCTCCTCCTCCTCCTCCTCCTCCTCCTCCTCTTCCACCTCCTCCTCCCTCCTCCTCTTCCACCTCCTCCTCCTCCTCCTCTCCTCCTCCTCCTCCACCTCCTCCTCCTCCTCCTCCTCCTCCTCCTCCTCCTCCTCCTCCTCCTCCACCTCCTCCTCTCGTGCCTGTGACCTTCACGTTTCACTGCTGGCGTGTCGTTTGGCAGCGTCGTTTCAACGCGACATGCATCAGGGCTTAATGCATGCATGGCACGCTGTGGCAGGTGGTCACTGTAACTCACTCATAGAGGCACAGTGCCGCTCCTGGGCCGCTCCTGGGCCGCCTAGGGTCACACAATGACATCATGAAACAGGATATAGTGATGGGATATCTATCTGGGATCCTAAAGGGCGGAGAGTGGTGTTGTTAATGGTTAGTGGAGGTGTTAATCGCAAAGTTCCTTTTCTATTATCCTTAATGGAATGGATTTCCTCTTGTGCGTGTGTGAGTGTGTGTGTGTGTGGCAAATCTTTCTAAAGTATGTGTTAAAACATGCACATGCATAAAAGCATGACATGATTTGATGTGTGTGCATGCGTGTGCATGCGTGTGTGTGTGTGTGTGTGTGTGTGTGTGTGTGCCTGTGTGTGCGCCTGTGTGTGTGCCTGTGTGCGCATGTGTATGTGTGTGTGGGTGTGTGGGTGTGTGTGGGGGGGTTTTGTTTGTGTGTGAACAGTACATAGTGGTTGATGCAGGGATGGTATTCCCTTGCTAACCTCTATATGTGTCATGCCTGTTGCCGTGGCAGCAGCATCGTGTCAAGACCCAGCCAACCGTGACACTAAAACTAAGGCAAGTCAAGTCAAGTCAAGTTTATTGTCACTTCACAGTTTACAGTTTAGTATAAAGCAGTGATGTGAAATTCTTGTGTGCAATACCCGACGACAGACAGCAGTTATAGAATAAGATAAAATAAAAATAGATAAAAATAGATAAAAATAGAATAAGGAATATAAAATAAAAATAAAAAATGCAATTTATAAAATGCAAAAATCAGCACAGAAAAGAGCAATATATATATATAAATCAATGTAATAAAATATACATTGTTATATGTTATACGCCCTTGTTCAGCAGCCTGATGGCCTGACTGTGGAAGCTATCTCTAAGCCTATTTGTACGACACTTGATACTGCGGTATCGCCTGCCTGACGGTAATAGTGAGTAAAGTTCGTGGCTGGGGTGGGCAATGTCTTTTATAATTCTTTTGGCCTTGGCCACGCACCGCTGGTTGTAAATGTCCAGGAGGGAGGGGAGCTCACCTCCAACGATATACTGGGCCGTCCGCACCACCCTTTGAAGCGCTCTGCGCTCGAGTGCCGTGCAGTTCCCGTACCAGGCGGTGATACACCCTGTCAGAACACTCTCGATGGTGCCGTTGTAGAATGTTCTCAGGATGCGGGGGCCCATGCTGAATTTCTTCAGACGCCTGAGAAAATACAGGCGTTGTTGGGCCTTTTTCACCACGTGTGTGGTGTGCGTGGACCATGTGAGGTCCTCGGAGATGTGCACGCCGAGGAACTTGAAGCTGCTGACCCTCTCTACTGCAACGCCGTCGATGGAGATAGGGCTGTGCTCTCCCCTCTGCCTCCTGAAGTCCACGATCAGCTCCTTGGTCTTCTTGACGTTGAGGGCGAGGCTGTTCTCCTGGCACCACTGCTCCAGCGATCCGACCTCCTCCCTGTAGGCTGTCTCGTCGTCGCCGGCGATCAGGCCCATCACTGTCGTGTCGTCAGCAAACTTGACGATGACGTTGGAGCTGTGCATAGCCATGCAGTCGTGGGTGTAGAGGGAGTAGAGGAGAGGGCTCAGCACGCATCCCTGGGGGGCTCCCGTGTTGAGGGTCAGTGGCTCTGATGTGGTGCTGCCCATCCTCACCACCTGGCGGCGGTCCGACAGGAGGTTCAGTATCCAGCTGCACATGGATGGGGGTACGCCTAGACCTCTCAGCTTGGTGTCGAGCTTGGCAGGAACTATTGTGTTAAATGCTGAGCTGTAGTCCACAAACAGCATTCGCACATAACAGTTCTTCCCCTCCAGGTGGGAAAGGGCAGTGTGGAGGGCCATGGCAATTGCGTCGTCCGTGGATCTATTTTGACGATATGCAAATTGCCATGGGTCCAGCGTGGTAGGTAACACGGAGCAAATAAAGTCCTTGACCAACCTCTCGAAGCATTTGCTAACGATCGAGGTGAGGGCCACAGGTCTGTAGTCATTCAGGCATGTTACCTTGGTTTGTTTAGGGACAGGCACGATGGTGGATATCATACAATAACAACTGCTGCAAGATTCATTCACAAACTGTATTCAGTATTCACAACAAAAAGAAAGAAGCAACACAATTTGCAATAGGGATAGGAATAAAGGAGGGATCTGAAAAAAGACCTGGCATATTGTGACTACACATACACATAATATAGCTGTAGTGTAGTCTGAATATGTACGTATATATATATATATATATATATATGTGTGTGTGTGTGTGTGTGTGTGTTTGTGTGTGTGCGCATGTGTGCGTGCGTGCGGGTTAATTTAAATAAAGACTCTTGATAAAGACGGTATAGAAAATGCTACTTTTTGGTGTGCATATGTGCGTGTGTGTGTGTGTGTGTCCGTGTGTGTGTGTGTGTATGCATGTGTGTGTGGCATGTGTGTGCGTGCGTGTGCGTGCGTGTGCGTGTGTGTGTGTGTGTGTCTGTGTCTGTGTCTGTGTGTGTCCATGTGTGTGTGTAACTGGGTGGGGGACCAGGTCAGATCAGGGTGTATCTTGTGTGTAGTATACTGTGTTCAATATGTCTGGGGTGTTTGACTCATAACCTGGGTTCAAACCCCAGTGTCTGTAGCCTAACCTGCAGGCTTTCTATGAGCAAGATGCCTAAACTCGCCTGGCAGGTGGAGATACCGTGATCAAGAAGGTGGCTCACCCAGGGCGAGGCTCAGCCGTCGCGCGGCGGTTGTGCTGACCCCTGTGAATTCCCCAAATGTGGAAATCTCGACCGCACAATTTCTGGTCGTGTGGGACTGTGTTTGCTCAGTCTGTTAGGACTTAGAAGGACATCACCTGGCTTGGGAACCGTAAGGTCGCCGGTTCAAGTCCCCGCAATACCTGGCCACTGCCGAGGTGCCCTTGAGCAAGGCACTGCTCCCCGGGCGCTGTATATAAAATCGCAGCCGACTGCTCCTAACCCTAGGATGGGTTAAATGCAGAGAAACAAATGCCACTGTGTGTTCATGTTATGTGACCAATAAAGAGGGATCCATCCTCCAGATTATGCTTTAGATTTAAACCCATGCCTGCTCATTAATCAGCTAAAATAAGTTCACTGTACATTGCTTTTGTGTCTGTTAAATAACTAAATAGAAAGAATTACAGTAAAAAGAGGCTTTATATAATATTGACAGGCACAACCATGGTTGTTAATACAATATCATATGTCATTACTTTGTCAACACCAACAGTCAGCACTGTGTTAACTTTAACTTAAGAAAAATGTTTAGTAGCTACGCGACCTTGACCTCAACCTTGACTTGCGTGACGAGCCTGACGTGTAACGTGAATATGTAATGATCAGCAGGGATCACATCCAATGGATGGCCGATCGATCTCTCCTCATCTATTGATCGGGTCTAGCGTGTGCCTGGCAGCATGACTGGGGCAACAGAAAGAGGGACTTGTTCCTCACTAACCAGAGGCAATGTCATTATTTAGGTTTGGGCTACAAAGCCATTGATATCAGGGACTTGTCTCTCCAGTTTGTGTGTTTTGCCGAGAATGATGTCATGGGCTTGTCTCTCTAAGTCTGCATTGTGCTCAGAATGATACCATGGATACCTTGTCTCTCTAGTTCTTTGTGCTGCACACATCTGAATGAAGAATAGGAGCATTTTAATCTCCCCTCTTGGCAGGCGACAGACTAGACCGGATCAGAGGGAATGCACTGAATAGAGTGCATTCAAATAAAGCAATGAAGTATTTATGAAGGTATGTGTGGGATTCAGTATGCAGTAGCATTCCTCGATGGGTGAAGACAGAGACCGTATATATATATATATATCACATCTGTAATGTGCTCTGGTCTAGGACCGGATCGGCTTAGAAACATCGTCTGGGACCGGATCTGGTTCAAACCTTGTCTGGGACTGAATCTGGTTTAATACCTGGTCATGTGGCCGCACCTGGTTTAAAATCTGGTCTGGGGCTGAATGTGGTTCAAAACCTGGTCTGGGACTAGATCTGGTACAAAACCTGGTCTGGGACTAGATCTGGTACAAAACCTGGTCTGGGACTAGATCTGGTTCAAACCATGTCTGGGACCAGATCTGCTGTCTGGGAACTGGGGACCTCCATCATTAAATGGGTCTTGGAATCCTTTTATCTTGCTGTGTGTGTGTGTCAGTGTTTATGAGTGTGTGTGTGTGTGTGTGTGTGTGTGTGTGTCTCTCTCTATCTCTCTTTCTTTCTCTCTCTCATTTCTGTTCCCATTAAAACACATAAAAAGAGCATCTGCCAAGGCACTAAAATCTTGTGAAGAAATGTTGTGTATAAAATAAGTGTTACAATTATTATTTATTTATTAATATTCAAATAAGTGTAAGTATAAGTCAGTTAAAAAACCCTAACCCTAACATTAGATAGCATTGTCGAGTGCTATCTAATGTTTATCTTTCAGTAATTGATTTCTATAATAATTGATCAATTCGGTGGACAAAATTGTTGACTGAGTTGTATTGTTGATTAAATATTTATTAAATGTTCATTGAATTAGTGTGTTTGTATGTCAGACTTATACCTTTTCATTGTTGTACTTCTATCCGTTCCAGTGAGTAGTGAGTCTGTTTAGTTGTCATATGTTAGTGTTGAATGACGTTTGGAGGCGTCGTAAAGACCGGTGTCTTGTGAACGACGCATGCATAAGTAACACCCAAGCAGCGTGAGAGAGAGATAGCGTAAGCCTTTTCCCCTCATGGCGTGGAGACAAAGTCCAAAACACAGGAAATCAGATTATTCTCCCGTTTAAATTCAGCTTGACCTCTGCAGCCCTTCCGTTAAACCACAAAGAGGTCTCGCCTTGATGAGTCCCGTATCAAGACCTAAATAATAAATGACATTGATTTAACGTTTTTTTGATCATTAATCAACCCCAACTGAGACGGATCATTCAGACCTCCCTTTGAGGCCAATCCGTCACCATGCACGTACTAATTTTCGGTAATGCATTGATCGGGTCCGTTCATGTTTGCTAGGTTGGGCACTTAGCCCCTGTACAAGTTACAAGGCTATCAATGGGTTCGTCACGCAGCCGGAGTGGTGTATTGATGTGGGGACCGGGCGCGCATGTTTCAGCACCATGGATAGCTCATTATATATCCTCTCTCTCTCTCTCTCTCTCTCTCTCTCTCTCTCTCTCTCTCTCTCTCTCTCTCTCTCTCTCTCTCTCTCTCTCTCTCTCTCTCTCTCTCTCTCTCTCTCTCTCTCTCTCTCTCTCTCTCCCAACCGCTGTAAAACCTGAGAGCAGAGCAGTTGTTTGTTTGTTTGTTTGTTTTAATCAGGAAATGACATCGACAAGAGTAGTATTCACCACAACGTGATGAATGAACGAGTGACCGAGGAACGTCATTCGCAAGCGAGCGGGGAGGAGGAGGAGGAGGAGGAGGAGGCGGCGGTTGACGAGTCAAATGTATTCAGGTGCGAAACCACGCCGCCATCAGGACTTCATTCAACGTGTTGATTTTTTCTCACGTCGCTCCTCACGGGATAGAAGGTGCGAGCTGGCGCGCGCCTGCCGTCCACGTCGGCGTCAGCGTAGCGGTTGGATTGGACGCGCGCCGCGCCGCCGCGGACGCATGTCAGACATGCGGGGATAGACGTTTCTGTTTGCAAGGCAGAAACGCGCGCTACGTGGTGGTAGGGCATCACTTCTTCCTGCAGGTGGACGCCGAGGTGACGACCCCTGCACACACACACACACACACACACACACACACACACACACTTTGAGATGTGAGCGCTCCAGGCGCTGGGTTTGGAGAGAGAGAGAGAGAGAGAGAGAGAGAGAGAGAGAGAGAGAGAGAGAGAGAGAGAGAGAGAGAGAGAGAGAGAGAGAGAGAGAGAGAGAGAGAGAGAGAGAGAGAGAGAGAGAGAGAGAGAGAGAGAGACGCACTTTTTCCCCTCTATACCCGAACACCACCTGTATGGATGGATGGATGAGGACTTCCTCGCTCCTTTCGCCCCTGCGCGCGTCTGCGTCCTGACGACCGCCAAGCTGCAGGGAATCCCCGCCGAGTTCCTCCGGTGCGGTGATGCGGCCAAGAGCGGGAAGAGCGTCATGATGACCGTGGAGGAGGTGGTGAACCGGCGACCAGAGGAGGAGGCGCTCTCCCCTCCTCCTCACCTGTCGCCCGCGGATCGATACTCGTGCTGCGAGCGGGTGGTGGTCAACATCTCGGGCTTACGCTTCGAGACGCAGCTGAAAACTTTCAACCAGTTCCCGAGCACGCTCCTGGGCGACCCCGGGAAAAGGATGCGCTACTTTGACCCGTTGAGGAACGAGTACTTTTTCGACAGGAACCGTCCGAGCTTCGACGCCATCCTGTACTTCTACCAGTCGGGGGGTCGCATCCGGAGACCCGTCAACGTCCCCATCGACATCTTCTCCGAGGAGATACGCTTTTACCAACTCGGCGAGGAGGCGATGGAGAAATTTCGCGAGGACGAGGGGTTCATCAAAGAAGAAGAGCGCATTTTACCAAATAACGAGTTCCAAAAGCAGGTTTGGCTTTTGTTTGAGTACCCGGAGAGCTCTGGACCGGCTCGGGGGATCGCGATAGTGTCTGTGCTCGTCATTCTCATCTCAATCGTGATATTCTGTCTGGAGACGTTGCCTGAAGTTCGGGAAGATAAGGAAGCCAGGGTTGCGCCCCGGATCAACGGCACGGCGTCCGACGCCCTGAGTCCGTTCACCGACCCCTTCTTCATCATAGAGACCCTGTGCATCATATGGTTTTCTTTCGAGTTGCTCGTCAGGTTTTTCGCGTGTCCGAGCAAAACCACCTTTTCCAAGAACGTGATGAACATCATTGACATCGTGGCCATCATCCCGTACTTCATCACGCTGGGAACAGAGCTGGCCGAGAGCCAAGCGAGCGGCGGCCAGCAGGCCATGTCCCTGGCCATCCTCCGCGTCATCCGGCTGGTCAGGGTGTTTCGGATATTCAAACTCTCGAGGCACTCCAAGGGCCTCCAGATCCTGGGGCAGACCCTCAAGGCCAGCATGCGGGAGCTCGGCCTGCTCATCTTCTTCCTCTTCATCGGGGTCATCCTCTTCTCGAGCGCGGTGTACTTCGCGGAGGCGGACGACCCCTCCTCCAGCTTCACCAGCATCCCCGACGCCTTTTGGTGGGCCGTGGTCACCATGACGACCGTGGGCTACGGGGACATGCACCCGGTGACCGTCGGCGGCAAGATCGTGGGGTCCCTGTGCGCGATCGCCGGCGTGCTGACCATCGCCCTTCCCGTGCCCGTCATCGTGTCCAACTTCAACTACTTCTACCACCGCGAGACGGACGGGGAGGAGCACACGCGGTACCTGCACGTCAGCAGCGGCGAGCATCTCGCGCTCCCGCCTGCAGACGAGCTGAAGAGGACGGACAGCGCCGCGTCCCTCTGCAGGTCGGACTACCTCGGGATGGACGAGGCCTTGCGGCGGACACCGCACTTCGCCGACACCGAAAGTAACCACAACTGCGTGAACATCAAAAAGATCAGTCAGTTCATCACAGACGTGTGATGAAAACAAAACGATGTTTTCCATGCATTCACATATGACTTACGATACGAACACACACATACATACATACATACACACACGTGGTCTATAATGACGACCCCGCGGGTTGGAAATGACCCGGTGGTCCCCCGTGTCTGTCCGGTGGATGTGTGGTGTCACGTGGTGCCCGTGTCGTGCAGAAGTGGGTTCATGTTCGAGTCCTGCAGTGTTGATCATCATCCTTATAGCCTTCCCGTATTAATGTACCGTCGCGTCAAAACACAAAGTCGTCTTATGTCCTCCCTGTGTCGTGTGATAAATAACCATAGCCGAATATGAAGGTTATGTATTTATAATATCATACTCTGTTATGGTCTGTGGTATGGCCAACTCTGAATGTGTATTGTGTATCTGTATTGAGTTAATGGCAAAACGGTTGTTGTGGATGTTTTAATATCAAGCAATTCAAGAGGTTGTCATTCTTATTTTGTTTTACCCCAAATTGCCTAAAGCCTATACCAAATATATACGAAGAAGCAAATATCATTAGGATTCGGACTATCTAGCCAATATAGCCAGTGACAGGCCTTTACTGGCTGGGGATGAAGGATGTTCGGTTTATTTTTATAATATAAAACATATATATATATATATATAATACATATATCTTATATACCGTGTATATGTGCCGTGTTTAAATTGTGTATGCATAAAAAAACATTCAACAGTGCGGACGGCCTGTCTCTGTATTCAGAACCACCTCTATCTATTCCTTCCTCCCCTCTTCACGCCTGGTCATCCATATGACATGTATATCACATATATATGTACATATACAACATATACATATACAACATATACATATAACATGTACATATAACATATACATAATAGACATGTACATATACATAACATAACATACCTATTTCAGAAAATATGTATCAACGTTCAGATTTACAAAGATTTATCGTTCATTCTTTCTTATTTTTTCTTTCTTTCTTTATATTTTGACATGCTCCATTATTAAGACACCTAAGGCTGCAGTTTATTAATCATTCTAATAATAATAACACTACTACTACTACTACTACTACTAGTTGTAGTACTACTACTACTACTACTACTAGGCCTACTACTACCTCTACTTCTACTACTACTTTTACTACTACCACTACTACTACTACTACTACTACTGCTACTACTATAATAATCATACTAATAATATTATTATAATTATTATTATTAATATTATTATTATTGTTATAATTATAATTATAATTATAATTATTATCCTCCTCCTCCTCATCATCATTATCCTCATCATAATTCATAACCGAATCGTGTCCCAGCTTGTTGGTCACATAGACGTCACGCCATCATCGCCCATGTAGGCTATTCTTTTTTGATGAACGCAATAGCTTTAAAGTTGTTATCTTCACCCAAAACGGTCGCTGTCACAGTGTACTTCCAATATATTATATATATATAATATTTATGAATATAAATAAAGAATATCCATATTCTTTATGCTGACAGATGGAAAACGAGGGCAGGACACACTTTTGTCAATGGAAAGCTCAAAGAAACAGCCCCGCCCTTTGATCCAGTATCCATGACAACGGCGGATTCCTGGGAACCCCCTCTCTGATGTCGCGACAGCTTTGTTTTCCTGTATAATGGGCGTTAAAACCAGAGCCTTTAAGCAGTGTTTTCGTCAGACAACAGCCGAGGGACATTTACGTTCGATTTTTAGATAGATTGTTCACATTGCAAAATCACATTACATTACATCTGTTGTCTTGTTGTTGGCATGCCAACTGTGCGGATGACGTCACACTGTCTTTTGTCCACAAATAGTCTGCCCAAGGTAGACACCCAAGGACATACAACCCATTCACAAGACGTGTTGAAATGACCATTTAGATGCTTTTAAACCTTTCTGTAGACGATGATGACGATGATGACGATGATGAGGATGACGATGATATTGTTTTGTAAGACAAGACCATCCATATTCATGTAAGCCCTTGTTAAAGAACAGGCACAGGCCTATACTCATCTTGTGTTAAGACCAAATAAAGACACAATAAATGTATACGTTTAAACAGGTTACTCAATATTACTCAAACTAGGCATAGTATTTGTATTTTATCCCATTATGGGTTACAATTGTACAATCACATACACGTGCTACCACATATACCGGTTTGTTCCTTTGGGCACATATGTGCAGCGGTCGTGTTGGAAGCACAGCTCAATGCTGCCACCGAGTGGAGATCGTTAGTCATTACAGGAGACTACACGACTATTAAGGGCACATGTGTGACGTCTTACAGTGACAGAAATAAAGTTGCAATGTAACAGTAAGCCCTACAGTCTGGTATAGACATACTCAAACTATTCGACACATTTCTTTAAAAGCACTTCTAATCTATCAACGCTTCCCAATTAGCTACTTCCACTACCACTAAGCCTACCACTGCTAGGCTTTCAAGATTCAAGATTCAAGAGATTTTATTTATCCCGAGGGAAATTAAGGTGGAACAGGGGGAATAAATGCACACAAAATATACTAATACCTAAAAACGAAATAACAACAAACTAAATAAACTAAACTAGTATAAACAAAATATATCTAAATGAAATCTAAATGTATAGAGATGAATTGCACAATTTACAGTATTATTACAGTAATACGTAGGTATATACAATATACAACAATACGTATAGTGCAAATTGGCAGTAATAAAATACTAATAAATAATTCAGGTGAGTACTGAAAATGTGAAAAATGTGAAAAGTGAAAAGTGAAATTGAATTTGAAGGCTGCTTTGAAGGCTACTCCTAGGCCTACCATTAATAATACATAATAAGAATGATTGAGTTTGATGACGATGGCGTCGACGACGACGACGACGATGATGCTGGTGCTGATGCTGATGATACTGATGATGCTGATGCTGACGACACATAACAAATATCATAACTGTCTTGCATAATATTAATAAATGATGACACTGGAATACTTTGGATGGACTGTGTCTGTATCGTGAATCACATCGGGGACAGCATTAGACCATGAGTATGTGGACCACGGTCATCTCTTTCAACCAGTTACGCACAACCATCGCGCCCACTGCTCCTCCAGGTGCGCCTCAGAACGGGAGAAGTGCTGACTGGCTGTGTTTCCTCCCGGCCTTCCGGCTGGAAATAGGAGCGCGAAGTTTATTTTTAACCCGCGGCGGATGAAAAGCGTGTCTCGGAGTGCACTGTACGCCATTCATCTTGTCAGGCACGGCGCGGGGGGGGGGGGCGGGGCGGAGGGGGTGGGAGCGGGGGGCGGGGCTTTGCGCCACACACCTGCGTTTCGAAGTCGGAGTCCGACACGACAATAGAAACGCTTTGGTTGACGTTTTGTTGTACTTCTAGCAGACGCAGAGGGTGCTTCGGAACAGCCACGGTGCGGAAGTAGATGTTTTTATTTGCATATAGATCCAATAATGGTTGGATGTACTTTATTTATCAGTCCCAGGCGGGAGATGTGTCCGTCACAGTATACTACAGGACATAAATAAGAATACAAATGAGATGCAAACAAAAAAACAAATCTACCAAAACGATATGAAAAAAGGTCATATACCGGTAATATCAATAAGGTCATAAGGTGTCTATCGACATATCTTCTCTTCCTCGTTAAAAACGAGGCCTATTAGTTAAAGTGCAAGAAATATATAGCATTGATCCGTATCTCGTAAACCAAAACAGAATGTCAGCACGCACAACGAATTTGAATAGGAGGTTTTCTGGGACATTTAACGAGGGACTATGTAGAGGTAATGTCAGTGACTTTTTGTCTCAATAACGTTTTAATCTCGCTACATTAGGTATGTAGGCAGGCATGTACCATCGTAGCATCACAGTTACACTGCAAGGGATAGTAAAGCCTTATTTCTGCATTCTACTCTAATGAAGGCTCCTTGAGCGAGACTCCTTGCCCCTACCTGCTCCTTAATGACCTGTTTCTGAATTCACTGTCAGTCGCTTTGCATACAAAACATCTGCTTAACGACTAAAATAGCAAAATAGTGAATAAATACACGTTTACGAGTTCAGTTCAATAACAACCGCTCTAGAGAGTGTGTGTGTGCGTGTGTGTGTGTGTGTGTGTGTATTTATGTTTCCCTTTTCCCTTATTTCTTCAATCTTTTTCTGTCTCTGTGATACACACACACACACACACACACACACACACACACACACACACACACACACACACACACACACACACACACACACACACACACACACACACACACACACACACACACACACACACTAAGGTACAGCTCAGGTAAGGCATATTTTTACCAAAGGTGGTGGGGGGGAACACTCCACACCCTCCTCTCGTCATGACAACAGCCCCCCCCCCCCCCCCCCCCTACCGAAAGAGAGAGAGAGGGGATGCCCCAGAGCAGCATGATATCTTTAAGCCACTCCCCCCCCCCCATCACCCCATGCCCTCTGGGAAGAGTCCACCAGAAGGGACTGGCTGCAACCATGAAACCATGAACCAGAATCCATACCTCGGAAAGCAGACCCACCCTCCCCCTGCGTGTTAAGCACACACAATTGAAAGAACACGCCTCGTCGTCCTCATATTTCTTGTGTGGTGTTGCCGGTGTGAAAGTGTAGAGTATATGGAAGGGCAAGGGAAAGGCACCTTTGTAGGTTGTCTCACTTTAACTCAATGTGTGTTGTGCATTTCCACTGGCTGACACCGCTCCACCGATATTACTTTCCTCTCTGCGAAGGTCACGCATTGAGGACAAGCTAAAAAAGTGCTTTGTCACAGAGGTGGCCGAACGCCACCTGAAATATCCCAGGCGCTCCGCAGAGACTGAGGTGTAGGTGTGTAGGTGTGATGTCACCTCCCTGCCTCCTCCCACGCCGCTCGCTCCACCTGTCTCCGGAGACGGTCTCCGTAGCAACGCATTGAGGATGAGCAAAAAAGTAATTGACAGTGGAGGTTTTTTTTTTTTCAACGTGCGACTATATATATATATATACTGACATTCTGTCCCTGTCTGGTAAAACAATATCTACAAACATGAATGAGTCCTCAACCTCCGATTGTAAGTCATTTTAGGAAAAAAAAAAAAAAGTCTGCATTTAGCCATAGCAATTTAGACCTATTTAGCATCTGCTAAAATGACTAAATGTAAACGTAAATGTGATATTGATATTATGTGATGTTGAGCGGCTGATTTAAATAGGGATTTTTTTTTAGTGGAACACTGAACGATGCACACATCCTGTAATATGAGTGTGGAGAGAGAGTGGGGGTTAGATGACTCATCGGGTCTATTCACAGCACAGAGTGCCGGTTCGTACCGAACAGGACACGACCTTTGGCCCCATGCCTAAACCTCCAGATCTCCGGTCGGTCTACCTGCCAGGTCCTTCCTTCAAAACAGATTCACTGGAGCAGGATAAACCAAGACGGTGGTGCGGGTGGTGGCGCAGATGTTCGTGGTGATGGTGGAGGTGTTTGTAGACGTGGTTGTGGCGTTGTGAGATCGGTGGTGAAGACGGAGGAGTAGCGGTGGTGATTGAGGGCAGTTGTAGCGGTTGTGATTGCGGTGGTGATGGTGGAGGTAGTTGAGGTAGTAAAGCAGAGGAGAGGTCGCGTTAGTGAGGTCGGCGCCGTTGGAGGTGATGGTGACCGAGAAGGAGGTCGTGGCGGTCGTGGTGGAGGTGATGGCAGTGATGGTGGTCAAAGTGATGGAGGTGGTGGGGGTGGTGGTGGAGGTGATGGCAGTGATGGTGGTCAAAGTGATGGAGGTGGTGGGGGTGGTGGTGGCGGTGGAGGTGACGGCGGTGATGGTGGTAAAAGTGATGGAGGTGGAGTAGCAGAGGGTGGTGGTAATAATGGAGGTGCCGTTGGAGGTGATGGTGACCGAGAAGGGGGTGGTGGTGGTGGAGGTGGAGGTGACGGCAGTGATGGTGGTAAAAGTGATTGAGGTGGTGGGGGTGGTGGTGCCAGAGCCCATGGTCTGCTATTGACAGGCCCTGTCAGAAGAATCCAGTATCCATTCAAGCCGTGATGGCGACAGCGGACCTTCAGCCCCTCCCCTTATCGAGCGCGTCGTCCTCTGTGTCGCCCTGATAGGGAGGGTGGAATCAATACCTCTTAGAAACAAATGAATAGTGTTTCTCCCGCTCTCCGACGGACATAACCGCCTCTACATGATTAAACCACGCCGCGCTCAGATCGCGTCCCGTTTAATTAAAGGCAACGTGAACTGTGCTTCCCAGACCGCATTAACAGTCTCTGTAGCTCATAAATAATGTCCACACATGATGTCATGACGAACCCGGTAAAGCCATTAAGAGGCCGTCAAGTTTATGTTTTTAGTGTGGAAGTGGAAAGACAGGGAGAGAGAGAGAGAGAGAGAGAGAGAGAGAGAGAGAGAGAGAGAGAGAGAGAGAGAGAGAGAGAGAGAGAGAGAGAGAGAGAGAGAGAGAGAGAGAGAGAGAGACATGGAGGTGGGCAAATGATGTGACCTTGGCAACCTTGGCCAAGTTTCAAACAATTCACATTTTAATCTAACTATATATACCAATTATGGCATAGTATTTCCTCCATGTCATTCCAAACAGCACTATATAATATACTATGTTCTATACTTTATACTATAAACTACACTATATTATAACAATACTGTACACAATTAAAATAACAAAAAAGTGACTGATGGATGATATATACATATGGTGAAGTGTGCAAAAAGCATGCATTTTAAAGTGCCAGTAGTAGTGCAGCAGCATCATGAATACAGTGCAGTACAGTGAAGAACAGTGCAGTAACTGTAATGAGTCCAGAAAGTCCATACTTTTGCTGGACTTTCTGGACTCATTACAGTACAGTATGGTTATAGTATAGTGTAGTTTATAGTATATCGAATATAGTAAGCAAATAGTGTTGTTTATATTATATATAGTATAGCAAATCATATGTAGTATAAAGTGCTGTTTATAGTATACATAGTATTGCATATCATAGGTAGTATAGTGTTGTTTAGTATAGTAAAGTATTGTATAGTTTAGTATAGTATTGTTGTAGGACACTCATACTGCAGAGGGAATGGGGAGTATGCATTCCATTGTGCTTGTTGCAAATGGCAATAAAAATCATCTTGAACCTTAAATCCTGTTGAATCTCATTACATATTAGTGTCACATGGTCAAGGCAGTATGTGTGTTGTGTATTGTTTATTAGTGTGTGTATTGTGTTGCATTGTTGTGTAGTTGAAGGGTTAGGGTTTAAATAAGGGTGGATCATTCTGATCTCCATCCTTCGTGCAGTGGCTCTATAGCTCACCAGTTACCTGGTTGCCATGGGCGACCAGGTTTATGGTCTGGATGCACCTGTTGTCAACCCCTAAGTCCCATCAGGACGATGTCTCTGTTGGCTTGCCTGCAGATATCAAAACAAGATAAACTGAAATAGGCACAGCTGAATATTAATGTTATGTTCACTTACATATTGACTAATTCCTAATATTTACCATTTACAACATTTACCCATACTCAATATGGGCAACATTGTATATTTTGGGCAAACAAAAAATATTTTTGGTTGAGTATGGGCCTCACATACGACATGAAGGGCTGTTTCGATATAGCATCCCTATCTATTATTCACAGCGGTGGTGGGGCGAATGAGTAAAAATACAACCACAGTATAATCACAGAATAAATAAATAAATGAAGTCACGAGTATTCAAGCAATATGCTGATGCCTCAATAAGAGCTTTCCTCCAACGGTCGAAACGTGGACTATGAAGTGCTTGTATCTGTATGACTAATGGAGCCAGGCAGACAGAAGTTACCTTCCTCTAGACTCTTAATGCTACATTTAAGGACACACCCAATGTAAATGATCCACATTGCGGATGCAAAGTAACGTCTAAGAAATCTAAGAACTCACAGTGTGTGCGTGCGCGTGCGTGTTTGTGAGTGGGTGCGTGCGTGTGTTTGTATGTGTGTGTGCGTGTTAGTGAGTGCGTGTGTGTGTTAGTGTGTGTGTGTGTGTGTGCGCGTGTGTGTGTGTGTGTGTGTGTGTGTGTGTGTGTGTGTGTGTGTGTGTGTGTGTGTGTGTGTGTGTGTGTGTGTGTGTGTGTGCGTGTGTGTGTGTGTGTGTGTGTGTGTGTGTGTGTGTGTGTGTTAGGTCCAACGCCCGCCTCACTCCATAGGACGCCTCTTTTGTATGCATGGCAGTGCCCAACTGCAGAGTTGACTCGGCGTTTTATGGGCTCCCTATTTTCCCCCCAAAAAACCCTTCTGCTGCTGCTGTCACCTCCGTCACACCGACACGGCACCAGCCGGGATAATGCACGTTTTCCCTCCAGAGAGAGACTGACATTTCATTATCGAGCTCACCGCCAGCAAGCAGCACGAAGGGGGGCGATTGTGTTTTCCTCTTCCACGAATGTCGTTTCGTGTGTGTGTCTTAGCTGCTCACCTCTTCTTCTCTGAGACCGCAGGGGTTGACTAAAGTCTCTTCTCTCTCTCTCTCTCTCTCTCTCTCTCTCTCTCTCTCTCTCTCTCTCTCTCTCTCTCTCTCTCTCTCTCTCTCTCTCTCTCTCTCTCTCTCTCTCTCTCTCTCTCTCTCTCTCTCTCTCTCTCTCTCTCTCTCTCTCTCTCCGCAGAAGGGCGGAACTCTGCTAGTTGATGATATATGCAACGAACTGGACATCTGTTTTTTTGTTTTTGTTTAATATCAGGTCAAACACAGCGGATACGTGATGCTTAAGCCGGAAGATATGTTGAAACGAATCAATGCTCGTGCCTGAACGCGTCTTCCAGTCAACGCAGTCATTTTTTTTTCTTCAATTGATTACAATATCGAAGTTGTTGACGAAACGATCTATTCCTAGGACTGTAATAGATCAAAGTAAGTAAATAAAAAAAAATACCCAGCAACTATCGGACAAAATTGCGCGTACCCCAACCCACACACCCACCCACCCACAAACCCCACCCCTCCACCCCCCCCACTCCCTCTGCTTCGTGTCGTGCGCGGTGTTGCCTGTGGCCAGATCCTGCATCACCGACACGGTTAGACGAGCACAACGCCGCGGAGCTCTGCAGCACCCGTCCAGCATGGCAACACCCTGGAAAGACGCGATGAGGAGCTGCTGCTGACGCCAGCAACCTTCGGTTGTTGAAGGGGGGGGAAACACCGTTACATCCTGAGCCGACCTCCCCTCCCCTCATCATCATCCCCTCTCACCCTCTCACCCCCACCCCCCCCCCCACACACACACACACCCAACCACCCCCTCCCGTCTTTTCTCTCTTTGTTTTTTTTTTCTTTCAATCGACATCCCACGACAACCTCCCTCTCTGCCTGAGAAGCAGCAGCAGTGTCGGATGGGGTGGGGGGGGGGCGCGGAGACACACCCGCATACTGTAGACCAGCCCTGGGTGAAGATGCACTAAGGTGATGCTCGCAGGCTCCATGAGGCGGTCCTGAACTGCTGTCCCGAGATTGGAAAAAAAATTTGTTTTATTTTTTCTTTCCGTTTTCTTCCTTCTTTTTACACGGAGTTAAAGGACACCGCGCCGATTTTTTCGCAGCTGCTGCCGGTTTTGCCTTCACTGTTATAGTGGCTGGAGGAGGAGACCGTTATCTGAGATCCAACCATGAAGAAGATACCAGGTACTGTGTACTGTGATGATTTTATACCGTTTCTGTGATTGTTGTGATTGACCGAAATGTCTTGTTGGAAGAAGGCTACATGACTGAATTCAGATGACAACAAAAACATATTGGCTGAGCCCTCTTAGATCCCATTTGATTCGAGGTTTTCTTCAGTGTGGGAGAGGATATGATGCAGAATAAAAATGTCTCTCTTGAAACCCACTTCCCCCCAACCAATAAATAATTGATAGATGTGTCTGAATATTTCAAAGCCAGTCCAGGCACCATTTAAAAACAAGCCGAATAAAAAAAGGCTTCAACAAAACTCTATTCCTTAAGTGAACCAACTAACGGTTGCTATTTGGTATTTTTTTTATTTATATATATATTCTCTCTATGAATCTATGTTACAGTACATGGTTAACAACACTATGGTTAAATGTGGTGTATTATGGTCTGTGATGCTGCCTGTATGGGTGCTGCTGCATTGCCAGATTCATGCATGACTTCACTGCATAAGGTGGTCATCGCCATGGAGATAGTCCATCGCTGCAGAATGACATCGGCACATGTTCCAATTCGTCCTCTAAAGCTTGTGTGTGCGTCGTTAAATGTCTGCTTGAAAATGAAACGGCAAAAACATAGGAAAAACACACACGTATGGCTATTTTGAGTCAACCCCACCCCAGTCAGTGTGGCATGCGCTATAACTTATTCATTGCAGTGAATAATCTCAACAAGACAACATCCCCCCCGAAGATACATAACATCACATCCACTCTGCTCCGAGGGGTTTGCGGACTCTGTGTCGTCCACTCGTGGGAGAACCTGTGCGGAAAAATATGGGTAGACCGTATGATGGGGCTCACTGGCAGGTTACTGGTGAACCACTGCAGGTGTTCTGTAAAGGCGGAGGGTACGTTTAAGGGGCTTTATCGTCTCTTTTTTTCACCGCAAGGCAACGCACACACAGATGAACTGGATGGAAATCAACTGGTCATGAAAGTGGTTCTGGACATGAAAGAACATCAATATGAAAAGGTTGATTCAATCTCAGTTACACCTGGATTAGGATACATTAGGATTACACCTGGATTAGGATATACACATTATACACATTAGATCAAACACACAGATAACAACAAAATAAACCTTCTGTCAATTGAATCCACAACCTTTTGAGCAATTCAATTGTGATAAAAAACAGGAAGTGCGTAGGAATCATGCCCGGATGCCGTGTCCACATGGAGGGGAAGAGATGGTGACACCATTCGCCAAGTGTAAAGTCACCACACAAGTTATTTTCAAATAAATCACATGTGGAATAAAGGGCACAATAGACATGCTTTAGGTTGTTACGGCACACCTGCCCCAAGGCTACATATTCAGCACCATCGGGAGCAAACCATGATGTGAATTTGTAAGGGTTGGGCGGAATGTCCAATTGCTAGAGAGCCTGTTTTTTACAGCCACCCCAGATGTTACGAAGAACATGGAGGTAGGGCCAAAGTCTATTCAGGCAATGCAGGAAGGCTGATAAGGTTTAGGGTACAATATACCCCAGGAGGTCATACTGGCTGGCAATCGTCTTGTAGATGTTATATATTGCTGATACGGAGCAGTCAGTTGGTCGGTACTTGTTTGACCTGGCAGTTCGAGTGTAATCCCAGGGTGGATTCCTGCACCTCTGGTTGACCTTGAGTGAGTCACAGTTCCATGCAGCTGGATCTTGCTTCCGAGGGGAGATAATTCACAAAGAAGGGGATGTTGCTGGCCTACTGTCTCAGATTGAAACCGCCTGTTACTAGAGAAGAATCCACGTAGAAACACGTCTCAATGTAGTTGCGGCATGCTTCTGCAGCGCATAAGTGGCGCAGCATAGACAACACTTTGTAGTCCCAATGTACCTGCCACTCGTAGATTGGGGGGGTTTGTCTCGCTTAAGGTCCCTCCAGAGGAACCTGAATAGCGACTGGTCAGCGGAAAAGAGCCTCACCTCATGAAACATCCACCTGTGCAAACAGCATGCCCTCCAGACTCACTCCCTTGTTGCCTGCTCTACTGAGAGCAACCCATTATGTGAATTTGCAGGGGTGGGTGGGATGTCCAATTACCCGAGAGCCTTTTTCACACATGGGTAATGACTTTGTTAGTGAAATGCATGTGACAGTATATCTCTCTCTCTCTGACATGTGCTTCTGTGTTTGTTTGTATTTCCATGCAGGCAGATCCTCGGTGACATCCTGAGGCCGACGGGTCCTTACAGTGCGCCCCCTCCCTCCCCTCTCCTGGCCCCTCCCTGTGGTGCACCAAGGCCCTGGGGCCCAGACCTGGTGAACAGAGCCGGCCTCCTCCCCCCCCACCACCTCTCTGCACAATGACTGTTGCCACAGGCGACCCGTCCGACGATGTCGCCGCGACGCACCCGGGGCCGCCACAGGACTATGACCCCGACGCAGACAACGAATGCTGCGAGCGTGTGGTCATCAACATCTCGGGGCTGCGCTTTGAGACACAGCTCAAGACCCTCATGCAGTTCCCCGATACGCTGCTGGGCGATCCTAAGAAGAGGATGCGCTACTTCGACCCACTGCGGAACGAGTACTTCTTCGACAGGAACCGGCCGAGCTTCGATGCCATCCTGTACTTCTACCAGTCGGGCGGTCGCCTACGGAGGCCCGTCAACGTCACACTGGACATCTTCTCAGAGGAGATCCGCTTCTACGAGCTCGGGGAGGAGGCCATCGAGATTTTCCGGGAGGACGAGGGCTTCGTCAAGGAGGAGGAGAGGCCCCTGCCTGAAAATGAGTTCCAGAGACAGGTGTGGTTGCTCTTTGAGTACCCGGAGAGTTCCAGCCCCGCCCGCATCATCGCCATTATCTCAGTCATGGTCATCATCATATCCATTGTCAGCTTCTGCCTGGAGACGCTGCCCGTCTTCCGCAACGATGATGATGATGGCCACGTAACAGTGTTCTCACCCGAGCTCAACCGTACGATCACCCGCTACACCTCCACCTACTTCACCGACCCCTTCTTTATCCTCGAGACTCTGTGCATCATATGGTTCTCATTCGAGTTCCTGGTGCGCTTGTTCGCATGTCCCAGCAAAGCGGGCTTTTTCGGGGACATCATGAACATCATCGACATTGTCGCCATCATCCCCTATTTCATCACGCTGGGCACAGAGTTGGTGGACAAGCCGGAGGACACCATAGCGGGCCAGCAAGCCATGTCTCTCGCCATCCTCAGAGTCATCCGATTGGTGAGGGTCTTCAGGATCTTCAAGCTTTCCCGCCACTCAAAGGGTCTTCAGATCCTCGGCCAGACTCTCAAAGCCAGCATGCGGGAGCTGGGCCTCCTCATCTTCTTCCTCTTCATTGGAGTCATCCTCTTCTCCAGCGCTGTGTATTTTGCCGAAGCCGACGAGCCTGAGTCTCAGTTCGAGAGCATCCCTGAAGCGTTTTGGTGGGCGGTGGTGTCCATGACGACCGTGGGCTATGGCGACATGGTCCCAACGACCATCGGTGGCAAGATCGTGGGCTCGCTGTGTGCCATCGCCGGTGTGCTTACCATCGCCCTTCCCGTGCCCGTCATCGTCTCCAACTTCAACTACTTCTACCACCGCGAGACGGAGGGCGAGGAGCAGGCCCAGTACCTTGGGCCCACCACCCCCAAAGCCGAGTCCACGGAGGAGCTAAAGGGGAGCAGGAGCGGCTCTGTCATCAGCAAGTCCGACTACATGGAGATCCAGGAGGTGGTGAACAATAGCAACGAGGACTTCCCGGAGGAGAATCTCAAGACGGCCAACTGCACGCTGGCCAACACAAACTATGTCAACATCACTAAGATGCTCACAGACGTGTAGACATCATGTCTGAAGAACTACTCATGAATAACTGAGCAGTTGGATGGGGCTGCTTTACCCCTCCCCCTACCCCCTTCCTCACAACTCACGTATGCTGGGTTATTAAGGCAATAGGATCATGACGTGATAAATGACTAAATAATACATTTCGCACATGCTTACTCCAAGACCCCCCAGCATCCTGGGGGGCCATTCTCACCCCCTTCAAACTCCTGACAACCTAATAATGTCAGTTTGAAAGTAAGAACAACAAAAATATATATATTTACACTTCTGCATGGAGCTGGCTTCGTCTTTGTGGCTGCTAAAAAAAAAGATACCTAAAATATTCTGCTCACAACAGTAGCCAGCCATACAGCACACAGAACAAAGGAGGGTCATAGTTAGACAAAAAAAAGGTATCTTTAATCTGCTTCTTGGTAAAAAAAAAAGAAAAAAACAGCCAGCCATATACCGGCTTCATCCCTCTCTCCATTGGTCCCTTATACCCCCGGACACAACTTTCTCCTTGCTTCTAATGATCCTGTTTGTGCACTTACATATGCTGCTGCTTCCTAGAGCCAACGAGACAAAACTGTTGAACTGTTTTTTTGCTGTGGATGAACTTGAACGGACCGAGAAGAGAAGGACATGCGAGCGTCAAAGGCGAGCGTACTCAGTGTCCCGTGGCGGCCCGCCAGCGACCCTGAGACGTGGTAAAGTTACTCCACATTAATGCCCGGGTGAATGACAGCCGTGTGTGCTGATGAGCTTATGGTTTTCGACCCCTTTTTATACCCAGTAGACATCAGTATCTGATGAATGCCTGAGAATGGTCTTGACTTTTCACTGCTTTGATATTCCATAGTGTATCGACTGCAATGCAAGCCCGCCCGCCCCCACAACGTAAAGACCGCACCTCCCTCCACCCCACCCCACCCCACCCCACCTGCCCTTTACCCTAACCTGTCAAACTGCAGAGCTTTTAAAGGACCACTAGAATGTTTCTTCTGGTTTATTTATTTGTTTGTATTTGTATAGGTTACCTTCATTGGATTCACACATACCCCATGGTATAGGTATAGGTTTCTTTATGGGGACTTTACCGATACTGTAGTTAGATAAGTGCTAGTAGCAGTCAATGTAGTCAGTCGAATATAATGAGTTTTAACTGCCACACCGCTTCAACACAGCCCTGTGAATTGTCCATAACACTGCCCACCACGAGTCACGCCCCCATCGTCTTAAAAAGATGCTTGCTGGACATTTCGGGGGGGGGGGGGGATATTATAAGTAGTACGTTTAAAAAGGTTTTCGTTTTTGTAAGGGATGAATATATAGCCTAATTCTGCACTTACCTAAACAATGCTGTGTGCTTTGTGTAGCTATAGCCTCGCCGACTGTCCTAAGTCCAACATAGAAGTCATTAACCGTGGGTTTGTGTGTGTGTCGCTGGAATGAGGATGCACTACAGCTGAAGCTGTGATTGTTTTTTTTTTATACTGTGGTTTTACCGATAATTAAGACACTTAACATGACTGCCTTGAGCAAAATATATCACAGAGTTAAGTCTCCGATCAAAAACGACCATTTCTCTTAGAGCGTGTATAAAGACTTATCTCCTGTTTAACTGCCTTTCCAGACGGGCTTCTTGCTCCTCTCTGATAGTGTTGCATGAAACCCAAAGACATTTCTAGACGCATGCATTTAAATATCCAAGAAGAAGAAAAAAAACTTCAAAAACAAATACAAAAAGATTTTAAAACATATATAAACAATAATATTGTAAAACATAGTATAATTCTGGCTTAACAAAAAAAAAGAGCAACGCTTAATCTTTCCAACGAATGGGAGAATATAGACACAATAATATGCATATCATTGCCATGTGTAGTCATTCGATGAAAAATACACTTTTTGATTTCAAAAGAACAATTTGTTTCGAGAGAGAGAGACATATTGCATACTTTGTCCTGAAAGTGTGTGCTAATAGAAACACACTACGGACTAGCAATGAAGAGATGTGCTTTCTTGTATAACGCTATGCACACTAGCTCTACGCTCCAGCTTCATGTTCAAATTCAGAATCTGCCTTCACCTGAACGTCCGGATAGACAACATTGTTTAAACATCGACTCTCTCAGAAACGACCGGCAAGGCATGTGAACATATTGGATTTCTCCAGCCAACTATGGCCCATTTAGGTCGGTCTCGGACTGAATAGATTCTCACGTCGGGCGCGGTGATCGCTGGCGTAGCGATTGATGAGTGCTGCTTACCAACAACACTGTCCTACAACCGTCCTAAATGCCATCCAGGGCCAAATTCCAGTCCAGGACCCCTGGAGATTAATGTGTCCGCTCAACACTGCCAAGCCAACAGTCCACGGCAGTAATGCTTATTATTTGACGCAGCAGGCTAGCTGATGTTGTCACCCCCCCCCCCATCCCCCAAATGTGTAGATTTTAATTTTTGTTGCCGAAGCCAACTGAAAGTATCTGCGATCCCGACCGATATATCAAAACAAACCCAGCCCTTGCATGTGAAAACAATGCTTTTTGGATTCTTCCCAATGCTGAGATGTTTCCTCGAAGACGTCAGTCTTTAACCTGTGACTCACATGTTAGCCACCATAGCTGCCGTTAGCTACTCAGGATAGCACGTTTGAATGACACAAATTGCGAGGTGTTGTATTGGTACACAACATGTTAAATCCAGATAAATGTTATTTGCTATTGCGGCAAAATGGTGGACTAAGAGGGAAAGGTTTTGTTCTGGAACCCCGCTTGTTCACGAGGGGGTCAAGTTAGCTGCTAAGCAATATAAGTCATACTTAATCCATAAGACTACATAAATGACAAACACCCCAAATGGTCTTCCCTCTCTCCAAGATGATGTGTTGGTATGTAAGTGTGTAAGTGTGTAAGTGTGTGAGTGTGTGCGTGGCGTGGGTGTGTGCATGCGTGAGAAACCAACAACAAACAGCACACAATGTGACCAAAAATATTTTATTTTCTATGCATGCACGGTTCTCTGTCTCTCATCTCTCACTCGATTTATTGATAAATTTTTACCGCCAGATATTGCTCACAGTTACACACACACACACACACACACACACACACACACACACACACACACACACACACACACACACACACACACACACACACACACACACACACACACACACACACACACACAACCTCTCATTTGGCATTAGATAATACTCCTGAATATCACTTTTCCTCGAGCAGAAGCACACTAGATCACTCTTAGTAATAGATCACAGCGCTTGCAGAATTTACTATGTAAAATGTTTATATGAAATATGACGTGGCTTAATGGAAGTAAATGGTAACGTAGATGCGATGGCTCTATAGGGAAACAAAGCTAAACAAAAACAACCCCGAGCCCCGGAGCCGAACGCATTGCGGTGTGTACTTGACATTTGGGCGAAAAGGTTGAGACCTAATCTACTATCGTCTCGTCAAACATCGTATCTTCAAACAGGTCTGGTCAAACGAGAGTACGAGAGTGGCCGTCCCATTTCCCGTTGTTGTGAATCATTTTTTTGTGCACTGCAGATGTCGGCCTGCAGATGTCGTCGTTGGCTGTCCCCCCCCCCCCCACTGTTTGTTTTATTGTCAGTCCTATCGAAAAGCAGACTCTTGTAACTAAACGAGGTGACCGATATGCAAATTGTATGCATGTGTGTGTGTGTTTGTTTGGGAAAGTGTCATTCGCTCCGGTCTTACGTATCATCTTAACCCCTCCTGTGTACCACCATCTCACAGAGGCCTGCGTATCAACTATGGAACAGTGGATATCCAATTTTCTTTCTATGAAATGAATTGTGAAGGAAATACTATAGATAACAAAAACAAAACAAAACAAAAAAAAGCCCAACATACTATATACTGTATGTGAAGTCTGGATTTGAAAAAGTTAGTATTAAAATGCACTTTACCAAACGAAAAAAGGACAATCTATGGACGACTAGAAGAAAAAAAATAGAATTAAAGATGCATATAATCCTTCCAAATGACCGTAACCATGACGAAGTAATATCAATAATGAAGCCAATAACAGTTTTAAAACCATGTCTTGTGTGTTTTATTGTGTGAATCATTGCCGGGTTTTTTTTCTCCCAACACCACATTTTATTGTTGCTAAAAAAAATCATTACAGCGAGCCTTTCCTCTCACTTTGCACTGTGTATAGTGTGCTATTTAGCGTGTGCAGCCACCCCAGGGCTAATTTTAGCCCGACAGGCGTGTCTGTGTTGGTACAGAATGCCTTGAGATCCATCAAACAGCCTTTCTCTGTGTTTATTCTGGGGACATTTCAGGCAGATTCTCTTTGAGGAAGATATTTAACAAACGGCTGCTGGCATCTACAGCTCCTTTTCTCCCCCAGCCCTCAAGTGCTCCTCGCCGTTTGAAGGGAGAGCTGGGAATCCAAAAATAGAATAGCCTTTTTGTGGGGGGGGGGGGGGGCGGGCGACAGAGGGAGAGATAAGGAGGAAAACATCTGTATCCCTTAAGTCGGCCGCCACGTTGAACTGTCTCTGACACCACACCTCCGTCAGATTAACGCTATTTGATGGGAGGTTGTTGTTTATTTCATAATTCACATTAGTGTTGTCATGGCAACACAAGCTTTAGTGCACCTGTGGCCGGAAGAGCGAAAACGCTTGGTAATTATCCACATGCCTTGACAACCATAGTGCTTCTGTGATTAATCAACAAGGCTGTGCCATTTATCTTTAACACACCTAGAACATCACACAACTTGTCCATACGGGAAAACAGAGGATGTGTCAACTCTCCTTCCTGAACTTATTTATTTTCATTTGTGTTCATTTGTTTAGCTAGCAAGAAAGCTTTTCAAAATGTACCCTGTAGAGGCATTACAAGTGGGACTGTCCACCCAGATGTTGGATAGATAGATCAGCCCACCAGTTGGTACAGTCCACTGGGCAGGCTAGTCGGTTGTTGGGTTGCCCCAGGCTGTCTCTATTGCGGCTGTAGTTTAAACACAGTCTGGCATAGATCACAGGGGCCTTAGGGGCCTTTTGTCGTTTATAATGTCTCCATCTCTGCTGTTCTCAATCGGTATTGCTCGGACCCATCCACGAACCACAGCCCTCTCTGTCCTCTCTTCCATCTCCTCCCCTTTCTCCTGCTCCTCCTCCGCCTCTTCCTCCTCCCCCTTACTCCTTCTCCTCCTCCTTTCCCTCCTCCTCCATCTGTTCTCTGCTCTGAGGTCTGTGTATAGAGGGCAGTGAGGGGTCCCGGAAGGTCTGGCTGCTGGTCTCTGATGTCTCACACCAGCCATAGAGCAGAACGGGTGCCATGGTGACGGATGTCATTGGTGGCTGTGCTGTGTATGTGCCAATTAGAGAGAGAGAGAGAGAGAGAGAGAGAGAGAGAGAGAGAGAGAGAGAGAGAGAGAGAGAGAGAGAGAGAGAGAGAGAGAGAGACAGACAGACAGACAGACAGAGACAGACAGAGAGATAGTGTGTGTGTGTGTGTGTGTGTGTG
>CM051002.1:29209895-29214895 GCA_027704905.1 Muraenolepis orangiensis | reverse complement strand
AACGTACGCTCTCATTCAGTCTAAGGGCCAAAGCAATCGGGAATACTTTGGTTGAAGGATATTCTTCCCAGCAACCTAGAAAAATATCATTGCTTGGTTTTCCAACACAAAACCACTCAAATGCGTCAAGTGCATGGACCGAGAAAGACAAACAAATCAACGTAACACTGTAATATTACAGATAACAACACAGATACGATTCTCATTTATTCATTTCATTTAAATTGTATTAAATTGTATTAAATTGTATTACATTTTATGAATACAATTAATTAAAAAACAATTGTTTCATCTGAGAGTTCCAGGGTGTTCTCTGAATACATTGCAGGCCCTGACGCTTCACCACTGATATACAGGTAAGTTACCATGCCATTATTATAATGTTTCAATAGGCAAAAAAAGATATACAATTTCCCACTTTTAAAAACATCCGGTTGAGGATATCGAGTGAGACAGGACACAGACTCTACTTCTGTTACATAAGAGGACCCAATGCTGCAGGGGAAGACTTCAATACCTGTCTGTTATACGTGGCCTGTGTCAGCAGGCCTCTTGGCCTCCCCTCGTAGTGACGCACCGAAGGAAGGTATCTCTTTCCTGCCTAGACTGCCGGAACCCAGAGACCCAACCAGGGAACCAGAACACCGGCAAGACCGGCACAGAAATGTGTTCTAATAAGCCCAAAAGATCCCAACGACAAGTCCATTGAATAACATGTGTTATGTAACAGTTCTGACTGGACAGATTGTGTGTGTGTGTGTGTGTGTGTGTGTGTGTGTGTGTGTGTGTGTGTGTGTGTGTGTGTGTGTGTGTGTGTGTGCGCATGTGTGTGTGTGTGTGTGTGCATGTTTGTGTGTGTGTGTGTGTGTGTGAGTGTGTATGTGTGTTTGTGTGCGCGCATGTGTGTGTGTGTGTGTGTGTGTGTGTGTGTGTGTGTGTGTGTGTGTCTGATTGGGGCTCATCACACACACACACACACACACACACACACACACACACACACACACACACACACACACACACACACACACACACACACACACACACACACACACACACACACACACACACAGGGACACAGAGAGACGACTTGCTGAGTCGTCTGACCGTGCGTCGTCCTGGCGCCGGGTCAAATGAAAGTCGTGACAAAGCGCGTGTAGAGTTAGCAGAGGATCAGGGAGGCGTGGGGACCAACCTTGTGGAAACCTCAAACGATGACAATGTATAACACCAGAATAGAATGTCTCTTGTTCATGCTGTCGCACTTTGAAATGAAGCAGGGATGAAAAAAGAGAGCAGAGAAGAATTTGACTTTTGTGCAGTGGCTAAAGGGCGTTCGACTCCGGTCCGGTTCGGTCCGGAAAGCTGCGGGGGGGTTCGAACCAATGTCCTCAGGGGCCTGACCACGTCCCCCACGACAACTACCTGCCTGGGGTGTCAGACGGGTGTCACGCTGTAAAAGTCGCTTTGCTAAACGCGTCTGCTCAAACGACTCGCCGTGAAACAGAGAGGCGAGCGTCGCGGCTGGAAAAACAAATGGATACATACGACAAGAACGACCCGAGCGGCCCCGCAAAGCCGGAGCGTGAAATACGAGCGAGGGCTGCGGCCGGCGCACCTGGCAGACGCGGCCGCGCAGGGTCACTTACAGGACTTTTACTAGCGGTGGGAAAAAGGAGCCCTGCGTCACACGGCCCGCCGAGGTGGAGTCTCGGTTTCCCCGCCAACAAGTTGAGCCTGGGCCAGAGGACAGGAAGACAGGGCAGACGGACAGGCAGACAGGAGACAGGCAGGCAGGTAGACAGACAGACAGACAGACAGACAGGCAGGCAGAAAGACAGATCGGTAAAATGGACATTTATATAGCGCTTTTCTAACCAATGGTTACTCAAAGCGCTTTACAAGTCATGCCTCACATTCACCCATTCATACAGACATTCAACCACCAACGGCGGAGTCAGCCACGCAAGGAGACAGCCAGCACGTCGGGAGCAGTTAGGGTTAGGGTGTCTTGCTCAAGGACACCTCGACAGCTATTGCTAGGAGGAGGCGGCGGGGATTGAACCAGCAACCTTCCGGTTGTGAGGCGACCGCTCTACCTCCTGAGCATATACTGCCGCCCATAGTATAGCAGTATAGCAGACAGGCAGGCAGGCAGGTAGACAGACAGAGAGGCAGGCAGGCAGGTAGACAGACAGCCAGACAGACAGGCAGCCAGACAGACAGACAGACAGACAGACAGACAGACAGACGGGCAGACAGGCAGACAGGCAGGCAGGAAGTATGGCTGACAGTAACACATGGGCCACCAGCTAGATGAGCAGATGTTCAGGCCCCAACAGGAAGATGGACTCGCAGAAGATGACAGTCACGCGTGTGTACAGCATCATTGTTTCGCGTCAGGACGACTAGCGTCTCTCCATTGATTAAAGACAACATGGCTCTCGAACAACATAACATAAAAAAAATCAATAAAAGTGATAATACGATAAATGTCTTGTTAAAGAAACATTTTTATTGATTCGATGTATTGACTTCAACTGCATATATGCTTACTAGACGTCTCTTACATTAGATCACTAAAGGTATTTGTAAGACTGGGGATGAATGAAAAGTGTAATATAATATAATATTATATTACATATTACATATTAGATAATATTTCTTTCACATCATTATACTATTAAACAGTTGATTTAAATATATGTATATTTAATATTTGTTTTGGTTGTATGCTATTTGAATAAGAAAATCTGCTCTAGCAAGGCAATTCCGTTTCCGGATATTCTGCGATGTGTGGATCCAATGTTAAGACGTGATCTTGACACATGAACAGACTGGGGGGTCAGATGCATTCAGATCCTTCTCGGAAACAATCCTTCACTTTTGTTTTACAGCCCAGTCACGCAAGGACACTGGAAGGAGGAGGACTGGACAGAAGGCACCGCACACACACACTCACACACACACACACACACACACACACACACACACACACACACACACACACACACACACACACACACACACACACACACACACACACACACACACACACACACACACACACACACGCACACACACACACACACACACAGTAGGGATAACATTATTTGGAGGAAAATAATGTTATCAGGTAGCCTTGTTTTAAATTAACTGTGACACGAACGTGCTATTTACTATCCAACGGCATTAGCATTAGCACAGCGGTGGTGTTTATCCTGAAAGGCAGCCTGCAAAGGGATCATGAGTTATAGTCTAATAGGTGGTCCGGGGACAACTGATGGCCGTCTCTGATTGGTTGGTTTGTTTTGACCTTTCGTTACTTCCTGTTTGCTGATAGGCAGCTAAGGGGTTGTCTCCGGGCAACATTACTAGCCTACACATCTTTCCATCAGTGAGGCTGGAAACAATCCAGAGGTTTCAATTAACTCTGCAGTAGCATCCTTGTCCTTCCTGCTATGACGCTGGGTTTATCTCCTGCAGTGCACCAGGGAATTCCCATGAACCCCACCCCCTTAAGAGTATGTATTAGCTCTGATATACCAGTCAGTATGTATACAGCCTATGCCGTCCAGCTTACTCTAAGCCGGGGCAGGATACTGTAGTGGTTAGGGGGTTTCTACCCCCCCATGTCCTCAGCCAACCTGAAGCAACCTCCTTGAGGAAGATGCTCTAACCCGCTAACCTTAATGAAATGCATCTTCATTCTCTGTCTAACCCCGACTCCAACTCCTTCATGGAATCTTAATAAGTTGCATAAATAATGAATCATAAAAGCGTCTGGTAAATCCCTCAGAAAAAAAGAAAAGAAGTAAAATAGTAGCAGCGATCAGGAACACTATCTGTGTTTGTAAGGTGGCCCCTGTGAAGATATATGAGGACGCTAATGTATATTCATGTGTGATTTGCATTGACGCTGAGATGGCTTGTCATATCTTGTGTTTTTTTCGAAAGGCCTACTGGAGTGACATAGAAGGCGGTTGGATCTCAACACTATATAGGATTACTGGGCAGGGATAAGCAGATGCTTTTACTGCAGCTATAAGATTACTACACCTGGCTACCTGGCTGTCTCTCCACCACATGGAAATTCTGTCACCCCTGATTGGATAAAAGCATGTGGAACCTTTTTTCAGGTAGGATTACTAGGTGTTGTGTGTGTGTCCGTGCGTGCGTGTGTGTGCATGCGTGTGTGTGTGTGTGTGTGTGTGTGTGTGTGTGTGTGTGTTTGTGTGTGAGTCATAGAAGGTATCAGTGGATTCTGTTACCTGTCATTTTCTACCTGGAAGCCACCTTAGTTTAAAAAAGAGCCCTGTCATTCCTTATACCTACCATTCAGAGTTTAGAGAAATAGGGCCTGCAATCAGCAAATCAAATCGTAGAAATCAGTATATTAATTCAGCTGGCCACCTCAAATTCGTTAAATGGAAAACAGAGAGCCGTACAATCGTGTCATCAAGTCAAGTACATTTTATTTATATAGCCTATTTCATATGCTAGGAAAAACTCAGAAGGAAGAGGAAGGCAGAAACCTTCAAAATAAACAACAAAGGAAGAAGCCCCATTGAAGCCCCTATGCATAGGGGGGGGGGGGTCGATGGAGAGAGAGAGAGAGAGAGAGAGAGAGAGAGAGAGGGGGGGGGGGGGGAGAAAAGGGTATGGATGGAGTAATGAGAGAGAGAGGGAAGGAGAAAGAGATAATGAGAGAGATTGAAAGGTAGATGGAAAGGTTATGTGGATGGAGTGATGGATAGAGGAGAGAGAGAGAGAGAGAGAGAGAGAGAGAGAGAGAGAGAGAGAGAGAGAGAGAGAGAGAGAGAGAGAGAGAGAGAGAGAGAGAGAGAGAGAGAGAGAGAGAGAGAGAGAGAGAGAGGGAGAGAGAGAGAGAGAGAGAGAGAGAGAGAGAGAGAGAGAGAAAGGGCAACAATGGAGAGAGAGAGAGAGAGAGAGAGAGAGAGAGAGAGAGAGAGAGAGAGAGAGAGAGAGAGAGAGAGAGA
>CM051002.1:29184895-29204895 GCA_027704905.1 Muraenolepis orangiensis | reverse complement strand
GGCATCTGGTTTCGAATAGGGATATTAGATTACCCAATGAGAGCTTAATAGAGCTGGAGACACTGTGGATCTCTTGATTGTGGGTCTAGAGGAGTGAGGCGAGAGGGACAGTGGAGGAGGTACACACACAGGGGCAGGGAGGATACACCACAACTTCTGCAGGAGCGGAGCCCAGGAGCCCAGGTGAGAAACGGCCCCAGACCCCATCTAAAATCATTAATTAATTACGTTAAAACTGAATTGAATGTTTGTGGTTCACTTAGGTTTTAATGCAAGTGTGTGTGTTCTTGTTTTGTCTTGCCGGTTTGGACGAGATGGTTTGTGGGTCACTGGATCAATTGCCGTTAAGCGTTTGTTTAGTGTCAGATAACTTTTCTTGGCAGTTGTTCGTTGTTCTTAACATTGGTGTGAAAATAGCTGCATAATCAATTTGATTCTGGGAACACCAACACTGCCAAGAAAATCATTAGACTACTGATCTATTTGGGAAAAGCCGCGATTAAGAGTAAAAAAACGACACACTTCTAAAAGCCTTTCTTTCTCTGATGTACATCCCATAATAATCCCGCTCCTCTCACTTACATGTCCCCGACTGATTGGGTGGGTCAATCGATAGACTTATTTTGGCGGAATAACCCTTGTCCAGGAAGAAGGAAATCAACGCTGCGGCAAAATCCACCTAATACTGTACACAGCAAAGTCCACACCGTGTACTGAAACAGAGTCCAGGAGTCAGTCCCCGTCCCCCCCGTCCCCCGTGGTACACAGTGTCAAGTGCACATCGAGACTGCAACATTAAACCAATTTGTGGTGAAATTGTTACCCGTCCAAAGCAAACGCATGGGTAACGATTAAACGTTGACTGTGGCTTCAAGAGTCAGACAGTTTGGTTTGGTTGGGTTCATCCGACGGCATGAGGGAGCTCCAGGATACTTTAAAAGGTTTTGTGGATGTCGTAGATGTTTAGATATTAGATTATACTTGGGGATGATTTATAGTTATCTTAACCAGCTAAGGAAACAGGCTTCAATGAGTCAACTGTCTTTCTGTCGTTATTGTCGTCTCTCAGATAAAGGCAAACAAAACGCATCCCGGCTGGATGGAGCGACACCTCCATGAATGATAACCACGAGGAGAAGAAAAGCCCTGCTGGGATTGCCCTGCCTGCCAGCCTGAGAGGGGGCCCCGCGGGTAGCTCCGGGGACCGGCGATGGAGGTGCCGCTGGTGAACTTCGAAAACATGGATGACGTGGGTATCAACATGGGCGACCCCAACGACTCAGGTTACCCCACCTCCCCCACCTCCGAGGCCCCCGAGCAGTCGGCCGCGGCGGCCAACCGTCGTCTGTCCCTGCGGCAGTCTCCACGCCGAGGCAGGCGTTCCCAGGGGGAGCTGTCCCCCCCTAGTGGCCAGAAGGGGATCAGCAGCGGGAGCCTCATGTCCAACCTCAAGCTCCTGATCAACAGTGAGTCGGCCACGGACAGCGTCTTCAGCAAGATGGTGAAGGACTGCGGCGACAACAACGATGACTTCCAGTTCGAAAAGCAGGTGGTGGAGGTGAAAGACGAGAAAGTGGTCATTAATGTTTCGGGCCTGATGTATGAGACCCAGCTCAGCACCCTGAATCGATTCCCTGAGAGCCTGCTGGGGCACCCCATGAAACGAATACCCTACTTCGACCACATGAAAAACGAGTATTTCTTTGACCGAAATCGGCCTTCTTTTGATGGTATTCTGTACTTCTACCAGTCAGGGGGAAGACTCCGACGTCCAGCCAATGTACCCTTAGAAGTTTTTGCTGGTGAGATTGTTTTTTATGAGCTCGGACACGAGGCGATGGAGCAGTTCCGTGTGGATGAGGGCTTCATCAAGGAGCCAGAGGTCCCATTGCCCTCCAACGAACTTCACCGGCAGTTCTGGCTCCTGTTCGAGTACCCCGAGAGCTCCAGCGCTGCCAGGTGTGTCGCCGTGGTGTCCGTGATGGTCATCGTCATTTCCATCTTCATTTTCTGCCTGGAGACGCTGCCAGATTTCAGAGTGGAAACTGACTTTATACCCAGCGTAACCCAACTCATCAACGGCACCACAGATGGTTCTGTGGTCTATCCTCCCCCAAATGACTTGTTCATCTATTTGACGGACCCCTTCTTCATCGTGGAGACTATCTGTATCATTTGGTTCTGCTTTGAACTCACCGTGCGATTCATAGTTTGCCCCAGCAAGAGTGCATTCTTCAACAACATCATGAACGTCATTGATATCTTCTCCATTGTTCCCTACTTCGTAACCTTGGGAACGGAACTGGCCACCACCCCAGATGAAGACCTCAACTCCAGCCAGAACATGTCCCTGGCACTTTTGCGGATCATCCGCCTAGTGCGCGTTTTCAGAATCTTTAAACTCTCCCGGCACTCGAAAGGCCTCCAGATTCTGGGCCAGACCCTTAAGGCCAGTATGAGGGAGCTAGGCCTGCTTATCTTCTTCCTCTTCATTGGCGTCATCCTGTTTTCCAGTGCCATCTACTTTGCCGAAGTGGACGAGCCACAAACCCAGTTTGTCAGCATACCCGACGGGTTCTGGTGGGCCGTAGTGACCATGACGACAGTGGGCTATGGCGACATGTGTCCCATCACCATGGGAGGCAAGATGGTGGGCACGCTGTGCGCCATTTCAGGCGTCCTCACCATCGCCCTGCCCGTCCCCGTGATAGTCTCCAACTTCAACTACTTCTACCACCGTGAGGCGGAGCAGGAGGAGAAGCAGGTTATAGATGCGGCAGCCGAGGCTGCCATGAAGAAGTCGGCAGCCGACAACAAGTATGGAAGCACACCGTCTCTGACCAAAAGCAACGGCACCTGGCAAAACGAGAAAAACAGCGAGCAGTGACGGACAGAGAGAGAGTCGGACAGGGGCAAACCTATTCAACAGTGCGATACTAATGTGTGATCTCAGTTACTCACTTGACTATTACCATACTGTACTAGCGATGTACTGTACTAGCGATAGCACTCACGCAACAATTTACAGTATTATAAAGTTATCGGAAGGTATTTCAGGCAAACTGTCTTAAGTAATCTGCACGTGGATGTGTCAAAGTGTATTCAAACACAAAATATGTTGGTAAATGTGTTACGACAAAGAGACGTCTTAAAATATGTAGTGCAATACATTTGAGGATATATGTAATGGATAACGAGAAATAATACTGGGGGGGAATAAATATTTCCCTTGTTCACAGAACAGAAAAAAATAGCACAACAGAAAGACTTTAATCTGACGACTGAAGCCTTGAGCTGTCTCCTTGGTGAGGGCAGTGGATATTCCACAGTCATGGCATTCATAATGGAAGGATATGCAAAGCTCCTATTACATTCCAGGTCCACCTTGTGGTTTTTCAAGGACAGGAGGATGTGTGTATGGTGGGGGAGAGGGGGAGGTAAGAGGACATTGGTGCATAATGTGTTACCAGTAAATCTAAAGTCATGAATGCTTAGCCAATGCTACACAACACATTTTCCCATGATGCAGTTTAAGCAATAACTCAGCAATAATAAAGTCGGCCATTAACCTTGCATGTATGTGGACTGAAATATAATGCAAATCATAAAAATGCTTAGTGTACAGTATGCAATTTCAGAGAGCAAAACAAAAACAAATGATCTTTTTATGTTAAGTTAATTTAGATGTTTTGGCAATTGTGTTTATTAGTTGATTCGGAAATATTCAGTTGGTGTATTAGTTGATTTAAAAGATATTCTGTTCAGTTAATCAACAGTACGATCATAGTTACTTATTAAATTAAATTATTTTATGTTTGTACACTGAAAAAACATATGAAAACAATTATATAAGGAATTTAACCATGTGTTTTGAAGAAGCTACCAAGAAAGAAAAAAGGTATTCTCTCTGAGACTGAGAACTGCTTTGCTCAGCTATTCGTGTCCATCGCTGTTGCATGACTGTGGAAAGTTAGGTTAATATGCTCAATATGTTACACATGCTGTGCTTTCATCATGTTAATCACTTTCTTCAGAAAGCAAATACTAAATGGATATTGGAAATGTAAAAAAAACTGGTCATACATATGCATGCCACATGGTCAACACATATGGAGAGAGAAATGCTGTAACTACATGCCTTTTTGATTACCTCACAGAAACATGTATACTCTGTACGGGTGGACAAATTCCACCCATTGGTAGAAACAGCAATACATGTTATGGATGATGCAATACGTTTGCGAGGGTGACCTGAGTCAGTCACTCAAATACAGCACTTTACTATTATTATTATTATTATTATTATGAGAATTATTATTGAAGCACTTATTATATAAGAAACAACTATTACTGGATGCAGCAACATTGTACAATACATAGAACATGTGTCCCTATATATGATTTATCCTGTAAAGAGTGCCTTTTATTAAATGTCTATCCGACAGTATAATGTATTTTCATTTTTGCATGCTAATGCACAACGGACCTGAAGTTACATAAAGTTATTAGTAGGTCACCTTGCGTTGTAAAAAAAAAAAGCTCCCTTCATAAAACACCCCCGTCAAGCTGACCTTGATGTTTATGAACTGCTCAGTGTGTGTTGAGCTTAGTCGAGCACGCTTTTATTTTCCAAGGGTACGAGAGGAATATAATATTGATTGGAGCGCGGAGGTGACAGCGGGTGTCAGCGTTTAAGCTTCAGGGCTGGGTCCGTGTTTGCGGCGACATGTGCTAACGTGGCTAATCCGGGCGGAGCAAGCAAGCAAGCTGGGGTCGGTCGGGGTGTTCCCCTCCAGCAGCTGGAAGGTTCTGAGGTTCCGACCCTAAAGTCCTCGGCCAGACTTAAGGCATCCTATCCTCTCTTAGATGCCTGGTACCACCTGCTTGCTTTGTCAGAGTCGCTTTGGATTCAAGTGTCTCCTCAGTGCACTTGTGACAAGGCTTTGTTTATAGATGCGGCAGAGGAATGCGGAGCTCGGTGTCTCTGACAGCGATTAAGAAAAAAAAAAGCAAAAGCTCTGAATGAAATATGCATGCGAGGTAAATCATTCATTACGTCACCTATCGTGGCCTCCACAAGATTAGGTGTCTCTCGCGGTCATGCTCATATTGAAAAAAGTACAACGTATACGGCGTAGCTATGGGACACACCTGTATGTGCGTGAGTCTTATTGCACCGTGCTGTCCTGTGGTCTGTGAGCGACTCCCGCTACTGTAGTTACTGGTCATGACGGCCTCCACCTTCCACCTCAATAAGCACTGATTGTGTGGCAGGTTTCCCGCCGCACAAGCGTCCCGGTGGCGTCTCCGCCCCTCGCCAGACAGGTGACCCCACGCAAGGTCAAAGCCAATGTGAGGAGGCCATCTATAATTCATCAGATGTTCCACTGAGAGATCAAATCCAGCCCGTCCCAGATAAGCGATTTCGTCCGAGGGGAGAAAATTAATTTCAACACTTGCCGACAATGACGCAGCGAGCTAACAACTTAGCGCTTGTAAAGACACGCTGTTGAATATGTAACCACGCACCCGTCCTGCTCCCCATCCTTTGGTCCCGGTGAATGACAAGGGACAAACTACATGTGGAGTGTTTTGAAGAGACACTGGACAGGCCTCTTCGCACCGGAGCCTCGGCAGTGAATCACATAACATTGGCATCGGGTTGCTGGGTTGTCAGCAGACAAACTTCAAGCCAAATATCAGAGCTGTCGAGGCAGCATGTCCTCCACTGTGGCGCGTGCCGCCTCCAGGGTAGAGTATCTGGGAGTTTAGGACCTCTGGTTGTATTGGATTGCCTGTAGCTACTGCACCACCCCTGCATGTAGAGACACACGGCACACACTGACACACACACACACACACACACACACACACACACACACACACATAGAGCAAGTACACTAATGCACACACAGACACACACAAACACCTACAACGACACACACACACACACACATAGAGCAGGTACACTGACACACACACACACACACACACACAGATGTGCACAGAGTGGACATACACTGACACACAAACACACACACACACGTATGTTCACACTGACACACAACTATACAGACACACATGCAAATGCATACACAGATACACACAGATGCTTATGCACATACACACACACGCAGATATACAGACACACTCAGACGTTGACCTTGGGTTGGGCCCTCGCTGGGTCGTCTTTGGCGAGTTCAAAGACGGTACAGAGGCCACTCGGGGAGAATCCGTCTTTAAGGCCCGGCTTGTAATGATCGTTCGGCTGACACTGAGGTACTACGGTATTACTGCGGAACCCCGAGGTCACCTTGACCTCTGATGCTATTCTGCCAAGGGCCCTGTGTTATCCTGATAGCTTCTTGACAGACGACATGTTTAGTGGAATGACTTGTACACTAAAGGTTATGCTCGCCCAGCCACATAGAGACAATGGACATTCAGGATAGATTCCGATTGGCCGAAGGTCCTTTTAAAAGGTGTCTCATCTGTACTGTCCTGTCATTCTTATCTTCCTTTTTTTATTTTAAATGACGTTGGCTGTAATATTTTGACATTGTGTCTGCCCCCTTAACACATATGGGTTGATTGGGAAATCAAAACGATAACGCTGACAACATGTATTTTGTATCTTGTCGCTTTTTTGTATTTTGTCGCTTGCTTGTTAGTGAGTTGGATATTGTTCTATTGTTTGCCAACTTATTCAAGATACAAGATACAAAATGTTTATTTGCCATTTGCAACAAGTAAAATGGAATGCATACTCTCCTTTCCCTCCAGCAGTATGAATCTCCAAAACAATACCATAAAAATAATATATACAATAAAAATGAACACAAAAAGAACAACAAAGTGATGGATGATATGTGATGAATTGTGCAAAAACGATTTAAAAGCATTTAAAGTGCCAGTAGTGCCGCAGCATCATGAAATACAGTTCAGTACAGTGCAGAACAGTGCAGTTACTGTGATGAGTCCAGAAAGTCCAGCAAAGTATGAATAGTGTAAGGTTAATGACAATGTTATGATAGTGGCAGCACTCCTAGCAGTTCAGTACTAGGCGCAATGCCTGTGGATAAAAACTATCCTTGAACCTGATAGTCCTTGGACGGATGCTGCGGAACCTATTTTTACCTGAGCACTGGTTCAGTTATTGTATCTATCCCTTTCTAATAATGCCCAATATCATAAGGTCCACTCCCACAGCCTCCAGTGTGGGAGTTTGTTTTAAAGTGGAGCAGGGCATCTGTCTGGGCAGCCAGAGAAGAGGAACAGGGGAGACTAATACCCACTCTGGGTTCAGGAGTTCAAAGGGAAACCATATGTCACTGAAGATTAACAAGCAGATGACATATACAGACAAACACTAGAGGACGACTGCACCGCCGTGATGAACATAGCGACATTTCCTATTGATGCATAGAGAGCACAATATCTGCGTATATGTTTAATATACCATTCTAAAACACATCTGAGGAAAAATGAAAGTTAATGTGTAACATCATTTTTTTCTGGAAGTTAAATATTCCACGAAATGTAACATTTGAGTTCCCTAACTTCCCTAACTCTCTCTCTCTCTCTCTCTCTCTCTCTCAAACACACACACACGCACACGCACACACACACACACACACACACACACACACACTTAGGTGCAGGATTGTGTATATCCGCATAGGCCTAGATAAAAATGGGATAATAAGATGGGTCTCTACATTCTGTTTCATCAACGCACTGCGTTTTGGATCTCTGGGGGAGAGAGTGTTCTATTTTCTCATTGCAACATACTTTTTGATAGTCCAGTCCCATTGGCCCGTTGGTGCCAATAGGCCTATATCACGGCACAGTTGAAAGCCGGAAGTACCCGTTAAAAATCGCTGAAGCAGTGTATCCCAAGTTCCGGTTAATGCATTCAGCTTGGCATTCACCATGGAGGACAGTTATCGCTGGACAACATCGCTGCATAACCTTCCAAAAGTCGGTCAAGACGATGTGGTTCAACTAGTGAATGAACACACATTTGGATTATTTCAATGTACCTTTTCATTTACGTGTTAATATGTAATGTGCAGCTGTATATTTTCTAAAAGGGAATGCCTGTTATTCTTGTGAATATGAGTTGTCTTCAAATAAAACTGCTTGTGACATACTTGTGGCATTGAGTTAAAACCAAATTTGTATAAAATACCGATATATATCGTTGCGTATTGCGATGCAGCCTAAAAATACCGGGATATGATTTTTGGTCCGTATCGCCCAGCCCTACTTGGGACCAGTGCTTTTAATCATACACATACCCGACATTATTAGCCTGTTCCACCCACTTTGAGATGTATATGCTCTCCTTGTCAAAGTGCAAACTGCAGACATACGCGCTACCCCTGAGAACATGAAACCAGGGACCTTCATCCTCCTTATCAGCCTCACACAAGACTTGCGGAGGAGTTTGTCTTTCAGGAAATCGTGTAAACTGCGGTATGGCTGTCTTTGTTTAGACGTTGAGCAGCCGGTACACTACAATAACAGAGAGGAGAGGAGGCGGCCATAGTTTGTCACGTATCTGGGGTAACTACCGGAAGTAAGAGTACACTGCTCTGCGATTTTTAACGTTCCGGAAGCAGGAAGTGTGACATAGGCCTATAGGTGGTAGACCAATCCTACCTGCCAGCTACGCTAGCTACTCCCATTAGCCTGACATGTATTTAGAGGAGCGGGAAACGGAACGGCTGACATTCGCCAATACAAATGACACAGGGTCGAGTTAGGGTCACGACCCCACTGAACCTGAGATTGGAAATTGTGAATTTTATATTTAGTCAGTTCCCAGTTCTATTTATATATATATATATGGACAGGATAGTGTAGACAGGTAGGAAAGAGGGAGGGAAAGACATGCAGCACAGGACCACAGGTGGGAATCGAAACCTTGATCTCCACAAGGGGTGTTGCCATGGTTATTGTGCCATGGTTAGGTTACAATAGTAGCAGGTTGAGCCACTCCTGCTTTTACACTATAAACTGTATATATATATATATATACACTATATATATATATATATATATATATATATATATATATATATATATATATATAACATTATGGAACAGGGGCTGAGGCATCTTGCTCTAGGATGACAACAGGTGGACTGCGGACTGCGCAACGCAGAACACCTCAACATAACAACTATAGACTATCCTGCTGCTGCACCGCTATCTCACTTATTCCATTTTGACGGATAAGCATTCTTGTAAACGCTATTGAGCTTTATGGCCACTGCATGGTGAAACTAAAAGGGTCTGACTTTGACCTGTGTTTATAGCTGTGAACTTGTCCTGCTGCCAGAAGGGAATCTCCAGCCACTGGGCCACTCCTCCGCAGTCATCTTCAATAATGCAAGGGAGATTTAGGTCTGTCTTAATTATTCACTCTGTTAATGGCCAGCCCACAGATATCGCAGGACAATGGAGGAACAATGACGCAAAGGTGTATATATCTCTATGTATCCAAACAGCAAAATTTACTTTGTTTTAGCCCACATTGTCCATTTAAGTTAGTCCTGTTTTTTTTACTGTGAATAAGATTTTGTATTTCTTCTTTGTTTTAAATTACACGCACAAAAGGTAGACAATTGAGCTATTGTTCTCTATTATTTCCAGAGAACCTTGGGGCTGGATTTGTCAGATGGCATTCTCTGTTTAGTTGTCTATATGGTGTTCCAGTCCCATCCGACAGACGGTAAACCAAGTGGATCCAGATTTATGACAACTGAGTCAACTCTCAAGACGTGGCTAACACGAAATAGCACTGCCGAATGAATAAATCATGTAATGAATATATATATATAATAACCAAAAGAGTGAAATAGTTGTAATAAGGTATAGGTATAAGTATTGAATATATATATATATATATATATATATATATATATATATATATATATATATATATAGTATTATTATTATTGTATTTTTTTAACTTATTTGTTTAATTTCTAACAAGTTAGAATAAACTGTATTGATTTGGTGAACTAAAAAAAGGATAGGATAGGATAGAATAATATGACTTTGAATGAAGGTTCCCCCTATACGTCGCTGAGTAGATACTGCAGAGGGCGCTTCAGTCAAGTCATCCCGTGTACAGACTTTAGTCGTGACTACTGCGCCCCCCTGTGGCGTTACGTTGCAGGTACATACCCTTTTTGCCGCCTTTTTCTTCTTCTTGATTGATACAGAATGGAAATTACATTAACATAAAACATAACAAATGAGTCTAATGTATAATACATTGTACAATTATGGAATGAGGACATTTCGGAACATACAACAATATTTTTTAAAGCTTTTTTGCTGTTTCACTAAAATATTGTTCCATTTTAACTTGCATTTGTGCATGTGGAATAAAGCCATGGACACAATAAAATGTAAGCCTGTGAAGGGAATATATTGTTGTAAATGAAGTCGTTTGTCATTCCTACAAGAGTTGCCACATGACCAAAACAAATTTGGCCCATTTGTGTCTTAAAAATAATGTAAAATAATGTCATTTCATGGACTAACGGAAAACTGTTGATTAGCCTAAATGCAGAACTAAACACATGTTAAAACGAATATTTATCAAATAAAATAAATGCATAATAATAATATCGTTATACTAATATGTATAAAACAGAATTGTTGGGGGATTTTGGAGAAAGAAAATAGCACAATAAAAGGGACACTAATACACACTCAATCTCTCTCTCTCTCTCTCTCTCTCTCTCTCTCTCTCTCTCTCTCTCTCTCTCTCTCTCTCGCTCTCTCTCTCTCTCTCCACCCTTGTATGGGCCTGGCTGGTGCACCTGTTCAGGTGTTCTCACATCAGCCAACTCTGTCTGTCTACTCCCCACAGCAAACGCTCAGTTCAGTCATCCGTACACTTTTTTTTAAAGCAAGTCAGAGGATATAACAATAAGAAAACCTGCCACACAAGATAGCCGTGCCAAGATAGTGTGTGTGCGTGTGCGTGTGTGTCCATGCGCGTGCGTGTGTCCGTGCGTGTGTGTCCATGCGTGTGCGTGTGTGCATGTGCGGGCGCGCGCGCGTGTGTGTGTGTGTGTGTGTGTGTGTGTGTGTGTGTGTGTGTGTGGTGTGTGTCCTCGGGTTACAACACACGAGGCAACAGCCACGCGGAAGTGCACTTGTTGTGCTGTGCAGATGAGAACCGATGAGCGCCGCCCACTTCCTAGTCGTCTCCAAGCTTGTCATCTTAGTCTATCCCGCATAGGAGGTAGATGTGTAGCTATGACGAGATGACGAGTACGAACCCGGCGACCCGAACCGTAAGCAGGGTCAAAAAGCGTTATCACCTGATCGCCTGTCTCTCTTTTATCCTCCTCCCCGGGGTTTACCGGTGACTTCACCTGAGGGTGACGACACGACACTGGAGGTAAACGAAGAAGGGAGGAGCTCCTCCGGTGATCAACAAGTCCAAACAAGGGGTGGGAATGTCTTCAGTACTATTGTGCCTTGATGTTTTCAAGGCAACCTCGTCCCGAAGTGTATTCGTAGTCAAGCGTCGGGATAGTTCACTTCGGAAGTATAGGCTGCCCTGAGCGGTGCCATTCATTCACGATCCGTCATCCGGATTGGACAAATAAAGGTGTTTCGGTTTTGGAAAGAAAAAAAGGTGAGTTGCATAGCCTAATTATTTAAAAATATATTTTAAACATCAGCTACATAATTAATTTAGGTTTAGTAATGCACCCGGACATGTCCGCAGCTATTTTGAATGCATAGCAGGTGTATAGACACTATGGTATGTCACAGACATACCATAGTGTCTATACACCTGCTATGTATGTCACAGACATACCCTAGCGATCCGATTGGATCGCGTATGTCACAGACATGCCATAGCCTCAGGTATGGCTCTGTTGATTTGACGTCAACCATTCTTGTTGTTCATGGAACACTCAATAAGGTTTACAGTAAACTACGGATTGCAGGATATAGTTCGGAAATCGAAAGGCACTGGGTCTAAACCCCCATTTCCATAGTCTACGTGTGTGCATCCTTGAGCAAGATGCCCTTACCCATACCTGCTCCTAAATTACCTGTGTCTAACAGACATCTTTAATGATGAACAACTACTAAGTTTATAAGATAGGATGTACTGTATCCATTCCAGGTGAGACATTCGGGGTGTTGTTTCATTTTCTTAAAGGATGTTGTTGTTTTTTTCTCGCAGTTCTCCATCACTATGGAAACGCCAGGTGAGCGGAAGGACTCTTCCAATGGCCAGCTGATCTGGGTCAACCGGAAGGACACCACCCGTTTGCTGGAGGTGTACGTCAAGCGCAGCCTGAGCCTCAACGACGGCAACGAATCGCCGGAGCCCCGCGGCCACCGCAAGCCCAAATGGGTCATGAGCCGGCAGAGGGTGAGGCTCCACTCAAGCGACCCCTCCCTCCACCTGTCGCCCATGGAGGACAACGAGGACCGCAAATTTGGTTCCTTCCTTCCTGTTCCGTCTTCTCAAACCCGGAGCCTTATCCGCGAGGAGGAGGAGGAGGAGGAGGTGGAGGTGGAGGTGGAGGTGGAGGTGGAGGTGGAGGTGGAGAAGGAGGAGGAGAGGAAGGAAGTAGGGCAAGACGAGGAGGAGGAGAAGAAGAAGAAGGAGAAGAAGAAGAAGAAGAAGAAGGAGAAGGAGGTGCAACCCGAAGTCTCCAAGAAGAGCAAGAAGCCCACGCTGTGGAAGAGCTTCCTTGGCCTGTTCTCCAAGAAGTGGGCCGAGGAGGACCAGGAGGTGGAGACCCAGCCGCCCCGGCAGGAGGAGCTGCCGGATGTGTCGGCCACCTGCCTCCCGCTGGCCCCTGGTACGGGCCAGGAGAAGAAGTCCTGGAGACGGAAGAGCTCCAGGCGACGCCGCAGCTTCCGGAGGTCTTTCAGGAAGAGTTCTCCCAAAGACATCACCGCCGTGGAAGGTGAGGTCTACTCTGGTTTCACTCAACTATTGTTCTGGATTTGATCGTATTCTGCACTTTAGCGTTACCTCACCGATGCTTGTATCCAAAGCATCTTGAACTTGAATCGAGATACATTTAATAAACGTTGGAGCAAGTAGGCAGTTAGGTCAAGGATGCCTACAGTTTAGGCTGTGGACATTGGGGATTGAACACAGAACCGTTGGGTTAGGACACTGTATTTAGCATTTTGTCTTCAACACAGTTATGCCAAGATAAATCCCTTGTTTGGGGAAATCCTACTTGGCATTAAGTCACAGCCGTTATAAACAATGTATTCCTTTTGTATCAAGAAGCATGCTGTTTATTACACTTTGTATTTATATTAACACTGTTATACTGTGTATACTGTTGTATTCATACTGCAATTATGTTAATGTATATAGTACTTTTTTTGTATTTTTGTAATTGTTATTTTGAGCACATCTTCGGAGCTGGTGATAACATTTCACTGTACATCGTACACTTATATTGTACCTTATACATGCGACGGATCAACCAAATCTGAATCCGAATATCCCTGTTTGTTTGCTTGTTTTTTAGCCATCGGATGTGTGCAACCTACCGACTCCTACTTTCAGAAGGTGTCTGAGGAAATGGAATTGATCGTCCATCAAGTCAAAGAAAAAGAGAACGAGAAAGTACTGACGAATGGTAAGATCCCTTCTATTGGTACCTGTGTCTCCCGTCTTGTGTTCAGGGAGTCTTGAACGCGTCCATGATTAATCAGCTCCATTACATTGTTCACAATCCGAGTCGTACACAACCTTAATGTGTCGTCCGAATTCTACGCTCACATCTCGATGTTCACATTATAAAGTTGACCAGATGTGCCTTTGGTGATTGCTGAATGCAGAAGTATAATTTCTTATTATTATAATAATAATAATAATAATAATAATAATAATAATTCATTGCATTTATATAGCGCTTTTCAAGACACCCAAAGCGCTTTACATCGTGTGATTTAGGTCTTTAGTATGATACTATAGAGATAGAGAGAGCTGAAAGGAGCGGAAGACAGCAAGAATTAAAAAAATAAACAACAAAAAACCAACGTCCCCTGTTTCTCTGCTCCCTCCTTCCCTGCGTTTCTCCGCCATTGAGAAGTGTTGCATTTCATGCATCTGTAATTGAAAGGCCAGATGAATTCCCCCAAACCAATCAGGGAAGAGATGCCCTGATTGGTCAGAAAGGACCAAGGAGCGGTCTAAAATACAAATGGTCTCGTACAGAGGCAGGCGGCGTCAACAACACTGTGAGATGCTCTCACAGCGCATTTCACTCACTCATAGCTGACGGACGCCTATACTGTTTCTAACAAATTACACTCAAATAATATCTGTTCAATCACCTTTTAAGAGACAAAGTAAAGAGATACACGCTTCCTCTCTCCCTCTCTGTCTGCAGAGGAGGTGATCAACAGGATCATTGCTCTGACCAAAAAGGAGGGAGACGCTATCGATGAAAAGGTGGGTCTGATGACCGCAAACCAAATCTGCTTACTCACCATGTATTACATATTACCCCACACAAATTCATCAGTGCCCTTTTAAAGGGGGAAGGCATGAATTAGAGTAATAAATGTAGCCTGGACAATATTGGTGCCTTCTCTTCTCTCTTACAGTTTCTATCACAGTAATAACTGTTAATCAGTATCAATATATGGTTTGTATCTGATTGCACTGAAAGTGAACTCTGAACACTATTATGCATTCAAAAGAAAAGAGAAAGCAATCAGAGTCTAAATGGACCTATGTGAAACAAGCACCACACAATTAACATGCATGGAAAGGAATCATAACGTAGTCCTTTAATGATTTAAATGCTACGTTAACACATTTAACAAGCCAAAACGTTCTGGTTTTGAACTACAATGTGTACAACCCACCTGCAGGCATCCTTAGTGAAAAATGTCCTAACCCCTACCTGCTCTTTAACGATGAATCTAAAAACAAATTCACTGTATCTCTTTGGATTAAAGTGTGCTTAGGCAATAGTTGTATATAGTAGCTTTGTAATTTCAATGACGGCCCCTCTCCTCTCCGCCCTCCCATCCAGCTGAAGGAGAACCCGACTCTGAACAAATTCTTCCAGGGCATGACCTACTCCGCCTTCCAGAAGCTTGCTGACACCTACCTTGAAGAGACCACGCCCATCCAGGAGGCGCCCTCCCTCCCTCCGGCAGCAGCCCCAGAGCTGGTCAAGCTGGCCTTCACCCTGGACTTCACAGCCAGGGTGGCCGGGCTCTCGCGCCAAAACGTGTGCCACATCACCGGCCTGGGAAACCGCTACCTCGCGGACCGCTTCGAATACACACAAGTGAGTCACAGACGGAGAGCAGGATAGTGCAGCCATCATTGGATTCCCAAAGTGGACCTTTGTTTAAACATTAAGTTTTAAAGTAAGTGTTATGAACACTTTTTATTGCAAGATACACAATTTGTATTGGCCATTTGCAACAAGTACAACTGAATGCTTACTCCCCAATCCCTCCCGCAGTATGAATTTCTAAAACAATAAATAAAAATACTATATATAATAATAATGAACAAAAAAACCAATAAAGTGACTGATGGATGGAAAAAAGATTTTAAAGCATTTAAAGTGCCAGTAGTGCAGCAGCATCATGAATACAGTGCAGTACAGTGCAGAACAGTGCAGTCACTGTAATGAGTCCAGAAAGTCCAGCAAAGTCCAGAAAGTCCAGCAAGTGTTAGTTGAAGTGTTAGTTAGTCAAGTGTTAGTGCTATACCATTGTTCACAGTGAGGATGTGTTCATGCTGGTTTACTGTGAAGTATTAACATATTTGTTTTGTTTTCATTACAGGCATGTACAGATCACCCCTGGTCAGACACTGATGACTGACACCAGTAGAGAAGTTCCTTCCAAGAAACACTGACATTAATATCAGAAAGGGAGATCTGGATCTGGATCTGGATCTGGATCTGGATCTTCTACCTTTTTGTCCTTTCATGTTCTTACCAGGGGAGAGGGTTGTTCCCAAACCCTATCATGAGCAGAAGCAGCCACAGTACACTAAACTATGAGGCACCACGCTGTACTGTAAGTCAAACAATGGCTATGGAAACAGCAGACACATTGTCTTGAAAAACCGGTCCAATGGCATTGGTCTTTGACTTTTAATGAAGATCACATAAAATAAAAAAAAGAGGTATCTAACACATGCGGGATACCGAAACTGAAGCTGGGCAGTGCAACTGGAGTAGTTCACTAGATTGAGCTGATTCCACCTGGATGAACAAGGCAACAAAACAAAACAGTGACACCTAACCAATGCCAATTGAAGCGTATGATCTCAGTGCATAATAATTTTTTGTTAACAGTTCTAGGGTTCAGAAAATATTGTTGAAAATGTTATTTGCCCTAATACTCAATCTGTGAATAAGATATGTATGTCACTGTTGTTTATAATGAATGCTGGCATTCATTATAAGTAATATATTATAAGTGTAAAATATGGTTCATTATTTGCATGCATTAATTCAATGTCCCTTTATAAAAGTGTTTATAAACATCAGGCTTCAAATAAATACAAATGTGTAACATGAAATACATTTTATTGACTTCATATAAATAAATAATGTATACCCAATGGCAGATTTTGACTCTTTCACTTCTTAGAAATAGATTTTGTTTCTGTAGTCTAGACTAGTAATTCCTCGACATCAATTTATATTTGGGTAGCTGCAAATGATGAAACAATGGCATGGTTCTTAAATAAACAATGCATTTCACTACTGCTGGTGACGACTATGACTGTGGTTGGTGTACGACGAGGATCAGGTCAAGTGTATTTGTATAGCCTGTTTATAGTCTTAACATAGATTAAGATAACCTTTTAGTGGTGCTGGTGGTACTCTTGCTGCAGTCTAAAAATCTAAATCTGTAGGATTTTAATCCTCTTTATTGGTCACATACAGCACATGTACAGTACACACACAGTGAAATTTGTTTCCCTGCATTTAACCCACCCTAGTATTACGAGCAGTGGGCACCTTTTTCCAAGTACCAGTTCTCACACGGTACTTGGTCCATTTCAGGGACTTGAACCGGCGACCCTCCCCCCCAAGCCGAGTTCCAACAGACTGAGCTACTGCCGCCCCCAGTAGGTCTATCCTACGTTATCTTAATGGTGATTGAGCCGGAGTCTAACATACCATACCATACCATACCAACCTGATCAACTGACATCTGAGTTTCTCTGTACACAACAGAAGAGGCCAATGCTAGCGTGCCCGAATAAGGTAACATTTTCCTCTTACCTGTTCCTCCCATTTCCCATGCCGTCCTGGGACGACCCATATTAGGACCATATTAGGACTTGTGGAGGGCGTGTCATCGGTTGTGAGCCTGTGAAGCTCAACTGACAAAGGGCTGTACAGTACTATAAACTGTTCAGTTTGTTTTGGTTTCAGTCAGTCAACAGAAAGTATTTGACAGTGAACTGTGTAAGTTGAAAGAAACGAAACTTACATTAACGTAAGTGCCTTGCGTTAATGAGCAGGCAGGGGACATATTCCTCAAGTGGGCCTAGTGGTAGACAGAAGCTGACATTGGGGGTCCAATCACACGTTTTGGCTGGTCGTTCTAACATCTTAACCACTACTAGGCTATATCCCGCCCCTATACAGATAAGACGATAACCTATAATATAGGTTATGCATGCGTCACAGCAGAAATACGGGACAGCAATAACAAATAAAAAGATCAACAACTCATGGACTGGGCGTTATACACATGTGGGTTGAGCAAACAGCGAAAGTGGATAACCGGCTGGCTGTCTTGTAAGTGCATGGAATGCGCCTGGCTGTGTGTGTGTGTGTGTGTGTGTGTGTGTGTGTGTGTGTGTGTGTGTGTGTGTGTGTGCAGTGACGAACCACACCTTTAGACAAGAAAGAGCCTTTGACGCAAGGTAAACCACTTCGCTGAATACGATCACGATACCGGAACAGACAGTAAGGGGAGTTCCACAGAAAAGAAAAAAGAAAAACGTAATTGGAACCTCCAAGGGGAGGTTTTCATATGAACTGCCCAACTTCATCACAAGGCAAATGTGGCAAAATCGCATTATAATGGCTGGCTAAATGTCAATATATTGATGTGAAAACATCATGAACTGCGACACAGATATAACAGTACAGGTCAGGGCCAATATCGAGAACTGTCAAAGGTATCAGGACAACACCCATTTACAAAAGATATGAACCAAGATAATCAGATCTGCGTAATGGAAGAGAAAGAGACACCTCATTGTATCCTGGTTTACGCTCAGAAGGACTCCCTTGACTGAGAAGCGTGTTAGCTGGCCTATAAGACTGAAGCTAGTAGAGCAGTAGAGTAATCACATGCTATAAGACGAGATGCAAGTCTGGAACAGAAGGGGGTGGGGGAATAGACTCCATACAGAGTATGGTTTGTATTGGTTTGTATTGTGTTGCCAGGGCAGAAACATGGTCTTTGTTTTTATTAGGTTGTCACCAATACGATTTGTCCAACAGTAATGGTAACTTCATACATTCCAATTCTTTAATAATCTGCCAACATTTATCCCAAGACGACTTGGTGAATTCAGATACAGGTGATTATTCAAGTCAAGTCAAGTCAAGTTTTTGTCACTTCACAGTTTACACAAGTATAAAGCAGTGAGTGAAAATCTTATGTGCAATACCCTACGACAGACAGCAGTTATAAAAAAACAAAACTGTAAAAAGTTAAATATATAAACGATATACTGGGCCATCCGCACCACCCTTTGAAGCGCTCTGCGCTCGAGTGCGGTGCAGTTCCCGTATCGGGCGGTGATACACCCTGTAAGAACACTCTCGATTGTCCCGGTGTAGAATGTTCTCAGGATGCGGGGGCCCATGCTGAATTTCCTGAGACACCTGAGGAAATACAGGCGTTGTTGGGCCCTTTTCACCACGTGTGTGGTGTGCGTGGACCATGTGAGGTCCTCGGAGATGTGCACACCGAGGAACTTGAAGCCGCTGACCCTCTCTACTGCAACACCGTCGATGGAGATAGGGCCGTGCTCTCCTCTCTGCTTCCTGTAGTCCACGATCAGCTCCTTGGTCTTCTTGACGTTGAGGGCGAGGCTGTTCTCCTGGCACCACTGCTCCAGCGATCCAAACTCCTCCCTGTAGGCTGTCTCGTCGTCGCCGGCGATCAGGCCCATCACTGTCGTGTCGTCAGCAAACTTGACGATGACGTTGGAGCTGTACATAGCCATGCAGTCGTGGGCGTAGAGGGAGTAGAGGAGAGGGCTCAGCACGTGTTGAGGGTCAGTGGCTCTGAGGTGGTGCTGCCCATCCTCACCACCTTGCGGCGGTCCGACAGGAGGTCCAGTATCCAGCTGCACGCGGATGGGGGCACGCCTAGACCTCTAAGCTTGGTGTCGAGCTTGGCAGGAACTATCGTCTTGAACGCTGAGCTGTAGTCCACAAACAGCATTCGCACATAACAGTTCTTTCCCTCCAGGTGGGAAAGGGCAGTGTGGAGGGCCAGCGTGGCAGGTAACGCGGAGCAAATAAAGTCCTTGACCAACCTCTCGAAGCATTTGCTGACAATCGAGGTGAGGGCTACAGGTATATAGGTCTATAGTCGTTCAGGCATGTTACCTTGGGTTGTTCAGGGACAGGCACGATGGTGGACATCTTGAAGACCGCGGGAACAACAGCCTGGGCCAGGGAGAGGTTGAAGATGGTTGCCAACTGGTCTGCGCATGCTCTGAGGACGCGGCCCGGGATGTCATCGGGGCCTGCCGCCTTACAGATGTTCAACCGCTTGAAGGTGCGGCGCACATCCGCCTCTGAGATGCTCAGCAGGCTGGTCTCCTCATGCGGCGCTGGCTTCGGCGGGCTGCCGTTCACGTCGAACCGAGCAAAACAAGTATTTAACTCTCCTGGGAGGGAGGTAGAGGAGTTCTCTACACAACTGGTTCTCCCTCTGAAGTTCGTTATCGTCTGTAGCCC
>CM051002.1:29149895-29179895 GCA_027704905.1 Muraenolepis orangiensis | reverse complement strand
TTCCTTGTATGGGTAAACCTGTTCAGCAGTACACATCACATTCTGATACTGATTCTGAAGTCGGCGCAGTGGAAAGTAAAAGGCGAGCTGGGAAAAGGTATCCAAAAAATGGCCCTATCATCTAAAATTGAAATTTTAGATGATAAATGTGGTTGTAAGAGCAGCACACATTAAAAAGCAAAACATCAATATAAAAAGCCACGTCATAATATAGTTCATCATGAGTTTTACCTGTGAGTTGTGTCTGTCGTCTTTCAAGCCAGGGCAACACTTTCAAATGAACCGTTTCTTGTAGGAATATGTCGGTTCCCTCATACAAAGTGTAGATGATGTCTGTGTTGTGTGCCTGTGTCTTTGTTATCCTCGATTGTTTGCCCACACTAGTAGCTAAGCGAGCTCCGTGGAGTGCAGGCCCCGCTGAGGGAGAAGCTGACGGGGTAGGTTTGATTACCACACCTTCATCACTAAGTCGTGCTATAGATTAACGGAGACTCAGCTGCCTCAAATCCCTCATGACAGATGGCAAATTAATAAAAATAAAAAAAGCACATTGGTCTAAGAGAGGACAGATAATGAGGGCGAGACAGAGAGAAGAAGTGGAAAATGTTTAAAAATAAAATAAAAGAGAGGAAAGGAAACTTTGAAATAGACGGGTAGGCCGTCTAAAAGAGTAACAAGAAGAAGAGGGCATGGCAGTGAAAGAGAGATAACTTAAATGTGTCACCATGCGTTTGTCAGTCGGCCTTGTAGTAACACATTTCATGTGTAGGCCTATAGCTCTCCAACACAGCATCGCTCATCCATATCTACAGTAGAATGAAATGAAACGACACACATTTGAAAACCGACGGAGAGATGAATGAGGTTTCGGTATATCGACTGCTCCTTAATATGGGTATAATCTATCGGAGTGAGAGAGGAGAGGAGCGTGCGCCGGTCAAAGTGATGATGAAGCAGTCGAGCACAGACAGCTTTAGCGGAAAGCCTTTAAAGGGCGGGGTGCGAGTGGCGGCAATTTATCACAGGTCCATAACGTCCTGAGAGTGATCCACATGGACCGCATTTCAACCGCTGTCCCAGCGCTGTATTTCAAAGTGGCTGACCGGTGACGAGCAGGGCGGTCCCGCAGGGTGGAGGCTAAATAGCCTTGATGTTGGAACTTCCACGTGTTCGGTGCTTTTTAATATTTTCCTGACATGATTGGTGAGCGTTTGGCAGGGATCATGCCTTTTTTCTGTATTAATCCGAACCAAACCGATAAATCTTCTATCCACCGGTATTGCCCCCATGGCTGAGAGACTAGTATGATTTAGTATGTGTAAGATAACACCACAAACAGAATTGTGACTCTTTAAAAAAAAGAAAAAAGAAATTGAATTGAAATTGAATTGAAATATCAAGTCAGCTGATAAAACACTGTTGTACATTTATTATTGTAAAGAACCAACAAACAAAGCAATTTAAACAAGCTGCATATCAGCAACCAGAAACGCTTTATGAATCGATGAGGAAAATATGTAACGTCAGGTAAACTGGAGGTAGATTTGACAAAGTAATTTCAATGAGTCAGAATAAGAGATTAAGATTGATTTGTGTATTGTTATTCGTGTCATTCATACTGAAATACCCAGATTTCCCATTTTGGACTTTGGAATCCTAAATGTGTCGTGTTTGATGCTAGTCTCATTTGAAACACACAAGTTATGCTCTAATGTCATTCTTTATCTGCGCTTTAACTGCGCTAGTGTTGCTTTCCCATGAAACCAAAACAGGAACAAACAACGGAAATGAACAAGTTTGACTTTTATACCATCGCCTTTGAGACATTTAAGCTCAAGTGCTTATTGAGTAGTAAAGTAAAGAAGAAAACCTAAAAGCAATCGATTTGTCCCTTTTCCCTTTTCATCTGTCCAAATATCTATTGAACCTCCTGAACCCTTACATATTCAGACGAACCCCTGAACCCCCCCCAGATTTCCCATTTTGGACTTTGGAATCCTAAATGTGTCGTGTTTGATGCTAGTCTCATTTGAAACACACAAGTTATGCTCTAATGTCATTCTTTATCCAATTCCACGCATCGGACCTCATTAATTAGAAATGTGTATTGCACAGATATAGCAGTGGCACAAAACAAACGTCCTTTTAACTTTTGGGCCAGAATAAGATAGATAATCAACTGAAAGGTCTTTCCATCAAATCCATTAGAGTCCAGTTCGTGCTTAACCCCACTCCCCCGCAAAGTACCCATGTGAGCTGGGGGTCAGGGGTCAGTGGTCATCTTCTCCATGAGGCTGGGCTTCCCCGAGGGGCAGGGGCTGGGCTGAGCGGGCCGACACAGCACGCAGCGCCGCGCCAACTGCGTGAGCGTGACCCGGAAGCTCTTAATCCGGTAGGCGTACACCAGCGGGTTCAGCGCCGAGTTCACGTGCGACATGAAGATTCCCGTGTAGACGGCGACCTTGGGCAGGGGGCACGCCGGGCAGAACAGCGCCACGCAGTTCATGATGTGCAGCGGCAGCCAGCAGATGGCGAACAGCGCCACGATGAGCGCCAGCGACTTGGCCAGGCGGAGCTCCCTACGGTAGTAGCGCTGGCCACTGTCGCCGTTAACCGCGGACTCTGCGCGGCGGTCCAGCTGGCGGCAGATGACCCGGAAGATCTCGCCGTACAGCGCCGTCATGACCACCAGCGGCGCCACCACGCAGCCGAAGAAGTTGAAGTAGACCATGTAGTCCATGCTGACCACAGAGGTGAACTTGCACGCGATGGAGGCGTCCGCGTCATAGCCACCGCCACTGTCGTTGCCATGGAGGCGGTTGCCATAGCGGTTGTGCCAGCCGAGCATGGGAACCAGGCCAGAGAGGAAGGAGAGCAGCCAGCACAGACAGACCCCTACACAGGCTCTCTTCTGGGTCACGATGGTGCTGTACCTGAACACAGGAGGAGGAGCCAGGGAAGTGACAGAAGCACTGCTTAGTAAGGGGAACTGGGATCAGCAGGCATCGGGGTGATATCAATGCAGAAAAGAGATACGTACATAAACTAGATCAGTCATTTGAGTCATTTAAGAAGATACTTTTATTCAAAGTGACACTGGTCACTTTGGTAGGTGACCGCTGTGCCAGACTCCCGGCAAACTATGACACTCTGTTCCATACTTTCTAAATCATGAATTTATTTTCCCCTTTAACTCCTCTCCAATTGGAAACCCCACCGATAAGCAGAAATGGTTTGGAAGCATGCCACAGGACCTAAAAGTCATTTATTTAAGCCGGACAGAGAAACAGTTTAATTAACTTAAGAGCTTGTGATGCCTGTCCCATCGATTTGCATGAAGCGTTTGTCAGTTACTTACCACAATTGCGCTAGTGTTGCTTTCCCATGAAACCGAAACAGGAACAAACAACGGAAATGAACAAGTTTGACTTTTATCGCCTTTGAGACATTTAAGCTCAAGTGCTTATTGAGTAGTAAAGTAAAGAAGAAAACCTAAAAGCAATCGATTTGTCCCTTTTCCCTTTTCATCTGTCCAAATATCTATTGAACCTCCTGAACCCTTACATATTCAGACAAACACCCTCCCCCCCCAACCCCCCCCCCTCACCCCCCCCCCCCCCAAAATAAATAAAAAGTCAATCCCAATTCTCCCCACCAAACCATTGTGGTGTAGCCCAAACTAATATGGGGGGGATCCGAGGGGGGAGCCTCAACCAATGTTTATTGTTGTGTTAAAGCACCATTATATTCATTAACGTATCGATAATGATTCTATTTAACTTTTTTTGAACACACACACACACACACACACACACACACACACACACACACACACACACACACACACACACACACACACACACACACACACACACACACACACACACACACACACACACACACACACACACACACACACACACACACACACACACACATCAATGTAAGAGAAGCACATTGCACTGCAATCAGGACAATACAGCAGAGAAGGGCAGCAGAGAGAGAGCGAGGAAGAAAGGACGGCGGCGTCCGAAACCGGAGCTCACCTGGTGGGGATCTTGACCCGGAGGTAGCGGTCGATGGCGATGGCCAGCAGAGACAGGATGGAGCCCTGGGTGATGACCAGCAGCAGGCACGAGAGCATCAGGCAGGTGTAGAAGTGGGTGTCCAGGCCCAGGCTGATCACCACGGCCAGCGGGATGACCAGGGCGCCCACCGCGATGTCGGCCACCGCCAACGACACGATGAAGCAGAAGGTGGTGTTGCGCAGCGCCCGGTTGGCCAGCACCACCAGCACCACCAGCACGTTGCCCAGCACCGAGACCACGGCGATGGCCGTCTCGATGGAGATGTACAGCAGGTCCACGTGCTCCCGCGGCTGGATGCCCGGGGAAGAGGACATCTTATTGTTGGTACTTAATGGTTTCGTTTCTGCTTTTCTGTTTTATGGTGTTTTGGGGAGATTCCTATCCGGGTCCTCAATGTTCCGCTGAATAGGCTGGGAGGGCTTCTTTTCTGGGACTCTGTGCTATGGAGGACCCACCGTGGTTCCTTCTGGCTGGATGCATGTTCTCCTCCTCCTCCTCCTCCGATCGGTCGTGTCCTGAGTGAGTCTCTGCTGACTCTCTCTCTCTCTCTCTCTCTCTCTCTCTCTCTCTCTCTCTCTCTCTCTCTCTCTCTCTCTCTCTCTCTCCTCTCTCTCTCTCTCTCTCTCTCTCTCTCCCCCCCATAAAGCGAAGCCATTAAATTAAGAGGGAAGGACTTCGGTCTTTTTGCGGAACCCTGCATCAGAGAGTGTGTGTGTGTGTGTGTGTGCATGAATTAAGTGCAGCACTGCACTGCGATATCTACCAATTTCTCAAATCAAAGATTTACAATACCATTTGGTAATAATACATAACACAATTATACATTATATATTATATAGTATATATATATATATTTGGAGAACCTGGAATGCACTTCAATACTCTTTCTTTACGATGTTCAATAACATACATAAAATATTTAGATTTCATGTACAATGTTTTGGAACACTTTTTACATTTAATCTAATTGAAATATGGTTTCGATAAACACCACTGTTACAAGCGTTGATAGAAAAAAAAAAGATCCAAAACCAAGCTAATATCCGGTTATAAAAAATACCACACCTATATAGGCCTACATTATATTGCCTAAGTGTCACGGTGACAAGAGGGCGGTTTGATTAATAGCAGTGTTTCTCATTTCCAGTAAGACTGGATGGCCCTCTCTGTACCCTGAGGGTTCACCCCAGCGGCCATATTGATTCTATCATGTGACATCACACCTATCGGGACGCCCCGCTCATTAAGTGGAGTTATGCGAGGTGTGACTTATGGTCGCCATTGAGCCCCACCATTAATGATACCAGGTTGCATTAGTGGGGGGTTGAGATCAGACCCACACGGAGGTGAAGGCTAAAGGATTTCCATTAAGCAAGCAGTTCCTAGAAGCATCTTAAGCCTATGGAGCGGTTAGCAGAAGTGGGTGTTTGTTCTGTCCTGCAATGGTTTCACTTCTTTCACACTTTAAGAGTCAAGTTAAATAGCTGAATGTGTGTGTGTGTGTGTGTGTGTGTGTGTGTGTGTGTGTTTGTGTGTGTAAGTTTAAGTGTAAAAGGTCAAATACGTTGACACAATTCTTGATACCATTTTTGCTAAATTGACTAGTAGGTCTACACAAATGTGAATAAGGAGGACTAAGGATGACAACAATGTACGATGAATGATAAGTTGATTCGTAAATAGTAAATCATATGTCACCAGGTTCAAGGACAGTTTTTATCCACAGGCAGTGCGCCAACCGAACTGATAGGAGTGCTGCCATGATCATAACATGGTCATCCATAATACATTACACTATCATACACTATCATACTTTTGCTGGACTTTCTGGACTCATTACAGTTACTGGAATGCTCTGCACTGTATTGCACTGTATTCATGATGCTGCTGCACTACTGGCACTTTAAAATGTTTTTTTAAATCCTTTTTGCACAATTCAACATATGTAAATATCATTCAACAGTCACTTTATTGTTATTTTTACTGTACAGTATTGTTTTAGTATTGTGTTGTATAGTATATAATAATATATACAGCGTATATATTATATATATATAATATATATATATATAGTATATCATAGTACATCCGTCGATGCCCCCTGCTTTCACTGCCGCCTAACTGGCAGTGCACCCGACCCCAGCAGTTCTTCCCGTAGGTGGTGGGTCCGCGGGAAGGAGAAGTGGCCACGTTGCTTTTTTGGGCTATGCCCGACCGGGCTCCGTGGCTAACCCGGCCACCAGGCGCTCGCTTACGGGCCCTCTTTCCAGGCCTGGCTCCAGAAAGGGGCCCCGGGCTTCCTCCGGGCAGGGTATCCTCACTTCTAGTTTGTTTATCCATTGAAGTCTTTGAACCATTCTTAGTCTGGCCCCTCCCCTGAGACCAATCTGCCATGGGAGACCCTACCAGGATCACTAGGCTCCAGACAACATAGCTCTCAGGTTCACAGGGACACCCAAACCTCTCCACCACGATAAGGTGATGGTTCCCGGAGAGGGAACCATCACCAGCCAACAGAGACTGGCTTTGGGGACGTGGAATGTCACTTCTCTGGGGGGGAAGGAGCCTGAGCTTGTGCGCGAGGTAGAGCGCTACCAATTAGATCTGGTGGGGCTTACCTCTACGCACAGCACTGGCTCTGGAACTAAACTCCTGGATAGGGGTTGGACTCTTTCCTTCTCTGGAGTTGCTCAGGGTGTGAGGCGCCGGGCGGGTGTGGGGATACTCACAAGTCCCCGGCTGAGTGCCGCTTTGTTGGAGTTTACCCCGGTGGACGAGAGGGTCGCCATAAGGATGCTCATAAGTGTACATGGTACCAGAGTACCTTAGGCCGAAGGTCAATGATCGATTTTGTTATCGTATCATCTGGCCTGAGGCCGCATGTTTTGGACACTCGGGTGAAGAGAGGGGCAGAGCTGTCAACCGATCACCATCTGGTGGTGAGTTGGGTAAGATGGCGGGGGAAGCCTCTGGACAGACCTGGTAAGCCCAAACGTGTAGTGCGGGTGAACTGGGAACGTCTGGTGGATGCCCCTGTCCGGGAGACCTTCAACTCACACCTCCGGCGGAATTTTTCGGGCATCTCTGTGGAGGCTGGGGGCATTGAGCCAGAGTGGTCATTGTTCAAAGCTTCTATTGCCGAAGCTGTGGTTGAGAGTTGTGGCCTCAAGGTCATTGGTGCCTCAAGGGGCAGCAACCCTCGGACTTCGTGGTGGACACAGGTGGTCAGGGAAGCCGTCCGGCTGAAGAAGGAGGCCTTCCGGGCTATGTTAGCCTGTGAGACTCCGGACTCAGTTGCGAGGTATCGACAGGCCAAGAGGACGGCAGCCTTGGCTGTAGCGGAGGCAAAGCAGCGGGTGTGGGAGGAATTCGGAGAAGCCATGGAGAAGGACTTTCAGTCGGCACCAAAGCGTTTCTGGCAAACAATCCGGCGCCTCAGGAGGGGGAAGCGTGGGTCCATCCAAGCTGTGTACAGTAAGGGTGGGACATTGCTGACCTCAACTGAGGAGGTGATCGGGCGGTGGAAAGAACACTTTGAGGAACTTCTTAACCCAACTACACCCTCAATGGTAGAGACAGAGTTGGAGGATGAAGGACGGCAAACATCAATCTCCCTGGAGGAAGTCACTGCGGTAGTCAAACATCTCCGCAGTGGCAAAGCCCCAGGGGTTGATGAGATCCGTCCAGAAATGCTAAAGGCTCTGGGTGTTGAGGGGCTGTCATGGATGACACGTCTTTTCAACATTGCGTGGAAGTCTGGGACAGTGCCTGAGGAGTGGCAAACGGGGGGGGTGGTACCCCTGTTCAAAAAGGGTGACCAGAGGGTGTGTGCCAATTACAGGGGTATCACATTACTCAGCCTCCCTGGGAAAGTCTACTCCAAGGTGCTGGAAAGGAGGGTTCGGCCGATAGTCGAACCTCAGATTGAAGAGGAACAATGTGGATTCCGCCCTGGTCGTGGAACAACGGACCAGCTTTTCACTCTTGCAAGGATCCTGGAGGGGACTTGGGAGTATGCCTATCCGGTCTAAATGTGTTTTGTAGATTTGGAGAAGGCATATGATCGGGTCCCTCGGGAAATACTGTGGGGGGTGCTGCGGGAGTATGGGCTGCGGGGGTCACTGTTGAGGGCCATCCAATCTCTCTACTCGCAAAGCAAGAGCTGTGTCCGGATTCTCGGTACAAAGTCAGGCCTGTTCTCAGTGGGTGTTGGCCTCCGCCAGGGCTGCGCTTTGTCACCCATCCTGTTTGTGATTTTCATGGACAGGATTTCAAGGCGTAGTCATGGAGGGGGGGGGTTTCAGTATGGTGTCTTCGTTCCTACCCTCACCTATGGCCATGAGCAATGGGTAATGACCGAAAGGACGAGATCGCGAATACAAGCGGCCAAAATGAGTTTCCTCAGGAGGGTGGCTGGTATCTCCCTGAGGGATAGGGTGAGAAGCTCAGTCACTCGTGAGAGGCTCGGAGTAGAGCCGCTGCTCCTTCGCGTAGAAAGGAGCCAGTTGAGGTGGTTCGGGCATCTAGTAAGGATGCTTCCTGGTCGCCTCCCGAGGGAGGTTTTTCCAGGCACATCCAACTGGGAAGAGACCACGGGGCAGACCGAGGTACAGGTGGGGTGATTACATCTCCACACTAGCCTGGGAACGCCTCGGGATCCCCCAGTCAGAGCTAGTCGATGTTGCCAGGGAGAGGGAAGTTTGGAGTCCCCTGCTGAAGCTGCTACCTCCGCGACCCGATTACGGATAAGCGGGAGAAGATGGATGGATCATAGTACATCAGTGGCGGCTGGTGGTGGGAGGACGGAAGGAGGAAGGCTCACTATCAATCTATTTTGACTGTGTATTAGTGGATCATTTTAGCAGACAAGCCAAACAGAATTGAAATCGATTTCAATTGATCTTAGGGGGAATAAGCATTGTTTTTATGAAAAAAATGACTCCATCAATGACGAAAAACAAACCTAAATGAATTGAAATTGAGTGAGATTTGAGGGAGAAGCGTTATTTGTGTTAAGTATATTTACCTGTATTTAATTCAAATAAAACATACTATCATATAGTAAAACCAGTTATGCACGTAAATCACGTAACATCTCATTTCTAATCGCGAGCCAAAGAAACACCATCTTGTCACCTTAAGCCATGCTTTCTGTTTACATTTGGTATTGAGTTACAACTTTTACGAGTTTGTAACTCAAAGGTTTCAAGTCCGAAATAAATCAAATATAGTTTTCTGTAATGCGGAATTAATGAATAACACAAGATAGATCATTGAATGATGAAAACCCTCCCGCCTAACACTCTGGGTATTGGGTATTTACCAGCGTAGTGAGCTCTGCTGATCTGCACAGAGCCTCTGGTTAGACCCCCCCCCTCAGAGAGGATCTTCCTCCCTTACTGCCCTACACACTCATGTTAAAAACCAGGACTCACTGGCCGCTCAGGCCAGCAGTTTTATAATGGACTTCAATGAGGAGCTTGGGGAGGACAGTCCTCCGTACAGTAATCTTTAATTGCGGTAGGGGGCGTTGTTGGTACTTCGACACGGGGACATGACTGTTATGCCTTCGAAGTGTTGAAATTGTAATATTATCAGTATTTTCACAGATGAATCTGTTAAATTGATGTGTATTTATTTGTCCTCAATGGACGAGCCTCAACTGTAGTACATAGTATAGTATATAGTGTTATATTGTAGAAACTTCCTACTGCAGGAGGGAATGGGGAGTAAGCGTTCATTGTACTGGTTGCATATGGCAAATAAAAACATGTTGAAATTTGAATCTTGAATGTTTTGTTATTTTAATACAGTACAATACATTGTTTACATCGTTACATCCTATTATAGTACATTGTTGTATTATATTGAACCACACAATGTGATGTTCAAAAACGACCTTTCACCTTGATTTGTTTTAGCCACTGTGTGTGTGTGTGTGTTGATACATTTATATATATATATATATTTGGAGTTTTAAACAATCAGAGCCATTGAAAAGGGACATTGAAAAGCTCTCATTAATAAACCAATTCCATGGATGGACTTCATGTGTGTGTGTGTGTGTGTGTGTGTGTGTGTGTGTGTGTGTGTGTGTGTGTGTGTGTGTGTGTGAGAGACATTCCATGGATGGACTTCATTCCATTAAGGGAAAGTGACGTGAGTGAACCTGTAAACAATATTCATTATATTCAGCCTTTTTCTTGTGCAGGAAATGGCTGAGTCAGCGTTTAGTTTTTGTGGGGGATATATTGTCCCCCCCGGTCTCTGACTTATGCTCTGAGCATTAGTGTTTCAGCTTAAAAAGACACGCTCCACTAACTCACTTTTATCAGGTCTGCATTGTGTTATCTGCAGGCTGTTATTTTGCCGATGGGGGGGGGGGGGGGGGCGGATGCTTTTGCATGCTCAGCACAGGGTCCCCAAGTCGTCTCTGGACTGGTCAGGAAAGGTCAAGAGTGTAAATCATCCCTAATGAGACAATCTGTGGGAATCACCATCACGCACGTTTTAAACCTGGCATCCGTTCATACACTCCCTTATGTCATTGTTATTAATAATGTCGTACTATCGATATCAACTGCCATCACACTTACAGGTTTATAGAGTACTTATGGTTCTTCTTTTTTTTTAATAAGGCACTTATTGATATTGGAAAAATTAACATACATTCTTAGCATGAGTGGCGCACAGGATCATCTCAGATCAAAGTCGAATTATTAATGAAGGAACTATTTAGAAAAAGCATGATATCTGTGGTCCTATGCTCCATGCCCGTCTCTCTTTCGGTCCACTTTACTGTATGTCTTCACGCCAAACAAACAACAAACCCCAAAAACAACAAATATAGATATCGATTTTAATAAATTGTTCTCTGTGCGGGAATTTTCCACCCACCGTCCACTAGATTTGGTCCAGACCACCCACACTGTATGTATGAATAAATCCCCAATAACCGAGATATGAACCACCCAAACCCTCCCCATAACCTCCCTATGAATAGAAGCATTCAATTGGATTAGGAGCGTACACAGATCCGCTCCGTCTGCCTCTAAAGGGACCGTGTGACAATAAATCTTCTATTTACCGGTACCAATTAGCATAAACATCCCAGAATGATGTGGAGATAAGCAATTCCCCGCACAGTCCCCTCGCTTTTCACTCATAGATAAAGAGTATCATCATTTGCTGTATGCTGCTGCCGCGCATGAATATGATGAATGTTTACTCTGAAATCCAGAATGGCTAACATGCAGTTTAGGGTGAATCAACAAACAGCTACAGTGACCCATAACAAGTAAATGTGCATGCAATAATATATTTGCATACCCTTTTTTACGCTCGGGTCGTTGAACCCTCTCTTTAGTTAAGACTCCTTGATCCAAAAGTTAGGGGAAGGTGACCGGGTTCTATACCCAAAGTCTGCAGACTAACCCTATAGGCATACTTGAGATACATGCCCAACCCCCTAAAGCCATGTCCAGGCCTCTAAGAAGCGTTATGTAAGCAAGCGTCTGCTAAATATCTAAATTATGGCCCATGGTAGTAGGAAGTGTGAGGTGAGGTGAGGTGAGGTGGTTCTCCAGAAGATGGAAGAAAGTGTTTCAGTCGTAACAATTATCATCGTCCCTGTGCTTAGTGTTGCTAATTATTGCCTAATGCTGCTGACAATAGGACAACGGTGGCTTGGGAACTCATACCGTGGCACTGTAGAGAACGTCCTGACAGATCATCGGGTGTGCACTTCCTGTTACGCCCAAACGAGACCGACTGTCACGGTTACGGTGGTTGACAGGGGGCGTTGCCAGGCCGCGTGCGCTAGAGGCGCACACACACGCACCTGCCAACCATTACCGTGGCTAATTGCCATTGATCTCACCTGGGGGCTATTTATACAGCGGCGTCAGTGAGAGACGTCGCTCGTTCGTACTAGGTGTAACCGGTACGCTACCAGTCCCCAGGTGACATTCATCCCTGGTCCTGATCACCCTGCTACGGACTATCGGAGAGATAGCCCGCCCGTCTGCTGTTCCAGCCCCTCGTCGGTCCCGGAGTTCCGCCCGTCATCGGTACGACGCACCTCGACCTCCCGGTAACCTGACCATCGCCTGTCCCCAACGATCCGTTCGCCTACTACCTGTCGGCACGACGCACCTCGACCTCCCGGTAACCTGACCATCGCCTGTCCCCAACGATCCGTTCGCCTACTACCTGTCGGCACGACGCACCTCGACCTCCCGGTAACCTGACCATCGCCTGTCCCCAACGATCCCTACGTCTCCTACCTGTCGGCTTGACGCACCTCGATCTCCCGGTCCCAGCTCCCTCGTCGGTCCTGGGGGATAACCTTCTATTGTGTTTTGTGCCATTAATAAACCCCTGTTCTTCCTTTCCTGGTCTCCGCCTGCGTTCTGGGTCCAACCTCACCACACACAGCCGTGACACCGACGAGCCAAATGTGCCAAAGAACCCAGAAGTAGAGAGACACGGACACTCAAAACAACGGAAAAAATGTCTTTACTGTAAATATCTCCAACATCAAAAACACAAACTAGGCAGGGTTGGACTGGATACTTGGCGAGGTCGGAGCTGGAACACGCAGTCTCTCGTGACAGTAGTTCTCAATAACCAAGCGCCCGACGTCGGTCCTCGGCAGCCTAAAGAAGGGTAGATTAGATCGTGGGATCGATTAGAGCGTGGGGGGGGGGGGGGCACAACACTTCCATGCATTGAGGAGATCTTTAGGACCAAGTGTGGGAAGAACTCCATCACTTAGGGACCACCCTTAGTGACCACCGCAACCACCCTGGACACCATCTCTCCCCCCTACCGTCCGGTCACCGGTTCATCAGCATCCGTACAAGGACTACCAGGTTCAAGGATAGTTTTGGAGATTAATACTGCGGGAGGGAATGGGGAGTAAGCAATACAATGTACCTGTTGCAAATGGCCAATAAATATCTTGTATCTTGTATCTTGTATCTTGTATTGATTGACACAGTATCACAGAGAAGGTTTCCACCCTAATTATAAAAGTATATAGCCACTGTGAGCTAATGGGCCCACACATGGAATACACATGTGTATACACCTGTTATCTGTGCTGAAGGACTGAATTGCCTCTGCCTAATAAGAGATAAGATAAGAGATGAAAAAGGGAAGCATTTAGTTTCATTAGGGCAAAACCACATCCATAAATGAACAACAAATACATTATTAACATATTAAGTGAGGGGAAGTCATTGCGTCATTAAAATGGGGCATATCTTTAAGCAAGGATTCTAAAGTCTGGCAAAGCATAACATATTTTATGGTGAGATGTTAGAAATAGTAAATTATTGCTAGTGAAATTAAAACCATTTTGAGGCGTTTTGCCCCTAATGAGTTTCATGTAATAACATTTTATTGGTTTTCGCATAATGTCCTTTCACTAAAATTACATTTATGTTTCAACGATTGTGTTCAAGGTTTTATTTACTTACTTTTAATGAAAATTATTCCAAGTTTTGTGTTTTGTGCTTTGAACTAAAGCTGCTGTTTCAGATCTATAGCAGTGGAAAGCACTCAAACGAACGCATGAGGCTCGATCAAAACACTAGTCTGGGAGAGTACTGGTCTAGTAGACCTCAAGCTGTACTAGTAGACATTACGAAGGTCTAGTTGGGCTACATGCTAAACTTGTTGTGCTTGAAATATTCTCAGTGTAGATATTGTTTGTACAAAAGTTCACTTGATGAATGCCTCTTTTTGGATCTTTGTTTTTTGCTAGAAACATTTCACAAAGTTGTACCTCATGTTGTCATTCATCGTAGGAGACTCAAGAGTCTATGTGCTTCTAAGAGCTCATCCAGTACCCACAGGATCTAGTGTAGTAGTAGTAGTAGTAGTAGTAGTAGTAGTAGTAGTAGTAGTAGTAGTAGTAGTAGTAGTAGTAGTAGTAGTAGTAGTGGCTGGTTAGGGAATACATACAGTATATATATATATACAGTATATCAGTGGCGAAGCGTGTCTATCACAACTGGACCTTCTGTAGACCAGGGGTTCCACAACTTTTCAGCCCGCGACCCCCAACATAACAGACCCCCCCCCCCACTATCACCGGAGGGACTGGAACATTAAAAACAACGTGTGCGCAGAGCTTCACCATCGAGAACATCGTGAAGTCCAAGGGGGGGGGGGGGGGGGGAATCGTGATATTGAAAATTGTGTGTGGCTTTTTTTTCAGCTCCAAATGATACTGTCGTGAATCTGTCGGAATCAAAATTCATTTTTCGTCACCCGTACATATATAAAAATATCTATGCACACGTTATTATTAACAATAAAAACCTCATGGTCACATCAAGAGGATTCTGAAATCATCTCGCGACCCCCCCCCCCCCCCCTCGGGGTCCCGCGACCCCCCCCCCCCTCGGGGTCCCGCGACCCCCACTTTGGGAACCCCTGCTGTAGACCACCACCCACACCATCACCACCACCATTCGAAAATTCAGTTGTTCTAGTCAGACGGACGTCACGGAGGAGTCACTTTATGCCTTATCTCATTTAGGAAGATCAGATTGTCGCAGCCAATTTCCAAGTGGACCATAGTTGTAAAGCAGAGTCCATGTAGTGAAGTAACAGACCACCACAGACCACCACACAGGCTATCGGTTAAAGGGACAGTCTAACACGCTTCACGTAAAAAGGCTTAACGTAACTTTGGAACTTTAAGTTCCAAAATAGCGATCAATAATCACCAAATGTCTCTGGCATATGTCTTGTCATTAGCACTTTCACCTGTCAAAATGAAAGTGAAAAGGTGAAAGTGCTAATGACAAAACATATGCAAATTAGGTGATTATTGATCGTGGTTTTGTAACTCTTAGTTACGTTAAGTCTTTTCACGTTAAGCGATGCAAAGAAAGATCAAGTCCAAACTCTCAATTCAAATGCACAACAATGCTTAACAAATCCAAGACAGCCATTAACTAATCAGTCAACAAGTGTGTGGAAACAAAATGCAACAACCAGCTCAACGAGACGCAACACAGAGACAAAACCAGCAAAGACAAATGAGTCTCACTCACCAATGATGTTCACTTAAAGACCAAATCCATTCTCCTGTCCTTCTGGATGAATTGTTCGACCACCATCAGGTCATAAAGATGATCGCTTTTCAGATCCAAAATAAGTTCCAATTCCCTGCTCTCTTGTCGGTCCCAAATAGCAACACTCCCATCAGTAGAGCCTCTTGTGGCTAGTAGAGCCCGTTAGCCACGGGTATCTTTCCCAGTTGCTACACTGAAAATGGCGAACATAACCAGCTTTGACTACTTGAGTCAGCTCCAGATTGTCAGGTGTTGGACGGCCTCTTTTAATAATGTCCATTTTAACATTAAATGGTCGTCTTGAAAATGGTTCACACAATAATTCCGCCACGACATCATCTTCACCTGTTGCCATTTTGGCGTAAAAAAAACAACGTAGAAAACGTAACACTACGCTAGATCCACTCTCGCGCCAGCCACCACCTTGCACCCTCTAGCTCCATATTGAGCTGCCGGGGAAATCTGAAAGAATACGCCCATTGGCTACAAATCACGATATGATTGGTTGATCAAATTGTCAATCCAAACGTACGCTATCGTTCCGTCTAAGGGCCAATGTCAGCGGGAATACTTTGGTTGATTTACGTTGGATATTCTTCCCAGCAACCCAGAAAAATATCTGATTGGTTGCATTGTTTTTCCAACACAAAACCACTCAAATACGTCGTGCATGGACCGAGAAAGACAAACAAATCAACGTAACACTGTATTATAACACAGATACGATTCTCATTTATTCATTTTATTTAAATTTTATTAAATGTTATTAAATTGTATTACATTTTATTAATACAATTAATTCGATTCTTTGGTTTCATCTGAGAGTTCCAGGGTCTTCTCTGAATACCTTGAAGGCCCTGACGCTTCACCACTGCAGTATATATACATATATATATATACTGTATATATATACTGTGTATCAGTGGTGAAGCGTCAGGGCCTTCAAGGTATTCAGAGAAGACCCTGGAACTCTCAGATGAAACAAAATAAATCAAATTAATTGTATTAATAAAATGTAATACAATTTAATACAATTTAAATAAAATGAATAAATGAGAATGGTATCTGTGTTGTTATCTGTTATATTACAGTGTTAGGTTGATTTGTTTGTCTTTCTCGGTCCATGCACAACGCATTTGAGTGGTTTTGTGTTGGAAAAACAATTCAACCAATCAGATATTTTTCTGGGTTGCTGGGAAGAATATCCTTCAACCAAAGTATTCCCGATGACTTTGGCCCTTAAACAGAATGTGAGCGTACGTTTGGATTGACAATTTGATCAACCAATCATATAGTGATTTGTAGCCAATGGGCGTATTCTTTCAGATTTCCCCAAAGCTCAATAGGGAGCTAGAAGGTCTACTGGCTGGAGCGAGAGTGGATCTAGCTTAGTGCTACGTTGTTTCTACATAGAATTTTACGTCAAAATGGCGATGGCGAAGATGATGGGCTGTTACTTCACTACATGGACACTGCTTTACCAACTATGGTACACTTGGAAATTGGCTGCGACAAACTGATCTGCCTAAATGAGATAAGGCATAAAGTGACTCCTCCGTGACGTCTACGTCTACCGTCTAAAGCAGGGGTTCCCAAAGTTCCCAAAATCGTCATTGAAAAAAAAAAAGCCACACTCAATGTTCGTGATCGCGATTACCCCCCCCCCCCCCCCGTTGGACTTCACAGAAGGTCCAGTTGTGATAGACACGCTTCGCCACTGGTATATATATATACTGTATATATATATATATATATATATATATATATATATATCTGTTAACAAAGTCTTCTCTTTTCCCTTGTGTTCCTGCTGCCCAGTCAGGGCCAAACGTACACACTCCCAGGCAGCCTGACCCCAATTTCCCACAGCCTTCTTATTAATAATAATGTAGCATACCCCACATTGTTGCGGTACTTTATCACCATTTGAGTGGAAAATTATATCAACTTTATAAGAAGATGTAGTAGGTGTCCCTTCTTGTACAGACAACCGTGTAAGCTATATAAGGAGATGTGCAAGAAGGAAACAACTCCTAACACCTTGAAATGGAACCCTCACAGAAACCCACACTCACTTCCTCTTACCCACACCTAAACAAAAAAAACACACGTACACACAGCAGACTTTTAATAGGATTCAGAGGACAAGGTTAGTAATCATTTTGTAATTTGTTATGATAAGAAAATACATTTTATGCCAATTTTCACTTTAACATGAGTCAATTTAATGGGAGCAATGTTTTAGTTTTTAATAAATACTTTTTGAGTAGATTTTCAGTACTCCACTGACATACAATACAAGAACTATACATACAGATGGCTATTGTGGTTGTAATATAATGGTTATTTAAGATATAGTTTATTTAGTAGAATAAACTATATGATTAACAAATATTTATGAATGAGCTGTTCCCTGGTTGTATTGATCTATATTGTATATATTATGTATTGAACATAATATATTTGCATGCCAGGCATATTTATTAACATATCCCTGGGAATCCTAGGGAAGAATTTGTGAAACCTATAGTGTTTGGTTAATTTGTAAAGGAGACTGAAAGCCACCTGAAAGTAGACCACAAAGCCTTCAACCTTAAGAAACGTTAGTAGATGAAACCAAATATGTCCCTACATAGAAGAAGAAAGAGGCAGGCAAGATACGAGAAAGCGCTTTGTCAATCATATTTTTGGCTTCTGGGCGACATATGATGTATCTTTCATCTTTGGACCGCGTTTAGAAACCACATCCACCTCCAGCCAAGGCGGCAGATGAATCAATATGTTTCTGACTGTGGCAGCCATACCATTTGGATTGTTTTTTTGATGTTGGTATTTGATGGCATTTGAACAAATGGTTGAGGACTGGGTCGAAAAATTGTGTTTTTCTGTAAACTGTACATTTATATATTGAACAGGCAGCTAAGAGACGTAGTAGCAGTAGCATGGAACTGACAGTGGTGCTGTACACGACCGTGGAAGTGGTGATCGCCGTCGGCTGCGTCCTAGGCAACGCATTGGTTATCGGCGCCGTCTGGTCCACCAAGAGTCTCCGGGAGCCCACCTTCTACTTCCTGACCTCCCTGGCTGTGGCAGACCTGCTGGTGGGCTGCATGGCCATCCCTTTAGCGCTGGTGGTGGACAGCCATGTGAAAACCTCTGCACTAGCCTGCCTATTCTCCAGCTGCTTGCTCATCCTCCCCACCATGGCCTCCATCCTGTCCCTGCTCGCCATCGCCGTGGACCGCTACCTCAGGGTCTTCGCCCCGCTCAGGTTGGTCTCCGCCACCCTCTGGATCTAATAGATTGAGCGACAGGCCTAAAACATTTTGTGATGATCGGTGAAATCTTGTGTTGCTCAGGTACCGTCAGTCAGTGATGAAGATACGATACTCGTGGCTGGTGGTGGCGGCGTGCTGGGCCGTCGCCTTCCTCATGAGCTTCACGCCCCTCTTCGGCTGGAGCAACCAACCTGCCGCTCTTTCACCCAACTCCTCCGACTGCCACTTCACCACCTACATATCCATGTCGTACCTGGTCTACTTCACCTTCTTCCTCTGCAACCTGCTACCTCTGGCGACCATGGCGCTGCTCTACTGCTGCATATTCCACACCATCCAGAGGAGTCTCCGGGACAAGCCGCGTGGCACGGGCCTCTCGGAGTCTCAAAGCTACCTGAGGAAGGAGAGACGCCTGGCGGCTCTGCTGTCCCTGGTCCTAATGCTGTTCGCCCTGTCGTGGCTCCCGCTGCACATCATGAACTGTATTGTGTACTTTGGCAAGTCGGTGGTCCCCCGCAGCGCCTTCTACGTGGGCATCCTGCTCTCGCACGCCAATTCCGCCGTCAACCCCGTCGTGTACGCGTTCAAGAGCCCCAAGATCAAGCGCGCCTACCTGAAGATGTGGTCGTGGGTCACCGGATGCGCTGGAGGACGGGGGTCCAGCCAGCCTCAGTCCAGCCAGTCTTTGGACAACATCGGCAGTAGCAATGACCAAGTGGACACGTGTTAAAGTCTTGGCCCTTGGATTCTATTATATTTCTATTGGAGAAATATAATATAATTACCTATCTGTCTATCTATCTGTCTATTACCCATTACCTATCTGTTCATCTGTCTATTACCTATCTGTCTATTACCTATCTGTCTATTACCCATTACATATCTGTTCATCTGTCTATTACCTATCTGTCTATTACCTATCTGTCTATTACCTATCTGCCTGTTACCTATCTGTCTATTACCTATCTGTCTATTACCCATTACATATCTGTTCATCTGTCTATTACCTATCTGTCTATTACCCATTACATATCTGTTCATCTGTCTATTACCTATCTGTCTATAGGCCTATATCACGTTAGATTAGAAAGCCGGAAGTACCCATTAAAAATCGCTGAAGCAGTGTATCCCAAGTTCCGGTTAATACATTCACCATGGAGGACAGTTATCGCTGGACAACATCGCTGCATAACCTTCCAAAAGTTGGTCAAGACGATGCGGTTCAACTAGTGAATGAACACTACAATGAAGAAGTCTAAATCCGAATCATACCCGTATATGCTCTCCTTGTCAAAGTGCAAACTGCAGACATACGCGCTACCCCTGAGAACATGAAACCAGGGACCTTCATCCTCCTTATCAGCCACACACAAGACTTGCGGAGGAGTTTGTCTTTGGGTAATGGTGTAAACTGAGGTAGGGCTGTCTTTGTTTAGACCAGGGGTCGGGAACCTTTTTGACTAAGAGAGCCATGTAATATATTTTAAAAGTGAATTCAACTAAATGTCAGTATAATAAGCCTCTGAATTTATTCTTTTAAATAATGTTGTTATAACACTCACCATTAATGCGACTTCTGGTGCTGCATGGATTTGCTGATGTCTTTGTAGTCGGGTTGGTACTTGGTGAGGTTAAGCTTCATGCAAGCGTTGAGGCTTTCATCCGTTAAACGTGATCGTAGGTTGGACTTGATGTTTTTAAGATGTGAGAATGACTGCTCACATGCATACGTAGATCCAAACATGGTCAATACAGCAATACTCACACGCTGCAGTGTGTGGTATGTGACAGGAAGCGCGTTCCAAGTTTTGAGAATCAGCTGGTCTTCGGGTTGGAGTTTTTTCATTTCTGTCCACATGTGCTTGCTCGCCAACTCCGCTTTCTGTCGTGTGATTCTTTCCAAATCTTCATTCAGTGACTTGAACTTATTCACCCACATGTCTGAGGCCTTCAGGTCAGCCACTTCTGCTTCAAAATCTCTGACGGAGACACCAGGGATGTAATTCAGGTCGGCTGTGTTCAGTGAACACTCGTTTGGATGGGTGATGAACTTAAAAAGACGAGTGTGCTCACGAAATTCTCCAAAGCGTGCTTTGAAGGACTGTAGGAGACTGGATGTGCAGCCAGCTAGCTGGTGGAGATCAAGGTTTTGAATGGGCTCACTTGCTGTGCATGCATCTTTAAATTGGCTCAGTTTTTCAAAATGTAGTAAACGACCTGTTTCAAGATCCGTGATGAAAAGCTCCAGCTTGTTTTCAAAAGCAAATACAGCTTGTTGAAGGGATAACACTGTATTTCCAATGCCTTGCATTTTCACGTTGAGCTGGTTCAGATGTTCAGTCAGATCTACGAGATAGTAAAACTTGAGGAGCCACTCGGTGTCGGCTAGCTCAGGATGCCCGACGCCTTTCATTTCAAGGAAAGTCCGGATTTCGTTCAGGCAAGCCGCAAAACGGCTAAGCACCTTCCCTCTTGACAACCAACGCACATTGCTGTGCAAAAGCAGACCAGGATAGTTATTTACTTCATCCAGCAGTGTTTTAAACTGGCGATCATTTAAGGCTCGGGCAACAATAAAGTTGATCACACGAATGACCAGCGACATCACTTCGCCAAACTGCCTGTCACACATCTGAGCACAAAGTGCCTCCTGGTGTATAATGCAATGGAAACTTAGGATGGGTCTATTTTCATGTTCACGGAGAAGCGCCACAAATCCTTTGTTTTTCCCCACCATACACGGAGCACCATCAGTACACACTGAGAGAAGTTTATCCATAGGTAGACTTTTTTCTTGAGCAAACTCCATGAAAGACTTGAATAAATCCTCACCTCTTGTGGACCCTTTTAATGGCAGAACAGCAAGACTTTCTTCGCGCAGTGTGTCACCAACAGCATATCTTGCAATCACGCTGAACTGCGACAAATGGCTCACGTCTGTTGACTCATCCAAAGCCAGAGAAAAGAACGGCGCTGCATTTATGTCCTTCACTTGCGTTTCCTCCACTTTGTTTGCCATCACGATGGTACGATCATGAACAGATATTTTGTTTTATCTGCGAGCCATATGCAATCATCAAAAGAGCCACATCTGGCTCGCGAGCCATAGGTTCCCGACCCCTGGTTTAGACGTTGAGCAGCCGGTACACCACAATAACAGAGATGAGGGGAGGCGGACACAGTTTGTCACGTATCTGGGGTAACTACCGGAAGTAAGAGTACACTGCTCTGCGATTTTTAAGGCTCCAGAAGCAGGAAGTGTGATATAGGCCTATTACCCATTACCTATCTGTTCATCTGTCTATTACCTATCTGCCTGTTACCTATCTGTCTATTACCTATCTGTCTATTACCTATCTGTCTGTTACCTATCTGTCTATTACCTATCTGTCTATTACCTATCTGTCTATTACCTATCTGTCTATTACCTATCTGCCTGTTACCTATCTGTCTATTACCTATCTGCCTGTTACCTATCTGCCTGTTACCTATCTGTCTGTTACCTATCTGCCTGTTACCTATCTGTCTATTACCTATCTGTCTATTACCTATCTGCCTGTTACCTATCTGTCTATTACCTATCTGCCTGTTACCTATCTGTCTATTACCTATCTGCCTGTTACCTATCTGCCTGTTACCTATCTGCCTGTTACCTATCTGTCTATTACCTATCTGCTTGTTACCTATCTGTCTATTACCTATCTGTCTATTACCTTTCTCAACGTGCCACGGGGGATCGGAAGACTCACCCTTGTGCCTTTTTTTCAAGACAGTTGTCGCCCGCGGAGAGGAACTACGACGTGGGGAATCGGGAGCTCTTGGCAGTGGTTCTGGCCTTGGAGGAGTGGAGGCATTGGCTGGAGGGGGCCGAACAACCGTTCGTGGTCTGGACAGACCACAAGAACTTGGCCTACCTCCGCACCGCCAAACTCTCGACAGGCGCGGTGGGCGTTGTTCCTGGGGAGGTTCAACTTCACGCTCACTTACCGGCCTGGATGTCGGAATGTGAAACCGGACTCTCTCTCTCGCCAGTGGGACGCCGAGAGGGATCTCGTCGAGCCAGAGACCATCCTGCCTCCGGTGTGCGTGCTTGGGGCAGTCACATGGGAGATTGAGGGTCTCGTCCGGTCGGCTCAACGTACTCATCCAGATCCAGGTAATGGTCCCGCTAACCGGCTGTTTGTACCCGATCCAGTTAGGTCTCGGGTGCTGCAGTGGGCTCATTCCTCCCGTCTGACCTGCCATCCCGGCTTTGCACGGACCCTGTCCTTCCTCAGACGGAGCTTCTGGTGGCCTTCCATCTCCCGGGACACCCAGGCCTTTGTCACGGCCTGCACCGTCTGTGCACGCAGCAAGGCCTCACATCGACCTCCTGCGGGGTTGCTGCAGCCGCTGCCTATCCCTCGTCGGCCTTGGTCGCACATCGCCGTGGACTTCGTCACCGGTCTTCCGCCGTCGGCTGGTAACTCCACCATCCTCACCATCGTCGACCGGTTTTCGAAGGCGGTCCATTTTGTGCCTTTGCCCAAGCTCCCCTCGGCCAAGGAGACGGCGGACCTCCTGGTACTGCAGGTATTCCGTCTGCACGGGATACCCCTGGACATAGTGTCCGACCGGGGGCCACAGTTCGCGTCGCAGTTGTGGAGGGCGTTCTGCCAGGCTCTGGGGGCCACCGCCAGCCTCTCCTCCGGATACCATCCGCAGTCCAATGGACAAACGGAGAGAGCCAACCAGGACCTGGAAGCGGCTCTCCGCTGCGTCGCCGCGAACCATCCATCCTCATGGAGTTCCCACCTCCCTTGGGTGGAGTACGCCCACAACTCCCTGATCAGCGACGCCACGGGGATGTCGCCGTTCCAGGCATCGCTGGGCTACCAACCACCCCTGTTTCCCGTCCAGGAGGAGGAGATTGCGGTGCCGTCGGTACAGGCCCACCTCCAGCGCTGCCGCCGGATTTGGAGGACCGCACGGTCGGCACTCCTTCGTACGGCCGATCGGAACCGGCGTTTGGCGGACCGTCGGAGGGTCCAGGCACCCATCTATCGACCTGGACAACAGGTTTGGCTCTCCTCCCGTGACCTACCACTCCAGGTACAGTCCCGGAAGTTGGCGCCTCGTTATGTGGGACCTTACACGGTGGACAAGGTCATCAACCCGGTTTCTGTACGGCTAAGATTGCCGCCAGCCATGAAAGTTCATCCCACCTTTCATGTCTCCCTGTTGAAACCTGTGTCTTCCAGTCCCTTGTGCCCTCCCACCACACCCCCTCCCCCCCCCAGGATCATCGACGACCATCCCGCCTACACGGTGAGAAAGATCCTGGACATCCGTCGCCGTGGCCGGGGTTTCCAGTACCTGGTGGATTGGGAAGGGTACGGCCCGGAGGAGCGGAGTTGGATTCCACGGCGGAGTGTCCTGGATCTGTCCCTCATCCGCGACTTCCATCAGGAACATCCCGACAGGCCGAGTGGGGCGCCAGGAGGCACCCGTTGAGGGGGGGGTACTGTCACGGTTACGGTGGTTGACAGGGGGCGTTGCCAGGCCGCGTGCGCTAGAGGCGCACACACACGCACCTGCCAACCATTACCGTGGCTAATTGCCATTGATCTCACCTGGGGGCTATTTATACAGCGGCGTCAGTGAGAGACGTCGCTCGTTCGTACTAGGTGTAACCGGTACGCTACCAGTCCCCAGGTGACATTCATCCCTGGTCCTGATCACCCTGCTACGGACTATCGGAGAGATAGCCCGCCCGTCTGCTGTTCCAGCCCCTCGTCGGTCCCGGAGTTCCGCCCGTCATCTACCTGTCGGTACGACGCACCTCGACCTCCCGGTAACCTGACCATCGCCTGTCCCCAACGATCCGTTCGCCTACTACCTGTCGGCACGACGCACCTCGACCTCCCGGTAACCTGACCATCGCCTGTCCCCAACGATCCGTTCGCCTACTACCTGTCGGCACGACGCACCTCGACCTCCCGGTAACCTGACCATCGCCTGTCCCCAACGATCCCTACGTCTCCTACCTGTCGGCTTGACGCACCTCGATCTCCCGGTCCCAGCTCCCTCGTCGGTCCTGGGGGATAACCTTCTATTGTGTTTTGTGCCATTAATAAACCCCTGTTCTTCCTTTCCTGGTCTCCGCCTGCGTTCTGGGTCCAACCTCACCACACACAGCCGTGACACCGACGAGCCAAATGTGCCAAAGAACCCAGAAGTAGAGAGACACGGACACTCAAAACAACGGAAAAAATGTCTTTACTGTAAATATCTCCAACATCAAAAACACAAACTACGCAGGGTTGGACTGGATACTTGGCGAGGTCGGAGCTGGAACACGCAGTCTCTCGTGACAGTAGTTCTCAATAACCAAGCGCCCGACGTCGGTCCTCGGCAGCCTAAAGAAGGGTAGATTAGATCGTGGGATCGATTAGAGCGTGGGGGGGGGGGGGGGGGGCACAACACTTCCATGCATTGAGGAGATCTTTAGGACCAAGTGTGGGAAGAACTCCATCACTTAGGGACCACCCTTAGTGACCACCGCAACCACCCTGGACACCATCTCTCCCCCCTACCGTCCGGTCACCGGTTCATCAGCATCCGTACAAGGACTACCAGGTTCAAGGATAGTTTTGGAGATTAATACTGCGGGAGGGAATGGGGAGTAAGCAATACAATGTACCTGTTGCAAATGGCCAATAAATATCTTGTATCTTGTATCTTGTATCTTGTATTGATTGACACAGTATCACAGAGAAGGTTTCCACCCTAATTATAAAAGTATATAGCCACTGTGAGCTAATGGGCCCACACATGGAATACACATGTGTATACACCTGTTATCTGTGCTGAAGGACTGAATTCCCTCTGCCTAATAAGAGATAAGATAAGAGATGAAAAAGGGAAGCATTTAGTTTCATTAGGGCAAAACCACATCCATAAATGAACAACAAATACATTATTAACATATTAAGTGAGGGGAAGTCATTGCGTCATTAAAATGGGGCATATCTTTAAGCAAGGATTCTAAAGTCTGGCAAAGCATAACATATTTTATGGTGAGATGTTAGAAATAGTAAATTATTGCTAGTGAAATTAAAACCATTTTGAGGCGTTTTGCCCCTAATGAGTTTCATGTAATAACATTTTATTGGTTTTCGCATAATGTCCTTTCACTAAAATTACATTTATGTTTCAACGATTGTGTTCAAGGTTTTATTTACTTACTTTTAATGAAAATTATTCCAAGTTTTGTGTTTTGTGCTTTGAACTAAAGCTGCTGTTTCAGATCTATAGCAGTGGAAAGCACTCAAACGAACGCATGAGGCTCGATCAAAACACTAGTCTGGGAGAGTACTGGTCTAGTAGACCTCAAGCTGTACTCGTAGACATTACGAAGGTCTAGTTGGGCTACATGCTAAACTTGTTGTGCTTGAAATATTCTCAGTGTAGATATTGTTTGTACAAAAGTTCACTTGATGAATGCCTCTTTTTGGATCTTTGTTTTTTGCTAGAAACATTTCACAAAGTTGTACCTCATGTTGTCATTCATCGTAGGAGACTCAAGAGTCTATGTGCTTCTAAGAGCTCATCCAGTACCCACAGGATCTAGTGTAGTAGTAGTAGTAGTAGTAGTAGTAGTAGTAGTAGTAGTAGTAGTAGTAGTAGTAGTAGTAGTGGTAGTAGTAGTAGTAGTAGTAGTGGTAGTAGTAGTAGTAGTAGTAGTAGTAGTAGTAGTAGTAGTAGTAGTAGTAGTAGTAGTAGTAGTAGTGGTAGTAGTAGTAGTAGTAGTAGTAGTAGTAGTAGTAGTAGTAGTAGTAGTAGTGGCTGGTTAGGGAATTCTCACCAGTGCACCAGATGCCCTCGAACTTTTTGTACTGCGGTTCAGATCTCGCCACTCCCACCTGCCCTAAGTATATATTATATATATATATATACAGTATATATATATATACAGTATATATACATATATATATATACTGTATATATATACTGTGTATCAGTGGTGAAGCGTCAGGGCCTTCAAGGTATTCAGAGAAGACCCTGGAACTCTCAGATGAAACAAAATAAATGAGAATGGTATCTGTGTTGTTATCTGTTATATTACAGTGTTAGGTTGATTTGTTTGTCTTTCTCGGTCCATGCACAACGCATTTGAGTGGTTTTGTGTTGGAAAAACAATTCAACCAATCAGATATTTTTCTGGGTTGCTGGGAAGAATATCCTTCAACCAAAGTATTCCCGATGACTTTGGCCCTTAAACAGAATGTGAGCGTACGTTTGGATTGACAATTTGATCAACCAATCATATAGTGATTTGTAGCCAATGGGCGTATTCTTTCAGATTTCCCCAAAGCTCAATAGGGAGCTAGAAGGTCTACTGGCTGGAGCGAGAGTGGATCTAGCTTAGTGCTACGTTGTTTCTACATAGAATTTTACGTCAAAATGGCGATGGCGAAGATGATGGGCTGTTACTTCACGACATGGACACTGCTTTACCAACTATGGTACACTTGGAAATTGGCTGCGACAAACTGATCTGCCTAAATGAGATAAGGCATAAAGTGACTCCTCCGTGACGTCTACGTCTACCGTCTAAAGCAGGGGTTCCCAAAGTTCCCAAAATCGTCATTGAAAAAAAAAAAGCCACACTCAATGTTCGTGATCGCGATTACCCCCCCCCCCCCCGTTGGACTTCACAGAAGGTCCAGTTGTGATAGACACGCTTCGCCACTGGTATATATATATACTGTATATATATATATATATATATATATATATATATATATATCTGTTAACAAAGTCTTCTCTTTTCCCTTGTGTTCCTGCTGCCCAGTCAGGGCCAAACGTACACACTCCCAGGCAGCCTGACCCCAATTTCCCACAGCCTTCTTATTAATAATAATGTAGCATACCCCACATTGTTGCTGTACTTTATCACCATTTGAGTGGAAAATTATATCAACTTTATAAGAAGATGTAGTAGGTGTCCCTTCTTGTACAGACAACCGTGTAAGTTATATAAGGAGATGTGCAAAAAGGAAACAACACCTTGAAATGGAACCCTCACAGAAACCCACACTCACTTCCTCTTACCCACACCTAAACAAAAAAAACACACGTACACACAGCAGACTTTTAATAGGATTCAGAGGACAAGGTTAGTAATCATTTTGTAATTTGTTATGATAAGAAAATACATTTTATGCCAATTTTCACTTTAACATGAGTCAATTTAATGGGAGCAATGTTTTAGTTTTTAATAAATACTTTTTGAGTAGATTTTCAGTACTCCACTGACATACAATACAAGAACTATACATACAGATGGCTATTGTGGTTGTAATATAATGGTTATTTAAGATATAGTTTATTTAGTAGAATAAACTATATGATTAACAAATATTTATGAATGAGCTGTTCCCTGGTTGTATTGATCTATATTGTATATATTATGTATTGAACATAATATATTTGCATGCCAGGCATATTTATTAACATATCCCTGGGAATCCTAGGGAAGAATTTGTGAAACCTATAGTGTTTGGTTAATTTGTAAAGGAGACTGAAAGCCACCTGAAAGTAGACCACAAAGCCTTCAACCTTAAGAAACGTTAGTAGATGAAACCAAATAGGTCCCTACATAGAAGAAGAAAGAGGCAGGCAAGATACGAGAAAGCGCTTTGTCAATCATATTTTTGGCTTCTGGGCGACATATGATGTATCTTTCATCTTTGGACCGCGTTTAGAAACCACATCCACCTCCAGCCAAGGCGGCAGATGAATCAATATGTTTCTGACTGTGGCAGCCATACCATTTGGATTGTTTTTTTGATGTTGGTATTTGATGGCATTTGAACAAATGGTTGAGGACTGGGTCGAAAAATTGTGTTTTTCTGTAAACTGTACATTTATATATTGAACAGGCAGCTAAGAGACGTAGTAGCAGTAGCATGGAACTGACAGTGGTGCTGTACACGACCGTGGAAGTGGTGATCGCCGTCGGCTGCGTCCTAGGCAACGCATTGGTTATCGGCGCCGTCTGGTCCACCAAGAGTCTCCGGGAGCCCACCTTCTACTTCCTGACCTCCCTGGCTGTGGCAGACCTGCTGGTGGGCTGCATGGCCATCCCCTTAGCGCTGGTGGTGGACAGCCATGTGAAAACCTCTGCACTAGCCTGCCTATTCTCCAGCTGCTTGCTCATCCTCCCCACCATGGCCTCCATCCTGTCCCTGCTCGCCATCGCCGTGGACCGCTACCTCAGGGTCTTCGCCCCGCTCAGGTTGGTCTCCGCCACCCTCTGGATCTAATAGATTGAGCGACAGGCCTAAAACATTTTGTGATGATCGGTGAAATCTTGTGTTGCTCAGGTACCGTCAGTCAGTGATGAAGATACGATACTCGTGGCTGGTGGTGGCGGCGTGCTGGGCCGTCGCCTTCCTCATGAGCTTCACGCCCCTCTTCGGCTGGAGCAACCAACCTGCCGCTCTTTCACCCAACTCCTCCGACTGCCGCTTCACCACCTACATATCCATGTCGTACCTGGTCTACTTCACCTTCTTCCTCTGCAACCTGCTACCTCTGGCGACCATGGCGCTGCTCTACTGCTGCATATTCCACACCATCCAGAGGAGTCTCCGGGACAAGCCGCGTGGCACGGGCCTCTCGGAGTCTCAAAGCTACCTGAGGAAGGAGAGACGCCTGGCGGCTCTGCTGTCCCTGGTCCTAATGCTGTTCGCCCTGTCGTGGCTCCCGCTGCACATCATGAACTGTATTGTGTACTTTGGCAAGTCGGTGGTCCCCCGCAGCGCCTTCTACGTGGGCATCCTGCTCTCGCACGCCAATTCCGCCGTCAACCCCGTCGTGTACGCGTTCAAGAGCCCCAAGATCAAGCGCGCCTACCTGAAGATGTGGTCGCGGGTCACCGGATGCGCTGGAGGACGGGGGTCCAGCCAGCCTCAGTCCAGCCAGTCTTTGGACAACATCGCCAGTAGCAATGACCAAGTGGACACGTGTTAAAGTCTTGGCCCTTGGATTCTATTATATTTCTATTGGAGAAATATAATAGAATTACCTATCTGTCTATCTATCTGTCTATTACCCATTACCTATCTGTTCATCTGTCTATTACCTATCTGTCTATTACCTATCTGTCTATTACCTATCTGCCTGTTACCTATCTGTCTATTACCTATCTGTCTATTACCCATTACATATCTGTTCATCTGTCTATTACCTATCTGTCTATTACCCATTACATATCTGTTCATCTGTCTATTACCTATCTGTCTATAGGCATATATCACGTTAGATTAGAAAGCCGGAAGTACCCATTAAAAATCGCTGAAGCAGTGTATCCCAAGTTCCGGTTAATACATTCACCTTGGCGGACAGTTATCGCTGGACAACATCGCTGCATAACCTTCCAAAAGTTGGTCAAGACGATGCGGTTCAACTAGTGAATGAACACTACAATGAAGAAGTCTAAATCCGAATCATACCCGTATATGCTCTCCTTGTCAAAGTGCAAACTGCAGACATACG
>CM051002.1:29119895-29147395 GCA_027704905.1 Muraenolepis orangiensis | reverse complement strand
GTGGTGAACCCCCCTGGGGTTGCTAGTCGGCAGATGTGCAAAACCACTGACACTTGAGTTTATTAAACATAACCAACTGTACAAATAATTAAACATGTGTTACCAATGATAACACATGTTTAATCGTTTGTAAGTCCACATGGACGTAGGCTATGTGTATAGCAGGCCTGTAGGTAGGCTACTTTTTTTTACCAGAACATGTGTGAGATGATTCGCATAACTAGTTTGTAAAAGGTATATATATTTTTTTTTAAATGTTTTTAAGTCAAACACTAATAACAAAAATAATACATATAAGCGTGGCCATTTTATGGCCTATTTATTACAATCAACATCCACCTTTTGAAAAACAGAAAAAACTACTAATTTCACAAGGCCCCACTCGAGACTGGGCTAGACTGGTTTTGTCTCACCCAGACAGTTTAGTTTTCTGTGTGACTAAAGTCGGGTTGACTGTGCCCAGACACTGTGACGTTAGAGATGGTCAAAGACCATACAAAGACCCGGGCACTTTGCATAAATTAGCATGTGAACTGTCGCGGTTGAAAAGCGGCTGGGCAGTTCATTAACATTCAGAATTCCACTTGGGTCCCTAATTAAGGCGAGCAGTGATTGAAATGTTTTGGCAGACCATGAGGTTGGGACTGCCAGGGTTTGGGGAGGAGAGGGGAGCAGAGGGGGGGATGTCTGAAAAGGCAAGGGAGGCCTTGATAGAGATGTTGAATTAATTAGATGGAAAATGGTTTTAAACTCTCTAGACATGGCTAGGCAGTGTAAATGGTTTACATTTTCTGACCTTATTTAAGCAAGATAAGTTTGTCTAGATGGTGAACCCATGGGGGCACTACTGCCATGTTGTGAGGCTGGGCTACACTGCCCCTTTAGAAACTAGAAACAGTTTGATTATTCACTGATTAGAGCTCGGAGGATGGGTTTGATAAGTGTATCTGGGCCCTACACACACCCACACACACACACACACACACACACACACGCACACGCACACGCACACACGCACACAGCACACACACACACACACACACACACACACACACACACACACACACACACACACACACACACACACACACACACATTCACACATAGATACATATGCTACTGCTTGGTACAAAGTTACACTACATAACCTTGTATATATGTCTGCTGGTGATCCATTTACTTTTGTTTCAGGTCGTGCACAAGACACTGCTGTACAGTCGACAAAGAAATTATTTTTCCATTGAACATATTGTTCATGACAATGTTCTCCATGATATCCTTGTTCGTTTTTATGTATATACATATATATATATATATATATATATATATATATATATATATATATATATATCGGCGTTTATTCCAATATATTCATGCATATTATTCTAATAAAGTGACTCGTGACTTTGATGGTGTTTTTCCCCAGGCTGCCACAGACCTTGGTGTCAAAAAAGAAAATGGCTGCCCTTGTATACAAAAAAAAGGTCAGTTCGAAATCTGTGCTCTTCATCGTAGTGAGTAACTCCATGCAGAACAACAAGGCCATACCTTGTCTGCTAAACTTTTCGTCACGAGACACCTGAAAGCAGCAGCTCTTTTTAACTTCACACTCGATGAAACTTTCAGAATGTGGTAACAAGAAAGATATATATATATGAATATACATACATATATATTCATATATCCATTGTGAACGTTATCCAAAGGGCTCAGATGCGGAAGAACGCGTGCGTGAGTGCGGGTGTCTCAACGAAGATTGAAAGACGACGTTCAACGGTGTCGATCCGTGTGAATTGGTGGCACGCCGGTTGGGTTTCATGGTGGAGGTCTCTCTCCCCCTCTCTCTCTCTCTCTCTCTCTCTCTGTCTTTATCTCTCTCTCGTGCTCTATCTTCGGCGCTCTCTCCGTCTATGTCTCTCTCTCCCTTGTGTCAAAATTTGGTGCCAAGAAAATGGGCATTGTGTAGGGTGCCAAGCGGAGAATCTGAATGGATGTGAAACAGGAGTGATGTCGGGGATGCAGCCCGGCTGTGCCCATGGCGATGGGGGTAAGCGGAGGTGGGCGTGAGAGAGAGAAAGAGAGACAGAGAGGAGGTGGGGGGGGGGAGGTTGTTGGCTGCCAAGCAACCAGAAGATGCCCTATCAACAAGGCTGTTGTTGACAGCAAAATAATGGAAGACAGTGTAGCCTACAGCTCGATGCTCGATGCCAACTGTAGAACGAGACCACTGACAAGGATGGAAAAGCAGGCACGTATGCAGACTCTAGAGACTAATACAAAATGTCATCATTGTTTTGGTCGGCGATGGCATATGCCGTTAACCTGATCGTCGTACATGCTGATGTACACGCCATGTTTTGTTCAGTGCTCTCTCTCAGGTGATTAGTCCGTTACAATCTCGCTTGGAATTAAATCTTGTGGTGATTTTTTAGTTGGAACAGCAATATTGTTTAAAATTGCCCGGGATTTCCTTGCTGTTGATGAAACAGACAAGGAAATAACAGAATCAACAGCATTTATGATACATATTTTTTAAAGACACCAATGCATATTGTACCTGGAGAAAGCAAAATACACCTAGTGTGGTTCTACACATTAGTAAGTACATCGATCAAAATATTGTAGCTACATTTTTTGCTAATTTGTTTTAGATACAATATTATACTAGGAAACTATACATTTTGTGTAGGCCTATATTCAATGTAAACGACACACTGCATGTATACTACATACAGTGTCCATGTAATTGAAGAAGCGTGAAAGTAACAACTTCCAGGTTTTTTAAAATCGTAAAATATTCACAACGTATTCCTCCCCACTCAGGAAACAACCGGCCATTTTGTAACTGGATGTGATTTCCTTTGACCCCCCGTTGTAACTTATTTACGACTCAACACAGACTGAGCCGTGTGACACAGCCAGCCACCCAGCCCTTTCCAGCCCTCAACGCAAATAATAGGAGTTTGAAACCAAACAAACAGGGGAAGTGACATGGCGCAACACACACACACACACACACACACACACACACACACACACACACACACACACACACACACACACACACACACACACACACACACACACACACACACACACACACACACACACACACACACACACACACACACACACACACACACACAGCCTAGCTGTAGCCTAGTGGTAGCATGCGCGCTAGCAGGCCCCTGCAGAGTTCATCTGAGGAGAGCGGACAAGGAGGAAATTAGCTAATTCTCGGTCTCTCTCTCCCCCTCTCCCCCCCCCCCCCCTCTCTCTCTCTCTCTCTCTCTCTCTCTCTCTCTCTCTCTCTCTCTCTCTCTCTCTCTCTCTCTCTCTCTCTCTGCCTCAACTTTAAGACCTCCCTCTTTTTTCTCGCTCTCTCCCTTTCCCCGCTACCCTCTCTGTACAGTACGGCATGCTTTGTCCTTTTTTTTCTTAAATATCACACACACACACACACACACACACACACACACACACACACACACACACACACACACACACACACACACACACACACACACACACACACACACACACACACACACACACACACACACACGAACATACACAAGCGCTGACTTGCATGTTTGCAAAAAAAAATGTATCCACACAAATTCCCTACACGCAATAGCATGTGGCAAAATGTTTACAACAATGCCTTTTCTCTCTCTCTCTCTCTCTCTCTCTCTCTCTCTCTCTCTCTCTCTCTCTCTCTCTCTCTCTCTCTCTCTCTCTCTCTCTCTCTCTCTCTCTCTCTCTCTCTCTCTCTCTATTTCTACAGCCAAAGCGGTGACATTTACAACAAAAAAACACCAGAAACTATATATAATATATAAAGCAGCTAAAGGGAAGGAAACGTGGCCTTACCCTACCATTCAGTGTTGTTAGCGCATAGGTTCTCACACAGAGGCCCTCGATCTTAAAATGGAGACCCTGCGCCCGTTCCCAGCATGGCAAGCCCCTTCATGTACAGAACAATCAGGGATCTGGTTCTTACTGGTTCCCGCCCCCCTGAGGAGCTGGGCCTGTGCGCCGTTCGCCGGCGGGTACGACGGCGACCACCTCTGGCGGGAAGAGACACAGACGTGGGTCTCTCCGTCACGTCGAGCACCCTCTTTCTTTTTCCTTTCACCACGGGAAGCGCATCCTGCGGTGCCCGGCGGTGTAGATGAGCGTGGCGATGGCTTGTGTTTTGGCGGTGGCTTGTGTCTCCCCGTTTGATTGGCTTTTAACCTAATGGCGCGTACAGCGCCACTACTACAAGACGACAACAACAACAATGTTCCTTCCGACAGCCAGACTGCCTTTTACTGCATTGTTTTCCGCCCCCCGCGGCAAAGTCACGTCCAATTATCAGGCTCTCCACAACCACAAGAGTGAGCCGTCGTGGTGTCTTTAAGATCTCTCATTGGTTCTAAAGTTCGAGATGACTTTATCGCGTGTGCTTATCCTAACGTACGATTACATTTCGGGGGATTTGTTTCGCCACTTGAGGCGCCTTAAGTTGATAAAAAGGCAACACGAGCAGACTTAAAGACTTAAAGACGTAAACCTTCGACGACTCAAGTCACTGTAGGTCGAAGAAAACCGTATTGAAATCCCTTAAATGTCTCATCGATAAATATATATATGTATATATATACATATATATATATATGCGCCGGTACGCCTTTATCAGAACCGAAATGGCGGCAATTTTGGCATTGCGATTCGGGACACGTGTACAATACGAAAAAAGAGGGGTAGGGCGGGCTAGTAGTCGATGACCCACAGCGAAAGGCCCGCAGTTATCGGCAGAACAGAACAGAAAAGAAAAAAAAGTTCAATAAAAAGGGCGGTTGAGCAAGGCCTTCTACGAGACTTCGCTTCCACATCCATTTGTCCCGTCGTCCCAGAGCGAGGAAAAAGCAGCACTGTGTATGAGCGAGCTAAGCTATCCCCCCCCCCCCAGCCCCCTGGCCCTGCCGGGGGGGGTGAGGGGGGGGGGGGATAGAGACTAGTGCTGTGGGCCGTGCCCTCTCTGCCTGCCTGCCCATTTCCGTCCTGCAGACAACAGGCCCCCGCACTGAGATGAGCAAGGGACAGGGCCGAGAGAGAGAGAGAGGAGAGGGAGGGGAGAGGGAGAGAGAGAGAGAGAGAGGAGAGAGAGAGAGGAGAGAGAGAGGAGAGAGGAGAGAGAGGAGAGAGAGAGAGAGAGGAGAGAGAGAGAGAGAGAGAGAGAGACTTCTCAAGGCAGTGGGAACCAGCCTCGAAATGTGCAAAAATATAGATCAAAATACCACTGAGATTGGCGTGGACCGAAGATGAAATATAGAAATGTATTTGGAACCAGCCTCAACTGAACCCGGTTTAAATATTAATACAAATATATAGCGTACAACCGGAACTAGCCCCAACCGAACCCAGCCCAAATATTTAAAAAAATTGATATAAATTACAACAGACACTGTACTCCAACCCAACCAGACTAAATGAAATAATACAATAAAACCAAGCGAGACTAGCTCCAACCGACCAAAAAAAACCAACCTGAGATGAAACGAGCTGTGAAACAAGGCCACCGCGTGGCTGACTTTGATGCGTTTGCAGTCACTAACTTCACATTACCCCCCCCCCCCCCCCCCCCCCCCTCCAGAAAAACTCTCTTTCCCTCCAGATGATGCGATCATGTCAAAGAAAGACATCTCTCTTTGCTATGGGCTCCTGGGGGGAAGGAGTGAACTAGAGCAAGAGAGAGAGGGAGAGAGAGAGAGAGAGAGAGAGAGAGAGAGAGAGAGAGAGAGAGAGAGAGAGAGAGAGAGAGAGAGAGAGAGAGAGAGAGAGAGAGAGAGAGGAAGAAGGGCAGGGAGGGAAGAATAAGTTGTGATGAAAGTAGGAGACACAAGTATACTTACACGTTATCCCCTGATGCGGCAACAGATGCATGTGCGTCCAGCTGATCTTTTTCTCGAGGCATTTTCAGGCAAAAAACGGCAGAATAACTTAAAGACTTCTCGGAGAACCCCACAGTAAAATCTTTTGTCAGCAGTTGGCATCGCTCCGAGGCACTACATGCCTTATGCTTCCCATTTTCGGTAGTCGTTCCACCTCTCTCTCTCTCTCTCTCTCTCTCTCTCTCTCTCTCTCTCTCTCTCTCTCTCTCTTCCTCTCTTTCCTCCCTGCCTCTTCTAGCGCTTATATTTTGATATACTTTGTGGAAAATAGAAAAATAGATCGAAAAACACTCCCCCCCCCCCCCCCTAACGCCTGTTTTCATTGAGCACAGGAGACGGATTAAAAAGAAGTGCCCAAAATAGACAACTAAAGAACAGAGATATCTCAATTGTTTCTATGATGCTGTGAACCATATCCAATATGCCTCTCTCTCTAGACTAGAGCGCATCGCTTTCAGTCCAACCAGACTGGAAATATTTAGCGCCAGTTCGCGTCCCTCCTCAGGCACTATCCAGGACAGCTGCCTCCGTGACGTCACTGTCTCTTCTGATTTTGGTCTCCGAATCAAAACTGTTAATTTCCTGCTCCCTATGAATATCGAAAATAAATAAATAGACATCCGGTTTCCCCCCCCCCCACGGCCGAAGTCCGAACGTCGCGTGGCGCGGAAAAAAAACATCACGGCAGAAAAAAAAATATGAAGCGATTTGATCCAGAGGAGGCTGAGAAACCCACCCGTGAATCACTGGGTCCGGCGACTGAAAAGGAGCCCTGTGAAAAAACTGCCTTTACAAATCGCTCTGTCTCCCGTCTTCCTGCTCCAGAGTGCGGGCGCTTGTAAAAGTTTCAGCTGCAGCAGCTTGGGCCAGCCTACATTGGCACCGGTTCAAAACAGCGCTGCCTGTTTAAAAAAAAAAAAGGAAAGCGAGAGGGGGCGGGAGGGAGAAAAGAGCCAGGGACCGGTCTCTGAGGCAGCACTGAGTCTCTCTCTCTCTCTCTCTCTCTCTCTCTCTCTCTCTCTCTCTCTCTCTCTCTCTCTCTCTCTCTCTCTCTCTCTCTCTCTCTCTCCTTCTCTGGGAGCCATGGCCCAGTGTCCTGTCTGTTGTCAAGGGGAGCTGTAGTGTCCCCGAGTTTTAGGCACCTAGACCAACTGAGTCTACCCCACCTGGGGCATCTAGTTCCCGGGTAGGGATCGGTATCCGTCGTCCCCTCTTCTGGTACTGACCCCTTCTCAGAAATGCAAAGATATACACAATGTGCGCACACAGAAAGGCTGCGCACACATTCATAAACAAACACAAATGCATACAAGCAGGCAGACAGACATGGGGCACAAACAAATAGAAGGTTGATACACACACCACACACCACACACACACACACACACACACAGACACACACACACATACACACACCACACATGCACATGCACATGCGTATGCATATTTGTGTCGTGTGTTAGTGTATGTGCATGAAGGTATGACACACACACACACACACACACCAAAGACCAAAACAAGCAAATTTAAGCATCACACACACACACACACACACGCACGCACACACACACACACACACACACACACACACACACACACACACACACACACACACACACACACACACACACACACACACACACACACACACACACACACACACACACACACACACACACACACACACACACACACACACACCACCACCACCACAAGACCAGCACGGAATAGGAAATACAGACAGTGGCTCTATTTCCTGGGGTTTGTGTGTGTGTGTGTGTGTGTGTGTGTGTGCTCTCACGAGGCTAGAGGCTGCTTTAGTTACAGTTCACACAAAGTTCTCTGCCCAACCTGTCCTCCTTTTCAAGCCTTTTGTGTTTCGTGTTTCTCCCCTGTCCTTCGTTCCTATGAAACCAGTCGCATTCTGATACAAATCCACAGTCACAGCAGTGTGTGTGTAGGTGGCTTTAGGTGTGTGTGTGTGTGTGTGTTTGTGTGTGTTGCTATGTGTTTCAGCATGCCACCAAGGACATTGAAGCGCAATGCAGCACAGTGCTTTGGCAATTATATGTGTGACAGGTGTGTGTGTGTGTGTGTGTGGATGGATGGATGTGTGTGTGTGTGTGTGTGTGTGTGTGTGTGTGTGTGTGTGTGTGTGTGTGTGTGTGTGTGTGTGTGTTATTGTCCGGTCACCTGGGGATAAAGGCGTACCCTGTTTAGGGTACTGTGTGATGTAATAGCATGAAAGGTATTGTAAGTGATAGCCGGGTCAAGTCCCTTTCATTTGTATAGCCCTTAATCACAGCCAGGGTCTCTAAGGGCCTCGCGAGCCATACGACACTCAGCCCTGAGCCCCTCTCTAAGGGAAAGGAAAAATGTGTCGAGTGCCAAATAATAAGGAACTGCTCGCTATTAAACCACCACAAGCTTAACATTAAAATATATAAAAGGGCTAGAAAAATAGCATGGATGTAAAGGGGTTTTTATTTTAGACGGCCGACTGGGGACTAGGTGTGGTCGATTTTAGTGGGAGATTTTAAGTTTAATTCCGGGTGTGTTTTCAGGAATGGATACTAAAGAAGTACGGGAAAACAAGAAAAAGGACCTTGGCGTGTGTCGCGTGTGCGCTGCTCCGGGGCTCCCTGTGCGGCCCCCGTTTTGTATTTCTAACCCCAGCTGCTGTCATTATAACCCGGCAGGGGGAGAGGCTCTGTGTACGTTCTCAATGTATCGCACCTGGTCCGTCTGTAGAGCGGGGGGAGGGGTGGCTTGTTATAGACCACTGGTATAGACCCCCCCCCCCCCCTCGATGAACGTACGACGACAAGATGGCCGCGTTGTGACCCAGGCCAACTCAACTGCCGCATTGGGCTCCCGTGCCGCAAATTGGCTTGGCTTCAACCGCCCCAACCTGGTGCCTGTAGATATTTTTATGCCCAATGTGATCTAGGGGGGCACAGAGATAAGCAGTGAGTGGGTATAGGATTAAGAGATGAGCTGGCGTAAGCTTGTCATGCTGGTTGGTGGTGAAACGCTGGCACATGTTGTGTCTCCACCCACACCGCCTCCCGTGGTTGCCGGTGCGTCAGGTAAAATATCTTGCAGGGAAAAAGGGGAAGCTGTTAATCACAGGTGACAGATAAAAGACGAGGATTGCGGTTCCAATCCAGATTTGATGTGCCGGGGGAGGGACATGGAACGTTTGTGGTGCCACAAACCAAACAAAGTCAGTTTAGTATAATTAATTAGTAATTACTATAGCCCAACGCAACGTTTGCCCCAACGTTTGAGTAATCAGAGAGTTAGTTCAGGACACACGCATCCTTCTCACAAGGATTTTGGATGCAAACAGTGGTTGCGAGGTCTTCCTCGTGGCCAGAGGTGGAGCTGGCTGTCTTTGGCTGTCAGAACCTGAACGCCGTCCACACGTTATGAGAGAGAGTCCAGATTGTTCACATAATGTGCTTTGAAAACCACGCTGTCCTCCAAGCTCTGGCCAAATGACTCTCAGCTGGAATAATACTTAATGGATCCGTATGTGCTTGCGCTGTCGCGTGTGTGAGACTGAGTGTATGCATTGTGTGTGCGTGTGTATGTGTGTGTGTGTATGTGTGTGTGTGTATGTATGTTCGTGGAGTATGACCTACGCTGACCACACAGATAGGTATAGGTATATTATTCAAACATATAGGCATATTATTTGGATCTATATGTCTATTATAGGTTTATTATCAGGACCTATTCCGTGGTATATTATGTATATTATCGTTGTTATTAAGACTACCGGCACCGCTTGACCCCTTTCACAATCCTGACGAATGAAGATACCATTTACAGTGCATGGAAAATGACAATCACCCTAGCTTCTTGATCTGTTGTTACCTCTCTCTCTCTCTCTCTCTCTCTCGCTCTCTTCTTCTCCTCCTCTCTCCTTCTCTCTCTCTCGCCCTCCCTCCCCCATTCTCCCATTCTCCCTCTCCCTCTCCCTCTCTCTCTATCTATCGCTTGTGTTGCAGTGAAGAAGCCTATCCCTTGCGTGGCTTGTGTTCACTTAACACATATTTCCTGGTTCCGTCTCCATTGTTTGCCCTGGCCCCAGATATGGCCCGGGCTCCGTGTTGATGATTCACCAGTCTCCACAGCGCCAGCGGGTTCACGTCCTCACCAGCGGGCTGTTTCAGCGCAGCACTACCACCACCACTGCCAGTGACCTAAAAAAACTCCTCTTCATATCCTCCTCTTCCTCCTCCTCCTCCTCCTCCTCCTCCTCCTCCTCCTCCTCCTCCTCCTCCTCCTCCTCCTCCTCCTCCTCCTCCACCTCCTCCCCCTCCTCCTCCTCCTCCACCTCCTCCTTCTCTTCCTCCCGCTGCTCACCGCTCGCAGTGCTGTTCGAAACGCCTTTTTTGTTCTCCCGTTTGCTTGCCTTTCGCATACTTAATGTCATTTCTTTCACCGCGCCCCCGGTGTTTGCACAAACGCTTTGTACGCAGGTCCCTCTCTCTACGCGACGTTACGTCGATGAATGTGTTTAGGGGGGGGGGGGGGGGGGGGGGGGGGGTTATGCTCGGGAGGGGGGGGGGGGGGGGGATGTGTTGTTGGTAGGCCTACCACAGGGTTGTTTGTCTAGTAATTCGGTCTGTAAAGATAGCTGTCTTCCCGGTAGCGAACTGGCTTATTTTCTGTCAGCGCTGCGCCGGCGATATTTGTCATCGCCGTTTTTTGGAATAATGAAAGCCATTATGGTGTTTATAAAAGGGGCAATCGGGCGGTGAGAAAAGACACTGATATGCGGTTACTGTCTCTTTAAAAGATCTTGACGGCCACTCCTCGGATCCCCCGGGGCCACTGTGGCCCTCCTTAGGGCCGCCTGCCAACTGCCGTGTTGCTGTCAAAGAGTTTCTAGCAGAAATGCCAGCAGAACCATTAGGCCCATTGTGTGTGCTGGATTAACGTGGTTAGACGAGAGGTCCACTTTCATAAACGTGTATATCACGTGGGATATATAACACATGTTTGCTGTTAATATGTTGTATTAAGCGTGTGTGTGTTTGTGTGTTTGTGTGTGTGTGTGTGTGTGTGTGTTTGTGTGTGTGTGTATGTACTGTTCTCCCCTTCTCCCGCCATCTCCACATTCAAAAGTCTTTCAACATGGTCTGGCTATTTCTACACCTATTTTACATTAATAACAAACAAAAAACATATACAAGCGCTTCCTCTTCATATGCCCCCTGGTGGCACATCTGAGCATTGCACCCAGTCATTATATTTGGAGATATTGCAACACCTTGTGGTGGCCTCAAGCTATTGCATATTTTGCTTGATGAGAATTGACACCAAAAGCTGAATCAAACTATTATCATATTGACCCTAAATCTCGTCTTTAGCAGTATTACCAGTTATTGATACCAGTCATTTCTTACCTACTGCTATTTCTGCTTCTTCTGAACGCCATCTGGGAATTTCCTTTGCTTATTGCCTTTTTACATGCAACAGTGACCAATGCTAAGGGGTGTGGGGGGTTAGGGGTTTGAGCAAGATAGCCTACCTCGTGACTCTGAGGCACACTAAAAACAGTATGACAAAACAGTACAGCTAAAAGTGCTAACATTTCACAAAAGCGCACAATCCTTCATTTTTTAAGAAGGTGAAGTAGGCCCCAGATGGCGGGTCAGCTGATAGTAATCTGATTCAGAGGATGAGAGGGTCTGGGGTGTGCCGGGGGTGTGGATGGGGTGGGGGTCTTTGTGCTTCCTTCGAAATCCTCTTACACTTGGAGTCACGTGACCTCAGTCGTCTGTGGTCAGAGAGGAGGCATGGAGGACCCAGTAGCACTTGGACCCTTCGCTTAGAAAGACGGACAGACATTGCTGCTCAGTGGCATTTGCTTGGTGAGACACACACACACATACGCACGGACATAGATGACACACACACACACACACACACACACACACACACACACACACACACACACACACACACACACACACACACACACACACACACACACACACACACACACACACACACACACACACACACACACACACAATGCCTAACACACATGCACACACAGATATGCACAGGCGCACACAGATTAACACATACGACAGACTGACATAGACGACACGCACACAGACATAGACGACACACACACACATACGCACATGCACACACAAACACACACACACAGATACGAACATGCACACATAGACACATAAACATGCGTTGTGTGTGTGCGTGTTGGCTTGCTTGTGGCTGTGAAGGCGCATTATGCTACTAACTTGCTTCCTCCTTCAGGGCGGCTGATCATCGTCACGAAGATAAGGGTCTACTCTACATCTCTAATCACTGACATCTTCGACCATGCCCCTCCAAAAGGACATCCTCAAAGAGGTTTGGATGGAGAACAGGTACAAGGGTTTATTAGACCAATGCGTTACATTCAAAGCGAGCAGCTTGAACCAGTGTGCCGTGTAAAAAAAGTCCCTACTTCTAAAACATATCCTGACAATATTCATTAAGTGTAAGAGAAGAGATCAGATTGTACTTTATTATTCCCAGATGGGAAGTTCTGGGAAAATAGGAGGTTTTCAGTTCAAAGTGGCAACTCCGTTCAAAGTGGCAACACGGTCAGTTAAAAATGCTCTGCTTCACGCATCTCCTTTATACTTTGGTGGGTTTCTACCGTGTTTCCCAAGTAGTTCTCGTCATGCCGTCCTTGTTTCCTTTTCCCGCCAGCGGCTTGGCGTTTGTTTTTTCCTCGACGGCTATTAATACTTTACAACGCGCAGTTTCCGCTGCTACGAGCCGAGAGGTGCTAAACCAATAAGTATCGGGCTTGGCTCTTCGCTGGCCAGAGCCAGAGCGGCGCTAGCTCCTCTCCCACACCCACAGAGAAGCCAGGCCTTAAGGATCCCAGTGGTGCGTGCTATCATCTCCTCTGAACCTGACCTTAATACGAAACGCCTCTTACTTCAAATAAAAGGGACTTATCTAAGGAGAGTCCGTGAAGATACAATACAGCAATTTGATGTTTCACGGCAGGGAATACAAACTGAAAGCGAAAAACAAAAATAACAATAGATAGATAGCAATAGATACCCGGTGTTTCTAATAGATCCTTTTCTCTGTAATGTGTTCTAGGTCTCAGGATGGGGCCGGATCCTCCTCGCCAGAGAAGGTAAAGTTTTATTTTTGTTGGTCATTTTCAGTATAGTCAAGAAAAACAACACTGAATACACATTTCCTTTTTAATACCTCTTATTTAGTTTGCCAACAGTTTTATCCAAAGCAACTTTGGGTCAAATATATATACTAAATAAGTCATTAAGGAGCAAGTAGGGGTTTGATGGCATCTTGCTCAATGGACTGCATTTATACAGCTCCTTTCTAACCAGTGCGACCACTCAAAGCGCTTTACAAGTCAAGCCTCACACTCACCCGTTCAACCACCGACGGCGCAGTCAGCCATGCAAGGTGACCCGCCAGCATGTCGGGAGCAGTTAGGGTTAGGGTCAGGGACACCTCGACACTTGGCTAGGAGGAGCCGGGGATTCAAACCAGCAACCCTTTTTCAGTTGTCAGACGACCGCTCTACCTCCTGAGCGACTGCTGCCCCCCTCGAGGATAGCTACAGGAGGTTAAGTTGAGGACATGGAGGATCAAACCCAGGACCAAACTGGGGGTCAAACACTCTTAATGCCTGCGCTTCACCATCCTGCCCCGGAACATGTTTTGCATTAAAAAATAAAAACCCAAGCTGTCGGGCCTGCTGTGGGACTGAACCCTGGGCTAAGGGGAACCAGGTTGAGAGTTAACATGTCAACGGAGGGTTAACTGCCTGTGTTAACGTGAACACCTCCACACCCCCCCCCTCCCCCACCACCGCGTCCCCCGTCCCCGCCCCCCCCCCCCCCCCCCCCCCCCCGTCTTCAACCTCCAGCTGTGTGCAATTACAGCTCCACAACGTTGAAGTGCTGCCAGGTTCTCTCACGGAGCGGGCTTGCTCGTTTGCTCTCCCTAAAACCCCAGCTAAATGTAAATGGAAGAATGTACAAATTGTTTAAATGTAATCATATTGAATATAAAAGCTGTCCTCTATGTTTTTAATGCGATTCGTGTCCTTTTTTGTAGTATCTTGATTGAATAGCGCCCGTCCGCGTGGGCCCTTTGAGTTGGTTATGTCGCCTTGGTTACATCCTGGAAATGTTCTGTATAAAATAAGACTCTTACTTTCTGAAACACACAACAATACTCCACCCACCCCCAACACCCTGGTTCTTTAGAAGCCTGCTCAGTGACGTGGCTGGAGAGCAGATGGCTTCACACATAAATCCTATTAACAACTTTCTGCTGATGGAGAGCCAGTGAGCCCAGAGCCTCTCGCTCTCTCTCTCATTACCAACTCCGCCTCAGCGGCTACGGATTTTCTTTGTTTACTTTGATTTCTATTCCCCACCCCTTTGGAAGAGGGAGAGAAGGGCATAAATATAGCCAAGGCCCGGAGCAGGAGGCCAAGACCATGTCTGCTGAGAAGGTAATCGGGTGGAGGAGGTTGAGTGGGGTTGTTGTTGTTGTTGTTGGTGGAAGTGGTGGCAGTGACAGTGGGTGGATGGGGAGGGGGGGGGGTTAGTGAGGGTGGAGGTGGTGGTGGGTTGGTGGAAGTGGTGGGGGTTGGGTGAGGTTGGCTGTGGTGTTGATGGAGGTGGTGGAGTTCTAGTGGTGGGCTTGAGATAGAGGCGGTGGTGGCTGTAGTGTCAGTGGGAGGGGTGGTGGTGGTGGTGGAGGTGGAGGTGGAGGTGGGTGGAGGTGGTGCGGTCGGTGATAGTGATAGCGTGGGTGTTTTTAGTGCTGAGTTGAAGATAGTCAAGTGACACTGGTTCTCAAGGTTTTTCCCCCTGCGTGGCTAACAGGAAGAGATGTATAAATCTTTGTAACAATGAGTCATTTCAAACGTCTAATTATGTTCCCTAAAGCTGTGGGGTCTAAGAGTTGGCAAACAATGTGGAGTTTATTTGGGTCGTGATGCGTTAACGAGAGACATTGGCTCCCGCCTCCAGCTCTGCAACAATTAAAATCACAGTCTAAAATTGCTGTCTATATGTTATGTTGAATGCAAGTGCCTTTGGGTAACACCATCCGATGCACATCTCAGATAGTGTATTTTAAATGAGGCTAACCACAAAGACATAAAGAAAAGCATCTTACACATAGAATCTGTGACACTGTGTTCTAAGATACTCAATTGGAAGTTGTTGTTCCAATAAAAATCATCTTTAGTTTTTTAGCACAATTTAACGATTTAGGATTTAATACATCCATGATAGCAAAGCTGAAAACGCAAACCAAAAACATGCTACGTGTGTGTGTGTGTGTGTGTGTGTGTGTGTGTGTGTGTGTGTGTGTGTGTGCGTGTGTGTGGATTGTGTGAGGTAGGGGACGGAAATAGATGTATAGGTTGAATGAGCCTCTAATTGGATTGCCCTGGCCATCTCGTCTCTGGGTGACACTTTAGAGCACCCTCACCACCACACTGACCTCCTTCTAGCTGCCTCGCACTGGCTGCCATAGTTGGTGTATCATTATATTGTAAGAGAGAGAGAGGGAGAGCAGTTTTCAGGATGTCACACTGCCATCACAGTTATCACACTTATGTTATGTTAAGATTCAGCTACAGAAATTACAAATGTTATTTTGCACATCATTTATGCTTACAGACTAACACGTTGTCTGACCACCAGGGTAAGATAGATGGAATTGAGTATGGTCAATTGCGTGGGATGAAATTAGTCATAGTTTCCTCAGCCACAAGCCATGTCTGTGGACAGTTTTAAGAAAGAGATAGCGGTTGTCTTGCTGGAGGTCATTGTGTGATATTTGAGAGGTAACGAGATTGAAATGGGCTTTAAACTTTTAAACTTTTTTTACTTTTTTTGACTCTGAATAGTGTTCAATGTTGGAGACACTAGTCAGCCTGGCTGTCAGATGTAGTACTATGGCAAATACATGTCCTCATGCTAATACTACTATGGTACTCTATGGTAATTGTAAATATGTATGAAATGCACAGCGGGAGGGCAACTGCAAAAGTTCCATAAAACAATAGACAATACAATGAAAATAGAATGAGCAGATCTGAAATTATTTTGAGGATCAAAAAGCTATCATTGTGTAGCTTAACAACGTCATGCTATGCTACAGGCATTTGCTGCTATCAAAACTAAACTTTATTTTTATTTTATTCACCGGCTACAGTTTCCAGAGAAACTGAAAAATATACTAACCATGTGACGTTTTTAAACTACAAAATATTCTATTTATTTCACTACACCACATGGAAAATTGCTGTCAGTCTTAAAAATAAAATAACTGCTCTGTCATTGTTATACAAAGTGAAATAGTCTACTACTACTACTTCTACTACTACTACTACTACTACTACTACTACTACTACTACTACTACTACTTCTACTACTACTACTACTACTACTACTACTACTACTACTAGTATACGTGATGATACAATGCTTTGGACAGTTCATTAAATAACTTTAAATAATACTTTTTTGTATCCTATGCTTACCGTGAACTTGTGATGGTGAGTTAACTCCTAACTGTTAACTTTGTTATTTGTATCCATCCATCATCTATCCATCCATCATCCATCCACCATACATCATCCATCCATCATCCATACATCTATTATCCATCCATAATCCATCCATCATTCATCAATCATCCATGCATCTCTCCAGTAATCTCAACCAAAGGTCTGTGTACACTGTTTTGTAGAAAATGTCTAGAAACCAAAGAAGAAGAAGGAAGAGTCCAATGGCGTGCCAGAAGCCAAGCCCAAGAAGACCAGGAGCAAGAAGAGCGAGGAGGCGTCGGGAGACGAAGGTCTCGCAGCACAAAGTCAGTATATACACACACACACACACACACACACACACACACACACACACACACACACACACACTCACCTGCAAGTCAAAACACACGCACACACACACACACACACACAAACACACACACACACACACACACCTGCAAGCCAAAACACAAACACACACACACACACGCACGCACGCACGCACGCACGCACGCACGCACACACACACACACACACACACACTGCAATAGAACGTCCTTTAAGTTAATACAGTGTTTCATACATATTCATATGATGTATTTATAAAACCTTTATTAACACCTTTCATACACAAGAGGTAATGTACTAATACAGAAATAATACACAATAATATAACAGAGAGCAAAATACATACACAAAGACAGCTGATTAAAAACAGAAATGCATAGATAAATTCACTTCAGTTAAAAAGTTTGAAAAAAAATAGACAATTACCACATCTGAAAGGCACTGCATAGATAAAATACCAGATAATTGTGCATACAGTAAACAATAAACTATAATCTGGTCGATAATCTCTCGTTCCATTCTGTTTCATCTCCTGCAACTCTCAAAACAACAGAAGGGGAAAAGAAGGTGAAGAAAAAGAAGGCAGAGAAAGACAAAGAAGAACCAGCGAAGGAGAAAGAGAAGGAGAAGGAGAAGGAGAAAGAGAAGAGAAAGAGAAGGAGAAGGAGAAGGAGAAAGAGAAGGAGAAAGAGAAGAGAAAGAGCCGAAGAAGAAAGCCAAAAGCCCACCCAAGAAGAAAAAGAGTACGTGATGATAACAATGATTGTATTCATATGACATTATATTTCCCATCTGGGATCAATATAGTACATCCTATCGTATCCTCAAACAATGAATGTCTTCTCCAGCATTCATACTACTAAGGAACGTCCGAAACACCAACCAAACACACACACACACACACACACACACACACACACACACACACACACACACACACACACACACACACACACACATACACACACACACACACACGTTTCCCTAAACCACGTCCACGTTTTCCAATCCCACAGGTTCGGACACCGAGGATGAGGAGGAGGACGAGGAGGATGAGGAGACGCTCAAGAAGAAGACGAAGAAAAAGACTGCGAAGGAGAGTTCTCCGTCGTCGTCGTCTGCCACCAAAGAGAAGAAGCCTAAAGCTAAAGGTACGCCGCGACACAGGCGGTCAAATTGTGTGTGTGTGTCTGTGTGTGTGTGTGTATGTGTGTGTGTGTGTGTGTGAAGGGTTGAAGGCTGGAAAGAGGATTATACGATGGCGTTGTGTAACAGCGAGTGTAAACAAGGGCTTAGCTCTCACAGGAACATATGATGATTTAACCCAGACCAGCTAAAAAATACTTCATTAAATGTTTTTAAGTGGGTGTTTTCGGACTGGATTGCTTGTCGTGGAATCTTTAATAAGCTACATAATAATAAGCTTTTTTTAATTATCTCTATTTATTAGTTATTCATTTTAAGTTAATTTGTATATATTTTTATAATTGCATATAATACTCCTCTCTGTTGAGTAACTTCGCTCACAGTTTGTATTTTGCTTGCCCCTCTTAGATGAGAAAGACTCTGAGGGAAAAGATAAAAAGTCTAAATCAAAAGACAAAGACCAGAAGAAGGAACCGGCCTCCATGTTCCTGATAAACCAAGACAAGGAAACCAAAAGCAAGAAAAAAGGTGCAAAAGGGTGTGTCTGTGTATTTGTGTGTGTGTGTGTGTTTTAGTGTGTGTGTGTGTGTGTGTGTGTGTGTGTGTGTGTTTGAGTGTGTGTGTGTGTGTGTGTGTGTTTGAGTGTGTGTGTGTGTTTGAGTGTGTGTGTGTGTGTTTGAGTGTGCGTGTGTGTGTGTGTGTGTGTTTGAGTGTGTGTGTGTGTGTGTGTGTGTTTGAGTGTGTGTGTGTGTGTGTGTGGGTGTGTGTGTGTGTGTGTGTGCATGTACTTGACCTTCTCAAATCTGTGAGAAAACAAAACCCATGAAAAATATGTATCTGGCTTGTCTCAAGTCATTATGACACCGTATGATTCTCCATTCCTCCCGATCTTCCTAAAGAAGCACTGATATGAGACATATACTATATATATATATATATCCATCCATCCATCTTCTCCCGCTTATCCGTAATCGGGTCGCGGAGGTAGCAGCTTCAGCAGGGGACTCCAAACTTCCCTCTCCCTGGCAACATCGACTAGCTCTGACTGGGGGAGATATATATATATATATATATATATATATCACTAATGTATTTCTATACCGCTGTCTCTTCCTTCCCAGCTGCTAAGCCAGACAGTGATGACAGCGAGGAGGAAACCAAGGCCAGCAAGTCGAAGAAGAAAGCTAATGCTGGACTAATGTTCCAGACCTCCAAGGACAAGGACAAGGACAAGGACAAGGACAAAGACAAAGACAAGAAAACCAAGAAAGGCAAATTCTCTTTATAAATCTCATTTTTTACGATAATTTTTACAGCATTTTCAAACTGTAAAGCCTTCCCCCCCCATTCAAAATGTTCCTTGCCTACACGTGTCTTTTCGTGAATGCTTTTATCTTTCTTTCTTTTTTATCCAAATATTCTGTATTTTTATGTTTGAATGTTTAAAATATTAAATGCATCTGTGATATTTTGTTTACTTTCTAATGCCCCTGTCCTTTCTGCATCGTTTGCTGTGAATTAATTATATTACCATACTAGCTGAGCATACAATGCTAAAATACAAACTAAATGGTTAAAAATTCAAACAACAACATACCAGCAATGCAAAAATAATTAGGTGTTGTAGTTTTTCATATGATCAACGCATGACAAAAAAAATCTCCTTTTTTAAGGAGATATTGGTGGCGGTTTTTAATAAGCGGTCGATGTTTCTCACAATCTCAGGAAAAGCTGAAGAGAGCGACGACTCCGACTCAGAGAAGGAAGAGAAATCCAAGAAGAAGAAGGGCAAGGGGAAGAAGAAGAAGAAGGTATGGCCAGCCCCTCTGGGGGTCATGTGGCTCCAATCAACTCTTAATTAGAGACACCAACTACCCTTCATTGGAGACACCTGCCCAGTAACACTGGCCAGCGCTTTGCGCAGTCTGTTCCTTCCTCGTCTTACACTACAGTCTCTCCCAAGAAAATGTGATTCATACCAAAACAGACAAAGAAACTTCTAGATCCTTCCATGCTTTTCAATTCTATGCTGGTTGTGTGTTCGTTAACTAACTTGATAAGCATGTCGAGATGAGTGCTGGAGTTGAACCTTCTCGAACCTTGAACATTTCTTGATGAAGATCGATCACCTTGACGACCTATTGTTTATAATGATGATGATGATGATGATGGTGGTGGGTGGTGGGTACTTCTTCCAGGAGAGAGCTCCGTCCCCTGAGATAGAGTTTGACAACCTGGAGGAGTTTGTGATGCTGCCGGCTCCACAGGGAGTCACGGTTAAGTGCCGACTGACCCGAGACCAGCGGGGGATGGACAAAAGCATGTACCCGACCTACTACCTGCACCTGGACAATGAGCAGAAGGTACCAGCCATCTGCTCAACTCTCTAGTCTCACACAAGTCAGTCTTCTTTGATAATGCTAATTATCTAAAGCGTCATGGCGAACAAGCTCAAATGTTCTGTCTCCCCCCCCCCCCCCCCCCGCAGAACTTCTGCTATAAAATAGTAATACTGCTGTATCTGAGATTATTGGTTCTCTAGCCAAAAATTGAATTATTTAAATATTGGATTGAGAGATTTGTTTTGCAATCTGTGCACATTATTATCGTTATATATTGTTGATTGTTTTCTGTATATTTCTTTGTTACATATTTGTTTAAATATATTAATCTTGTATCAAATGTGCATTTTTATATAATATAATAATACTAAAATATGCCATTTGGGTCAGAACTGTGAATGCATACATTCTTAGCATAGTATGTGGCACCAATGGGAATCGAACCTCTAACCCTGGCAGTGTAGTAGTTCTTAGTAGTAATACCTATGGACGGATACTTATGACTTGTGTCATACGTGTTTAACTAAAATATGTTTTGTGTTGTCTATGTGTTCCTGAAGGTATTCCTGTTGGCCGGCAGAAAACGTAAGAAGTGCGGAACTTCAAACTACCTCATCTCCGTCGACGCCACCGACCTGTCGCGAGGCGGCGAGAATTTCGTCGGAAAGTTGCGGTACCGTTCAAATTCTCCTTCTCCTTCCTTCTCGTCTTTTGCCCTCAAACGAACCGTGTCCGGTTGCTATAATGCTATATTTGTAACTCATATTTACACGTGAATACGTCTCCCCATTGTCCAGGTCTAATTTGATGGGAACCAAGTTCACGGTGTTTGACAACGCTCTGAACCCAGAGAGGGCTCTGCCGGATTTGTCCAACGCACGCCAAGAGATGGCCGGCATCCTTTACGTAAGACATTGTAAAGAGAATAAAGGATATCCCATGGAAATAATATAGAGTGATTAACATTCACATTTTGTGAAAGCTCTCAAGGTTTCTTCCCTTTGGGTCTTCCTTCTTGCCCTTCAGAGGTTCCGGGGTTAGCAGTGGTAATGTGGGCCATGTGAAACCCTTGGAGACTTTGTACTATTGTAACAGACGCCAGCCGGCGGTGCTGTGCAGTAAAGTAAACCTCACTCCCCGACAACTTAAAGATGTTCTAGTGATGAAGCTAGAGAACCCATGGGTTTTAGCTTCTGGCGTTAGAGCGCCGCCTCTCATGCCAGAGGTCGTGAGTTCCAGACCCGTGCGGGAAACTGACTGTTACTTTGGTGCCGTGACCCCGATGAGAGTGAGGTTTAAGTGCAGTAAAGTAAACCTTAATCCCGACACCTAAAAGATGTTCTAGCGATGAAGCTAGAGAGCCCATGGGTTTTAGCTTCTCGCGCTACAGCGCCGCCTCTCATGCCGGAGGTCGTGAGTTCGAGACCCATGCGGGACACTCACTGTTACACTATGACTGTCACGACAAATAACATTGACTTGACTTCATTCCCGTCCGTACCAAAGCAAACTTAACACGTTACACCTTTGACCGCCTGTGTGTTCAGGAGACCAACGTGCTGGGCATGAAGGGCCCTCGGCGCATGACCATCGTCATCCCCGGCATGGACAAGAACTGCGAACGCGTCCCCGTCCGGCCCCGGAATGTAAGCACCGCCTTGGTCACACGTTTGACCTGATTGGGGGGGAAGAGAGATGTGCAATAGGCCATACGTGTCTGGGAGTGTATGTTATAGAATAGAAAAACAACAATATCAATAATATACACGTATATAAATGCAGAATGGAGAAATGCCCGTACTTTGAGCTGAGAAAGAAATGCATTCAATACAATAATTAATCAATTAAAATCAATGAATCCCATCATCTCTCATGTTTTCTAACCTATATGTGCAAATACAAATGTATATTCTGTATCATACAAGTGACACCTACAGAAGTCTGTTTATTTTACACTTTAAGGTTACCAGGTTGATTCTTCTTGGCTTTATCTGGCCCACGTCTCACACACCTCGTGAAATTGCTGTGGTCCGTAGTCTCTATGCTGGTTGCGTAACCCCTGCTGACGGATACCGTTAACATAGCAACTCTGATCCGCCCTGCGGTTCTCCTGCAGGAGTACGACGGGCTGCTGATCCGACACCAGAACCGCAGGATGGAGAACCTGATCGAGCTCCACAACAAGACCCCCGTGTGGAACGAGGAGTCCTCCTCCCACGTGCTCAACTTCAACGGCAGGGTCACGCAGGCCTCCATCAAGAACTTCCAGGTCGTCCACAGCAAGGACTGTAAGTCATGTTATGTCCGTCTGTCTCTCTGTCTGTCTGTCTTTTTACCTGTCTGTCTGTCTCTTCATCTATCTGTCTTGTCTGTCAGATTGTCTACAGCAAGTTATGTCCGCCTGCCTGCCTGTCTGTCTGTCTGTCTATCTGTATCTCTCCATCTCTCGGTCAGCTGTCTGTCTGTCTTTCAGCCTGTGTGTGTGTGGTGTGTGTGTGTGTGTGTGTGTGTGTGTGTGTGTGTGTGTGTGTGTGTGTGTGTGTGTGGTGTGGTGTGTGGTGTGTGTGTGTGTGTGTGTGTGTGTGTGTGGTGTGTGGGGTGTGTGTGTGTGTGGTGTGTGTGTGTGTGTAGCTGATCTGTAACGTCCCGGTGTGTGTGTGTGTGTGCGTCTCTAGTGGACTACATCGTGATGCAGTTTGGCCGGATAGCAGACGACATCTTCACGCTGGACTTCAACTACCCCATGTGCGCCGTGCAGGCCTTTGCCATCGCCCTCTCCAGCTTCGACGGTAAAATCGCTTGCGAATAAAGAAGACTCATTCTGCCCTGCGGGCCCCGAGGCCCTCTCTGCCCACACTCAGCACAGACCCGCTTTTCAGAACCCCGGCTGGGTGTGGGTGGCCGCCATGGAGGACCCCCTCCGGGCAACAAGGAGCTCAGCACACTTTGTGCTGTTCTGTTTCAACAGGCCAGCGATTTGTCTCTGTTTCGAGGGGGTTTCACAATAGAAAAGAAAGGCCGAACACGGTTTATCACAGAGTGTAAAAGACGATTCTGGATGTTGCCTTTTTATTGTGCTGAAAAGCTGGCTGCTTAGGATAGGAGAGTAGTGATTGTTTGTAAAAGGGGGTGGGACTATGTTAAGCAGCAATAGAGTAGTCAATCAAAATGCAATTACTTTTTTAATTAAAAATTGACAAATCCAACTGTCTATATTTCATATGAAAAAGGAATACAAGTTGTTTATATGTTTGATTCTGCAGTGCAACAGAAGCTAACAATCTTATTAGTACTCATTTCTGTGCAAAGTGGAAATCCCTGAACAAAGCGACCAGATCACAAACAAATACAACAATGCTCTCACAAAGTGGTTCACTAAACACTGTTCAAACTGACTCGTATAAGCCAGTTTGAACTAGTATGATAATGTTTCTGGAAATTCATGTCATGTGTTTTGTAATGGTTCATAATGTGTTGTTATTACAACAGAATACTGTTTCTCTGTTTCTAGACTACTGATTACTGTTAATACTGATACTCAGTATTAGAACTATACGCAGTCAGTCCAAAAAGGAAGTCTCTTTTAACCTTGAAATATCAAATGAAATTCATTATTCTGTTCCTTGTACGTTTTTTTTATTTCATAATTTCTTATGTGGAGCGTTGTCTCTTGTAAACATTTTTTTTCATTGTACGGTGATGTTTGATGATGAATGCTTAAGCGATGACTGTATAAAAGCAACCAATACCCAATCTAACCTCTGAATGGTGCATATTTGACTAAATATAGACCAACCGCATGTATAGAGTTGTCCAAAACAGTTGTCCAGAACTCATATCTAGTCCTATGACAGCAGTGCACGCTTTGCATTTCTTTTAAACCTCCCTTATCTCATTGCTCAAACTGGATTATAATTGTACTGATGATAGAGAGAGAGAGAGAGAGAGAGAGAGAGAGAGAGAGAGAGAGAGAGAGAGAGAGAGAGAGAGAGAGAGAGAGAGAGAGAGAGAGAGAGAGAGAGAGAGAGAGAGAGAGAGAGAGAGAGAGAGAGAGAGAGAGAGAGAGAGAGAGAGAGAGAGAGAGAGAGAGAGAGAGAGAGAGAGAAAACTTCCCTCTCTTCCCTCTAAGGCAACTTTGAAATGTTGAGAAAGAATGGTGGCAGCGGCAGGGCGAAGAACCTGTTTGGGCCCAGGCTCTTGAAGGTAAGTCTGAGGTGTGTTTTCTGCCTCAACCTGTCCAGGCAGTCGTCCAAACTCGCAAATCAAATGAAGCTTGAAGAGCGCTTGACAGACGCGCATGCCCCATTGTGTGCAAGGCGCTGTACAACTGCAAAAGGAATACTTATTAACCTCTGAGCGGGGTTATTGTTCACACGTTACAGCTACAGTGCAACACAACATAGGTTGCAAAAGGACATGATGTGCCTGTTTTGGAGAGTCCGAACAAATCACAGTGTTGTTTAACTGAATGCATTTCAGTAGCACAAGTTGCAAATATAAAGGTGCCCAATAGAAGGCGCTGTTGTGAGATGGTAAAATGCTCCTGCTGCTCATGTCCAATGAAGGACATTTGCATTGTTGTATTAATAATGAAAAAAAAACTTATTTGAGAAAAGTCCCTTCAAACATATAAAGCATATGGTTAGTAGCCAAAGTATAGGCGTTTTGCTGTTAGTCCTATAGCCAGTGTATGCATGTATGTATGTATGGTGCATGTTGATATTAGTAACAGAGAGGGAAATACCTTACATTCACGAAATACATTAGAATGGAATGACCTGGCAATAAGCATTTATTGTGAGTGACATGTATCTAACACATAGCACAATATTAAAAAATAAAGGCATGTTCCTTAAAACAAACAAACAAACAAACAGTATTACTATTCAAGCGGGAAGCAAAGTTAAAGGAACAGCCATGGTAAGGAGCTGTGTGTTTATTTCTGGTGTTACAGTACTAACTTTGGGGTGTTGGGGGGGGGGGGGGAGAAGGGAGAGTGAAGTCACTGCCCCCAAGCCTGTTGATTGACGCGCACCGATGGCTCCTCCTTCGAGCTTCTTTCCCCCCTTGGTTTTCCAGAGGAGTGCGTTGATTTCATACCAAAGTCATACTTCACATTCCACTTATACTGTCAAACCGGGAGAAATATTACACACATCTTTAAGGCGCCCAAAAAACTAGTATTGGTATTGTGATTTTTTTTTCTCGTATTGACATAAATAGACGCCAACAAAATAAAAGGTAAGTCACCCGTGGAGTTTTTTCCTCTTTGTTTTAAAAGCCTTTCGGTGAACTTTTCGTGCCGCTTGTCTCGGGGAAGTTTTTAGATCATTGTCATTTTTTGCATTTTTTCTGCCGGAGCTTCCCCTCCGCGCCGGGAGGGAAGGGGAGACTTCCACGTTGATTGTCCTCTGTTGATCGTATTTGACTTTTCTCTGTCTCCTGGACTTTTGATTAAGATTTTATAAGAATAATCATTGAACGAGTAACCCCCCCCCCCTCCACTTGGGTTGACTTCATATCACTCGGTTTGACGTGTCCGCTGACAATATCCCCGAGGACCAACATGTCTCTTGTTTCTGTCCCACAGTGGATGACAAGTGGACGTGAAGTGGATCTCAAACTTAGCCGCCAGAGGAATCAAAAAAGTGACAAATCTCCGGGTAGTCACAGAGAGACAGCTTGCCTATTCCGGAGGAATAGGCAAGCAAACCTGACCGCTGATTTTAAGCGACTGCGTCCTAAAGGTAAGATACATTATATATTGACCAAATATAGTAACTTGTTGTTGGGCCAAAATAACTCATAATTTCACCACATACATACATCCATCATATTTAATAGTTTTTTTACATTTCATGTCAACATATATCACATTAATCACATTCCATGTCAAAATATAGGCTACTAATTAAAAATTAGGTTGAACATAGCAAGCATTTTCTGTTGCATTCGTCTACACATTAGACCAATTCATTTATAGGCCTATGAATCTGTGCATTTCAAATATCCGTGGGCCTTATTTGAAATGATAATTATACATCACACGTTAAGGCTAGTAGTAGGCCTATTGTAACCTTTATAGGGTCAAGGGCTTTATGTGGAGCTTTGTATTTCGTATACAACTGTGCTACCAAAAGAGCCAACGAGCGCATGTATCCGTCACATCTATTCTTTCTTTCTTTCTTTCTTTCTTTCTTTCTTCTTTCTTTCTTTCTTTCTTCTTTCTTTCTTTCTTCTTTCTTTCTTTCTTTCTTTCTTTCTTTCTTTCTTCTACACATCGGTGAGGAACGGTGCTGGATGCTTTTAGTATGTACGCCTGAAGCATGATCTATATTTGTTAAAGTCAGATCTCTCAAGTGCATGGATGTACAAAACAAAAAAACGTAATTGCGCAAATATGACCTCTGGGGAACACCTGCCGTGGTAACACGTAGATGTTACTCACCTGCCCAGCCAGGTGGTCGTGAAAGGGCTTATATTCTGATCACTGATTTCATTGGTTGACCTTTTTTCTTTCTTTTTGTAACGCTTATATAATTGTTTTTGTCTTTATAACGACGTGGGTGTTAGTCATATGCACTGTAATTACCATGTTCATCTCTCTCTCTCGACAGGTTTGGTCAAACACTAGAATGCTGTATTTCAGGTTGCTCCAAGTTTTCAGCACAGTAGTAGTAGTAGTAGTAAGCCCTGTCATGGCTGCGTCTGTACTAACAACCAACCTGTGGCTGCATTGTTGTTTTTACTTGATGTCTATATTACATTTTTCATCTTTCACCCAGCGCTTGGGCGAACTGTGGACTTGTTTGACCGTGGCTTGGGTACAGTCATGAAGACATAGGAATATCCTCATACGTTTTGAAAGATTTATGTTGAACTGTCCTATTCTATCTTTGTTTGTGACGCTTCAGATTCAGAACATTAGAACGTATATATCTTCCCACCGCTCCTCCACCACCACCACCACCACTACCACCACCACCACTACCATCTTGCAGATTCCATAATGTGGATTGTCCCAAGTGGTAATCTACCAATTTGAACAGCTTGAACCGTAGCGCAGAAGAGACAGAGACGGTCCCAGAACGTCAAGCTAGACAATAGACGGTTGAAAATGAAGAGGCCCGG
>CM051002.1:29092395-29114895 GCA_027704905.1 Muraenolepis orangiensis | reverse complement strand
CAACAATTCAAAAATGTTTATTACAAATCGTCGAATATCAAGTTGCACGTCGAGGCTGCTGTGGCGTCGCTGTAATTGCACACATTTAAAAGTTGAAGAGCAAACTTCTGGACAATGCCTTTGAGTCCGGCGATCGATGGATCGGGTTTGCGTTTGTGTTCCAGCTGAACATTTTTGATTGACAGTGTTGGTGGTCTGCCAGCCCGCCAACACTCTGCCCTCAGCTGTTGCTATTGGCCCTAACACTTGAGAAATGGGTCATTGAGTCTCTATGGCTCTCATGGAGGAATGTTTGGTACTACAGGACCAGTCGAGCTGACATCCCTTAATCCATCCGGTTAGAAGCGATAGGATACTGGAAGACACCCTTTTATTCACATAACCCCTCAAAAAAAGTAGAATTCTGCAAAATAGCTAAATGTACTAATTTGCTGAAACTATTTCCACTTCATATGAGGACTTCAAACCGGGTTTCATTGACAAAGACACAGGCTGCATACTGCATACACATATTGAGAATATCATCCTTCATGCTATTCTAAACTAGAGCATCATAAACAAGTGAACTGCAACATATGTTTTGTTTTACTGCTACTGGTCTCCACTGCCGTACAAGAACCTCACTCCCTTCCCGAACCGGCTGCTTCATCTGCTTAAACCACAAACGTTCCTTGGTATGCCTCCTAATAACCAAAACCTATAAAAAAAAACCGTATTTTAACCTTGGACCATCCTGAACTGTGGGCAGCGAAGCTAAGAGTCGGTGAGCTCGAGCAGTCTCTGAAGAATGTCTGGTATACCAGGCTGGTTCTCCATTCGGGATATTTCCCTGCTGAGAGATAGCCCTGCCAGAGTAGAAGAGCAAGGAGGCATGGGGTGGGCCGTCGGATCTTTGGAGAAACGCAGAGAGATAAGCCAGACGGGTTTCGGGGGGCCTGGGAAACAGGAGGAGAGGGAGGGGGGGGGGGGGACGGACAGCTAGGACCTAGTAGCCTGCTAGCCGCGTGCATGAATGGCGGCGTTTGAATGAGCGTGTGAGGTGCATAGCTTTGCGGCGTTATTTACATTCCTGCCGCACACCGGAATTCTGCAGCGTGGAGCTGTGGCGGCTCCCGAGGCCCGTGGGCAGGAGTGGAGAGAGGAGAGAGGTGTGGTCCTGTTCTCAGCAGAACATAAACGTTACAGTGTCATCGAGTGGGGGAAAGCCACTCCTGCCAATGGATACTTATGAGTTATTTTGTAATTACACTGTTCAACGGAACGCTTTTGTTTTGCCACGTAAACGTATCGAGTGTATATGAAACAACAAATCCCTAGTCTGACAACTGCCAGGGTCATACTTGGAAGTTTGTTTTGTTATTTTATATATATATATATATATATATATATATATATATATATATATATTTACTTTTATGTTATTTTTTTTTAAAGACGCCCTTTTATTTTGTAAGCTGTTAGTTATTTTGTGCTGAATGTAAACGTGTCTTGTCATTGAGTCAGAAAGAAAGCCAGGATCACCAATCTTACAACTGACATGCTTTTGTTTTACAATGACGTCTTTTATTTATTTTTGTACAACCCATTTGTTATATATTATCACGCACTTGTGATAATGTAAATTGATACGTGTGTGTGTATGTGTATGTGTGTGTGTGTGTCAAGTTGCTGCGGTTCGTTTGTTATTTTTAGTGTCGGCCTTAACACGCCGATGTCCTTCTGTTGTTGCTGCTCTAAACTTGGCTCTGAAGCCGCACCAATGTGTTATATATATATATATGATATATATATATGTATGTATATATATATATATATATATATATATATACTGCATATGGAATATCAGTTATCGGAATATCTCAAACAATGCCATGTGTGTGTGTTGTCGTTGTGGAATCAACTTATCGAATTCAAATGAAAAATAAAACAAAGGAAGAATTTAATGGTTACACAAGGATTCCCCCATTTAGCAGAAAATAGGATAAATTCAAAATTCGTTCAACAGAAAACAGGATTTAGTGCTTTGTGGATTAGTTTATTTTAAAGGGGGTCTGTTTCATTCTGTGTGTGTGTGTGTGTGTGCGTGGGTGCGTGTGTGTATGTATGTGTGTGTGTGTGTTGGGGGGGGGGGTTCTTGGTGGCATTAGTCTAACGGAGGTCCCATGATCGTTCCAGAGGTAGTGAAACTCTGTCATTATCAGAGCATAATGGCTCCTCTGACAGGGCCCTAATCACTGGCTGGCTCCCAGTGCAGACCACGGGTACCAGGGAGGGACGCGGGTTTGATTCCCAGCTGATGTTGCATTCCGGCAGGAACAACAACCACTGTTTTCCAGGCCCTGCGATGTAGACTCCTAAATTGGACAATCCACCGCCCACCCCCTCTCCTTGCAAACACACCCCCTTTCTCTCTGGGCTCGCTCTCTCTCCGTCTCTCTCTCTCTCTCTCCTCTCTCTCTCCCACACACACACAACACCCACTCACCACCCCCTCCTCCCATGGATGCATCGCCTTGTGTCCTTATTTGGGTAGAGGGGCTCTCTCTCTCTCTCTCTCTCTCTCTCTCTCTCTCTCTCTCTCTCTCTCTCTCTCTCTCTCTCTCTCTCTCTCTCTCTCTCTCTCTCTCTCTCTTTCTCTCTCTCTGTCTCACTGTGTCTCTGTTTCTTTCTCTTTCTCTTTGCCTTTCTCTAGCACTCTCTTGCATACTCTCTCTCTCTCTCTCTCTCTCTCTCTCTCTCTCTCTCTCTCTCTCTCTCTCTCTCTCTCTCTCTCTCTCTCTCTCTCTCTCTCTAGGCTCCCGTGCTGCCGGGGGGGGGGGGGAGGGGGGAAGGAGGGAGGGAGGAGGAACAGTGTTCGCTCCCTTTCTTAATAAGGACATGTCTGGAATTCAGGCCCTGCTCTCTCCGAAGAGTCACTCTCACACACACACACATAAACACACACACACACACACACACACACACACACACACACACACACACACACACACACACACACACACACACACACACACACACATAAACACACACACATAGACACACACACACACACACACACACACACACATAAACACACACACACACACATACACACACACACACATACACACAACACACTATATACACCCAGAACCCCACTCAAACCCACTCTCATGATGTCGAGGTCATTGGATCAACATGATTTAAAAACAAGAAACACACACACACTCACACCTAGGTCATCCGCAGCTATAACTGGACAGGAGTATACCATGCAGTTCCTTCCATCACATGGCCTTTATTTTTGTTTGTTTATCACCTCGGGCTGAAGCCAGGCAGCCACAGTTTGTCATGAAAACTACTGGCAGACTACAGGTGGAAATCATATAACAGGGCTCAAGACTGCCACCAAAATGGTGCTGCACCACCCACCACCATGCTGCTTTCTTACAGATTCTGAGGAGCTGATAGGGGTGTGTGTGTGTGTGTGTGTGTGTGTGTGTGTGTGTGTGTGTGTGTGTGTGTGTGTGTGTGTGTGTGTGTGTGTGTGTGTGTGTGTATGTGTGTGTGTGTGTGTGTGTGTGTGTGTGTGTGTGTGTGCGCGCGTGTGTGTGTGTGCGCGTGTGTGTGAATATGATACAGTAGGTCATGATAATGCCGTGAACAGCTGATTGTGGGCTGAGTAAACTGAGTCTAGCCGGCATCATACTAGGGCCAGGAAGGAGTTGATATGCGGCCCATAGCTCCAGTTCCCCTATGCCCTACCTCCTTTATTCCAGCTCCCTGTCCCCTAGCCTCCTATAGAGGTCTCCTAAGGCCGAGACGGATCACTCGATTTCCTGGTGAGAGCCGAGGCTGAGCTTTGTTTCAGTGGTGGGGTTTAACACGTTGAGAGGTCAACCATAACCAGGGAACCTCTAAACTAAAATTCTCTCACTGACGCTGGGTATATTTGTCAAACTCTCGTCAGAGTTTAGCCAGTGATTTTTCCCCACCACAAACCGCCATCGTGTGTGTGGAGAAACACTGGTTCTTGATGGTGGTTGGGACTTACTCGGTCCCTAACTGCTCTTTCTATTTTACTTCAATCATTTTAATTTTGTTTGTCATAATTAAGGATCACCGGTGGTGGTGGTGGTGGTGGAGAAGTAACTGCGAGTCAGCTGCTTCTATTTAGTTTAGTCTCTGGTCATTTATTTTTATGAAGGCTAATTAACGAAATGGGTTAATTATATACTAGTAGTTTGCTGGGATTTACTTCCGTGACTAAGACATTGGTCATGCAGTTGGTCTATGAGTTTCCAATGACCCTAAGGATAATAGCTATTCTTTTGCCATTGTTTTTATATCAACCTGGTTTTTTATACAACAAAAGCTATTTTTTTTCAATTCTTTGAAAATAAAAAAGTTTTAATTCTACCCCAATCCGTTTTTTTCCTTCACTCCGAAAGAACCACAGATTTTGACATTCGCCTTATTTATCCAACATGTGTGTGTTTTTTGTCAACATATGCAGAAATACAAAAACGTTTGAAGGAACGACCCCACAAAAAAACAAAACCCCCCAAATGCATCCTGGGAGTGTGGTGAGCTCACTGACTCTCTGAAACAATACATGTCTGCATGTGGAGCCATCCTGTAAAGTACTTACGATGTGCGCTGTAGCAGAGAGCCACGGTCCCACCGCACTGGGGACCCACTCTCCACACCACAAGCATTCTCTGAGGCCAGCTCTGATTAGTCAGCTCTTTAAACTTTACATTTTATGGAATATCTTGAATTAATTTGGACCTTTTTTTTTTTTTTAAAGGAGGAAATACAGAAGAGGAAGAGAAAGAAATTTGGCCGATTATAGGCCTCATGGTGATTAGTGTTTTTTATGTGTATAAATATAATAAAAGGGAAATCCATTTAATGGGATTCTGGACTTTTTAAGGTAATTAAGGAGGATGGGATTTGTGTTTTTCATGATTTTTATAGTTACTTGGTAGTAGCCCAAGCAGATGATCCTGAAACACACGCATGTACGTACTGGCCCAGCTCCGGGCTATTCATTTCTCATTGGAGCGTCAGCTGAACAGATAGGCCAATGTACCAATCGAGGAGAAATAAAAATGAACTTGAGCCACACTCAATGTAACAACATTCATTACTAGGGGAATCACAAGCCTGATGTCACCAAACCTGCAGTGGGGCTTGGTCTTCCTGTGCAGTGATGTGCAATGTTGTGATCAAGAACTTTTAAAGATGGTTTTTTGTTGTTGCTGGTAGTAGATTATACACCTATTGATTATAACAAGGGACACAAAAACACTTTAGGTATTGGGCTCCCTATGCAGTAGAAAGGTACAAACAAAAACAGCAATTGATGCTACATGACCATTCAACATCCAGCAAAAGTCCGCCGGATATCGCAAAACGACGTGAGGGGCGTCCTTTGGTGGTCTTTCGCTGGAGAACTTTGCTAAACTGAATGCTTGTAAAATGGAGGGGAATAGATAATTGTTCATTTACATATATACTGTACCCACATTGTAATGGTACAAACCTGGTTGAAAACCAGTAGTATTCCTTTTATAATGAATAGAGTATATTTTTTATTATAGTTAATTATAGTATACTTATAAATTATAGTCATAACCTTTAGTACCGACAGCCTCTCCCACATGCCAGTGATCTTGAGTTTTATCCACACGGAAACATAGGCTGGGCCTAGTTGATCTCTGGTTAGATGTAAAGCTCTATTTTTAGCTGTGTTTTCACCCCCCACAACATCTGCCCAATGTATAGAGTCATCGTTGTGTAGGTTCTCCAGTGCGGCAGACACGTTTAGTCTTCAGATTTGAGAAAGACAGTCTCTCTACAACGTCCAAGCGTTTGTGCATTCACGCTTGAAATCTAATCGGTTTGACAATCAAATCTCTCTGACTGTGTTTAGGTAACAGACTGTAATGCATATTTTTGAGGTTGGGTTGTTTGTCTTTTTCATGGCGTGCGAGGATGACTTCACCTATGTGTGTGTGTGTGTGTGTGTGTGTGTGTGTGTGTGTGTGTGTGTGTGTGTGTGTGTGTGTGTGTGTGTGTGTGTGTGTGGTGTGTGTGTGTGTGTGTGTGTGTGTGTGAGAGCAGGGAAAATACAGTTCATGTCAGAGCCATAAAGGGAAGATTTACAGAAAACTTTAGTCCGCCCTTGACCTGGCAACTTGCAGCTACACCTCTCCAGTGAAACACAGCCTGGTGCCCCGGGCCACACCTGATGCTAGCCCGTTAAGCCCTGTGTTTGGTAGATAGTTGCATTTGCACAATCTTAGCTGGACACGCTCTTGTGTCGGTGAGCCAGAACAACAGAACTTCCCTGTGTGTGGTGGGGAAATTTTGAGGTTTTCAAAACAAGAGCGCGAGGGTGTTGATCTTGTCTCGTGTAATCCTCCCTCCAGGTTACTCAACAAGAGGGAGGCAAGCGGGTCAATTCAATCACGGTGAACAAACACATTCAAAGTCTTAACTGAGCCATCGGACCATTGATCCAGACTAGCTTTTACACTTTTTAGACATTGTACCTCCACAAGCCCCTTTGTCAACTAGACACCCTTTACCCTAGCCTTTAAGCAGAAGGATTGTTATTCCTATTCCTTTTTGTTTTGTTACGTCTCTTTTGGTACTGATTAATCCGGTCTGATGTTACTCTTAAATGAGAAAATATGCTACAAACACAATAGAAATTGCCTTTGCATTTCTATAACGCATATACATTTTCTCAATATTTGTTGTTTTTTTATTCCTACTTTACTTTTGTATTTTTCAATTCTACTACTATCCCTTCGGAGGGAGTACTAAGCAACCATCTCATCTTTTCTCAAATAACATTTTTTGTATCTCTAAAATTCTACTACTATCCTGAACTGTTTTCAGGGACACCCACCGTTCCCCTGGAGGGACTAATAAAGCCTGATTGTGATCTCATAATTAAACTCTGTCTCTCCTCCCCCCTTCAGATTCGCTGACAGCTGGGCTCGGGGGGTCGACCCAGGGGGAGTCGCCACCATTGCGTCCAACGACTGGAGCGCCAACGGCAGCCCGGAGGATGGGCTGGACGGGGACAACGAGGAGCTGGACAAGGCCATGGACGGGGACGCCGAGGGCGTCTGGAGCCCCGACATCGAGCAGAGCTTCCAGGAGGCGCTCGCCATCTACCCCCCCTGCGGGCGGAGGAAGATCATCCTCTCTGACGAGGGGAAGATGTACGGTGAGTGGACCACTGCCGCCGGGAGGGGAGAGGAGGCGGTGGGAGTCCGAGGAGACGGAAATACGAATGATACACGATGACGCTCAGATGGGATGAGACATTGCTCCTATACCGTCCTAAAGAAAGACATGGGCGTTTGTAAAATAACTGGCACAGCACAACACTAACCCTTCCAACCCCTTCTTTAAGGAATTCATTTCCACCGGCGCTGCCACTGCTCTATAAATATATGATGTGTGCATACCTTTGGGCGGGAAAATTAAACAAACTAACACTGATATCATGTATCTCTCTCTGTCTCTCTGTCTGTCTGTCTCTCTCTCGCTCTCGCTCTCGCTCTCGCTCTCTCTCTCCTGTCTCTCTGTTTCTCTCTCTCTCTCTCTCTCTCTCTCTCTCTCTCTCTCTCTCTCTCTCTCTCTCTCTCTCTCTCTCTCTCTCTCTCTCTCTCTCTCTCTCTCTCTCTCTCTCTCTCTCTCTCTCTCTCTCTCTCTCTCTCTCTCTCTCTCTCTCTCTCTCTCCTGTCTCTCTCTCTCTCTCCTGTCTCTCTGTTTCTCTCTCTCTCTTATACACACTGCACATTGACAGACCCCAAACTTGCGTTGTCCACCAAAAGGGAACCCCCAAAAAGGAGACCAAAATCACCCAACCTCCCCCAGACCAAACCTGCCCCCGGTCTGGGTGGAGGTTGGGTCTTGGTGGGGGGGGAAGAGGTTGGTTAGCTCTGTGCTGTAAAGGCTCTGCTCCACAGAGCCTTACTGAGTTCTCCTCCTACAGAACTGAACTCCTTATCAACGAGCCCAGACCTGTCTGTGGTCTGACCCAGAGGCTGGTTCAACCAGTCCCACCAGCAGGGCTCTTTAGGGCTTGTTCTCTGGGCAACCTGGTCTCTCTGCTTCACTTTAACACCTGCCAGCTCTCTGTTCAAAACAGGTTTTCCGCCGACACCCCGGCCACCTACACCTCCGCCTTAATCGCCTGGTGTCTCAAAAACCTGCTCTATTTTAATGACCTTTTCCGACCCTCGGTGTGCTTCCTGTCAAGCTTGAAGCTACGCCACCCCCCCCAGCCACAAGGTTGATGTTTGCTCACTCACTGGCTCACGATCAACAATTAGCACAGCTTGAATCTGATTCAAGTCTGTCTTTAGAACGGCCAAGAAAGAGGGGAATAAAGATCCCTTAAATTGGTTTCCTGAATGATCGGAGATATCCATAGGGTGTTGGAATGGCTCCGTTTCCTGTGGCGTGTTCATTAAATCGCAGGTGCCGCGCATTTAATACTATGAGAGATCCTGCGTCCAGATGGATTAGTTGGCAGTAAGTGGCGGTTCATTATAACGAGCATCCAGGTGGTTGAAATTGAACACATTTGCGTGACATTATGTTGTTGTGAAAACACACAGAACAAGGGGTTGTAACTGCCTTTGGTGGAAGTCGAGTCGAGTGATTTGATGCCGACCCGCCGTCGATCAACCGGGGATCATTTTGGTTCGAGTTGGACCCGACTCCTTCCTGTTTTGGCTTTTCCACTGACCTCACCGAAACTTCCTCGGGCGGTTTGAGAAATCATAAGAAATCATCGTTTTTTTGTATTTGTAACTCCCCACTCCCCCCTTTTCTCCAAAGATTGCTGATGCTTCGTAAGCTTCTTACCCCCCCCCCCCCCCCCTCTCTTACTGTCCACGTCTCCTCAACTCAAAATGATTCCTATTTCACCGTACCCATTAAAAAAAGAAGAGTCATCAAAGCTTCAGTCATTGTCGACTGTGTGTGTGTGGTGTGTGTGTGTGTGTGTGGTGTGTGTGTGTGTGTGTGTGTGGTGTGTGTGTGTGTGTGTGTGTGTGTGTGTGTGTGTGGTGTGTGTGTGTGTGTGTGTGTGTGTGTGTGTGTAAGGGAGCATTAGTGTTTGTTAAAAACCCGCATCACGCCCGGCTGCACTCGTGCCCTCAGTCGCGTCGGCGAATTCCTCTGCGGTGATTCAGGGCGCAGGACAGAAACCTGGCGTCTCCCTTTCATCTCTCTCTCTCCCAATGGTCCGGATGTGTTCACGCGTTACCGCATACCTGAGACGACTCGGCCAGTTATGCTGATTCGGCGGATCTCTCCCGCTCGTATTCCGTTGTTTACGTCCCCGCAGAAGAAGAGAAGAAGAGAGGGGGTAGAGCGGGAGAGAGCGGGAGAGAGCGGAGGAGAGCGGGAGAGAGAGAGAGAGAGAGAGAGAGAGAGAGAGAGAGAGAGAGAGAGAGAGAGAGAGAGAGAGAGAGAGAGAGAGAGAGAGAGAGAGAGAGAGAGAGAGAGAGAGAGAGAGAGAGAGAGAGGAAAGAGAGAGAGGAGAGAGAGAGGAAGAGAGAGAGGAGAGAGAGAGAGATATAAAGAGCGGATCCCTCAGCTAACGTTAATGAGAACGGGGTTGAGTCTGCTTCCACTTAGCGATGGGCGCTTCGAGATCCAAGTCAATAAATAAAGCCAGACCTTGTTGTAGTTTTTGCGCTTCAAACGGTCATGTTTTAAAATGACACAGCAGCAGCGGCGGCATCATGGGCCCCGGCTCCACCGCTGCCTTCCAGAGACCCGGCTGAGGAAAGATGGGGAGGTTGTTTTTTTTAACGACATCCTCCTCATCTGCTTGTTAGCGTATTTACCCTTTAGATTAGCGCGCGGAGGGCAACTCTGATGAACTGTCCTAAATGACCCCCGAAGGGGCTTAGCGCGGCGGTGTCGGGACCCCCGTGGGACCAATCTTCTATTCACCATGAGAGCGTCAACGGAAGAGCCCTGGTTCAACGAGACGGACGAGCCCTGGTTCAACGGAAGAGCCCTGGTTCAACGGACGAGCCCTGGTTCAACGGACGAGCCCTGGTTCAACGGACGAGCCCTGGTTCAACGGACGAGCCCTGGTTCAACGGACGAGCCCTGGTTCAACGGACGAGCCCTGGTTCAACGGACGAGCCCTGGTTCAACGGAAGAGCCCTGGTTCTGCCTGCCTCGGTTTCTTTAACGGCAAACTGCGAGGACCCCCCTTTTTAGAGGTCGCCGACGGGTGCCTGCTCTGTTTACACAGTCATCCCAAGGTGGTGGGTGGGGGTGAGGGTGAGGGGTAGTGTTTAGTGGCTTTGGGCTTTGGGGGGGGGGGGGGGGAGGAGGGTAAAGGCAGGACTAAGAAGAAGACGAAAGGAGGAGGAGCAGAAGGAACCTTCTTAAAAAGGGCAGATGACTTCAGCCTTCTAGAAGCACCGCTGATGTGAGGTCGGGGGGGGGGGGGGGGGGGGGGTATGCAAGCCGAGGGGCTGTGCACGGTGTAACACGGCCCGCCTGGCGCTCCCAGACTCCCCGTGTCCTCAAGAAACTGGCACGTCACCCCCCCCCCCCCCCCCGGTAACCCACCATCTCTCCCTGCCTGCATTCCTAGTTACAAAAATGTTCCGGTCCTGTTTTGGGGTTCGTCCCTATTGAGGTTTCTTTAACACTAGCAGCGGTAGTGATGGGTGATCACACCTTCCCATTAACCTTCCCAACTTAATTGTTCATATGTTAAAGTTGAGATGCTATTCATTCAAATTGAATGTAATTAATTTATAAATATACATATTATACATTTATTTATCATATTTAGAAATGTATTTGTGATGTAGTTGGTAGGGGTTTTATTTAGTTCACCTAATGATTTAGATTATTTTGCTTTGACGTATTTATGATCTGAACATACCGACAAACAAACTGCGGTGGACTAAACCAAACTATCCAGTTTAACTGGACTCGAACCGCTCGCCATCGGCATGCCCTTTCAGCATTTTAGAAAATAAATATCTTATACGACTTGTTGGAAGCGACATTGACTAAAACTTCCCTCTGAGCCATCGTCGGTTGGTGGGAACAAAGCTATTTGGAGATGAGTGGGTGTCTAAAAATGTGGCCTTTCTTGTTTGGCATCTGCCCTGTCGAAGCCTGGTTCACCTGATCTGATCTGGCCTTCCAGGGGTTCTTAACGATGCAGCTGTCACCGCTGCACTGCATTCTGGGTAAAATGTCAACCAAAAAGAAACCGCGCCAAAAGTGAGACCGCATAGGGGAGGGCTCATGTTTGAATGTTGTTGTCCGGCAACCGGAATCAATATAATACATATGCGTGACAACAACCGAAACGTGTTTCAATGTTTTCATTTCCATTTTTTTTGTGTCGGTTAGTAAGGAGTTCAGAGTTGAAGGAGAGGTTTCATACATGTTGTGTTTGTGTCTGACAGACACACTCCCGCTCCCGCTGATGACGGCAGCTCTGGTCCTGGTGCTTCCCTGTCAGCCCCCCCCTCTCTCTCTCTCTTACTGAGATGTGAGGAATGTTTTTTAGTCATGGCTCAGCAGCATGTTAGCAATTTAGGATTACCTCAATGTTATGAGAAGAGGAGGGGAGGGGGAGGGGAGGGGAGAGGAGGGGAGGGGAGGGGCAGGGGGAGAGGAGGGTGAAAAGAGAGGGAAAAATAAAGTGTGGGGAGTGAAGAGAGAAGAGTGGGCTTTTTTTTTGTTGCGCGCTATCTGAGCGGGGAAGTGGAAAATTCCAGCTGACAAGCAGTAAAAAAAAAAAGAGAGAGCGAGAGAGAAGAGGCGTGTCCTGGCAGGGAAGAGGTTAAGAGTGGCAGTGGCAGCCTGCAGGGATCTGCAGAGACGAGGAGCCGTTGAGCAATCGGAGAGAGAGAGAGAGAGAGAGAGAGAGAGAGAGAGAGAGAGAGAGAGAGAGAGAGAGAGAGAGAGAGAGAGAGAGAGAGAGGAGAGAGAGAGAGAGAGAGAGAGAGAGAGAGAGAGAGAGAGAGAGAGATGAAAAGATAGGGCCTTGTAAAAAAAAAAAGCGGGAAATTATAAGAAGTAAAGTTTGTAAGTCTAAGTGGTCTGTTTGTACACTTAAACCTGTGTGTGTGTGTGTGTGTGTGTGTGTGTGTGTGTGTGTGTGTGGTTGATTACGTGTGTGCATGCACCTGTCATGTCCGTCTGCTGTGTGACCACTAGCCAAGGTTATTATAGTTTTTCATTAGTCTTTATTTTTTTCATTCGTTTTTTTATCAAGCGGGTTTGCTAGTTTAGTTTAGTTTTTAGTTTTAGTTTTAGTTTCGTTCCAGTGGTAGTTTTTGTATTTTTTGTCAGCGGTGAGATTCAAGAAAGTCAGAACAAATGTGTGTAAATCTGCTTCTGAAGTGAGATACAGATATAGTGTGCTAGGTAAACATCTAAATATCCAATAGACTCCAGACACACAGGAACACATGTATTCAACCCATTCGTCAGCCACACAAGACATTGCTAGGAGCCAGGAGAGTCTTAGGGAGCTCAATTTGGGGGAATATCCACCCAAAACACTTAGCTTATGTATGAAATCAATTGACAAAGATGAAAACTTTTTGCAATAATTGTAGTTTAGTTAATTGTCGTTTTTTTTTCTTTTAATTTAAGTCCACGAAAATGTTTTTCACACCTAGTTTTTAGCAATTTTGTTAATCAGGTTAACCTTGCCACTAGCCTGTTCTCCATTGCACCCAAAGGCGGGGCCCAGAGTCTCTGTGACCCCTATACCCCTCCCCCCTCTCCCCCCCCCCCCCTGTCAGGTCTCTACAGGTCTGGGCTGCACAGCCTCTTTACACCCTGAAACACCCAATCTTCAGCTGGCGCTGTGCAGTCCTGTTGTCTTCAGAATACGCCCTCGGTCCTGTCCCCCGTACTGGCCAATTACAACTACAGTGCAACTACACTGCAACTACAGTGTGACGCACTACAATCACAGTAAACACGTTGTTGTACTGTAGTCCTAGCGGGGGGGGGGGGGGGGGGGGGAGGCGGGCTAGTTACACTACAGTGCAACTACATTTCTACATTACAACTAGACTACAACTAGACTGCAACTACACTACAACTGCAGTAAAGCGTCACTATAACTACAAATAGAACTACACTTAAACTCACAAAGTCACACGTGTAGGGCTGTAGTTGTAGGTGGGGCAGGATAGCGTAGTGTTTGACTCCCAGCCGATAGGTTCTCATTGGAACCCCAATGTCCTCAGTCTGCCTGTCGACTAGTGCCTAGAGCAAGATGCCCCCTCACCCCTTCCTGCTCCTTAGCGACATGTGTCTCAATTCACCGCAAGCCGTCTACCGCTAAATGACTAGTGAGTAGTTGGAGCCGCACACCGGACCGAACAAACCCTTATGAATCATGGCCTCGGACCACCTGGGCTCCGACCCCGTTCCCATTCCTCCCAGGTATACAGGATGCCTTCCTGTATGATTGCATTAACAACCCGATACTGTTACGAGGGAAACCTCTGAGCCGAGGTCCATCCACGGCAAGAAAAACTAAAATCTCTCCCCTCCTCCTCAGTCAATACAAAGGAATATACAAATACATATACAAAGGAAAGAAAGAACACCCCAAACTGTTCACTGTTCTCTCTCTCGACTATTTACTACTATGATAGAGTGCTGCCCGTCATGTGAAGAAGTTGGACCAATGGTCATGATCTGCCCGGGGGGTTTGAGTTCTCCAAATCGGACCGAACGTGTCAACGATCCAACGTCGTCTCTGGGATTTTTGTCAATAATATCCTTTTAAAATTTTTTTTTTTTTTAATGTTCGAGTTTATATCAAGTCACACAATGACTTTCTTTATATTAGTAAGTAGTAAGTAGGGGGGGGAAGGGACGTTCTGTTACCCCCCCACGCCCCCATGCCCCCCGGTCCCTCCTCTCCCTGGGGGGGGGGAGGGAGATTGAGCGTGGCAGTTGGCAGGAGCTTTCGACCGCATTGTTGGGCCCAGGCAGCAGCGGCCCGGGCAGGGACAGTCGACAGCAGGTGCTGGGTGACGGCTAGGGTACTGTGGGGGGGGGGGGGGTGAGAGGGGTGTGGGTCACACAGTGGTGTTGGTGTTGTTTTGGGAAGAGAGACCACCCCTTACCCCCACCCCCCCCCCCCCCCCCACACACCCCCTCCCCCACCACTCTCCAATGCCAGGTGGCAGTTGTTGGCAGAGACAGTTATGGCTTTGTGTCTTCTGCTGGTTATACGGCATCAGCTGTCCTTCTCCTCCTGCTGGCCCACCAACTGACCCGGACCACCCCTCATTCCCACCCCTCACACCCTGCCTCCTCACCCCTTACCTCCTTACCCCCAATGACCCCCCCCCCCCCCCCTCCCTCCAAGTCCAATGGTGTACACGCGTGTGTGTGTGTGTGTGTGTGTGTGTGTGTGTGTGTGTGTGTGTGTGTGTGTGTGTGTGTGTGTGTGTGTGTGTGTGTGTGTGTGTGTGTGTGTGTGTGTGTGTGTGGTATATAATGTTAATGTGTGTCTGTGTGTATAGTATGTGTATATAGTACATTGTGTATGTGTGTGTGGCAGTATAGTATGTGTGTGTGTGTATATAGCTACATATTGTGTGTATGTATAGTGTGTGTGTGTGTGTGTGTGTGTGTGTGTGTGTGTGTGTGTGTATGTGTGGCAGTAGATGTCTGCCCAGGCTGTGTCCGCGGGCCTCAGCCAATCAGAGTGGCTAGCACAGATGTGACAGGCTCACTGGAATGTGCGGAATGCGGAGGCGCTGGAGTGGGCGTGGCCGGCTGTGGCCTGGGGGGAAGAGGGCGTGGCCAGGGCAGTATCAGCAGACAGTCCTGTTCTGCTGCTTCCAAGAGCGTGGAGGCTAGCTGGCCAGCTACAGGCTAGCAGCGGGCTAGCAGGCCGGCAGTACTTTTATGGTAATTGCAGTCGCCGAGGCTAAGGACAAGGAGAGGGAGCAAGAGTAGGAATTAGATGTTTTTTCGCCTCTCTTGTTATTATATGCGGAGATGGTGTGAAGGCTGTGAACTCATGCAGTTCCCAGAATACTGTGTGTGTGTGTGTGTGTGTGTGTGTGTGTGTGTGTGTGTGTGTGTGTGTGTGTGTGTGTGTGTGTGTGTGTGTGTGTGTGTGTGTGTGTGTGTGTGTGTGTGTGTGTGTGTGTGTGTGTGTGTGTGTGTGTGTGTGTGTGTGTGTGTGTGTGTGTGTGTGTGTGTGGGGGGGCAGTCTAGCTCAGGAGGTAGAGCGGTCGCCTCACAACCGGAAGGTTGCTGGTTCGATCCCCGGCTCCTCCTAGCAAAAACTGTCGAGGTGTCCTTGAGGAAGACCCTAACCCTAACTGCTCCCCGGGCGCTGTATGAATAGCTGCCCACTGCTCCTAATACTAGGATGGGTTAAATGCAGAGAACACATTTCACTGTATGTCTTCATGTATGTGACCATTAAAGAGGATTCAATCCTCACGATTTGTTTGTTGTTGTGTTTGTGTGTGTGTGATCTCTCATGGAAGATTCAGTCCAAATTAACAGTCCAGGCCATTATTCATAATGATAAGCCCACACATACATGCATACACACACACACCCACACACACTCACACGCACACGCCCACACGTATGTACTATGGCAGACGTTTGCAGCTCAGAATAGCAGATTGTTCTCTGTCCAACCTGTTTGTGCAGAATGTCGAGTGTAGATGTCATAAAAACCACGCTCTTGTTTTCTAAGCGCGCTGTAATTGGCAGAGGTGTCAATGAGGAAATGAATCACGCCAAAGAAAACTTCTTAACATCGTTTTCTCAAATACTTTAACAATTTAAGACATGTGATGTATCCAAAAAGTAGGTACAGGACATTAAGGAGACGCTGACCCTTCCTTGACAATTAATTCGAGTATGTTTCCCTTCGCGGGAACCCTTCCTAAAGGTCACCGTGTTGCGCGGTAACGGAGAGTTGAAGAAGCGCCTTTCAATTTGCAAGGAGAGTGCGCCCTCTTCTGGTCATACCTGGTCATTGTTAATATACAGCGCCGAAATTCGACGTCTCGCTTATATTTCAAATATGAACTTGATCCCTGTCTGACTTCTCTGAAGAGTAATACTCATAATCATTTGACCTGCTTTGGCCTGTAACTTGTAATTCGTTTATTGCCTTCTTTCCTGATCATCTATGGTTTATTATTTCAATACTGCCTGTTTAAAACAAGATGTTTTGCACAAGACTACTAGTCTTGTGCAAATCTATAATGGAGATATTTTCAATTATAGCTGTCGAAACTGAGAGAGAATATTTTGTGTTAAACTAAAACATCCCCCATATTTCCAAATATAATAATAATAATAATAATAATAATAATAATAATAAATAACAAAATAGATATAATATTTGTGTCTATTTAGACTATAAATCTATAAAGCGGTTATCAAAATATATTCAAATCTTTTCTTGTCATATTCGGTCATTGTTCATTTAAACACATTCAACCGTTTCGTTCATATTTCAACTGTTTCAAATAATGTTGTCGTGTGTTTTTTTGTTGCTACAGGTCGCAATGAATTGATAGCAAGGTACATAAAACTGAGGACAGGGAAAACACGAACACGGAAACAGGTAAAGATTGTTTGAGTGATACCACTAACTAAGTGCTATTTCCACACATCAAGCAGATTTGCAACATAATGTAGCGTCACATAATAACATAAATAAATATCATATTCATTTAAATCACAATGCACATTTTATTCTGCAAAAGCATATGATCAATTATAAATGTATCATAGATGATAAATTGATCAAATTATAGCTGCTATATCTAAAATTAATCATTTTCAAAACCAGAAGCGTTATTTGGATTGGGACACGTTTGGATTGGTATATGTCTGTGTGTTACCATAAAAGTGTGTTTGTTTGTGTGTGTGTGTGAGAGAACATAACCATAAAAGTGTGTGTGTGTGTGTGGGTGTGGGTGTGGGTGTGGGTGAACGTGCATGCTTCAATTTTGTATGTGCTCAAATGCTGTCTCGCACCATCCCCCCCCCCCAGGTCTCTAGTCACATTCAGGTGTTAGCGCGGAAGAAAGTCAGAGAATACCAGGCTGGTATCAAGGTAGGCGCTGCTCAAGGCCCCCAGGCCAGACCCACAGGGGGCGTCTCTCTTCCTCTTTTGGTTATGGCTCTTCCTCTCTTCTTCTTCTTCTTCTTCTTCTTCTTCCTCTCCTTCTCCTTCTCCTTCTCCTTCCCTCTTTCCCTTGTTTCCTCCTCTTCTCCTCCATCCTCCCTGGCTCTTCTCCTCCGCAGGTTTCTAGCCACTTGCAGGTTCTCGCCCGGAGAAAATCCCGCGAGATCCAGTCGAAGCTAAAGGTATGCGCTTCCAGAGGGGGCTGTGGGTGTGGCTGGTGGGAAATGCTTGGCTTCTTTTTAATTATTATTTATTTGGTTGCTAACCGGTTAGCTAGTGCACATCTTTTATTTTTTTTTAAGCACAAAAGCAAAAAAGTTATTTCAGATTTGGCCGTTGTTGTGTCGCTAAGGGGATAGGTCACAGGGGAGCTTTGCTAGCGACATGCATCACTCTTTTCTTTTAGGATTTATCCCATTAAAACACTGAAAATTAATGAAATCTCTTAAGGCGCTGCTTGTGCATCGTGCATGCCAACGGTTTCACCAATAACACATAACCCCGTAGGATCTATGCTCACGCTTTTAGAGGTCCGTGCAATGTGGAACCACTTCCTTGTGTCCCGCCACATTAAAAGCGTACTTAGCTGTTTGTTTGCCGAAGTCACTGACATAGTGTAATAAAGTTACACTCGCTATGACGCTAAGCTTACTGTTGAAATGATTCTCCCTTTCTTTCTTTTTGCTCATGCTCCAGTTCAGTTTATTGCTTATTTCCTTCTCCTCTTTCCCCTTTTCTTTATTTACTTTTTATCTGACTCCATCTCTCTTCTCAAATGTCTCTCTCTCTCTCTCTCTCTCTCTCTCTCTCTCTCTCTCTCTCTCTCTCTCTCTCTCTCTCTCTCTCTCTCTCTCTCTCTACTTACTTGATATATGTTCCGTTTCTTTGACATATGTTTTAATACTTTTCATAATATGAACTTAATCCCCGTCTGACTTCTCTGAAGAGTAATAATCATAATAATGTGACCTGCTATAACCTGTAACTTATTAGTTTATTGCCTTCTTTCCTGTTAATCTCTTTGTCTATTATTGCAATACTGTCCTTGTACTTGTGTGACTCTGTAATGGAGGTACTTGTATTTGGAAATATGTCTAATTGTGGCTGTCGAAACTGAGAGAGAAGCTTTCGTCTTCAACTAAAACACCCCTCCTTTTTCCAATATAATTATAATAACTTAGGAGATAGAATACAGCATGATATTTGTGTAATCCCTCTATAAACGTTTTGTATACAAAGTGCTTATCAAAATTGATTCAAAATCCATATATTCTCTATTTCCCGGACATTCACTAAATCATCCAATCTGTGAATTTGCTGATTCTATACCAGACACTTATTCTCTTCCATTGATTGGCTCTCCTGATTTAGAATCTCACCATTTACAATCCATGTATCCTTGTGTTTTGTTGATCTAGTCCTATTGAGTAGCAGTGGCTTTGTGAATACTGCATAACTCGATGATATCGAAGGATATGTGTCAGTATTTTTTAACAGATACAGCTTGTTTACTGTACCAAACAGTAGTCAGCGTTAGCTCCACTAAAAATCACTTCAACTCAGTTCACAGTTCTCACTGTAGGATTGACAGAATGTTGTTTTGTAATTTTATGAATACAAATATTATAATTTACTACTCAGTACATGAACACATCAAACTGATACCCTGTCATTGTCATTATAGCATTACAACAGTCACACTAGGTTATTTTTAGTCCATACAGTATATATCTATATTTATATAGATATATATATGTGAACACATCAAACTGATATCCTTTCAGTGTCATTATAGCATTAAAACACTAGGTAATTTTTTGTACTTACAGTGTATATACGTGTGTATATATATATATATATATATATATATATATATATATGTGTGTTTGTGTGTCTTGTTTATTTTTATTTATAATTTTTTTGTTCTTCGATATTCTTTAATCTAAATGGACCTAAATACTATATAACTAAATCAGCTTCTATGCAGCAAATTTGTTGCAGTAGCCCTAAATTCAGAATTGATTAAAACAACAATAGTCTTTTGACCTAACACCTAAGCAGTGTCAGGCCGAACTTTCGCCTGACTGTGGCAGAAACACACAGCCACGCCTGAGTAGAACACAATGAAAATAATACTCAATACTTTATTTCAACACCAACATCCTTAGGCACTATCCAGCACTAATGATTTCTCCAATTCTCGATTTCTTTTCCAATTCAGGCAATGAATTTGGTAAGTGATTTTGACTTGTGCAATAGCTTCCCCCGCCCCCTCCTATTTGCTTGACAGTGCCAGTGTTGTACTTTTTGTCCTTGTTGCTACTGCCCTCTACTGGCATGGCACTTCATGCACCGCAACGCTGCTATATCACTGTTAAGTAGTGCCGAGGACACCTCTGTGCCCTCTAAACACCGCTGTTGCTTGGCCTGCCATCTTTGTCTGTGTCCTCAGAGACAAGATAAAGGTAAGAGGAAGGAAAAACCCAAAGAGCACATTGATGAATCAATTACTGGAAAAAATTGTGAATTTACGGAGAAGCTGGCTATTGCTTGTGGGATTCACCGAAATCCATGCTTTCGTTTTAGTTTTTGTGTCGTTTTTTTAAAGACTGGATCCTGCCTATTCAAAATCATTCGTGCCTTAATTCGCTGTAGTTTGCTTGAAATTCTAATGTGATTGTACCATTCAGTTCTTGTCCGATCTTTATGTTACCAACCTTTACTTAGTCTCACGACAGCCACGGAAACAACGCTCTCATGTGCTTTTCCTCTCATGTGCTTTCTCTTGCTTTGCTTTCAACAGTTAAAATGTATTTTGGGCTTTTGTCACCTCAATAGTAGTACAAAATATGTGTTTGGCTTTTTCTAACATATTTCATTGTCATTATATAAGCTATTAAGCTATTCATTTCTGTTTTTCTCATATGTTAATCATCTGATTTAGTGTATCATATTACTGAACAGAACAGACCTTGCCTTTTCTTTTAAATTGACTAATCTGCAATGCAGTACTTGATTTGTATCATCATTCAAATCAAGTAAACAAGACTAACCAGATAACCAGGCAAGTGAAACTGTTCTGTTCCTATGGGAAGTCAAGACACTCTAGTCAAGTCAAGGCTCTGTGTATGATTTAGGAAAAGGGTTTGACCATACCTGAGGGGCCCTTGAATGACCTCCAGCCAGGTAATTCTTCCCTCCGCTCACCCCCTCCCTCTTGACCTCCAGGATCAAGCCTCCAAGGACAAGGCCCTGCAGAACATGGCCGCCCTGTCGTCGGCACAGATCGTCTCGCCGAACCTCATGAAGAGCCAGCTTCCCCCGCTGCCCCCATCCCCCTACACTCATCAAGCCAGGGTGAGAGCTTCTGGTCCTGGCCAGAGCACTGCCAGAGTTAGGGGTTGTAGAGCATTTACACTGGCAGGGTTAGAGGTTCCACTGGTACAGCATGGTACTAACACAGCCAGGGTTAGAGGTTCCACTGGTACAGCATGGTACTAACACAGCCAGGGTTAGAGGTTCCACTGGTACAGCATGGTACTAACACAGCCAGGGTTAGAGGTTCCACTGGTACAGCATGGTACTAACACAGCCAGGGTTAGAGGTTCCACTGGTACAGCATGGTACTAACACAGCCAGGGTTAGAGGTTCCACTGGTACAGCATGGTACTAACACGGCCAGGGTTAAGGGTTTTACTGGCACATCATGTACTAACACTGCCAGAGTTAGGGGTACCACTGCACCATCTGTCAGTGTATTCATTTTTAAATGTTTAATACTCTTTGTATTTCTGTTTTTTGTTTCAGTTCTGGCCTGCACCAATCCCAGGGCAGCCTGGACCTTCTCAGGAGTAAGTACACCCCATTATTAGTCCACGGCAACTGTCCTATTGGTTAAAGAGGTGAGGGAGGGGAGGGAGGGAGTGGTGGGCGTGTGGGTGATAAAAGAAGAAGAACTTTACTGTCCATCGACAACAACACCAAACCATTTGACAAACAACCACTCACAACCATCTCATTGAGATAAACGGTGCAATTGGGTTGCAAAGCTGGGGTAATTATTCTGACGGGGATTTGTAGTGCGGCATAGTCGTGGAAACCGGATGGCATGTTTAACAGATCTAATTTGTGCACATCAGGCTGGTTCTCGACCTCAACCCTGGAAGGCATCTGGGGCTCGGTCGCACCAGCCACGCGTAAGTTCCCCTCCAAGCCCGTACCCTGTTACCCCCCCCCCCCCTCCGCTCTGTGTTGTATGTTTCCTCAACTGATGCTTCACGAGCAGACACTGCGACTTACTGATATATGTCATTAAGGAACAGGGGGGGGGGGGGGGGCTTAGGTGCAGCTTGCTCAAGGATGCCTACAGCAGGTAGGCTTTTTGGGATTGTAACCCAGAACCTTACAAGGGCTGGGAGTCAAACCTTCCCTATCTGTCCCCCCAGACCCGCTGCTGCTTCATATGCAATACTTAAGCTTGATACTTGATTGAGCTTGCAATACTGGATGTAAATAAGATTGTGCCATAATGTGAGGAAATCTGCTGAATCCACACCCTAAAAAATAGAAAAAAAAGACTATATTCAAATGTAAACATACATAATCTCTTTATTTTTTTAGATATTTTTATTTGTTTGTATTTTTTACATATAAATATATATATATATATATATCAGCTGCATTGCGATATTTTGAAATCGTAAAGGGGAGGTGGACTTACGCCTAGCTGGTGCACACACAGCCGCTGACATCGGGTCTTAGCCAGCTAACATAGCGTCTCACAGCCAAAACATCTGAAACATGAAAGGAGGCCCCACGCCACATCTCAAAGGGACACGCCTCCTTTCCTCTCACTTCACCACGCTACACACGCGAGTCGTGTGTTGAGTTGTCGCTGTGTGGTTAACCTGTTGACTCTCTGTCCCTCTCCCTTCCCCCCTCGCCCCCCAACCAACAGTATCAAACCTTTTGCACAGTCCCCCTACTCCAGCCTACCTGGCCCCTTACCCCCACCCATATCAAGTGAGTATAGTACATCGTCGGACAACACGTATCAAAACCAGAGGGTGCATTTGTGTGTAGAAAGACAGAGACTGATGAGAGATACAGACAGGTGGCTGGATAAATAGAAGGATGGATGGATGGATGGAAAAATGTATTGATTGATACCTTTTACATTTACTGTTTTGAAAATGGTTGTATTGTATTTGTGTGTGTGTGTGCGTGCGTGTGTGTGTGTGTGTGTGTGTGTGTGTGTGTGCGTGTGTGTGCGTGTGTGTGCGTGTGTGTGT
>CM051002.1:29012395-29089895 GCA_027704905.1 Muraenolepis orangiensis | reverse complement strand
TGTCTCCAGACGGAGTATGCGCGCATGGAAGGGGGAAAGTGTGTGTACAGGATCCATCGCTCGCCCATGTGCGAGTACATGATCAACTTCATCCACAAGCTCAAACACCTGCCCGAGAAGTACATGATGAACAGTGTACTGGAAAACTTCACTATTCTACAGGTGAGACAAAATACCCGGATCCGTTGGGCCGGGTCGTGAACACGTCACAATATTTGCATGAACTTTTTGTCATGATAAAAACATTTGGCTTATTTACCTTCTGGGATGAATCATTTAAAGATAAGGATTGTCTTATCGTAGGTATGTAAAGGTCAGTCAGGATGGTGTAGTGATTAGGGTGTCTGACTCCCGACAAAGTGTTCATAGTTTACCTGTAGGCGTCCTTGAGCAAGGTGCCCTAATCTAAAAATGGGTGCTCTGACTCCAAATGTCTGCTAAACGGCTCAATTGTCATATGTCTGTTTATGCACGTTGACACATGTTGCATGACATGACGTGTGCTCTTTATGTCCTGTAGGTGGTGACGAACCGGGACACTCAGGAGACGTTGCTGTGCATAGCGTTTGTGTTTGAGGTTTCCACCAGTGAACACGGAGCTCAGTACCACGTCTACAGACTAGTCAAAGACTAACCCTCCCCCCTTCTCTCTTGTGAAGAGACGCCAAAGTGTGACACGATCTCTCCCCTCCGTCGGCTCAGCGATCCAGGAAACACCCAAACACTCTTAGGTCGGACTCACATCCAAATGTTTAATTCCTCTTCTTCTACCAAAAAATACACCAACAAAAAAAAAAAAAAGCGATTGTGGCGATTAGCGGGAAAAGTACATTTTCAGCCAAGAGACATGTTTTTAACGGTCAGTTATACTTTTATAATATTGAGACACAAACAGATGAAGTATCTATCACCTATGCAATGACAGCAGACGGACACCAAAATGTTTTTTTAATCGAGGGAATGAGGAAGTGGAGTTGGAGTTTGCAATGATTCTTATAGCAATCAAGGGAAAACACTAAGCAATAAGAGTATGCATAACGTCGTGAAAGAGCAGAGAGAAAAAAACACCACAGAAGAAGAGACGTGTTTTTGTTGCTGTTGTTGTCGTTGATTCAAGACAGTTAGAGACGATAAGTGCCTTTTTCTCCAAAGATTACACCCTGACTCGTCACTTTGGAGTGCTTTAATACTACCTCTTGTTTTTTTTTAAAAAGTAAACAGAAACAAGCCAGATACAAGTATATTCTGTCATTGAACAAGAACCAGTAATCAACTATGCATCATTCTGATAGACCTACACTAGATCTGTTGAGACCCCAGTCTCGCCTGCACTCACACGGGGGAAGAGATGGAGCCTTTGTATTTTCCTTTGTGTGAGATGTTTTACAAATACAATGATGGAGTTATACAGTCCAAATGTACATAAAGAAGATTGATTGTGTTGCCGATTTCGCCATATCATGTAGCCTTTCGTCTCATCCTGTTTTGTTACACAGTAGATAATCAGGTCGTGCCATATTTAACTGGTGTATTACAGTTTGGAAACGTTGTACCATTTGCTAGCCTTACTATAGCCATCCTCCCATGCTCCCCCCTCGTGTTTAAAGGGCCCCCGTTTCACAGCCAGGTGTGTGATTGACTAGCCGTTACAAGCCATTTGAAAATCCACCCTTTTGTGACATCACAAGTGGGAGTGTCCACCCCCAGAGGTATGATGGCGTGATGACTAGATCAGCCTTCCAGTTCGTGCAGTCCCCTGGATGCGCTGGTAGTAGCGGAAACATCCGTTCACACATCTGGGTGGACACGCCCCATCGTGTAAATGGCTAATCGACTAATCAACGCCACACACCGGTGGTGAAAATGGGGCCCCTCTAAAGACACAGTGCACATCATCCGTGCACTCATGGAAAGGTGGCTGGACGACATACGTGTGCCACGTTCTGCCTTATGTAGCCTAACTAAGATTGTTTCTGTACTGTGATGTGTGTCCGTGGATGCTAAAGGAATACATTGTTACGTAGGAGTGTTTCGCGGGGTACTTGCATTCACGTTTGTGATTAACTTAAACTCAGCACAGAGACCGTATCTGCTCGATGTAATAAACAAAACTAAACTATACAAGACAACAACAAAAAACGAACAAATAACTAACGGTGTGTAGTTGTTTACTTCTACATGCAGAGCCTTTAGGGACGACACCTTTTTGGTTTGTTTGTTTGTTACTAACATCTTTATACAAATGAATACTCTTTAATGGGGGGGGGGGGGCAAAATTCAAGACAAAGTTTGTCTTGGGTGTGAGAGAGAGCTACGGTCTCTGTGCTGTGGCGTGTGACCATTGATTGTTATTTATATTGTGGGGTTGGAGACGTGTGGTTACTGGTGAGTATTAGTTATCTTTCTGCAGATGTTGATACAAAATCACAGAGCTGATACCAAGGACAATGGTCCATCTCACCAGACACACCGTGATGTCTGTGAGGGTTCCCTTAAAACTTCATATACTATATATATATAAATATTGTATATATATATATATATATATATATATATATATATAAATATAATGTGTATATATATATAAATATAATGTATATATATATACAAATATAATGTGTATATATATATATATAAATATATGTATATATATATAAATATAATGTATGTATATATATATATATAAATATTATATATATATATATATATACAGTATATTGCATGTTGGAAAACTAAGATTTGGCTTTCAGTGACCTACCGGTGTTCCAGAAGCAAATGGCACTCCTTTATCAGTTTTCTCAATTTTTATTTTATACAGACAATTTTTTTTTAAATCAAAATTAATGTTTTGTTGTTGTTCTGACTCCTGTTTTATTTTTGGACTTTCAGTGGTCGCCATATGCGTCACTGAGAATAACGTGTGATCGTGTCGATGTTGCTAAAGAATAATGAGATATCTAATGTATCGTATTCAGAATGGTGTAGGCAGTTTTTTTTTCTCGTTTGTTAAATGGTGGTTTACTATCGTTTTGGTTATACCATTGTGCATTGCAATTTTATATTTCTGTTATCTTCTAAATAGGGATTGTAATCAAACAAAATGTATCTAACAATAAAAGACGCATTTGGGGCCATTTGCCCCAAAATACATAATAAATGTGTTTTTTAATTTGTTTTGTATTCCATATTTTATATTACATATTCCATTGTGCAATGGAATATGCTTATTCCCCATTCCCTCCCGTAGTATGAATTCCTACAATTTAACACTTTATACTATACTTTGTACTAAACCTGTACTATACAACACTATACTAAACAATACTTCACTATATACTGTAATAATAATGTGACTGATAGTGTCTTGTGATAGTGGCAGCACTCCTAGCAGTTCAGTAGGTGCACTGCCTATGGATAAAAACTGTCCTTGAACCCGGTATTTCCACAGATGCTGTGGAACCTAGAACTAGACCGTAGGGGGGAGAAGAGATTGTGCCCAGGGTGGTTGCGGTCCATTGGGATGGAGATGGCCTTATTCTGACATCTGGTCCTACGACAACACTTGTCAGGGCGCTCTCTGCCACGGTAGAAGTTCACCAGCCATCGTTTGTCTATGCCCCTTCTCCTGAAGCACCGCAAGGCTGGTGTGCCTTCTTCAGCATGACCTTTGTGATGTTGGTCCACACCAGGTCATCCTTACAGGTGATCTGTAGTCCCAGGAAACAGAATCAGTCATTTCCACCAGTGCGGACTGATGGTGGAGTCGGTGCCTCGTGGCTCCTGAAGTCCAAGATGAGCACCTTAGTCTTGCTGACATTCAGTGCATGGCTGTTGTCTTTGCACCATCGCATCAGCAGGACTACCTCATCTCTGTACTCTGTTTCGTCTTCGTTGCTTATCAGGCCGATGACTGTGGTGTCGTCTGCAAACTTGATAATCAAATTGTTGCTCTGTGTGGCTGTACAGTCATGTGTGTACAGCGAGTACAACCAGGGACTGAGGCAGCAGCCTTGGGCCGGTGTTGAGGGCTGGGTCCGGCGTTGAGGACCAGACTGAATGAGATGTTGTTTCTAATCCTCACCACTTGAGGCCTGCCCGTCAGGAAGCCAACAATACAGATAGGGGCGCAAGAGACCTCGGTTCCTCAGCATCAGGACCAGCTTGGAGGCAACGATGGTGTTGAACACCGAGCTGTAGTCAATGAACAGCAGTCTGACGAAGGTGTCACTCCTGTCTAGGTGCTTCAGGGCCATGTTTAGTGCCAGGGAGATGGCGTAGTCTCCAGACTTTTTTGGTCTGTATGCAAACTGGCGTGGGTCCAGGGAGTCGGGAATTGAAAGGTTTATGTGTGACATGACCAGTTCTCAGGCACTAGGCTACGCGTGAGCCACTGGATGATAATCATTGAGGCCTTTATTTATCTTTAATAATTGTATTATTGAATATGTGAAAGAATAAACCATAATAGGGGTGGTTAGATTTAAACGTGGAATGTAATTTGTAAACATTTGTTCATAGCTTTTCTAACCAGTGCGACCACTCAAAGCGCTTTACAAGTCAAGCCTCACACTCACCCATTCAACCACCGACGGCGCAGTCAGCCATGCAAGGTGACCCGCCGAGGAGCAGTCGGGGTTAGGGTGTCTCAGGGACACTTCCTCCTGAGCTTCTTGCCGCCCCATCTATTTTCAAGGCAAGGAAATCAAATATTCAATGTTTTCCTTCAAAGTAAACCACAATCTTCATCTACACAAAAAATGAACACAGAAGATCTTTGATAATGTTGAAGGCCATTGCTTCTCTGAAGCCTTCTCCGGGCCACATGAGCCGGATTAATCAAATACCATTCTCTGCTAATCCCCTTAGCTTCTTCCACCTCACAAAAAAAATAAAATGTGAAAAGTTTAAATGACAAACGTTGCACAACTCGTCGTGTCATCCATCCACGTTATGTTATGCATATGCTCTACAGTTCAGACCAGGGATGGTCTCTTTATTAACCTTTTATTGTTTGCTCGGCAGTGGGCGTCCGTAGCTCAGGAGAAATAACCGGATGCCTGTGGCCACTGTTTACTCAGGGACATGGGACGCTGGGAGCCTACACAAAGACTCTTGTTTCCTCATACCTTCTTCCTCATATCTGAATAGTTTGTTCCCGATAAGGGATTGGAACTGCTGACCAAGACAAACACAAAGGTGAAATGTGAGACATCTTAATTCCTAATTTAGTATTTTTGTGACTAGGCAGATAATCATGCAAACGTGCCCACAATTCTGGAGGTCTGAGGAAGTTCATGTTCAATTTGAAGAGGAGATAGTGGTCATCATTCATCTTGCAAAGCATTACGGCAGCATGTCTGTTTGCAGGCTGTTGTTTCTTATTTTGAAATCTTGTTGTATGGATAAGAGTAGACGGAAATTAAATGTGTTGTTATGAACAAGACAGTGAGGATGGACAGCAAGGTGGGCGATGGAATATATTATTTACAATGGAGGCCTGGCAAGTGGTAGAAACTACTTGAGAGAAAAGGAAAAAGGGGCTGAAATAAAAATATGGATTGTAATCCAAAAGTGCCCCCCTACTCAATCTAAGCATTTATATTGGAATACTGGTATTGTTCAACAATACAACAATACAACAGTGGTATTTTACTGAGGAATTCTAGTAATTATATCATATGAAGTATATAAAGCTGTTATTACACAATATTGTACAGACTATACATCATTTTGAACAATTTCAGGGGTCAGGATATAACAAAACCAGTAGAATCCTGTTCTGGATGGTATGGCTACACTCTAGTCTCACAGGCATTTCGATTTAACAGTGTCATGTTATCTTAATAGAAAATAAATATAACCTTAAAAAAGAACAACAAATAAAGTAAAAATAATTAGGGGTACGTTTGGAATCTACGTAACAATCATCTTTATGAAAAGGTTGTAGATTATTTGAATAATAAGCACGTTCAAAGTCCGTTATCTGCGTAGCCTACTTTCCAAGTGAGATAAACTCTTCAATATGACTTCCTGTTTAGAACATATTCCTTCAAAGTAAATTTCTCATATGAATCCATCGTAACGAAGTACCGTAGGCAGCCTTCATGGGTTGTAATTAACAACAGCATAACAGGTGTTATGTATACACAAGTAAATGCTTATAATATGCATACACACATGATCAGGAAGGTTGTTTTGGTCTGAAAGCATTTATTTTGGAATATGTGCTCATAATAAGACAGGTGACCTTAACGGTTAGCTACACAACTTCAGAAACCAAATATTGAATTTGTATTAATTTAATATGTTATCTGTGTGTATATATCGATTTTTTCTTATCATATTTGGCATTTAATTTGCCGAATATTTTATTTTCTTAAAGTTTGTTGTTGACTTTTATTTTGAAGTGAAGTTCCACTACGCCCTAGTCCAGCTATGTCGGGTAACTTGACACTGCTTCCTGCAGCCCTAGTATCCACTCAAAACCCAGCAGTAGAAAGTGTGTCTGTGTGTGTGTGTGTGTGCGTGTGTGCGTGTTTGTATGAGAAGTGTGTGGGGAAACCACAATGCCTGGAAACACCTCCGACTAACCTCATAACTATTAACTCCGCAACGAGCTACAAGGTTCACATTGCCCGACATAACCACAGCTGTGTCTGGTATATTCAAGGTAAGCACAACGCTTTCCCATTCAGATAGGATAGCTAACAACTAACTCATTCACTAATGTAACTCCTAGTTAGTTAATTTGACAGTCCAGTCAGACAAGAGTGTGTGTGTGTGTGTGTGGGGGGGGGGGGTTAGTATGTTATTTCACTGAAAATGGACATCTCAAATAAGCATCTCAATGGATGTTGTTTCATAGCAGGTGACATTTAGCCTGCTGAATACCGTTAAGTAATTCATGACTGGAGAAAGCGGAAGTCTTGGATGTCTACTGCTCCTCTTTCTACCTGCAGCATGTTATAGCTTATTGACCAGGGTAAGCACTTATTGTTTTTTTAGATGTAACAATATTAAATAATATTAACACAAAATAAATAATTGTAAATAATAAAAAATACAAAAAGTGGCATAATGACAAACGTTGCCAATACATTTACAGGGACGTTACTATCTATGTGTCTAGTTTATTAGAAAGATCCCAACATTTTTTTAAATGAAAATGACCCATAATATGCATGCATCCATCATTTACCGACACATCTATTCAACTACATAGGGACAGTGTCAACAGAAACCATCCGTTGCAACCAATAGTTTGTATAGCTTGTTTGTTTTTGTTTCCATTGAGAATTGCAACGAGGAACACTTTTGCACTTTTGAAGTGGTTCACACAATGCAAGCAGTTTAACTTTGTTTGGTCTGTCTCAAAGTGCTCCGAGTTATACCCTACCCATCCATTGTCCACTCCCCTTCCCAACTCCCCACCCCCCCCCCCCACCCTCTCTCTCTCTCTCCCTCTCTCCTACCTTGCTCAGCATTCTGCAGTTTATAGGTTCTACAGATTGTTATGGCAGACCCCAAATAAACTCAGGTTATGAGGCCCGTTGCTTTGTGTTGTTATTTTGTGTTGGCTGTTAAGCAATGAACTGAACCAATCAGGTTTATCCTGGCTGTAAACACATGGCATGGCTATCTGACTACATTTGAATTATGCTGTGTCATAATAAAGGATTTTGGCAATGACTTATTATAGTCTGGCTAACTAGAGATGATGGGGATACAAACATATACAAAGTAAAGGGTAAAAAAAGCATCACTTGTCACAACCAGACCACGACAACATACCGTTTTTGTATGTCCATGCTTGTGGTTAGGACTGTCCGCATTGGACTGTGTTTGGCAGCATTTCTTATGTTGTTATTTATGTATAGCCTGGGGGTCATTGGTCTATTGTTACTAATCAATGATTTAGCTGGGCTAGCGATAATCCTTACTTTACTTTGTTACTATAGCCAAAAAGCAGGAATTGTGCTCCCCTGTGACAGTGCAGATACATAGGTTGGTACACATAATTGTTCAATAGGGGCAAAGTTGTAGGTTTGGTTTTATTTGTTTATTTAATAATAAAGCAGACTTGCATCCCATGTGACCAATGTCACATGTGTCATTAAGGTGCAAGTAGGGGTTAGACCTTGCTCAAGGATGCCTACAGGTTTGTTGGGGATTGAACCCAGGACCCTTGAAGTAGATCACCCTAGTAGCCTATACTATCCAGCCCCCTGAAATTCAAACATTAATTTGTATGTATGTATTTGAATCCGTAGTGGCCCTCATCAGAAACTATAGTGCATAGACCTCAGTAGCTCTAGCTTCCTCATTTTTATCGATTTATCTAATCAAGTTGTGCAGAAACTGCTTCTCAGTACTTCCTTATCGCTATCAGATTAAAGTGAAGGTTAAAAGATTGTACGATAAGTGACATGGCACAATACAGATGGTTATCACTTCTGTATTTAACCATTGAAAGGAGTTTATAGCTTGTTACAGACTCTAGCAGCTCTTGTGACATCACTTACTCACTCAAGTTAACCTCCTGTTTCACTCTCTTTTTGACTTCAGTTTGCACCACCTTGGCACTTCCACCTCTGTTGCCACGGCAACCAGCCCAACCACCACCCAACTTGACCGTTGCCCCTGGAAACCAGCCCAGCTCCTGGTGATCCAGAGCCCAGCAGTTATGTCGGCTCCTAATCCAGTCCACTCCACACCGGTCCGCCTCCGGGTCTTCTCTCTCAACTGCTGGTCAGTGGTCTTGGCTATTGTTGAGGTTAACATCATGCTATTGTGCTGTGACATAGCGCTGAAGTGATCGCGTGTGTGTTGTTTTCTTTGTTCAATTAAAGGGGGATTCGCTACATAAGCAAACACTGTGCCCAGCGCTATGCCATGATAGGGGACCTGCTGGCAAAGGAGCAGTATGACGTCGTATTTCTGCAGGAGGTCGGTGGTGCAACGTGAATACAGTAATTTAGCAGAATCTTTACTCCTTTTTGCAAACAATTTAGACAATGTTATCCGCAGTGACTTACAGTGAACAGTAGATGTCAGTAGAGCCCTGTTTCATGAAGTTGGATTGCCAGGTTACCTGGATATGTTGAGCCCCTTTCACGCATTGATAGCAGTCTACCCCATAAATGTTCCAGAAAATGTCCTCCATTGGGGCCATGTGTGAATGGGAACAGTGATGTGAATCCTTGAAAATGTGCATTTTATACATTTAAATATTTGTATAAACAATTTCCAACCTCAATACCAAGTGACGTTTCCGCACCACTGAACACTGAATGAAAGCAGTAACATTGCAAGGAGAATAGCTTGAAAATTTACAGATTCGTCTGTCCAGATCTGTCCCCTCAGTTATTTTAGTTTTATGGCGGCGTGCATCCATAAGTGTTGCATTAGCGGCATCTGCTGGAACTGTCTGCTATGGACCCTCGCCTTCCTTAAGATTGAAATCAGCTGCTCTGAAACCGCAAATCCCGACCAGTCCAGAGAAGTCACTGGGTTCAGAGTTCTGGTTTAAGCTTAAACAAATCCTAACCTGCAGTTTGAAACGAGGCCCAGGTAGGGATTTGGGCGCTCTAAGATGCCTTTACACACACACACACACACACACACACACACACACACACACACACACACACACACACACACACACACACACACACACACACACACACACACACACACACACACACACACACACACACACACACACACACACACACACACACACACACACACACACACACACACACACACACACACACACACACACACACGATTCACTGACACAGTTCTGGATGGTTCTCTCTCTCTTAGATTTGGAGTGAAAAAGACTTTGACTCTTTGAAAAAGAAGCTTGCCAGCAGCCATCCGTACGGTCATTACTTCAGAAGGTAAAGGTTTATCTCCCTGTCCCTTAACTTTTTGAATAAGGGTTGCACATTTTATTTCCTTACTTGATCATCGACAACATATTGGTATATCCTGACAGTCAATTATTAAACATGAATGTTGAATGACTTATAGAATAAGTAGATGAATAACAACTATTTCTATGCCTATTTAACTATACAAATAAAATACCAAGAGCTACTTACAATAAAGTCCAAACTCCAGAGCAAGCCGAAAACAAACATACTTCCTATATCCAGTGTGTAGGCAGCTAGTCGGCTAATGGCAGGCTTTTCCCCACAGCCGACATCCTGTCAGCCAGAGTAATTAACCGCTAGCATTGCTCTATTTAATCATACTTGGTAATGTTTGTCTGTTATGCTATTCACAGTAAGACCGCAAAACATTTTGAAGGTCGAGTTAATTTGATTTGTATAGCCCTTAATCCCCGTTGCAGTCTTAAAGGGCTTCACATGCCACATATTTACAACACTCCCCAAAACCCTTAGCCCCCACTAAGGGCAATAAAAAAACTCCCTTGGAGGAAGAAATCTTGAGAAGAAACGCTATGGGGGATCCCTCCTTCCAGGGATGGTTCAGGAGTGTAATGTGTGCCATAAGTCCACAGTACAAATAGTAAAATGAGAATATAATTAGTGTGTGGTGCTGGCCGGGTTCCTTCAGGTGGGGATCACAGCGGCACACTGGAAAACAGAAGCAGACATGTAGAGAACCTCTAGTCGAGTATCTATCGGCAGCAGGGGTAGGCTAGTGCTGGATAACGGGTCGATTTAGCTGTAATGAGAGCTGAGGGGCACTCCTAGGAGCCAAATAACAATGTAAAAAGGTATTCTTTAAGTTTAGATATAAATATTTAAACAGAGTGTGCATCCCCGATTACCAATAGGCCGCTCGGTAGAGAACGCTCTATTCCCTGCTCTTATAAATATGAAGGCATTTTAAAGGCTTCTCTGAAATCTATTCCAAGCCACATTTTATTAATCTAATACCATTTTCTGCTAATTCCTTTTTTACTTGTTTCCATACACACACTTAAATTGGCAATGTTGAAATGACCAGAGTTTGCCCACCTTAACCTTTTATTGTTTGATTCTGCCATCTGCCATCCTATACTGGGTTTGATTTCCCCTAATGTCTGCAATGTCTACCTTTACGCATCCTTGAGCGAGATGCATAAACCCTACCTGCTCCTTCGTGAACTGTATCAGAATTTACTTTCCTTAAAAAACAAATCACCAGGTGTTAGTTCCGTCTTTCTCAATGATAACTAAGGTAGGCGGCAGACATTGGGGATCGACCGTGGTATGTTTTTGTTTCGGAGTGCGTTTCTTCTGTGCCCACTGTTGCTGTGGCTCCACAGCTGGTACACAGGCTATCTGATGGAAGACTTGTAACTTCGGCCCCTTTCTTCTTCTTGTCTTTCCCCAGCGGAGTGATCGGCAGCGGGCTGGCTATCTTCTCCAAGCACAGGATCCAGGACACCTTCCGCTACTGCTTCTCCCTCAATGGTTACCCCTACATGGTAAACCACCGAGAGAGGGAGCTTAATGCATCCAATATACATTTCACCACAGAGTCACTCCAAAGCTTTGAGTTGTAAAATGAATCCCACTATTTACTATATACCGCCTACACAAAGGCTCCTTGTTTCCTCATACAATATACAAGATACAAGGTATGTATTGGCCTTGTTTAAGTACAATGGCATGTTTACTTCCCATTCCCTCCCGCAATATACATCTTTAAAACAATACCATTAAAATACTATATATAATTAAAATGAACATCAAAAGATGATGGATGATATGTGTTGAATTGTGGAAAAATATTTAAAAGCATTTAAAGTGCCAGTAGTGCAGCGGCATCATGAATACAGTGCAGTGCAGTACAGTGCAGTACAGTGTAGTACAGTGTAGTACAGTGCAGTACAGTGCAGTACAGTGCAGTACAGTGTAGTACAGTGCAGTACAGTGTAGTACAGTGCAGTACAGTGCAGTACAGTGCAGTACAGTGCAGTACAGTGCAGTACAGTGCAGTACAGTGCAGTACAGTGCAATAACTGCGTGATGAGTCCAGAAAGTCCAGCAAAGTATGATGGTGTAATGTTAATGACAATGTTATGATGGTGGCAGCACTCCTAGCAGTTCAGTAGGCGCACTGCCTGTGGGTAAAAACTATCTTTGAACCTGGTAGAACCCTTTGAACCCATAAGGGTGAAATGTTATAATCCTGCTGGGGTAATGCAAGACTGCATTCTATCCTCCGGTGTGACACGCCCAAGGCATCCCAGTGTGTTAGGCAGAAAAACATGCACACTTGCAAATGTTCAAGTTCATGTTCAAGCTGTTGTTTTTCTCTGTATTTCAAAATTATTTTAATATTATTTTTATGAGCTTAAGAGTAGACTGAAATGACATTAATGTGTTGTTATGGACAGCAAAGTGGGTTAAAAGAGAGAGGGAATGTTATTTTATTTATCTTTTTTAACCAGGCAAGTCATTAATCACAAATTATCCTTTACAATGGCAGCCTGGCAAGTGGAAGAAACCACTTGAGAGAAAATTGCTAAGAATATGAAAACGCAGACGACATGACATGTATAGTGAGTGCATAGGTCAGATTCAAACCTCAGTCACTATTACCCCAATTGCTCACACGGTCAGCGCACTAGCGGGGTTGAGCCACTGGGCTGCCCTGCACCTGCCTGCAGGTGCTACTACCGTGGTTGTTTGGCCCCCTGCTGCAGATCCAACATGGGGACTGGTTCGGCGGTAAGGCGGTGGGGATGGCCGTCCTGAACATCGGCAACACCACGGCCCACGTCTACGTCACGCACGTGAGTCTTCGTTGAGCCCTTAATCACAGCTGTCTCACCACTACCACCCCACACACACACACACACACACACACAAAACTGGACGCCTGCGCTATTACGGTTGCCGCGATTTTCCTCACTGTGGTATGTCACAAGAGGTGGAAATAATAATAACAGAAGAATAGACAACGGTATCGGTGTAATTCTGGTAAATATGGTTCACTGAAGTCATACTTCTCTCTGTTGCTGTTGTTGCAAATGATTAAACGTGTGAGAGCGTGTGCCATTTAATGTGTACCCATTTAATGTATGACATGGAATGTCGTGCTTATCAGCTTGGAAATCACTCAAGAATCGTTCCACTGGTTTTGGTGCCAGCCACCACATGTTATCCGTCGTTCTTCCTGATCATCACGGAGGGTGTATGATTTTATTTTGTTTTTTTTGCCACCGAGCGGGAATCGAATCCCTAAACCCTAGCCATGCTTTAGTTGAGCTTCACAGGACCAAGTGCTTTAGTTATGGGAGCTGGATGCAACGGATGACCCACTGGGAGAACTTGGAGCAAAACTGAATGTAGTCCCCCTGTAACAACAATCAGAGACAACGGCGGGGGGGGGGGGGATGGGGAACAACCCTGCTGTGTTATACTCGGAGCAAAGCCCTCAGAAAAATAATCTCAAAACTATCCCATCTCCACCTCATGTGGCTCCATTATTAACCGAAAAATACACAAAATACACACACACACATAACTGGGAAAATGGACCAGAACCAAAGCTTTATTTAATAAGGGAACCCCACGAATATATTTTGTACACAAAAGAAAATATCTTAAATATTATTATTATCATTATCATGATATTATTGTTCCTGTGGGAACCGATGATAGTCACACAGAGCAATCAAGGTACTAAAACAACACTTTGCTGAAGCGTATGCACTGTGCAGTCAAAATGGCATAACTCTATTAGTGGTCCACTGTGTCCATTGACTGAGTGAAGGACAACACTGTTGGTTCTGCACTGTGAAAGTGATTCTCAGGGCCGATGGCATACCTCCAAACAGGTCTAACGGTGTCTTTCCCTCCCCTCTGTTACACAACTGGCCCGCCCTGCATTCCTCAGTGACACGCCCTCACGCAACTGACACCCTGAGTCGCACAGCCTCCAGGCCAACCTTTTCGACCTTGTCTTGGCCCTCCCACGGCCATCTCTGTTGAGCTCGGCCCGTTTGACGCTCCGCCCTATAGTCGAAACGCACCTGACTGTATTTGTTTGTTTTGACCAAACACATAGTCATGTTTGTACTATTTTTAGGGAAGGTGGAACTACCCCCCCTCCCCTCCATGAAGAACTATTGATTTATGGGTTGACTTTTGTGTTTTTCCACTTTTAAGTAGATTATTCTGTCATTTTGTCTCTTATCGAAAGTTATAAAAAAGTGTGTGTGTGTGTGTGTGTAGTTGCATGCAGAGTACAGCAGGGAGAAGGACTCCTATCTGCCCCATCGGGTCGTACAGGCCTGGGAGCTGCAGCAGTTCATCCGGTACAGAAACACACACACACACACACACACACACACACACACACACACACACACACACACACACACACACACACACACACACACACACACACACACACACACACACACACACACACACACACACACACACACACACACACACACACACACACACACACACACACACACACACACAAAAGTGCTCAATAACTAAGTTATTGTTGGATCTTTTCATAAAACATCAAAACAGGGACTTGACCATGAGTCCATGAGACTGTAGGTGTCATGAAGCTGGTGCTGTTTTTGAAGACTGTGGTCTCCTCAGCTATACGTCAGCTGAAGCGGATGTGGTGATCCTAGCGGGGGATTTCAACATGCACCCTATGGACCTCGGGAACCGCTTGCTGAGGTCATACACGGGCCTGCGGGACGCCTACGTAGAGACCCCAAAGTTTGACGTAAGTGTTGATGATTCATGATGATTTTTATTCATTTGAAGTACAATGGAATGCTTACTCCCTATTTCCTCCCACAGTATGAATTTCCTACAACAATACTATACTAAACAATACTATACTATAAACAACACTATATACTACCTATGATATGCCATACTATATAGTGTAACCAACACCATAAACTATAATATGTGCTATACTTTATTCTATACAATACTTTACTATAACACTACTGTATACAATCAAAATAACAATAAAGTGACTTAAACATATGGTGAATATGATGATGATGGTGAAAATACATGTGATCTTTAACACTTTTTTCTCCTGTAGACCATGAATTCCAAAATGGCATTTAAGGAAAGCAATCCGAACAAATAAGTGAACTGTACGTGGATGTATTTTTGTACTGATTCCTAAAATGTTTTCCATCTGTCTGGCAGGGGTGTGAAGGCGGTATGACGATGATTTCGGACAACCCCAACAATGACATGGTTCCCCCCGAGACGGGCATTAGAATAGACTACATCCTGTTTAAGGTGAAGTAACTTGGTCACATATAAAGTTGTTAAGTCGTTAAAATTTAAATACATGCCAAGCATCATACAATATGGTGATACTGGCGTGGGTGCCGCCAGTGAGAATGGAACCCCTAACCTTGTTAGTGTTAATGCCTTGCTCTACCAGTTGAGGGACACAGGGAATCAAACCCCTTACCCTGGCAGTGTTAATGCCTTGCTCTACCAGTTGAGGGACACATGGAATCAAACCCCTTACCCTGGCAGTGTTAATGCCTTGCTCTACCAGTTGAGGGAAACAGGGAATCAAACCCCTTACCCTGGCAGTGTTAATGCCTTGCTCTTCCAGTTGACGGACACAGGGAATCAAACCCCTAACCCTGGCAGTGTTAATGCCTTTCTCTACCAGTTGAGCGACACATGGAATCAAACCCCTAACCCTGGCAGTGTTATTGCCTTGCTTTACCAGTTGAGCGACACAAGGAATCAAACTCCTAACCCTGGCAGTGTTAATGCCTTGCTCTTCCAGTTGAGCGACACAGGGAATCACTAACCCTGCTCTGGTGTTCATGTCCAGGGTTCAGCCAAGGTGGAGCTTCACTGTGAGTCCATGTCCACTACCAAGGGCTCCGTCCCCGACCACACCTTCCCATACTCGGACCACGAGGCTCTGACCGCCGAGCTGAGGCTGGACCAGGTCTCCCAGGACAAGCTCAAGGGAGACGGGCCGCCGGGAAGCGGGTCCGATCGCATTGCAGGTACTTTTTCACGAGCGGTTTGAATTGAAAGGGTTAGCCTAGCAACATTTGAATGCTGTTCATAAAATAAAAGGCAGACCCTCCATTTAATGATAATAGTGAAGTTTAAGAGCTGCTTTTTTTATCCAAAGCAACTTTAAACTAATTTGTAGATGTATGTTGTTGGGAAGTTGCTAGCGATTCAATTGGACATTACCGGTCGCCAGTGTCTCTCGTCTGGGTCAGACAACCAAGCCATTGTCTCCTATCCTTGGTAGATAAAGATGTGTATACATAGATAGATAGATAGATAGATAGATAGATAGATAGATGTACATCTGTAAGGTGTGTGTGACTGGTTTAGGTAGCCTCACCTGGCCCGAGTCAGACTGATGAGGCTCTTGGGCTGGGTGAGGCTGCACACCTGTGGGGCATGAGAGCAGTCGAAGGGCCACAGGTGAAACCATCCATCACCACATACACTCAGGAGGGGCGCTAAACATCACCTACCACCTGCTCTGCCTGCTGAACCAATTGCAGACCCTGCAATTAACCGGTTTACTCGCCCACTTGTGGTGACCACCTGTCACCTTGTTGGTGAGGAGAAGCCCAGAAAAGCCACTCTAGTGGCATGTAGCAGGGTCGACTGCTACAACATCTATAGCTACGTCTATCTCATCATCTCTAATTTTAAGTTTATCAACATCAAAATCAGTTGGCAGCGGTCAAAAACGTCACAATGAAATGAGTCTATTTGTAAGCTTCCTCGACAGTGCTTCCTCGACAGTGCGAAAGTAAGAAACTGTGACCCATTCAGAGGTATCACTGACCGCCCCTATCTGCCCCTCTCCTTCCCGGCAGAGTTGGTGGACATCGTGACGGAGGCCCGCACGGAGGTGAAGGTGGGCCTCCACTGTGCCCAGAGGATGTGCTACACGGCGGCGCGCACCGGCGTCATGGGGCTGGCCCTGCTGCTCCTGGAGCTGGCCATCGCCGCGGTCCCCTGGCTGGCCCTGGGGACGCAGCAACCCTTCCCCAGCGTGTCCTTCTACCTACTGGGCGCGCTGTGCTTCGCCATCCTGCTCGCCACGGGCCTGCTCTATGTCTTCTACTCCACCGAGATCAAGTGTCTGCAGGAAGCCGAGGACCAGATGAGGCTGTCGGCGGGCTGCCTGCAGGAGAGGCTCCGGGGCTTCCCCATAGGCGCCCGCAGGAGGCCGGGGGTCCCGGGGAGCGAGCCGCCGTGTGCCGTAGAGCCAGAGGAATAAGGGGCTTAACAGAGGCCTGTTCTTCTTGCGCCTGGTTGTGGCAGGAAGTCGTCGTGAAGGAACACTGCAGCACTGAATGTGATCGATGCGTTGGTATTTGTTTTAATTGGTTCTAACTTTTATTATTAGTATTTGACTTTTTTTCACGGAAACATGCAGCCTGGCCCGACCTGTGTGTCTGACTGAAATAGGTGAAACCTCAAAAACTGGTGAAAACATAGGACTGTTATTCTTAAAAGAAGAGAAAAAGATATAGGACGCTTTTTTTTTTTCACAGGTTTGTGTGTTTTGTTGTGTAATGTTTAAGGGCCCCTCCATTCCAACATATAACACAGTTTTCTTTCTTTTGGGACCAATCACCTTCTCACTTGTATTTATTTTGCTTCTGTTCATTTCCATGCTTATTTATTTTCTACAGTATAGTTCTAATGTAAGTTTTCCATTAAGCTAAACAGACTGAATTCATAGGAAACACTCCAAACATGTTGTTACTGAAAGGAGGGAGTAATACGTTTGTCACCTCAATTTCAGGCATTTGCCTTAACTTAATAACTGTGGTATTGATTGGTTCAAATGACAATGTGATGTCATAATTTGTCACCGAATTAAGGCAATCGTTGGAAGGTTTTACGATTTACTGCAAGTCTAAATAATTTAATCTAATTATTTCACTGCATCCCACGTCTGGTATGCATTGAAAACAAGTGAACCTGTATAATTATGTAATTAACTAATATTTGAATGTAGGAGAGAGATTCCAAACCCTTGAAAGTGTGTGTGTGTGTGTGTGTGTGTGTGTGTGTGTGTGTGTGTGTGTGTGTGTGTGTGTGTGTGTGTGTGTGTGTGTGTGTGTGTGTGTGTGTGTGTGTGTGTGTGTGTGTGTGTGTGTGTGTGTGTGTGTGTGTGTGTGTGTGTGTGTGTGTGTGTGTGTGTGTGTGTGTGTGTGTGTGTGGATCCACATGTTTGCACATTTAGGTGAGGGGGACATTAAAAAAAATAGGCTGCCCAGGGAAAGAGGAGAGCCTGGTTTGTGTGTGAGCGAGAGCTCACACAGAGAGGTTAAGGAGGGGTAATAATCGGCAGGATTGTGGATAATAGGTCCATTGTGCTTCATGGATGGTTTATTTTAGTGGTGAGTTGTGGATCCACAACTCACCCCTTTGTTGACTAGTTGAAAGTCCAGATAGGTGATGGATGTACTGTGTTGATGAAGAGTGGAGGTCTGTGTGGCAGTCTTATTCAAATAGGGAAGGAATGTTGTTTTGGTAGACGGTGTATTGACTGAGTATTGGATGCTGCTCCGTATTTTCTCTCAGATAGTGCCTTTAGGTGATCAAGTTGTGTCCTTGCTTGGCGAACCAGGTTGCTGATGTCAATTGTCAATGTCATAACTCAATGGAAGGTTATGCCAAGACCTATAATGGGTCTGTAGCTGGTTGGGTGTTGTGGGTCAAGGTTCATGGTATGTTGAAGTAGCAGGTAGTGAACGACTGTAGCGAGGATTCGATAAGTGTGAGCTGTCAACTTCATCTTCACTTCCACTTGTTTTCAGCCCTGAAATCAGCTGTGCCTTGAATTCAGGACTGCCAATGGATGGCCTTGATGAGTGGATGATCTGCGGGATGATTTGTCAGAGAAGGAGTATGTGTTGTGTGTGTGTGTGTGTGTGTGTGTGTGTGTGTGTGTGTGTGTGTGTGTGTGTGTGTGTGTGTGTGTGTGTGTGTGTGTGTGTGTGTGTGTGTGTGTGTGTGTGTGTGTGTGTGTGTGTGTGTGTGTGTGTGTGTGTGTGTGTGTGGGTTGAATATTTGCTGGATTGCTTTGTGATGCGGTCAGAACCAGCTTGACTGAACACCAAACTTCACCAACCTCATGACCTACCTGCTCCCTGCATTATGTCATGTTAGTGTAGTGTATCACACAATACAGTTTAATAGTCGAGGCTGTGTCTAGAGTACCGTAGGAGTAGATTTAATAATCATCATATTAACATAGTTGTTTCTAAGAGTCCAGACGGCCGATTGCCAGGTAAATCTCTCTTCTTTGGTTCTATTTGGCCAGAGCTTCCTATAGTCAAAATGACATTCAGAGGTTACATTCATATGGTTACACTTGAATTGCTAAACCAATGTTGATATGTAAGCAGAATTATTATACAAGGAACTTTACGTCTTTGGCGCAAGGGACCATAAAAATACCAATGGGTCACCGGTTTCCCTGTCTGACACCATGAAGCTAGGTTTTATGGCAGCCATGGATGAAGACAAAGTAATGAGGAATGCAGAAACATGTGCCTAATATATATGTTAAAGACTAAGGTTTTAGTAGTAGTAGTAGTAGTAGTAGTATGATGCAACCAAAGAGTATATATATGGCTATGCTTCTGAGTAGGAGAGTTGGAGCTGACCAACTGCTGGGACATTTGACCACTACTCGGGTTCGAGGCTGATAAGTGACTAACTTGACTTTGCTTCGATAATTCTCTGATTTAGACTATAACTTTGAAACGTTTTAACAATTTGAACTTAAATTGTGTTATTTTTATTTTTAAATCATATCCATATCAGTAACATTGTCTTTGGGCTTAAGTGTTTGATTCCGTTTTGTTTCATTATTGCTGTGCAGTTGATGTACCAGTTGATAGACCAGTTTACACTGGTCATATACAGTTATCATTTGCTGAATTGATCATCATACATCACGATTATAATTAAGTGATCTATTTGAAATATTTACAAATATTAAATAACTTTTAAAAGTCAATACTTTGTTATGGCTTTCTATTCAGAGTGGAAGACTGGGTTTGCCTGGACAGGAGTGGATATTGTGCAAGGTTGTGCTTGATTTAGATTCGTTTGCCATTTGTTTATTAAAAAGCATATCGTTCCCTTTGGTAGGATGACCCCCCCCCCCCCTCTACTTATTTCCTCCATGTTACTCCTAGACTAAAATCACTTTAGGTGAGTAGAGTTTGGGTCAGTATAAGTAACCACACTGAGTTGGGTGTATGTCAGATAAACAATACCACAGTTGGCATTATAGAGAGTATAGCATTATAGACAGTATCACGTGTGCACCATAAACTGCACTGCCGTTTAAATACGGCGGGTTAATCTACACATCGCTGCTGAATGGGTAATGGTTACACCTCTGACACGCCTCAGACAATCATGTTCTGAATTGTACTATTTGGCCAGAGCTTCCTATAGTCAAAATTGCATTCAGAGGTTGCCTACACATTATTTTTTCTTAAATATGTAAAAATAGATTATAGAAGTAATAGAGTAGTTTAGGCCACTAGAGGGCGATATTTCTTCAAATAAAGTCGCTTCATTCTGCCCTAATGTTGGATAGGTCGCCAACGAAAATACACAAGTTGACTGGGTATTTACGGTCTTAATTGTTTTTTGTTTGTTATTTTAATGTATTAAGGTATCTGAAACGCCCTCAGCGAGTTGAGTCAAGCTTGCAGTACTTTTTCTGTGTGGTTTAATTAAAAAAATGAGTCAAAGCACAAAAGCTGTCCAAGTAGAATAACCGGATAGTATTGGATTACTTTGGCCTAACTGTACACACAAAGGAAGTATATGGGGCCCTGAGTGTTACGTGCAGTTATGCACTTTATATTTTAGCCGAGCAAGAACTGTGATTTGTGTTTCAGTTAGTCCAATTCGCTGTTTACACAGCGAATGTAGACCAAGATCAACATACTGATAGCCTTAACAGGTGTGCAAACAGTGTAAAACCTGAGCACCAGTGCGCACAAACGCCCACACTTTCACTGGCTGTGGTTGCACACAACCTGTCAAGGCAAGTTGACTTGTATTTAAAGAGCTGCTCAAAGTTAATTTATGAGCGGGAGTTTAGCCTGAAGACGTGACGCGCCTTTAGTTAAACGGAAGCTGATCCTTTTTTGCCTCCTCGATCGTCTTCACGCCGGATTCACATTCAATCCAACAAGATACACGATATTTGTATTGGCCATTTGTTAAAAGTACATTGGAATGCTTACTCCCCATTCCCTCCCGCAGTATACATCTCCAATACAATACCATTACAATACAAATAATATATACAATACAAATAAACGCAGCAAGAGCAGCAAATAACGGCATACTGTTAAATACTCACTTACCTATATATATATATGTATATATGTATGTATGTATGTATGTATGTATATAGTATATGTATATGTATATATATGTATATGTATATATATATATGATATATATATATGTATATGTATATGTATAGTATATATATATATATATATGTATATATATATATATATATATATATATATATATATATATATATATATATATATATATATATACCTATTATTATGCTGCTCATATCCCATCTAATACCTAGACTGTCTTTTAACCTGTACATTTGAACTGTAAATGATATTACCATGCACTTTATTGCAACATTTGCACTCTTATCTATTTGGTTAGATGCTAAATTATTTTCGCTGTACTGTACTTGTGCTGTGCAATCACAATACATTTGAATCTAATCGAATCTAATCTAATCAAAGTGACTGTTAAATGATATGTACAAACGTTTTATTTATTTATATATATTTATTTTACAAAAATCTTTAAAAGCATTTGAAAGTGCCAGTAGTAGTAGTGCATCAGCATCACGAATACAGTGCAGTACAGTGCAGAACAGTGCAGTCACTGTGATGAGTCCAGCAAAGGGTGTACGTGTAATGCTAATACTTAACATGTTGGACTAGAGCTTCGGTGTCTCCCGAGGAGCAGCAGTAGACCAATGGTGTGTGTTGAGGGCGCGGCTTGGTGCTGGGCTGGGCCGGGCCAAGGTAGGTAGGTAGAGGGCCCTATGGGCAGGGCAGGGTCGATGTTATTATCACACCGACGTACGCGTCACCTGCAACCGCGGTCCCTCGGAATCGTACGCGTCTGAGCTAAAATGACGACGCATGACCCGTTCAAATCGGCGATTGCCATCGGAAATGTGGACAATACGTCGCTTGCGGTCCCGTCCGTGAACCAGTACCAATCAGGACAACAGCGCGTCTTGGATCAAGTGCAAACTATCAGGAGAACCAAATGCAAGCATTCCACTCGAAATGGAGCTGGGACTTTATACGTGTCAAGTAAGGATTTGAAGAAAATAAAAAAAGCAACGATTATTCCACACTGGAAAGTTACTGTTAACAATATAGAGAACAAAATATAATGACAACTTCTGTAAAAAATAAAGAAAATAGTCAGCACAAAGTATTTAGTCTATTCACTGTATATGCCAGCACGTATTGTAATTGGCAACGTCGTTCAAGCGGAAATTAGATGTATTGAAGCGGAATTATATTGGAAACATATTCGGTGACGTTTGCATTTGTAACAATTGCTCAACGTTGACCACCAACTACTAATGTGTGTGTGCTGCAGGTCCTCTCAATGACAGCGTGTTTACAGACTCTCATAAATGCCTGCCCGTCTCAGTCAATGGAAGTGCCAACATTGGAAACGGCCTCTCCAGAAGGGTAGGCTGCTCGTTCCGCCTTGATCACCACTGCAACACTGCACAATTACTGTCAATGTCAAGCTGTTTGCGGTCAGTTCTCCTCTCATGACCTTCATTATGAAAAAATGACTCCCGAGTTTTTGTATGAATATGTCATAAGCATAATCATATTTCTAGATGTATTGTATGTGTAGGCTTCATACCTTTAAGTGTGTAATGCCATACTAGTAACTTTGTAGATACATGACACAGATGCACAATGTGTATTAAATCAGTAATATATGCATATCATTTATATGTGTATATTTGTATTTGTATGTATGTATGTATGTATGTATATATATATATATATATATATATATATACTATATATATACATACATACATACATACATACATACATACATATATATATACAACTGTAGCCTATAAAATAAACAAACATGAATAAAAGTCAAACAAATTCTACAGGAGACTAAAACTAAAACTGAGTTGAACAACATTGCAATCTTAATAACGTAAAAAATGTGTGTTTATTACTGAAGTCCGCTCGATGTTGATTTTGTGTGTGTGTGTGTCTCTGCGTGTCTCTATGTGTTTGTGTGTGTGTCGCATATCTATGTGTGTGGTGTGTGTGTGTCTATGTTTCTCAGCAGATTAGCTCAGAGAAGAACGTCAACCGCCAAACGCTCCGGACGGCCAAGGGCTTCAGCCAGATGACAGCCACCCGGAGCACCCTCCCTGCCTCCAGCACGATGGGCCGGGCCAACACCAGCCGCAGCGAGCCGGACCTGGGCCGCCGCTTCACCAGAACCAAACAGGCGGCGCCGCCACAGTCCCAGAGACTGTTGTCCAACCGTTCCAGCGTCTTCCTGTCGGAGAGGAGCACCATGGGAGGAGGGCAGTTTGCCTCTAACGGATACCTGCCGCATCCCCAACCTCAGCACCAACCCTTCTACCAACCTCAGCCCCAAACCATCCTCCAACCTCCGGCCCCGCCCGTCGTCCAGCTCCAGCATCAGGGCATGATGAACGGCGGCAGTAAGATGATGAAAAAGAGCAACCAGTTTCTGGTCAGCACGGTCAACATGGCCAATGCACAGTCCAGACAGTCGGTCGTGGACTTCGGCACCAAGACGACCACCAAGGTGGAGTCGGGGTGAGCGTGCGTGTGTGGTGCTTTTCAACACTATGTGCATAGTTGTGTGGTCCCCCCCCCCCCCCGCGCTCGTGCTAGAAGCGCAAACGGCTGCTAAACAACATGCTGTATTTCACTTTCTTCATTTGAATCATCCTGTATTCATCTTCTTCCCCAGGCTCAACGGGAGCGGCGTTTCTGGGGACCTCACCATGAAAGAGGCGGTGACCTATCTGCTCAGCATGGACCAGAAGCTGCAGCACTGTGGAGCGTCCTACATCCAGCACAGCACCTACATGGAGGACAAGGCCAAGCAGGAGGTGGGGCAAGCCGTGGCGACTGCTCTACAGTGAGCTATAGTATTGTTGTGTCAACACAGCATAAGCTCCCAAAATATATGTTTGTTGTTCCCCCCCCCCCCCTCCCCCCCGGCCTACTGAATAATTACCCCTACGTAATCCCGTCTGGAAATGATATGCGGTGATGTGTCTGTGTGTCTGTGAGAATTAACACTGATTCCCTTTGGTTGGCGTTCCTCCAACTTGCAACAGCACTGCAGTGATCATCAGGAGGGGGAGAGGAACGTGTACCCTTACTGTACTTTTACCTTACTGTACTTTTACCTTACTGTACTTTTACCTTACTGTACTTTTACCTTACTGTACTTTTACCTTACTGTACTTTTACCTGACCTTATTGTACTTCTACCTGAGCACTGGTTCAGTTCTTGGAAATCAAATTCACATTTGACCTCTGGTGACGAGTTGTTCTCTCACCTTCCTTTGTTGAAACACACTTATTGTAAGTGACTTCGGATAAAAGCGTCTGCTCAGTCACTGTAATGTAATGTCGTCTCACGACGACGGTTCTCGGCGAGTGATTCATACGGCGACGTCACTCCCGAGTTCAAATTCAGTTTGAGTTTCTAACTTCCCGAACGTCCATTCCGCCCCGAGAGCGTCTGCCAAATAACAGTTACCAATCCAGACAGGAAATGCAGTATTTCACTGGCCGCCTGCCGTGAATGGATTCACAGGAAAAACTCTTTACCAAAGCATACAGTGGACTGTAAGGGGGGGTTAGGGAAATGACGGCGGTGTCTTTGTGCTATTCCAACCCCGACTATCCAACCCCCCGACCCGCAGGTGTGCCAGCTGAACGGGATCCAACCTCTGGTGGCGCTGCTGCAGAGCCCAAACCCTCAGATCTGCCAGACGGCGTCGGCTGCTCTCCGGAACCTCTCCTTCAAGAACACCGCCAACAAGGAGGAGCTGCACCTGTGTGGGGGGGTGGAGGCGGTCGTAGGCCTTCTGCAGGAAACCGACTCTGTAGAGACATACAAGCAGCTCACAGGTACACACACACACGCACACACACACTCACACTCACCACACACAGGTACAGGTACGCACACACACACACACACACTCACACTCACCACACACAGGTACAGGTACGCACACACACAGAGTTACAGACGCACACACACAAGCACACACACACACACACGCACACACACACACCACACAAAGGTACAGGTACAGACACGCACAAACACACAGTTACAGACACGCACACACACAAACACACACACACAGGTACAGATTACACACCACACACACAAACAGGTACAGATTACACACAATACATTCGTATTTCACCATCATCAATATACAGCACCCACATAGCCAAGCATACACACACACACACACACACACACAGGCGCATAGACAAACACACAGTACTCTCACAAATCCACATGTTAATGGCCACGTTGTAACAACACACAGACATGGACACGTAGATGCACTTCTCACATTATCCATCATCCATAATCCTTTACTCTCACAGCTGTCACCCGCTTTCCAGACCTGTCATTCACTCTACGATAGTCAGGAAATTCTGTATTAAACACAACTTAAGTGTTGGACGTAATAAGCACAGAACTACTGTTTCGGTCCAATATAGACTTTGTAACTAATTAATAAAACTATTTCATGGTATATGGATTTACGCCTGCAATTGCGTATTTAGAATTGTGCTTATTGTGCTATTATTATTGCATGTCAATATTAATGTTGGTAATTAAAAAATTATTATTGATAATGTTATTCTATTATTTGGCAAACAATGTCTCATAGAGTCTCCACTCTGGAGTCCCCACTCTGGAGTCCTGTGACTCTGGAGTCCTGACTCTGTGTTCTAACCCTTTCTCCCAGGCCTACTGTGGAACATGTCGTCTGTAGAGAGCCTGAGACCAGACCTGGTGAAGACCGCCGTGCCTGCGCTAATGGAGAAGGTGGTTGTGCCGTACACGACTGGCCCCGACCGCACGAGCAACGGCAAAGCGGACCCCGAGGTCTTTTACCACGCCACGGGCTGTATGAGGTGTGGATACCTTACTAGACCTAACCAGACTTTACTGGACCTTTTTGGACCTTACTGAACATCTCCTTCTGGGTCTAATACTGTTATTAATGCTCTCATTATTCTCCCTGCCAGGCCCGGCACAGCCAAACTTGTTTTTTGTTTTAAAGGCACAATTTGTTCTAACTTGATGTCTGCTGCAGATGTGATTTAGCCTAAGACAACGTGAGAACCAGTTCACTGAGTTTGTGGATGGTTGTTGAGTCAGGCCTTTATTGAAGAGTGAAAGGGGGAAAAATGAAAGGAAAGACCAAAGTGATGACTGCTTTGTTCATATTGCACCTTTGAACCAGAGACCTGAAATTTAGAACAGTTTTGCGGTGGACGAACCTATCCTTTATTTGGAGTGTTTGGATAGCTGCATGCAAGAACTCTTCCGCAGAACTTCTATGCTTTATTCAAATCCTCATAACTGTGTCAGCACTGTTTGCAATGGATTCTGTTTTATGTTCATGAAGTGAAACCAAAGTTCTATTCAGTGTCGGAATCCCTGAACCTGTATCGTGGCGTTTCACTTTCCTGCCAAACTTTTTCCATAACCATATCCTGGCGGCAATCTAATCTAATAGGAAAATAAAGATCTCTTTTTTGCACGTACAGGTTTCTTCACGCAACCTCTCGTCTAAAGGATGTGTGTGTGTGATAACAGGAACTTTAGCAGTGGCAAGCAGAGCATCCGACAGAGCATGCGGAAGTATCGTGGTCTGGTGGACTCGTTGGTCAGCTACGTAGACAGCTGCGTGGAGGCAGGAACACCGGATGACAAGGTACCCATCCTCGTATTAGGAGCAGTGTGCAGCTATTGTATATACAGCACCCGGGGAGCAGTGTAGGCGTCTGGTGCCTTGCTCAAAGGCAACCGGCAGTGCCCAGGAGGCGAACTGGAAACCTTTTTCCAAGTACCAGTACTCACTCCGTACTTTGGTCGTTTCGGGGACTTGACCCGGCGACCCTCCGGTTCTCAAGCCAAGTCCCAACATACTGAGCTACTGCCGCCCAAGTGAAGGAGAGAGGCCACACCATGTAGCGTTATGGCCACCAGGTCGGAATGAAACCCGCATTGCAACAAGGTCTACTGCCTGGTGTGGTTTGCGGCACTAGCGGGTTGAGCCACAGCCTAAAAGTATAAACGGTATTCAGGGTTTGAAACCCGAAGTCTGCAGTCTACCCGCAGATGCGCCTGACACTTACCTGCTCCTTAAACCATTGTAATGATATCAAATAGATGAGAAGGAACTTCTAAAAGCTCTGTCACTCCAAAAATACAAATAGCGGAGACCTGATTAATAGCTTTTATGAATGTATCGAAAACAAATTCATTAAAACGCAAGACTCTTGGAAAAAAAGGCCTCTACTAAATGACCAAATAGTAAAAAGCAGCACAGTAGTACACATGCCACAGCCTCCACCCAGTCGTTTGTCACCCGACTCTCACCGTCGAGATGACTGGGTGCTGAATGAGAGACATGCTATGTTAAAACTGAAAGTAGGGTGGGATAGAGTGGGACACTCTCCGCTGAACCAAACCTTTCTCTTTGTGCAGTTGACCCACGATGTCGTCCTTGTCCTACTCTAAACATGTCTGAGTTATACTGTGGAAGTGCTGGTCTGTTCAGTGCTGCTGCATGATATCAAATATGCAACAGGTAGTCAAATATGCCAAAGGTGACGCCTTTCCACAGGACCAGAGCCCCGGGGACACTGACCTAACACATCTTGTGTGTCAATGTATACTAAGTCGTACATTTAGATTCTATTTTTAATAGTAGAATGAATAGAGTGGTCATAGCCCAACAATCATTCTGTAGCCCTCTCAAAATACAAATCATTTAATTATCATTAAGATTGAGGTTAATTCAATTAATCACAAATCACTAATAACCTGATCAGTTTGTGTATTTTCCAACACGTTCTGTTTTAAAAGGGGCTCATGGTAAGAAGTAACAACCACAACAACAACTGAGTACGAATGACGATTGAGCATGTGAAGCCATGCGTGCCAGTCTCTTATTTCTGTGTGTGTGTGCGTGTGTATGTGTGTGTGTGTGTGTGTGTGTGTGCGTGCATGTGTGTGTGTGTGTGCCTCGTACATTTTACCGCCTTTCAGGACACTTGAGACTACGGTGCCTACGGTGCAGTAAAAAGAAAACAATAGTTAACATTGCTGAATGGATGCCAAGTCACAGACTGTACATACTGTATTAGTTTGTACCTCACCTGATGGATTACGTCTTCCCACAGTCACTGGAGAACTGTGTCTGCGTGCTCCACAACCTGACCTTCCAGCTGGAGGCCGAGGCCCCGGCCCTCTTCCAACGCCTCTCCGCCCTGGGCCAGCCGTCCAGGGCCCCACAGGGAGACATTGGGCCCATCGGCTGCTTCAGTCCCCAGAGCAGCAAGGTCCTGGAAGCAGAGGTGAGAATGGGATGGAGGGAGACACTGAAGTCTTTTGCTGATTCAGGCTTCAGGGCAGCAAGGCCCTGGAGCAGGAGGTGAGGAAGGAGGGAAGGAAGGAGGGAGAGGAGAGTGAGAGGGAAAAGGAGTAATAGGAGGGAGAGCGAAAAACAAACATGCCCTCCCTGCTGGTAATCAAACCCCATAGTTATTCTCCAGCCTATCCTCAGCATGTGTGACCTCACCTCCTGGTTGAATGCCAGCAACACAGGCACTTCACAAGGCCACCAGATTGATTGTGTAGAAAATTAGGTATTTTCCTGACGCAAACCTAGTACTGGCTAGTGGGCGGCTTTTCTGTAAGTTACCGCAAGACACAAAACCCTTCAATCGCAAGCCCCACTGATGGGCTTCCTCGTGAAGTACGACGCAACCGCACACCAGTGTTTGGATCATCACGAGAGTAAATATTAACCGAAGGTGGGAACTGGGACTTTGCACCGTCTACCCTGGAAGACCATGCCAGCGTTGAGATGTAGAGATTACAGCTATTGCCCCCTTATCGGCGGACTGCGCTGTAGTGTGTTTTCCTGGGTATTTGTCTGGTCATGTAGTAGCGCACAAGAGTCGTGTTCAACCAGTTTGAGCTTATCGTGGTTTTTCACTCCTTTCCAGTCAGACCCCATTGCTCAAATGACTTCTTCGACTTCACAAGAAGTCCCAGGGCCCAACTCTTGACCCTAGGATTGTCTTCAAGATAACAAGCGTGCTTTAAATAGCCTGCTTAAAAATGCATCGTCGACCTTAGTCACAAAAGCCCCATGGGGCTTCGAAACCTTCAACCGGTCCTTCCGTCTCGCCATAATGACCTGCTTTTAAATGACTTGGCTTTGATGTGCATCAAACACTTAATTCACAAAATCCCCAAGGTTGCTTTGAACCAGTCTAACCCTCGTCTCCTTCCCCTGATATAAACCAGGTTTTACCCAGAATGCCACTTTAATACCCACTGTTTTAGTACTCTATTTTGTGACTCCATCTACTCTTTTAGACTATCCAGTATTTAAAAATGCACAAAACGGCTTTAATCACAAACCTTCCATGGCCGCTTTGAACCCTCAACCTTAGCGTGCTTCCCTCCACTGATACATAAACAAGAACAGCCGTTGTTCCGCTGTACACCCGTCTGCTTTACCATGCGTCAGGCCTCTTGTATTGACAGATACTCTTTGAGTATGTTCTCGTATCTTCTCTATTGGACTACCCAGTCGTTGTAAAGAACATGTACAACCACTTTCGTCCGTTCTGCATATTCACACACACACCTGACCGGACTCGTTTCTGCCACAGCGGTCCTTTGACTTCCCGATGGTGGAGGACCCGCAGCCTACGGGGGCCGGCTGGCTGATCCACTCGAAGACCCTGCAGAACTACCTGACCCTGTTGGGCTCCAGCCAGAAGAACGACATCCTGGAGGCCTGCTGCGGAGCCCTGCAGAACCTCACCGCCCACCCAGGCATCGTAAGACCGCAGAACAAGCACACCTGCGAAGACACAAGTCTATATCGTCACACACGCACGCACGCACGCACGCACGCACACACACACACACACACCCCAGATGTGGGGTTACCAGATAACCTCAGATGTAGGTGTGATGATCAGATAGATAAATGTAGTTTCTAAATAGTCATCGGACTATGTACAAAAAAAATGATTTTGTTTTGGTTTACATATTATATCTTACCAACCGTGGCAAATGTTGTCCTGCCATGGCAACTCCAAATCACTTATCACAAATACTCACCAAGCCCGTTCGTCCTCCCCTCCCCTTACCAGAGTTTTTCGCCATGCTGGAAGCGGGCACACACACACACACACACACACACAATGACCTCGGAAAACCCCAGATGTAGATGTGATGATCAGATAGTCGGAGCGTCTGAGATTCTTTACTAGAAATGCTGAAACCGATGATCTATTTGTCTATTGAGGAACCGGTTGTGTTTCTGTGTGTGTGTGTGTGTGTGTGTGTGTGGTGTGTGTGTGTGTGTGTTGTTTTAAATCGAAAGGTTTCTAACGTAATAAGCCAGATGGTGGTCAAGAAGTTGAACGGTCTGGCGATCATCAAGCCACTGCTGCGGTCACCCAAGGTCAACCTGCAGCGGAACACGGTGGCTCTGGTGGCCAACCTGTCCAAGAACCCCAATCTGTGTAATCCAATAGGTAGGACTACGGTTGACTCGGATTCCCTAAAGCGGGGAAACTAGGTGGCACAGTTCAGAGACAAACAGGCACATAAGAAGCATCACAGTTTAGGTAGTGGAGTGAAGGTGGAGCCACAGCCCAGCGTGATGTGTGACTCTGTTACTAGTTCCAAATGAAGAGAACTGTATTGAACTGTGGAACCTATTGCTCAGCCAGAATTGTTAGATGTAGTTTCTAAGTAGTCATCGGAATATGTACAAAAAAAATGATTTGGTTTTCGTTTACATATTATATCTTACCAACCGTGGCAAATGTTGTCCTGCCATGCCAACTCCAAATCACTTATCGCAAATACTCACCAAGCCCGTTCCTCCTCCCCTCCTCTTGTTTTCACCTCGTTGTCACCGCAGCTCGTAAAACCTTACCAGAGTTGTTCACCATTCTGGAAGCGGGCACCGAGGAGGGAACGGAGTCCGACGACACGCTGTCCGTGGCGTGCCAAACGGCACATGTGCTGACCATGAAGGAGCAGGGCATGGGCAAACCCCTGCTCAACAACAAGTTGATCGACTCCCTCAATAATCTCAGCAAAAACAAGTACGGCCACAAACCACCACTGCCAACTGGCAGAGAAAGAAGGAAAGAAAGAGAGATTAATTTTGCAGTGAAAATTATTGTTGTCATGTTTTTATACGACTCTTAATGACGTGTTTCCATTGGTGCCTCTTTGAAAACCCCTTATTTTGCGGCTAAATGTGATAGAAAATTCTGTCTTTTCAACTTTTCTATTTTTTCCGATCAACCATCGACACCCTGCTGTAATCTAACCCAAGAGTAAACCAGCTGTGTGCACTGTGTTGAGACCGTATATATCACGCAGCATACATGTGCATATGTGGCATATGTTCACTGTTTGAGTTGAATCCCTCTGCGTTAACACACACTTTCTCTCCCGTATACTTCCCCGTCAGTTACTTCCCCAAGTCTAGCAAGGCCGCCGCGCTGCTCCTCTACGGCCTGTGGTCGGACAAAGACATGCAGAGCTTCCTGAAGAAGGTGAGAGGAGAGGACAGGGTTGCGCGTTGTGATGACTACGCCGGGTGTGTCTCCGCTACTATTATGATTTCCTAACCGCAGCTATTCTCAAAAAGTGCAACGCCTCACAGAGGTATGTGGGCGTGTGCAGCACCCTGACCTTGCGAGTCAAGTATTGTAGCCAATCCATGTTTGTTGTATGTACTCTCGTATCACCTTGTTGAACCCTCGATTGCAGACGTAATACGTAATCGATATTTCAAGTTCATAAGTTCATCAGGTAATATATTGGATTTCAGGGTGTTACCAAACAACCATTCATACAGCAGAGGATGTGGTACAATGTGGTTTATGACGGCTCATATTATAGATGCAGGAAGTGACATTGCTCGACAACTATTTGATCCAGCAACAATGTTAGCGTTGCAACTCTCTGTGGTCACCGTGAGAATTAATGCTGTTCGCCTGATGTTGCCTCAGGCACAAGTTCAACACGTAAACAGTCGCAGTGCATTCATAAACGGTGCATCAACTTTCCAGCTGTCACACACAGACCAGATTACGGTCGATTACAGCCACAGATATACCACAGATAGATGTGATACGAGATTGTTCGACACTCTGCAGCATGCAGTGCTTCCATTTCTGACTTGTGCACACTGTCAACTGTACCTGTACTAGCCAGAGCCGATTGGCCTTTGTTGGCTTCGCCCGGAATGCAAATCCCCTCGTGTCACTTTAAAATGTGATATGCATAGTAGACCCAGGGGATAGTCACATACACTCTGGCTCGATGTGTTGTGAGTTCCTACTGCACTCTGTCCTTTCAGAACATTTTCAGTAGATCCAAGTTGCATATGTATGGTTGTTGCAACAACCATACATATATAAAATCTTTTAAAAGGTAATTCTACTATTACCACTACTTCTACTACTACTACTACTACTTCTACTTCTACTACTACTACTACATTTTAGATGATTCTGCAATGATAAAGTTGTATAGTTTTGTATAGACAGCTCAAATGGCTCCGAAGATCTTTAAGTTAAGCATTCTACAACACACTCTTCATGTTACAATCATGTTGGTATCAAACATATACATTATATAAACGGTGCGTGTGTAAGAGAACAGTTTGGCAGGACCAACCATTTTTTAATTTACATTTTGCATGCGTTATTTCCAGCGTGCAAGCGTCAACTTGTGCACTGGCCGCGCCTTGAGAGAATGTGGCCTGATGTTGTCTCTCGCTGTTTCCCCCTCTCCTCCCCCCCCCCTATCCCCCCCGAGCAGAAAGGAATGAGCAAGAGCTCCTTTGTAAACAGCGTGACCGTAGCAGCAAACAGGTCCGTTCAGGTGGTGGACTAGACAAGAGGAGGAGGAGGAGGAGGAAAGAAACGCCTTCCTTCATACCCGACATCGTCTCCGCCCCAAGGTCTTGCCCTCAACTCACATCTAGGGGGTGGGGGGGGGGGGTAACGTCACAAGGCTCTCCAATGATCTTTCCTGACTGTGTATTCCACTTGTACAATGATACCGTGCAGCCACTAACATAATCGTATACATAGTAATAAAAATGCGTACGCACGTGAATTTGTTCTTGCATGGTAAATTACATTTCTGTTCAGTGTCGCTGTGTCGCTCCTGGCAGGTCAAGATAGACAAATTACTTTTATTATTGTTTTCCACTCGCTAGACTGGCTCTCTGGGTCTACAGCCCACCGTAACCCATGTCAGGAATATGTATTAAAACCACAGTAAACACACAACACTCCTAGCCTTGCCTCAAAGCACGCCAGTGGCACACTGGTTGGGAACTGCTGCACCAACTGACATGTTTAAAGACAAATTCTTCTTCATGTAAATAAGTTTGACGGCCTGTATGTGTGACACTGGAGTCATACTCAAGAGGGGAAGCATAAGATAACAAGCATTGTTGTTATTATTGTTTTATTGTTAGTTTTTTTCAGAAATGTCATTATAATTTTAGACGCCGTCAATGTTATCCTGCGCTTTGACCCATCTCATATCTTGTGACCGGATTGTCTGCACAGCTAGCCTGTTCCATCTGTTATGCTGAGAGAATGTTTGGATTAGGTTAGTAGAGGGAGATGTTGCATACTTGCACTGAATATGTATTTTTTTGTAATGTGATGTATGTGTCTATTCACTCTTCTGCAACCTTGTCAAAACCGGTTTTAATAGTAATAATAAAAAAGGTACTGCTAATAATACATTTTGGGGGGTTTTGGTCTTGTAAGACAACCAGATGGATGTCTCCATTTGACCTCCATGTGTTCATGGAGATGCAGATGCCGATTAAAGATGTTCGGTAGGGGTTTGTTTAGATATACTGATTTGATTTAACGGTGCTGTTTGTACGATTTGAGAGTTGTGGAGAGAGCAGAAAAAAAGCTTATTTTGAAAATAAGTCCTTTCTGCTTTCTGCTGCTTCCCTCCTTCCCTACATTTCTCCGCCATTGAGTAAGTGTTGCATTTTACACACCCAATCAAACCAATTGGGGGAGGCCCTGATTGGTCAGAAATTAGCCGGGAGCGGTCTACCAGAAACCTATATTCTGGCACGTTTTGATCACTAATAGCTGACTGATGGCTAGGCAGTTAAAGTTTAAACAATTATAATAAATAAAAGCTCTTAAGTCTTACCTACGGCACCTTTTTAAATGCTCTGCTTAACAAAAAACTAAAATCTAACGTGAATGGCATGACGTCGACGTTATTATTTGGGTGGGTTTTTGATTTGAAGAAGAATCGATGTGTGATTCATCACAACAGTCATTATATCAGATTGGCATTTAGTTTAATTATATTTAATTAGATGACTCAACCCTCACATCCTCATGCTAATTCTCATATGTTTGACGAGGAAGAGGGAGAGAGGAGGGGCGGGGTGCTTGCCCTCACGCCCGTCTTTTATCCGTGATGAACGTTTCCAAGTGCACGTAATAATGAATTATCCGAAGCTTGCCACAATTCTGTCAAACCCGTGAAAGCGCCTGGCAGCTAAACTACATCATCGGGTTTTTTTTTTTTTTTCAACGGTGCATTCGGTGTCATTAGGGAGGGTGTGGTCCCGTGAAACCCATTGAATCGGCGCGTTTTTTCCCACAGCCGGCGAGGGAGGATAGTCACAAGATAGTCAGAAACACAGCAGTACTGATTCACTTTTATTATTATTATTATTCTCTCTCTCTCTCTCTCTCTCTCTCTCTCTCTCTCTCTCTCTCTCTCTCTCTCTCTCTCTCTCTCTCCTCTCTCTCTCTCTCTCTCTCTCTCTCTCTCTAGTCTACACCCCCCCACCCACACACACACACACACACACACACACACACACACACACACACACACACACACACACACACACACACAAACGCCTAGCTGAATAGCTTTACATTATACAGCACAGAGGAACACTGCAATACATGAACTACAATAGGATTCAGGTAGTTTTACTCGCATCAATTTGGCTAAGCGTTGTAATTCTATAATTATAGTCACTTAACTGTCACGTAAAACTCCAATGGATCTTGTGAAAATGCCTGGATTTCTCTCCCATTTCTCTATACTGTACTACAAAACCTTCATTTCCCTCGGGATAAATAAAGTTATCTTGAATCTTGAATGGTGGGGTGCTTTTCTTTCCATTACAGGGGGTGTCCGTGTGTTGGCCCTGCTGTGAGGTCACCACTGTTTGGAGACGTGGGACCTCACTTCCTCAGGCCTTTGCTTCGACTTCCCTTTGTGCTGAAAGTAAAACAAACAATGTACGTCAATTATCTCAAAGCTTAAAATAAAGTCTAAACATACAATATGTATTAATAGTTAGAAACAAGGCAATGACACTCCTATTACATGTCGAAACCAATGTAATAGTTCTGTAAAAACACTAATAAATCTTAAGCATTGAAAGCATTACAGTAATTAGTGCAATAGTAAAAATAATGCAACAGGTTTTTATAGCTTATATGTATTTTTTTCGCTTCCTGAGTGTTTGCAATTGTTTTCCTCAACTAAAGTTGTTCAACTGTGTGTAAACTCAGACGCAGATGCGGTTTTAGATCTATTTCGCAATATCTGCGTGAACTTGCGTGACCCATTTCAGACACACCACAGGACATCTAAAGAAGTTAAACCTTAGTCAGTGTCAGGCAGGAGTAAACCTTATTTACTGATCTAATAAACAGTACATAAAACGCTGTACCAGACACCCTGCATACTGTACATCTCTGGAGATCAGCAGGGGCTTTAGACAGCACCACACCCCCCCCCCCCCCCTGCGGTGGAGGGTTTCTGTTCTCATCTGGGCTGCGTCGCCCCAGCCTGACATCACCTGGGTGTTTATGGAGCTCTCAGCTGCTGTACTGCCCTCCTCCACTCCACCCTCCACCCCAAACCTGTTTACATCCTAGGGGGGGCGTGCACGGGCATGATCCCTCCGGCTGATCCCTTTGATGCAGGCGCGTCTCGGCCACCGTTTGTTGTGTTTCTCTGGGGGATTACCAGGAAATAGCTACCGACATATCCCTACCGTCGGCAACAGCTGCCCCCACCCCCCCCCCCCCACACACACACACACACACACACACACCTAAGAGCACCCCACTACCCACAACGGTGGCGATCTCTCACCGGGGGCCGGGCTTCGGTTACAAGGCGATCCTCTACTTTGGGGCTGTGGGGTTTAATGGGGATAAGGGACTATCCCGAAGTCTTTCCTTCCTGGCAGCAGAAAAACTGAGTCATGGAATCTGCCATTCTCTTGTTCACACGTTGGTGTGCTTTTTATTGATACGCCCTGATCTATTTTGGGCACCTGGGCCAATCCACGACGAGTTTCACTTTGTATCTTTATCGCTGTGACTATTATACCCGATGCCTTAAGTATGTTAATTACACGCCTGGGTGGGTGTGTGTGTGTGTATGTGTGTGTGTGATACTTACACTTTTTGATGGTCACTAACTCTGTTTCTCAGTACAGTAACCTGTGGGAGTGAGAGAGGGTGTGGGGTGGGGGGGAGAGTGAGTGTGGGGTGGGGGGGAGAGTGAGAGAGGGTGTGTGGTGGGGGGGAGAGTGTGTGTGGGGTGGGGGGGGGAGAGTGAGTGTGGGGTGGGGAGAGAGTGAATGTGGGGTGGGGGGGGGGAGAGTGTGGGGTGGGGGGAGAGTGAGTGAGTGTGGGGTGGGGGGAGAGTGAGTGTGGGGTGGGGGGGAGAGTGAGTGAGTGTGGGGTGGGGGGGGAGAGTGGTGTGGGGTGGGGGGGGAGAGTGAGTGTGGGGTGGGGGAGAGAGTGAATGTGGGGTGGGGGGGGGAGAGTGTGGGGTGGGGGGAGAGTGAGTGAGTGTGGGGTGGGGGGGAGAGTGAGTGTGGGGTGGGGGGGAGAGTGAGTGAGTGTGGGGTGGGGGGGGAGAGTGAGTGGGTGGGGGGTGGGGGGGGGAGGAGTGAGTGGGGGGGGGGGGGGAGAGTGAGTGGGGGGGGGGGGGAGTGAGTGTGGGGTGGGGGGGGGAGTGAGTGTGGGGTGGGGGGGAGAGTGAGTGTGGGGTGGGGGGGAGAGTGAGTGAGTGTGGGGTGGGGGGGAGAGTGGGTGTGGGGGTGGGGGGGGGAGAGTGAGTGTGGGGTGGGGAGAGAGTGAGTGGGGGGTGGGGGGGGGAGAGTGTGGGGTGGGGGGGGGGGAGTGAGTGGGGGGGGGGGGGGGGAGGAGGTGGGGTGGGGGGGGGGTGGGGGGGGGGGGAGTGAGTGTGGGGTGGGGGGGAGGAGTGAGTGGTGGGGGTGGGGGGGGGAGTGGGTGGGGGGTGGGGGGGGGGAGGAGTGGGGGTGGGGGGGGGGGGGGGGGGGAGGTGAGTGTGGGGGGGGGGGGGAGGTGAGTGTGGGGTGGGGGGAGAGTGAGTGGGGGGTGGGGGGGGGGGGGGGAGGGTGGGGGGGGGGGGGAGGTGGGGTGGGGGGGGGGAGGGGGGGGTGGGGGGGGGTGGGGGGGGGGGGAGAGTGAGGGTGGGGGGGGGGGGGGGAGTGGGGGGTGGGGGGGGGGGAGGGTGGGGTGGGGGGGGGAGTGAGTGGGGGTGGGGGGGGGGAGTGGGGGGGGGGGGGGGGAGTGGGGGTGGGGGGGGGGAGGGAGTGGGGGGGGGGGGGGAGGGGTGGGGGGGGGGGGGGAGTGGGGGGGGGGGGGAGTGAGTGGGGGGGGGGGGGGGGGAGGTGAGGTGGGGGGGGGGGGGGAGGTGAGGGTGGGGGGGGGGAGAGTGAGTGTGGGGTGGGGGGGGGAGGGAGTGGGGGGGGGGGGGGGGAGTGAGTGTGGGGGGGGGGGGAGAGTGAGTGTGGGGTGGGGGGGGGAGTGAGGTGGGGGGGGGGGGGAGAGTGAGTGTGGGGTGGGGGGGGGAGAGTGAGTGTGGGGTGGGGGGAGAGTGAGTGTGGGGTGGGGGGGGAGAGTGAGTGTGGGGTGGGGGGGGGGGAGAGTGAGTGTGGGGTGGGGGGGAGAGTGAGTGCGGGGTGGGGGGGGGGAGAGTGAGTGAGTGTGGGGTGGGGGAGAGTGAGTGAGTGTGGGGTGGGGGGGGGAGAGTGAGTGTGGGGTGGGGGGAGAGTGAGTGTGGGGTGGGGGGGGGGGAGAGTGAGTGTGGGGTGGGGGGGGAGAGTGAGTGTGGGGTGGGGGGGAGAGTGAGAGTGAGTGTGAGGAGAGGGTGAGAGAGAGTGTGTAGGATGCCATGGGTTACAGTTTGATCTACAACGTTTAACTGTCACAGTCATGAGCTTTGGAAGCAGGGCAGTTTGTGTCTGTGTACATATTTGTGTTTCTGCATGCATGCATGTGTGTATGTGCATGCATCTGTTTGTGTGTGTGTGTGTGTGTGTGTGTGTGTGTGTGTGTGTGTGTGTGTGGTGTGTGGGTGTGGGTGTGTGTGTGTGGGTGGGTGGGTGGGTGGGTGGGTGTGTGTGTGCAAGCACATGCATGAAGGGATCCTTTATGCACAGTCACAGACTGTGCTATCTCTTAATTTATAGTCTGTTGGCAACCTTATCATGGATGAATCTGTGTGTGTGTGTGCGTGTGCGTATGTGTGTGTGTCTGTAGTTCAATGCCATGTGTATATCATCTATCATAAAACAAAAAAAAGATTACTAATGTGTTCTCCATGTGTGTGTGTGTGGTGTGTGGGTGTGTGTGTGTGTGTGTGTGTGTGTGTGTGGTGTGTGTGTGTGTGGTGTGTGTGTGTGTGTGTGTGTGTGTGCGTGTGTGCGTGTGAATGAAGATGAAGTCTTTGCGCCGACCAGTCTTAGCCCCACCCCTCCGTGTAGCGCGTTCACACATAGGTAGGGGTAAATTGTTCCAATTCCTGTTGGAATAGAGGGGTGTCGCGTAGGGGTCAGGTGTCCCCATTCTTGTTGGGATAGAGGGGTGAAGTGTAGTGCTATAGGGCTACATGGCCCTCACCACAGCGGAAGACGGCATATTACATTTGAAATGTCCGGCGTTTACGTAAAACGCCATCGACGACTACTGATGATGGCGTATCTGGGGTCTTGAAGGGTTATCTTCATTTCATAGGGGAAGATTTCAACCACGACCCCCTGGGTGTGTTCCACCCCCCCTGTGTTCCGAGGGGCACGCCGAGAAAGGCGAGGGACATTCAACAAAGTGTTGTCGGGGTAATAATAACGAATGGAAAGCGGGCCTTGTAGCTGTGTCATTCACACGTTGTTAGTTATCCGGAGTGTCCATATTTTACCCGCATGGCCCTTACCTCGTACTTCTGCTTGGAGTATTTATACTGCAGCTCAAACCTCTCCGCCTCCAACTGATGCATCCACTCCCACAGTTCATCTGCTTTCTCCCTAGGGGGGGGACGGGGACACAGTAGGGTATCGTTATCAAGCAGACACGTTTATCCCAAGTGACTTAGGAAGTCATTGAAACTGCTTTAAGGTACGATTTCAGTGTTGGTTAAAGAGAGATTTACAACCCACATCCCCCACATCCCCCTCTCTCCCTATGTCTCTCCGCCATTGAGAAGCGCTGCACGGCTCTATGATAACGCTGTGCGCACAGGAAGAGATGCCCTGAGCCATTCACTCATGACCTGCTTGGATGGCTACGGCCCTTTGAGCTAATTACAATAATAACATAGCTCCTAAATCTTACCTACAGCCCCTGTAATGAGCATTGTGAGTGCTTACATCGAAACCAAAATGTGTTACACTTTAAACACTGAAAATGTAATTAAAGTGAATTCACCCAAATTACCTTTGGATCAGTTGACGGTCATGTGACTCCATGATGTCTGTATCCCTATGTGTGCATAATGTCCGAGGGTTATTTTCCAGCATTTCATTGTCCTCCATCTGGGCTGTTTTCCATAACATTCTCTCTGTGTTTTGCAGAGACCTGTTTTGACCAGTTTGTGTGACTTGACCTTAGCGGCTCTTCAGTCCCATTCCTGGAACCTAACTTCTGTGGAATGTGCACACGTGCTCCCCGCACGGCTTATCAAACAAAGACAACGACGCCACGTTTACCTGAGTCTGTCCTCCTTCAGGTGGTCGATGTTCAGCTCCTTGCGACGGTCGTTCAGAATCTTCCTCTTCTTCTCCCTCTCCGTCTGTCGCTTGACGCCTCCTCTGTTCTGTGTCTAGGGTTCACAGGTGCACAGGTTTGAGTCTCAATCCTCCGACGGCAATTCCCACCACCTTACGTTAATGACCTGAACGGCTACAATCATGTATGTTTGACTCCAAGCCGAAAGCTTCTGGGTTTGATACCCGATGTCCCGTCCATCCTTGAGCAATATGCCCTGCTAAACATCAACCCTGCTTCCTCATTAAGAATCTGAAATTCTCTGGAAGTTGCTGTGGATGATACTAACTAGTCAGGTTAGTTTCAAGATTTCAGAGGATTTCAGAGAAGTTTCAGAGGATCCTTAATTTCCCTCGGGATTAATAAAGTAATCTGAATCTGAATCTGAATCTGAATCTGAAGATTCAAGACATTCAAGAATTGTATTTGCCATATAAGCCATAAGTACAATGTAATGCTTACTCCCCATTCCCACCCGCAGTATGACTTTTCTAAACCACTATACTATAAAATACTGTACACAATAGAAATAACAATGACCTGAACAATAAAGTGACTGATGGATGATATGTACATGTGTTGAATTGTGGGAAAAGCATTAAAAAAGCATCAGAAGTGCCAGTAGTGCAGCAGCAGTGCAAGTGCAGTCCAGCAAAAGTATGATAGTGTAGTGTAGGTTCGGGTGATGCACTTGATATCGCAACTCAATGACGATTTATACAGACAACGTGGCCTCTTGTGTCATCACGGTTACAGGGCCGGCGGGTCACCTTGTTCACTTACGGGCGGCGCAGTATAGCTCAGGAGGTAGAGCAACCGAAAGGTCACAACCGAAAGGTCGCTGGTTCGATCCCCCGGCTCCTCCTAGCAAAAATTGTCTCCTTGCATGGCTGACTCCGCCGTCGGTGTATGAATGGGTGATGTGAGGGCTTTACATGACTTGTAAAGCGCTTTGGATAAAAGCCGGCCTTATTATTATTATTACCTTGTATCCAGAGAAGTTCAAGCTGCTCAGAATCTTCTTCTTTTTGGCGTCGTCATCTGCTTTTCTCTTGGCCTCTTCATCCTCTTTCCTTGATTTCTCCTCCTACAATAACAAAGTCATCTTAACGTTTACTGGAACAATTGGCACTGACACACACTTCTGAATCCTGTGACTAAACACTCTCTTCAGACAGTTGTGAAAACAGTTCAGTCATCCAAGCGTGTCTAAACAGTTCCTGAGACGGAGGCCATGGGTGTGATTCAGCCGTTTGTCTTTGAGGTGGCGAGACTCACCGCCATTCTGTTTTGGCGCTCCTTCTCCCGCTCGGCCCGGACCTTCGTCTGCTCTGCTCTCTCCGACCGACGCTTGTCCTGAAAATATTCATATTTAGACAAAAATATAAAATATAAATGGAAATAAAATGTTTCAAATGTTATATACGGAATATGTACCGTATATAATAGAGAGCAGCACAGCAATAACTAAGCGATAATATAAAGAAAAAGACAATACAAAAATGACATGAGCTTACAATAGAATAATAGAGGGGTAAAAATCTGGAGAGTTCAAAATCGAGAGTAGTCATCGAACACAAGTTGGATGGAGGTCTTACAATGCGATCAGTGAGACACAGGAGTTCCTCTTCTTCCTTCTTGCGGCCCTCAAAGTGAACCTCAATCAGCGTCTGGAGCTCGTTCAGGTCCTTCTCCATGCGCTTACGATGGATGTCCTGCAGTCACAGAGAGAGAGAGCGAGAGAGAGCGAGAGAGAGCGAGAGAGAGAGAGAGAGAGAGAGAGAGAGAGAGAGAGAGAGAGAGAGAGAGGAGAGAGAGAGAGAGAGAGAGAGAGAGGGGAGAGAGAGAGAGAGAGGGAGAGAGAGAGAGAGAGAGAGATCATTTACGTTTAGCCGTTGAGCAGACGCTTTTATCCAAAGCCAGTCAGGGGAAACAATCGAAACATACAAACAAAATTGGAGTCAGTACAAAAGATGTTCAACTCGCTTTAAAAAAAACAACACAACTGGACGGCGTGCAGAGTGGCCACATGAGTCCGAAAAACATCATGCTTATTAATCCTATTGTTTTTGTATGTATTGTTTCGTAGTAGCCGTGCAAACAGTAACAGTAGCTAGATCACATCTACAACAATGGTACAGTTCCACACAGTGCATTCCACATTACATTACATTACATTACAGTCATTAAGCAGACGCTTTTGTCCAAAGCGACTTACAATAGTGCGTTCAACAAAGGAACACCGGCTCAAGAACTTAGCCGGTGCTCAGGTGAAAGGTAAAAGTTCAGGTGGTACAATTCAGTACAATAAGTTGGCAAAGAATAGAACAATATCTAACACTACACTACCTGATCTAAATTAAAGGCAAAATCAGCCAATGTTATCCTAGTGAATGCCAAAAGGTTCTACTGGGGAGAAATGTTGCTGCTCACGTCAAAGTCCACTTTCTCCCCATCTGGGATCTTTGGAGGGGCCAGGCCCGGGACAAAACCTGGTCTGGACCACAGGGACATATACAGGGAACAGGTCATGGACATACAGGGAATAGGTCATGGACCAACAGGGACATACAGGGAACAGGTCATGGACCAACAGGGGTATACAGGGAACCGGTCATGGACCAACAGGGACATACAGGGAACAGGTCATGGACCAACAGGGACATACAGGAATAGGTCATGGACCAACAGGGACATACAGGGAATAGGTCATGGACCAACAGGGACATACAGGGAACAGGTCATGGACCAACAGGGACATACAGGGAATAGGTCATGGACCAACAGGGACATACAGGGAATAGGTCATGGACCAACAGGGACATACAGGGAACAGGTCATGGACCAACAGGGACATACAGGGAACAGGTCATGGACCAACAAGGACATACAGGGAACAGGTCATGGACCAACTAGGGACATATAGGGAATATGTCATGGACCAACAGGGACATACAGGGAATAGGTCATGGACCAACAGGGACATACAGGGAACAGGTCATGGACCAACAGGGACATACAGGGAACCGGTCATGGACCAACAGGGACATACAGGGAACAGGTCATGGACCAATAGGGACATACAGGGAACAGGTCATGGACCAATAGGGACATACAGGGAACAGGTCATGGACCAATAGGGACATACAGGGAACAGGTCATGGACCAATAGGGACATACAGGGAACAGGTCATGGACCAACAGGGACATACAGGGAACAGGTCATGGACCAACAGGGACATACAGGGAACAGGTCATGGACCAATAGGGACATACAGGGAACAGGTCATGGACCAACAGGGACATACAGGGAACAGGTCATGGACCAACAGGGACATACAGGGAACAGGTCATGGACCAATAGGGACATACAGGGAACAGGTCATGGACCAACAGGGACATACAGGGAACAGGTCATGGACCAACAGGGACATACAGGGAGCAGGTCATGGACCAACAGGGACATACAGGGAACAGGTCATGGACCAACAGGGACATACAGGGAACAGGTCATGGACCAGCTTCTTCAGTGGGGACTTATCATAGTGCACCTCTTGTTTTACTTACTTCTTTGGCCTTGTCTCCTCTGTAATCAGAGAAAGAATGAAAGAAGATAAATTAAGAAAAAGGAAATATATTTTATATTATGAATCAAGTGTAACAATAGAATGACAACCATGAAATATGGATATCAATGTCGTTCCAGCTATGCCAATTATCACAATAGTAAACATGTTAAATAGTTATTAATTATTTTAATTATGGAATAGATTCAATATTCAAGATTCCTTCCTCCCGCAGATTATGATAATAGATTAATCTATTGATCATAGATAATGAATAATGGCATAATTATAGCAAGCAAAACAATGTTTTCTATATCTATATCATTTTTCATTCATCTTTCCATACCTCCTTCTTCATGCTCCTCTCCAGCATCTGATAAAATAAAGTTTGGAAAATGAGTATAGTCAGTATATATATAGAGAATGGATACTGTGTGCTGTCTACATACTTCTGAAGTTGTCATACATAAGACATACGCATGGGCTTAAAACACGTTAAACTTTTAGAAACGGTAGAGCTGTAGCAACCATCCCAATATCCATCTATCTATCGTGAGGTAACACGTTTTGCTAAACAAATATTGATATTGGTTTACTCTGTTGTGTTTGCTCCAGTTTAAGAGAGTTTTGTCAATTGTCTCTTGTTTACGTAAACTCTTAGTATTGCAGTACCGGCAGCCATATGTGCTTTGGAAGTTGTCCGGCTGTGATCCGACGGTACAACTTTTAAGCCTTGAGCGGCCAGAGCAATTCTCCCTCAGATTGTAAAATATGGATATAGTAAAATCCCACGCCTTTGTGTTCGACAATGTCATCAACGTACGTTGTCTAGCAGGAGACATTAGTCTCCTGCAAAGTGAAGTTTTTGAAGGGTTAAGCACGACTAGGTATGTGTGTGACCAAGGAGGAGCCACTGAGATTTGGAGTGTGGATAAGGTGTTCAACAATGAGTCCCTGTGAGGCGTAGCTGGTAGTGAGTGACAGGCTTAGCGGGTGTGGCCCCTACCTAGGCTGGGCTCCTCATGACTACCTGCCAGTTTCAAGGGGGAAAACACAAGACAAACAAACAAAGACGATGAGCTGATACAGAGCCAGCATGTGTTAAGACCAGCCTGGTCTGGTTGTTGTTTTAAAACAACGCATTAGCACGATGAGAAGCTTACATTTGTAGCTTCGTGGCGTGGTTTGGGTCATGTGGTGTAGGCAAAAGTGTATGATTTAAAAATTGTTATGGATTTGAATTTGTTAATTTTATTACAGATTCTTTATTAAGTAGCCTTACCTTTTTATTGCTCTAAAACATATCATATTACAGTACATTGATAATGATTATCAATGCTTATCAACACACACGGATAAGAAAGCTAATTTACTAGTACAGCGGCTTCCTGGGTTTGATTTAGCTACGAGCGGTTTGAGGGGAAAGACGTTAGCGCAAGCTCAGCTACCTTCTACCTCCTCGTTCATCTCACCAACAACCTCCTCCTCCTCCTCCACCTCCTCCTTCTCCTCCTCCTCCTCCTCCTCCACCTCCTCCTCTGTGCGAAGCAAGCATTTCAGATTCAGAAAACTTTATTAATCCCGAGGGATTTGGGGTCAGCAGAGGTCAGAGAGAGCAGTGTGTACGAGACACACATCACTCAATGTCATGCAGAATTGCCGAAGGATGGTGTTTAGTGTTATTCAGCCTTCAACATTGTGGCCTGTGCAACATTATGAAAAGATAACTAAATATAATAATAATAATAATAATAATAATAATATTAGAACAATGTAGTACATTATAGTAGTATAGTATGATAGTACAACAAATATTGAAATAATATTCCCTAACAATATGACAATGTTTGCCAATAATGCTGACCATATCCAGTAATAGCAATAGCAGTTGTCGTGGACTTATCCACAACTGTGATTGATAACCCTACATGCTTCTACAGAATTAAGCTTCAGATAATGTGATCCTTTGAGCGTGAGTTTCGGCCATGCTTCTGCGCTCTCTCGACTCCAATAGACAATAGGCTAGGGTTAGGGTTATCCTTTGGGCCTAACTCCCCTCCCCTCCCATCCCCTGTGCAGGTAACTCAAGCTGCTGAATTTGGATCGCTCTAAACTGCCCTACAACAAAATACCTGCTTGGTCTCCCTGGCTTTCCCCGGGAGCCTATACTCTGATGAGAACACTCTGACCTATATAGGATTTGAACGCGCGCACAGGCAGACAGGTGCCGCTTTGATTCAGAGCTCTGCCAGGCTGAACCACGGCCCAAACGGAAAAACAGACAAAGAAGGGGGGGGGGGGGGGGGTGGAAAGACAGATAATAGCGCTATTCGTCTGTGAAACCCGATGCATCTTTGAATGGTGAATGGCGCCTCCATTGGAGCGGCCAGAGGTAGAAATACACCTCTCCAACAAGACCAAAAAAATGTTTTTTCGCTTACAGTGAAAGTAGCATAGAAGTATGCTCTGTCAGGCACGGGTTTGTTTTTGGGGAATTAACTATTAAATATATTTATAAACGCTATTCATTATTTAAATCCAAACACAAAAGGTGTAAGTCAAAGTTGCAGTTTAGATCCTATAAACATATATAGTCTACTACTACTTAATCTATATGCTATAGTATATATATGTATATACTGTATATACTATAGTTGAAAACTTCCTACCTAACTTGTGTTAATTTTAGCCTACATTTGAACAACACTATCTTTCTAACCACATACAATAAAGTGAGGTTGTGAAATAGGCCTACACAGCAGCAGACGTGTCTCCATGCTTGGATACAGGGATGTATCCAAGCATCTTATGTAATCGTTTCAAATGGCTCCTTCATTAACATTCAAAAACATGCAACTTGTTTGCATTTCGCCGTGGACACATACAAATCAAGTCCACAGATTGTGCTCTGTTGAACTAGAATCCTATGTATGTGTATTTCATGTGTACAGTTCTTAGTGAAAATCAACTTACCTTGCTCGTCCCTGTAAGAAGATGGCAGATTCAGTTATTATTATAGTGTACCCCTTTTCCCTCAAAGACACTTGTTTATTTTCAATAGCCAATTGTATCTCTATAGAAAACCTATTTGGCAGGATTCTTGGACACATTTCACCCTGGAAATAAGCAAATACAATTTAGATGGAGATTCAAGGTACTCACTCGTAGGCCAGGTCCTCGGTGTCAGACATGATGGAGGTCTACGTCAAATGAACTACAACATAACAATCAAACACATACACAATATGAGCACCACATCACCGACCAACTGACACAACACAACAACTCGCTGTACAGCGAGGGGGGCAAGCCTTACCCAGATAGTGTGATGTGCACTGGATGCAGAGACTCAATGGACAGTGCTGTGTTGTTGTCCCCCCTCCTGCAACAGTGAGGCAGCCCTAAGCTTTTAAACCCAGAGGTGGATCACATGGTGGTAACTGGCACATGTTTACAATGGGGTGGGCACATACCTGCAAACAGATGGCCACTGGCATGACAGGGGGCTTGGAGACCCCAGTGGTCCCCCAAGACCCAGACTAGGGGTCTATTTTTATGGGTCAAAATGTGGACCACGCCAACCCATGGGATTAGAGAGACAAAAAGGGGTTAAGGTTTCCTCACGCGTCTGACGCATATAGTGAATGGTTAAACATATGTTCCAGGTGAGAGCATGCACTGGTGCGTTGGCTCACCGTGTATGGGCTGTGCTGCGTGCACACTCACCTGTGGTAGATGCTCTGTATATATAGTTCGACTGTCACGAAAAACAATAAAAGTCAATTGTGCCACAATGGGAACATTTGTTTGCCTATTTTGCATACCTCAATATGTAAATACACTGCTTTCTGCACACACACAACCAACCATCACATGCCACATCATCATCAGCCTAATTGTCAATGAAACCTAAACATTAGGTTTCATTGAGAATCTTTCCCTCTCTTAGTGCCAACGAGAAAGGGCGTTGTGCAAGGGAGAGAGAAAACAGAGAGAGCGAGAGAGAGTGAGAGAGAGAGAGAGAGAGAGAGAGAGAGAGAGAGAGAGAGAGAGAGAGAGAGAGAGAGAGAGAGAGAGAGAGAGAGAGAGAGAGAGAGAGAGAGAGAGAGAGAGAGAGAGAGAGAGAGAGAGAGAGAGAGAGAGAGAGAGAGAGAGAGAGAGAGAGAAAGAGAGAGAAAGAGAGAGAGAGACTAGAGAGAAAGGAGAATATGCCAATCGAAAGTGTAATTCAAGACCACACACCCTTCCTCTGGCTCGCTCGCCAGCTCTGTGTCTCTGCTCATTAGCTCTGGCCTCTGCCGTGAGGCAAGCAACAACCTGCTCCATCAACTGCACCCTTTTCACTTTACCTCACAGGTAATAGTTCCCCCATTACAAAGAGAGAGCGGCAGGGGGGTTATGGTTTCGCGGGAAGTGTGTGTGGGAGGGAGACATGTGATAAAAGTGATTACATCAGTGCAGCCTGGTTTTTTAGGGTTATTGGAGTACGCAGTTTGGGGTCAATTACAGTGTCTAGTCTGGTGGTAAAATCCAGTCAATAAAAAGTAGGAAAGCAGCTGGCTGCTGGCTGCTTAAAAGTTTCAAAGTATTTTGTGTATTTATTAAAATACCTGACTGCAGAGTAGGCGATCTGTGTTCGAAATGATAGCTCTAGGCTGGTCATCAAGCAGAAAACATGTATTTCATTGCCTTCCACATATCATTAGAATTAAGTGGAACGCATCGAATTTTGTTGTGACTGTTGAACTAATTGCTTCAACGTATTTATTATTCTTTGTTTATGTTTTACTTAGAATAATGTTATTTAATTTCTTCAGAAAGTGCATTTCAAGTCGTTGAAAGTTGAACAGGGCCCGTCTGGTGCCAGGTTATACTGAAATACTGCCACCTAGTGTAAAAATCGTTTCATGTATTTCTGTCTGTCTTTCTGTCTGTATGTCTTTCTTATGAAAACAACAAAAAACAAAAGTCACATAAAAACTTACTTTCTCATAGTTATGAGAAACTAAGTCATAATTACGAGATAGCTAAGTCATAATTAGAGATGCTAGTAATTATGAGATAGCTTAGTCATAATTATGAGACAGTTAAGTCATAATTATGAGATAGTTAAGTCTAAGATATATACAACCAGCGGTGCGTGGCCAAGGCCAAACGCATCATAAAAGACCCACCCAGCCACCAACTGTACTCACTGTTACCGTCAGGCAGGCGATCAAGTGCCGTACAAATAGACTCAGAGATAGCTTCCACAGTCAGGCCATCAGGCTGCTGGACAAGGGCGTATAGCATATAACAATGTATATTTTATTATATTGATTTATATATACATATTGCTCTTTTTCTGTGCCAACATATTGCATTTTATATTATATTTTATATTTGACTAAGTCATAATATTAAGATACTGTCAGAATTGTGAGTTTTTATGTGACTTAATTTTTTTTTAAGTGGCGGAAATGGGCTTCCATACTTTCTGCCTTTCTTTCTTGACATATAAAATCTTTAAGTCCATTTGAAAAGTTTAAACTTTTCTATTTTTAACTTTATTATTATTATTATTATTATTATTATTATGCAAGTTAACACAATCCGATGACTATATCAATTGTATTGCTGTGGATTTCATCAGGTAAAGCATAATACATTTAACAACGTTGCAGTATGTAGATAATATAGATAGATATTGAACTTATACACACAAAAACACACTTCAAAGAAACAAAAAAAGGACATGTTCAATAAAAATATACATTTTTTAAAAATGTTTATTGAATCGAGGCGACAATAAATGAGTCTGCCTAGAAGACAGATGAAGACAGACTTTAATGCTGCTGTAGAGAAACACAGAATTAGAAAGAACACGATTGACTTTCAAACATGTACCTAACAACAATTCAGTGATGTGCTCCGCGGTTGCCGACAGAACCATGTCAGGACTTGTGGTTTGACTGACAGTAAACCGCCTTCACTGGTTGGCCGCGTCAAACATCTTCTTCCTGCCCTCCATGCCGGACATGGCCTCCACGTTCTTCCTCCAGTCCCCTACCTCCGCCGTCTTCTCCTGGAGAACAAACACACACACACAAACCACACACACACGACACACACACACACACACACACACACACACACACACACACACACACACACACACACACACACACACACACACACACACACACACACACACACACACACACACACACCACCACACATGAGGAACCACCCACACTTGAGGAAGCACCCACACACACAAAACCACACGCGCGGAACCACACACGCACACACACGCATGCACATACATACACACACGCACGTACACAAACACACACACACACGTGGAACCACACTCAAGATTCAAGATGTTTTTATTCACTCACACACACAACCACACACACGCGCGAAACCACACACACACGTGCACACACACACACACACATACACACACACACACACACACACACACACACACACACACACACACACATGAGGAACCACACACACATGAGGAACCACACACACAGAATCGAACACCCACGGAACCATACGCACACACACAAACGCACACGCGCGCGCACACATACACACACACACATGCATGCACACACACACACACACACACACACACACACACACACACACACACACATAGAACCAGACTCAAAATTCAAGATTCAACATGTTTTTATTCACGCACGGACAGAACCACACACACACATAAGGAACCACACACACAGAACCGCACAACCGCAGAACAACACACGGAACCACGCACACACATTAAACCACAATCACGCACAGAAACACACACAAAAGGAACCACATAGACATGGAATCGCACATGAGGAACCACACACACAGAATATTTGATTTTGTATGTCATATGTGTGTGTCGTAATATTGGCTCATATACTCTTGGCATTTACAACACCAAGTTAGTGATTGTATAATGTTTTTATATCTTAACTCATAAACAAACATAAATTATTCACACAGTGTACTGCAGTGATTAGCTGTCCCATGGGTGTGGCGGTGTGGACAACGTTTTTATTACATTATGACTGAAGTTATTGTGTGTATCGGATTGGATAGACACTTATATAACTTTATAACTTTTGATAGCTTCAACTGTTGCGCCTACTGCAGTCGGTTGGCATCTGATCCATACGCAGAATGACGAAACACCATTGCAAATCATTACATAGAACTCCCTTCCTCAAACACAAGGTCAGTGTGGGGGTCTACTGTATAGGCGTGAACAGGTTGCTTTACTTTATAACACTCGTAACTCACACATTTACACACTGCCTTTGTTCACATTGGCTTAACACACGACCATATCACCTGCAACATTCTCACGCCTACCGTAATACCTGTAATATTCTGGCACCTACAGTATTACCTGTAATATTCTGGCACCTACCGTATTACCTGTAATATGCTAGCACCTACTGTAACACCTGTAATATTCTGGCACCTACCGTATTACCTGTAATATTCTGGCACCTACCGTATTAACTGTACTATTCTCTACCGGGTTAACTGTAATGTTCTCGAACTTACTGTATGAACTGTAATATTGTCACATCTACCGTAGTAACTGTAATGTTCTGGCAGCTTACCTTCTCTGTGTCCTCCTTCTTGACAGACTTGAGGTTTGCCCGCAGGTCCAGAGACCTGTGCTTGGAGCCCAGCAGGGACCGGAGGATGGCGTCGGCCGAGACCCTCACCCTGCGCAAGTCCGGCCGCTTGAACTTCCCCCGCAGGTCCAGCACTTTGATGTTCAGGTCTTTTATCTGAGGGGGGCGACGACATCATATGTCATCATATAGGTTGAACCCAGGCTGCCTTCTGATCCACTTCTCACTGGGATTGTGATGGATAAACACACTTGAACTGACTCCCTGTACCAGCTCACCTGTATCTGAATGTATTCACTGTAAGTCGCCAGATAAAAGCGATAAAATTGTCTAGTAAATATAGTAACTGCGTATTGTGTTCCATAAACTTGTTGGCGAGTATGGGGTGGTTGCATTTCTACTAGGTGCATAATAGCGGTAGTAGTGTTGAATAGTATCTTCTCCTACCTCTCTGGTGTTGTGCATGACCTTGGCTTCGATGTTGTATCGTTCTTCATCCACCACTGTGATCTTACCATGGAGCTCCTGGCAGAGCGCCTGGCGGAGAGAAGAGCCGAGGAGATACGTGTTACACACTTTTCCTGCTTTTTGATTAGATTAGATTAGATTAGATTCAAATGTATTGTCAGTGTAAAGCACAAATGTTTCAGTAAAGTGCATGGTAAAATAAAATGTACAGTTGTTGAATAATATGTAAAAACAGTCTACTAAGAAAATTACTACTAAAATCATGTATAAATAGTTTTATTTAAAAAAAGGTTTAACTTACAGAGTAGGTATGAGATATGTGCAGAATTATAGGTATATATATATATATATATATATACCTATGAGATATGTGCAGAATTATAGGTATATATATATATATATATATATATATATATATATATATATATATACCTATAATTCTGCACATATCTCATACCTACAAAGTATATACATATATATATATACATATATATACATATATACAAGTATAAACAGGTAGTGAGCAGGGGTATGCAGTTGTATCAAAAGAAAAATATATATGTATATATACATATGTATATACGTATATATAAAAGTTAATCTGCACTCGGCACTCTGTCAGTCACTTTGAACATTTTCGGTAGTGCAATTTTGCCACCTGTAGGTCATCTACAGACATGCTGCTGGTCTGTATGGGAGGAGTTTTCTCCTGCAGGTATTTGGTTTTCTCCTCCTCCTTTTCCTCCAACTCCCTCTCCAGCTCCTCCGTGGCCCTGGCTACCATCATACTCTGAAGAACAGAGAGGAGGCAACCATCATCATCATCATCATCATCATCATCATCATCATCACCATCATCATCATCCTCATCGTCGTCGTCGTCATCATCATCATCATCATCATCATCATCATCATCATCATCATCATCATCATCATCATGGTAGACTGATAGTAGACAGAGATTTTGAAACAGCTTGTAAGGGCTTTTCAAACCATATGGTAAAATAGGAGCCCTGTAAATGTTCAATTGAATGTATTGACGACACAGAACACACAGTGTATACACCAGTATAGGACCAGAACACAGCCAATATATCCTTTATTTCTAGTGTATAGGCTGTAATAGCGGATGTCAATTCAATTCAACCCACCTTAAGCATGAGCTTGCGAGATGCAGATATTTTGGGTTTTCTCTGTTCAAGAAAAACGACAGTGTATTAAATACATATAGTATAACATGCTCTGGTATCACTGTTTCACACACTTTGCGATGTATACTGATGCCTTTGTTTTACCTCAGGTCTGCAAATGGTAACATGTTGCATGGAAAACAAAGATACAACAAGATTAACAAAATGTAAATAAACATCAACATTAATAAACATGATAAAAAAAAAAACATTTAGAGAAGATTGAAAGAAAAGTAAAGCCCATCGCAAAACTACAACTTTTTTTTCTTCTCCAACAGTTGTTCCCAGCGCATTGACGTCCCTAATCTCTGATTCTATAGATATACAGACACAAGTTAAGACGCTATACACACATGGAACGTAAACATAGAAACTCAATACACTTACCCTTGCGCCGGCATCTTTGCTATTTGGATTCTCCCTGGAAGACAGGAATAACAGCTGTAGATCCATTACTCCAAGGCCCACTTGAATTCCTCATCTAAGCGTCCCCCCCCCCGCCCTCACCTCACCCACCCTCAACATCCACCAACCACATATCTCTCCAGGGACTTCCTTCAAAGGTAAGGTAACCCTTCATGAATAATGATGATGATGATGATGTGCGTGTTTTTCAGCCACACAAACAAACCACTCCTGAGTAAGGCACCAGTTTCCACTAACCATTGGTACTAATAACATGTGTGTGTGTGTGTGTGTGTGTGTGTGTGTGTGTGTGTGTGTGTGTGTGTGTGTATGTGTGTGTGTGTGTGTGTGTGTGTGGTGTGTGTGTGTGTGTGTGTGTGTGTGTGAGAGCCTCTTGAACTAGGACCAGTGACCTCTGGGAGGTATCACTGTGTCGCCCTCAAGCCCTGACAGTCTGACAGCGGCCCCGGGGCCCAGAGGGGACAGCTGATAGCAAACTGTGAGGGTGGGGTGGGAATGGTGGTGGTAGTGGTGGTGGTGATGGTGGTGGTGGTGGGGGTGATGGTGGTGGTGGTGGGGTGGTGGTGGGGTGATGGTGGTGGTGGTGGTGGTGGGTGGTGGTAGTGGTGGTGGGGGTGATGGTGGTGGTAATGGTGGTGGTGGTGGTGATGGTGGTGGTGGTGGTGGTGGTGGTGGTGCTGGTGGTGGTGGTGGTGGGGGTGGTGCTGGTGGTGGTGATGGTGCTGGTGGTGGTGATGGTGGTTATGGTGGTGGTGGTGGTGGTGGTGGTGGGGGTGGTGCTGGTGCTGGTGGTGGTGGTGGTGATGGTGGTTATGGTGGTGGTGGTGGTGGTGGTGGGGGTGGTGGTGGTGGTTATGGTGGTGGTGGTGGTGGGGGTGGGGGTGGTGGTGGGGGTGATGGTGGTGGGGGTGGTGGTGGTGGTGGTGGTGGGGGTGGTGATGGTGGTGGTGGTGGGGGTGATGGTGGTGGGGGTGGTGGTGGTGGTGGTGGTGGTGGGGGTTGTGGTGGTGGGGGTGGTGCTGGTGGTGGGGGTGGTGGTGGCGGCGGTGATGGTGGCAGACAGCACTGTTATTCTGGTTAGATAACAATACCAGCTCCCTCTGGTTGCTGCTTCGCTATATAAGGACCAGACACAAATAGGATGCTGACTCCCTTTTCTCCCTTTTCCCGTAACTCAGTTTATCTCATTTTTGATAAGAGTATGTTTACCTTGCTCATGGTTGAAATATAAAGAGCATTAATACAGCCAGTAGCACTAGGCTTGTTTGCAATTGTTATCGTTAACCGAAAGAACTCCCTATAGTTCAGTTCTGCATTTTATTATGTACTTAATGATGTATATTGCAAGGGGTTCTGCCAACCAAGCCTGGTTCCTTTTCAATGTTTGGACAAACTTAGTCATTTAGACGAGTTTCAAACGTCCTCCAGAGAAGAGTGTTTGAAAGAGTTTAATTTATGTTTCAAAAAATGGCACATACATTGGTGCCATATTTAAAATGTTTTCAATTCTTACATTTTCAATGTTTTTCATTTATATTTATTAGTTAGTAGTGTTCATCCATTTCTAGAAAACATACAACCTATGCTTTCAAATCTAAGTTCAGTTTACATACGTTTCTTCTCTATATGCTCATAATGAATTCACTGAATTACAGTAGTATGGATTGGAAGCGTGTTAAGTAAGTCACCTACCTTCCTCTGTCTGTTCTGTAGAAGCAACTAACACACAGTGATGGAGAGGGGAGCCCCCCACAGTCCTTATCTCAGACACACACACACACACACACACACACACACACACACACACACACACACACACACACACACGCACACACACACGCACGCACGCACGCACGCACGCACGCACGCACGCACGCACGCACGCACGCACGCACGCACGCACGCACACAAGCAAGCACACACACACACACACACACACACACACACACACACACACCCACACACACACACACGCACGCACGCACGCACGCGCGCACGCACGCACGCACGCGCGCGCAGCACGCACGCACGCACGCACACACACACACACACACACACACACACACACACACACACACACACACACACACACACACACACACACACACACACACACACACACACACACACACACACACACACACACACACACACACACAGAAAGAAAGGGGAGAGAGACAGGGGAGTGATCTTTTTTTACAGGTTTTTCTAATCAAAGAGGTCTCTCTCTCTCTCTCTCTCTCTCTCTCTCTCTCTGTTTATGTGACTTTAAATTCAGTCATGGATTCACACACATCTCTAACTTATCCATCTTTATGATCTCCATAAATCCATAACCGTAACTTTCTATGCAGCTGGACAGCTTGCTAAACACAAACATCAGGCATCATCCTGATTCACTGGTCTTAGACACAGACAGACAGGCAGACAGATAGATCCGCAGACAGGCAGGCAGGCAGGCAGGCTGAGAGACAGACAGGCAGACACGCAGGCAGGCAGGCAGGCAGGCAGGCAGGCTGAGAGACAGACACGCACACAGGGGGGCAGGCAGGCTGAGAGATAGACAGGCAGACAGGCAGGCAGGCTGAGAGACAAACAGGCAGACATGCAGACAGGCAGGCAGGCTGAGAGGCAGACACGCAGACATGCAGACAGGCAGGCAGGCTGAGAGGCAGACAGGCAAACACACAGCTAGGCAGGCAAGCTGAGAGGCAGACACGCAGACAGGCAAACACGCAGACAGGCAGGCAAGCTAAAAGACAGACAGGCAGACATGCAGGCAGACAGACACAGACAGACCAACATGCAGCATGTTAACTACCCTCTATATTTTACATGGTGAGTAACTCCTCTCCATATAAAACCAGGGGGCCCAGCCATGGCCCCTGTGTGTAAATCTGTAACTCTAGCTGCAAGCCCGACTGTTGTTGACGTCTGATTGGTTAAGGGTCTTACTGGTCACCAGGGGGAGACATATGAGAGGGAGGGGGTCTGATTAGGAGAGGATTCCCGCAGACAGGAGCGAAGCCCTGGGTTTAGAACTGGATTCCCCTTCTCCACTGTGATCAAAACAGTATTGCCTAACTAAGAGTTCACTATCAATTCTCTTTCTCTCCATCTCTCTTTTTTTAGTTCAACTGTCAACTGTTTGTAGTTACATTCTGCACTTGCATTTCTACTCATGTTTTTGTTTTAAAATGCTATCTTTTCTTAATTAATATTAGTGTCCTGTGCTTGTGCTGTACAGGAAAGTAAATGTCCCCATCATCTAAGTACATACATCATCTTATCTTATTTTATCCATCTATGTCTCTTATACTGTATATCCTCTCTCTCTCTCTCTCTCTCTCTCTCTCTCTCTCTCTCTCTCTCTCTCTCTCTCTCTCTCTCTCTCTCGCTCTCTCTCTCTCTCTCTCTCTCTCTCTCTCTCTCTCTCTCTCTCTCTCTCTCTCTCTCTCGCTCTCTCTCTCTCTCTCTCTCTCTCTTCAATCCAATCTTCAATGTATAAATTTTATCACTGAAATCTGAAATACATTCTCTTTGGCATAGAAACATACATAGACAGTAAGACCAACAGGCAGGCAGACATACAGACAGTGTGGCACACGGGCACACAGAAGCAGTCTTTGTTGCGGTCGTTAAAGTTAAAGCTGAGATGTTTGCTGGTGGGCAGTGATCGGTCTGAGTTATGATGGGGCTGCTCTGCCCTGTTGTTGTGTGTCTGATTAAAATTCTTCCGTATATATGGCAGCAGGATTAACAAACAGCTCCACGTCTGGTGGAAACTGGAGCCCATGTCTTATTTATAGTAAAAGCCCTGGCCTTTCAATACAGTACAATAGACCCGTCTAAATGATGTAGTACAGTCCAATACAACACAGTACGATACATTAACTTCTAATGCTGTACGATAGCTTTCTAATGCCATACAATTACCATCTGATTCATTGCAGTACAGTTTTTTTTATATAAGTTAGTTAGTGTCATACTATTTGGTGCACCATTGGTGCAAATTAATTGACCCTGAAGAAAAAGGGTTTATTTTGCACCACCTAGTGGATGACTTTGAATGGTGTAACACATAATAATACTAATTATAATAATTACCATTAGCACTTCATTGGATACATTTACATATTTCATATGTCCTACGTGATGAATTATATTGTTGACGTGTTAACGCATTGTACCCTGAAAATACAGGACTATTGCTGATTATTATTGTTATATATGTTATATATTGTTATATATATATATTGTTAAGTATTATAAGTTTTAGAGAAAAAAGTATTCAGAAAAACGACTTGAATCTGTGTTGTATAATCCTTGTTGTCCTGCTCTTAGCTCTGTTGTTGATGTGACTTCCACACAATGGTGTGTCCACGCCAAGACACACAGCTGTCTTCCAACAGACACACACGCCCACACCCACCCACCCACCCACCCACCCACACACACACACACACACACAGGGCAGTGATGGCGTTGACCAAGGCTCTGTTGTTCTCCAGAGCAGCTGGCAGTTAGCTGTTTGTTTAGACAAAGATATGAGATGTGAGGTGTTTAGAGGATGTCACAGAGGAACAGGCTACCGAGCCACATTCCACACATGACCACACATTCACAACATCACAAAATAACATCCATCCCTCCAGATCACAGCCATGGTTTGGTACAGGGGCTGTCTCCACATTACAGAACATAAACACTTTAGATGTAGGTGTGTAGTTTATTGTTGCACATGTAGCAGGAACACTGGGTTCAGGTAACTGTCCCACACTCATCTCTAGGCCCTGAACTCACCATCACCTAAAGTAGGTAAACTCCTCCCCCAGAGCCAACCCCTAATTAACTCTGTATTTAAGGCACCTGTGGCATCATGGCAGCCTTTGGTTTGTTTGCTGCCTACCTGTTGCCACATGGCCACCTTAAGGGTAGGTCAATTGTCAGATACTGCATGTCATGTTTGATCAGCAATTTAATATTCCTCATGTGCATCTTATGTTAGCACTGAATTACATCCATTTGTATTAGCCTACTGTCAGCTTGTATCCTGGTCCACCTGGTGTTCCTTTGGCCAAGTCGGATGCCTGAAGTTCCTGTTAACCTGGAGGGATGTGTTGTTCCCCCCCTGGCCCTGCTTAGTACTTTAATATTAATCATACTGAGTAGTGGTAAGTTTATAATTACCTAAGTTAAAATATTTAAATGTGTACTTCTGTATTGTAATCTAATGTACATTGTGTTGTTCCTACTAGGTGGTATCAGCTGCTGTTTTGCTACAGTTAGGTTTTGCTTGAGTTAGGTTTTTGTTTCAATTTAGTTTTGCTGTCTTATATTTAGGATTTTAGTGTATTTTACGGTTCACCATTCAACTGGATAATTGTTTCTTCTGCTTTATACTCATTTGTTGTTTCTTTGCCCCTGTAGTGGAGTTGGCTAGGCTCACAGTCTGATTCCCTTCACAGCTTGTAGTGGTAGGAGCACTGGGACACAGTGAGTTTTGGTTCGCAGTGAGCACCGGTGGTGGGTAAGGGGGACACAGCCCTGTTAGACTGCCTCCCCCTGACTGGCATCTGCCCACTCCCCTTTTCCCCTCATTGATTTTAGTAATTTCCTATAATATAAAGTGTTTTTACCAAGAATAAACAAATAAATGTGATTGACATGTTGAAATATAAACTTTTTCATTATAATTGAACCACGTCTCTGTCTTGTGTCAGTCACGAACTTGTCGAGCCTTCTTATTTCTGTAAATTAGGAGTAAATTAAATATCTCCTGGGGCGAAATTCCCCAGGTGGCGTGGTCAGGCATTTTGGTGGCTCTGCCTTTAAAAACGACCACCCCACCACACACGCATGAATATGAAAGCATCTTATATAGCCAGCTCAAGGTAGTCTTCTCACTGATCCCTGCTCAGGCTCCGTAGCCTTTTGGCCCATGGTTCTTGATGTCAAGTCAAGTTTATTGTCACTTCCCAGTTTACACAAGTATAAAGCAGTGAGTGAAAATCTTATGTGCAATACCCGACGACAGACAGCAGTTATATAAATAAGATCAAATAAATTAAAAACAAAAGAGTAAAAGACAAAACTGTAGTTTTATATTTAACTAAGTTAAATGCAATTAATAAAATGCAATATATATCGACTCCAAAAAAGAGCAATATGTATATATAAATCAATGTAATAAAATATACATTGTTATATGCTATACGCCCTTGTTCAGCAGCCTGATGGCCTGACTGTGGAAGCTATCTCTGAGTCTGTTTGTACGGCACTTGATACTGAGGTATCGCCTGCCTGACGGTAAAAGTGAGTACAGTTGGCTGGGGTGGGCAATGCTTATGATGCGTTTGGCCTTGGCCACGCACCGCTGGTTGTATATATCCAGGAGGGAGGGGAGCTCACCTCCAACGATATACTGGGCCGTCCGCACCACCCTTTGAAGCGCTCTGCGCTCGAGTGCGGTGCAGTTCCCGTACCAGGCGGTGATACACCCTGTAAGAACACACTCGATGGTGCCGGCATAGAATGTTCTCAGGATGCGGGGGCCCATGCTGAATTTCCTCAGACGCCTGAGGAAATACAGGCGTTGTTGGGCCCTTTTCACCACGTGTGTGGTGTGCGTGGACCATGTGAGGTCCTAGGAGATGTGCACACCGAGGTAACGCAGGTAACACTGAGCAAATAAAGTGTTTGACCAACCTCTCGAAGCATTTGCTGACAACCGAGGTGAGGGCTACAGGTCTATAGTCATTCAGGCACGTTACCTTGGGTAGTTTAGGGACATGCACGATGGTGGACATCTTGAAGACCGCGGGAACAACCTGGCCCAAGCCTGGGCCAGGAGAGGTTGAAGATGTCTGCAAAGACTATCTGCCAACTGGTCTGCGCATGCTCTGAGGACGCGGCCCGGGATGTCGTCGGGGCCTGCCGCCTTACGGATGTTCAACCGCTTGAAGGTGCGGCGCACATCCGCCTCCGAGATGTTCAGCAGGCTGGGCTCCTCAGGCGGCGCTGGCTTCTGCGGGCTGCCGTTCATGTTGAACTGAGCAAAAGCTCGGTTTGCTCTCTGTAGCCCCTGCCACATACCCCTTGCGTCGTGGCTCTTGAATTTCTCCTCACTCTGTCCTTGTACTCCCGCTTGGCAGTGACGATGGTCTTACGGAGGTCGTAACGGGCTCTTGTATATTCCTCCATATTCCCGGAGCCAAAGGTGGCGTTACGCGCATGTAGGGCAGCGCAAACATCGCTGTTAATCCACGGTTTCTGGTTGGGGTATATCCGAACCGACTTGGACAGAACAACGTCATCTATGCACTTCTTGATGAACCTGGTGACCGAGGACTCGTACTCGTTGATGTTATTGTCCGAGGCAACGTGGAATGTCCCAGTCAGTGCGATCAAAACAATCCTGCAGCATAGAGTCCGATTGGTCCGACCAGCATTGGACCTCCCTCACAGCGATCGGTTGCTGCTTCAGTCTCTGCCTATAGGCGAGGAGTAGCTGGATAGAGTGGTGGTCTGATTTGCCGAACAGTGGGCGGAGGAGGGCTTTGTAGCCATCACGGAAGGCAGTGTAGCAGTGGTCGAGGATCCGCTCACCCTGTGTTGCTCATGTGTTGGTAGAACTTTGGGAGAACCTTCTTCAGGTTCGCCTTGTTGAAGTCCCCCACCACGATGAGAGCAGCCTCAGGGTCTGCCGACTCCTGTTCACTGATAGCCCCATACAGTTCATTCAGCGCTGTGTCCGTGTTGGCTTGTGGAGGAATGTAAACAGCGGTCACGGTTACCGCTGTAAACTCCCTAGGTAGCCAGAATGGATGGCTCATACGCATCAGGTACTCCAGGTCCAGGGAACAGAAAGACTTGAGGGGATGTACATGACTTTGGTTGCACCAAGATCTGTTTATCATGAGACATACCCCCCCCTCCGCGATCTTTACCGGAGAGAGCCTTTGTTCTGTCCGCCCGGTGGACGGAAAATCCCGTCTGCTCGATAGCTGCGTCGGTAACCCCCTCAATGTCTCCGTAAGGATACAGTTGTCCTTTGTTTCCCGGTTGAATTGAATACGAGCCTGTAGCTCGCTAAACTTATTGTCCAGAGACTGTACATTAGCCAGTAGAATGGTGGGTAGTGGGGGGCGATCGGATCGACATCTGTCTGACTAGCACGCCGGCTCGCTTCCCTCGCTTCCTCCGGCGACGCTTGCGTGTAATCGTGCCCAAGATGGTTGGAGATAATCCAGCTGTGACTTTGGGCGGGAGGTCCGAGTCGAAAGAATGAAAAAACTCCGGTAGGCGGTGAGCGACTGTCGATCTGATCTCCAGAAGTGTGCAAAAGTCATAAATGCACGTGCTGCTAACTTTCTGAACAAAGATAGTCGCGATAAAAAGAGTAATGTAGCAGCACTTGCAGTAGAGCTCATCCACATGGACGGCCACTGTTGTAGTGTCAGTTTCATACTACACCCACCTACACACATGAAGGCAGAAACACACACAAACAAACACACACACAGTTTGTATTGTCCTCATACTTCTGCAGCATGGGCAAACCAACTAAAAACAGCATTTTAGCAGCTTCATACACTTCAATTGTACACAAAATGTTACACATTGTACGATGTATAATTTACTATGACATCACCACTATTTGATTCACAACCAGGCAGGAGACACACACACACACACACACACACACACACACTACTTACTGCAATTAAAGCAGGTCTTGTGCCAGAACAGCCCCTCACACTGGATCTCCTCTGGCCGGCAGATCGACATTTGGCAGCGGACACACTTCTTCGCTTCTTCGAAAGGCATTCTGTGAATAGGACAGCGCGTTGAATACATTCCCCTTCACACTGTATAATACACACGCTGGCCTTAACGCTACCGCATGTAGGAAGTAAAAAAGGATGTATTCCTGACAAATACAGGTCTTTGGCAACTCTAGTGCAGATGTCACCGTGTATCTAAAAGACAACGTAGCAGTTTGTGATAGTGTAGGCTAATTATTTCTTTGAATGACCCCGCTGTCCTCTTTGTTCTGTCTGTAATAGAACAGCATTCTTCCATGGTTTACGTCAGCTAATGGCCGGTCACAAAACCTGTTGTTCACACATGATGAAACGCAAGAAACGATTGACATTTAACGTTTGTAATTTTCAAACTATAACACCTCTTCAGCAAAAAACTATCGAAATCAGGATTGACATTGCATTAGCCAGGTGTCAAGAATCTTTTTAGCTCAAATGTGACGTTGGTAAAGACAAATGTTGAAATAAAGCTACACTTTAATTTTGAGAGACAGATAATGAAAGAGTGCTGTCCACAATCAGTAATAGGAAGTTTGGTATTTGGTCATATGAAAATGACCCACGTACATAGACGTAAGGATGACATCTGTAGTCCTTGATCACCACAGTTAATTAAACTCAACAGTCTTTCAATATATCCTCAATATATGTGCTATTTAACTTTAGCTGACACTGAGTTCAGACTTGTATGTTCAAGTCAAGTCAAGTTTATTGTCACTTCACAGTTTACATGTGAAGTATACAAGTATAAAGCAGTGAATGAAAATATTATGTGCAATACCCGACGACAGACAGCAGTTATAGACAGCCCTTGTTCAGCAGCCTGATGGCCTGACTGTGGAAGCTATCTCTGAGTCTGTTTGTACAGCACTTGATACTGCGGTATCACCTGCCTGACGGTAACAGTGAGTACAGTTTGTGGCTGGGGTGTGCATTGTTATGATGCGTTTTGCCTTGGCCACGCACCGCTGGTTGTATATATCCAGGAGGGAGGGGAGCTCACCTCCAACGATATACTGGGCCATCCGCACCACCCTTTGAAGCGCTCTGCGCTCGAGTGCGGTGCAGTTCCCGTACCAGGCGGTGATACACCCTGTCAGAACACTCTCGATGGTGCCGGTATAGAATGTTCTCAGGATGCGGGGGCCATGCTGAATTTCCTCAGAGGAAATACAGGCATTGTTGGGCCCTTTTCACCATGTGTGTGGTGTGCGTGGACCATGTGAGGTCCTTGGAGATGTGTACACCGAGGAACTTGAAGCCGCTGACCCTCTCTACTGCAACACCGTCGATTGCTGTGCTCTCCTCTCTGCTTCCTGTAGTCCATGATCAGCTCCTTGGTCTTCTTGACGTTGAGGGCGAGGCTGTTCTCCTGGCACCACTGCTCCAGCGATCCAACCTCCTCCCTGTAGGCTGTCTCGTCGTCGCCGGCGATCAGGCCCATCACTGTCGTGTCGTCAGCAAACTTCAGTGCATGGTCGTCAGTGCATGGTAATATTCATGTATCCATTGCACACTGCGTTAGCTTTTATGCATGTATACTTCGACGGAAGTACATTTCATTAATAAGGAAATCAATTAAATAAATGGCACCCAAAAAAAACCCCACAAACAAACAAAAATAAATACAAAAGAAAGACAAAGTTCTTAAAATATATGATTAGATTAGGTTCAAATGTATTGTCATTGCACAGCACAAGTACAGTACAGCGAAAATAATTTGGCATCTAACCAGAGCCCAAATGTTGCAGTAAAGTGCATAGTAATATATAATGTACAGTTATTGAATAATATGTAAAAACTGTCTACTAAAAAAACAACTAAAAACAGGTAGAAAATAACTTATAGAGTAGGTATGAGATAGGTGAATCAGAATTATAGGTATATATATATATACAAGGTAAGTATACAAGTATAAATATAATATACTATATAATTCAGTATAAAGCAATTTCAGACTATTAAAAATTAAAAGCTTGTGTTATTAAGGGGGGGGGGACAAATACTTGTCATAATGATGAATATCTCTTTTCTCACTGGTAAAAACAAGCTGGGGCTGTGTGTTGTTACCTGGGCTCAGCAGTAGAGGTCCTGGTGACAGGAAGAAGGCAGATGGAAGTGTCTCCTGGACTGTCAGCAAAGACACCGCTTTATACTGAGAGAGACAGGGAGGACAGGTCACTGTGTCCAACAACCAGTGTCCTCCTTTCACTTCCGCTGTGTTGATGGATATGTTCACAAAAACAGGAATACCTTCTTCGGGCTCCTCCCGGTGAATGGTGTTCAAGATTCATGTTAAATTCAAGATTTTTATTTGCCATATTGCAACAAGTACAACGGATTGCTTACATTACATTCCCTCCCGCAGTATACATTTCTACAATTGAACACTATATACTAAACTATACTATGTACTATACGTAGACATATGCATATATACATATATGTGCTATACTATATGTGCGTGTGTGTGTGACGTGGTGTGTCAACGGGGCCTTTACAATCAATGTCACCCAGTGGGACCTGTAATGGAAAATATGTTTTCCTTCTATGGCCCTCTGTTTATTATCCTGAGGGTTTTTGTCTTGTCCTTTGTAAACCCTTCTGTTCTTTATCTTAACACAATATTGTATTGTCCTCATCCTGTTTATGTGGTTGGCGATGTCTAACTGGATGGCGTTATAATGTAATAGAGGGACAGGGACTGGCCTGCAGCTAGACAGCAAGAACCAGACACATTTCCACATCCAGTTCACGTCCCCACACCTTCAGACCTTTGTTACCCCGGGGGGTTTCCATAATCACCCCTTCGGGCTTCACGAAGGTGAGAATACAGTAAGAATCCGAAAATAAGTATTGGCCATCCGTTAAAGGAGAACTGCGTACATCATTGTAGCGGGATAGCGTATATGGACATATGTTATCGTTTTTAACCAAGGTTTAGTAGAAACCTGGATTAGTGCAGACGTGTGTTAATATTTTTTCTGTGAAGTGCCGGGTTTGTCTGTGAAAGAGGTACAGAGTGAAAGACATTCTGCACATATCTCATACCTAAGTTATTTTATACCTGTTCTTAATAGTTGTTTTTTAGTAGACTGTTTTAACAGTTGTCATTTATATATTATCATGCACTTTACTGTGTAGGAATTGCGAAGAATGCGCAGAGACAATTCCACAATGAAATGTGTGTCGCGTGTGTTTTTATTGAACCAAGCAAATCAGACCAAACTAAACTTAAACTGGAATACACCAAACCAAGGCACAAGGTAAACGTCACTCCTCTTAAAGGCCCAGTGTCTCTATATCCCCAGGCACCTGATGGGCACCATCAGGACGAGGTCCACCTTGGACGAGGTCCACCCAGCCAGATGGGCAGATGGCCACTGGGTAGCGATCTGGTGTAGTCACGTCGTTGAGCCGTCAGTAATCGCCGCACGGTCGCAACCCCCCGCCAGGCTTCGGGACGATGTGGAGGGGCGAAGCACATGGGCTGTTGGAACGACGAACGAAGCCAAGGCGCTCCATGCTGGAAAACTCTGCCCTGGTGACAGTGAGCTTGGCCGGGTCCAACAGTCCGGGTGTAGAGGGCCGACACCACGTGGTAATATTTAGTCTCGTCCGCGGTGATATCTCTCAAAGCGAACTGCGCCTCCGACTGGGTGAACCACGTGGAGGCTGAACATTCTCAGAAGTCCGGCAGCTTGAGAGATCGCGTTGGTCGACATGTTCGTTATGCTATCTCTGAATATGTCCAGCAGAGAATCGTTGGGGTAACCAGTGTAGGAATTGCGATGAATGCGCGGAGACAATTCCACAACGAAACATGTGTACGCTTTGTTTGCAGACCAAACTAAACTTAAACTCAAATACACCAAACCAAGGCACAAGGTAAACATCACTCCTCTTAAAGGCCCAGTGTCTCCAGTGTATCCCCACAGGCAAGCAATGTCCCCACAGGCAGCACACTGCCCTTTCCCACCTGGAGGGAAAGAACTGTTATGTGCGAATGCTGTTTGTGGACTACAGCTCAGCGTTCAACACGATAGTTCCTGCCAAGCTCAACACCAAGCTTAGAGGTCTAGGCGTGCCCCCATCCACGTGCAGCTGGATACTGGACCTCCTGTCGGACCGCCGCCAGGTGGTGAGGATGGGCAGCACCACCTCAGAGCCACTGACCCTCAACACGGGAGCCCCCCAGGGATGCGATATATACAACCAGCGGTGCGTGGCCAAGGCCAAACGCATCATAAAAGACATTGCCCACCCCAGCCACAAACTGTATTCACTTTTACCGTCAGGCAGGCGATACCGCAGTATCAACAAATAGACTCAGAGATAGCTTCCACAGTCAGGCCATCAGGCTGCTGAACAAGGGTGTATAGCATATACCAATGTATATTTTATTACATTGATTTATATATATATATTGCTCTTTTCTGACTTTTTCTGACATATTGCATTTTATATATAGCATTTTTATATATTTAACTTATACAGTTTTGTACTTTTTAAATTCCTTTTATCCTATTCTGTTTTTTATAACTGCTGTCTGTCGTCGGGTATTGCACATACGATTTTCACTCATTGCTTATACTTATGACCCATAGGGTTAACAAAGATAAGGTGAATTATGTCATGTTAATCATCCTCTACAACTGCACTTTTGCACTCTTTAGAGGCCAAATTATTTGTGCTGTACTGTACTTGTGCTGTGCAATGACAATAAATGTGAATCTAATCTAATCTAATGTAATCTAAAGAGGTAAAGGGTACTGAGAAAGAAAGGAGAACCAAAATAATGAAAAACTGAGTGAGATAGGCAATGCACGGGAGGTCCCTATCGCGTTGTGGTGGGCCGTCAGGTGCCAGCAAGGCCTTCTCTGCTGGCCTAAACATCATCAGAATATAAATTAAATTTTGATACATTTTTTCCACAAATATGTATAAAATGATTCCCCATAGTCTATTATCTTAATTTCATAGCTTTCCTCTTGGTTGCGCTGCTTCCAGCCTCAGATCGAGATTTGGAGGGCTAACCTTTATGTTAGAGCTTTTATCCAATCATATTTCAGCCATAATGTGTTGCCAGGGTCCAAGAAATCTGTCCTTAGGCCTTCAGAATCAACAGTGCGGGAGCCTGGAGCTTAAAGTGAATGGAAACAAAACTGTGGCATTAACCAATCAGATTTCGAGCTGGCGACACCGGGGCCAGCTAGCAGGCGTACGATAACGTCAGCACGTGCTTTTGATTGGATACGCACTATTGAGAGGCAGAGCTATGCAGAGCTAGCAAACTGAAAATTAAAATGTTTGATGCTTCTGCAGGAGATGTAGAGATATGTGTGGCACACTGGCTCAGCTGTGCAGTAAAAGTACTCAAGGAGACTTGTTGAAATGTTTTGGTTGAACCTTTATCAAAGTGGACATTCAAGGCTCATTCAAGGAATACACTTTCACCACTGTCGCAAATATATCCTCATGAACAAATGCAAATTATTTATTGTTTGTTTTCTTTTATTTTCAGTGAATAGTCTTTATCGTCACGTTTCTTAAATGAAACTGCTTTGGGTGCGACAATGCGCTGTTGAGTGAACAAACTTGTTAAAGCTCACATACTTTTGGTGGACTTAATAAAACTTTGTAGACTAATCCCTTAAAAGAGCCTTTTATTTTTAAGTTTTGACAGTATCCAAGCGATCTTAAAGCTGGTAGTTTAACATTCTTAATTGTAACTGCGGATTTATTGATTATAAATGCTTCGGAAATATTAATATAACTCTGTTGTACTTGACTATGTTAAGGTGATGCAACGCCCGGTTATACTGCGTTTCTGTCTAAACGTATAGTTTCTAGAGCCATGGCGTCATAATGATGGTATTAAGAGGTGGAATAATTCAGGTAGGACTGTGTAGGACATCACTGAAGGTGATGCCTAGGTGAGAAATGCACGGCCCGCCACTGGTATCACGGATACGTTGACGAGAACTCGTAAATCCGTGAGATTAGCTCATTGATGTGTGCAAAGTGCAATTAACAGTGGATAAAATAGCATAACTTCTAAGAACTGTCACCAAGGTAAAATATCGCAATTTCAAAAAACTGAGGTCTGTTCATAAAGTTCATAAAAATATATATAACGAATATGGGAAATATTGGGAAATGCAAGTTAATTTAAAGGTCAGAATGCAGGAGAAAGAAGAAAGCACTAGAAGGTTGAAAAAGTAGAAGATATGTAGCAGATTGGGAAATTAATCATGTGCTAAAGTGGCTGAACGGAGAGTAAGAAAGGGAAGGCAGGGACCAAATGGTTGTTTTCCTAAGTCTATTACTCAGGCTAAGGTGGACCTGGACCTGGACTGCCCTCCCCCAGTGGCCTTACCAGTGGCCTTACCAGCGGTCCCACCAGTGGCCCTACCAGTGGCCCTACCAGCGGCCCCACAAGTGGCCCGTATATGGCCCAACTCCCACCAGCCACAGCGCCACGACCAACAGCCAACCTGTTTCCATATCTGCTACCACCACTGCAGCAAGCCACCATTGAAGCGGACCAATGTCAGAAGAAAGTGTACGAGAGACATGGGCCGTAAGCAAGGTGGGTGGAGAGGTGGCCAGTAACAGAACCAAAGCAAGACAAGAATTTTACTCTTTACTGAAAGGCGGTTACACTGGCTCCGGCACAAACGGCAACTGCGATATTGAAGGACACTTTGCAAGAGAGTGCCCGGAGAGTGTCAACCCGGAGGCATGGCCGATGGCTTCAGACAAGCTTCTCCTTAGTGTCTGACGAGAGGCAGGCTGACTGGTTTCTTTTTACACAAGATAAAGCTCCTCTTGAGTTTCATTGAGGGATAACTCACACACCTTGAGCACATGTTTTCTTTGTTTGTATTATTTTTGCTTTGTTTCCCAGAAAAACGGAGTCAAGACAGCGGTAGCCATTAGGTCTATAACAGTCAATTCTATCACCACAAACTGAAGGTAGCATCAACTCTAATGTTGAACATATGTGGTAATGATGTCCCGGGTGATGTCCCGATACAGGTGTGACGAAAAGGAGGGAGTGTGAATGGCCCTAGATGGAAGGCCTTGCCTCCCAGCATGGTAGTTTCCGTAGTATGATAAGTTGACACATGGGAGATACCATGTGTCAAAAGGAGGGATGGAGAGTGCCCTACACCAATACATACAAAGGGCTTCTGAAATTACTCACACATTTTCTCTTACACATTTTTGGGGTAATGATGAATACCATATACAAAGGGTAAAGTGTAATGAGTACCATACAGTATAAGGAGAAACTTATTTTTCATCACAATGTTTTGCAGCTCTCCTGGACGCTTTGCTACTCCCTTTGCTAGGTCAAATGTCAAATGTGAAGCTCATATGGAAAATCAAGATGATGTTTCTAAAGGAAATGAAAGAGCAGACAGAGCTGCAAAAGCGGCAGCATCAAAACAGGAAATGCATTGTACTAACATGCACACTCCACAGGAAGTACCTCCTCTCTCCCTACAGGAGATCCAACAAAAGGTGAATGCAACTAAGAAGAACCAATGGAAGAAGGATGGTTGTATCAAAAGGGAGGGGGTATGGGAGGGGCCAGATGATACACTGCCAGGTGAAGGAGGCGTGGCCCAAACAGGCTGAGGACCTGCTGCACAATATCAAACCTGTAGATTGGGTGGTGGTGAGGGAGGCCAAACGGAAAACATGGAAATCCCCCAGGTGGGTGGGACCATTCCAAATCCTCATCGACCTCATTCGGCAATGAAGGTGGAAGGAAGAGCCACGTGGGTTCATGTAAACCGAATCACCAGCTATGCAATATAAGCAAGCAGTACATTTAAAGCGTCAATAGAATGTGGGGAACAACGACTTTAAAATATGGACAGTGGCACAGAAGATCGGTCTCGCACTATTTCCACAACTAGGTGTGGGTAAGCTTCTCTTTATGGCAGAGACAACTAACTACCGACTCCTTGTTTGTTAACAGCTATCCCAATCAAGGGGAAACTAACTAGCTTGCGGTTGGTCGTAATGCAAAACAGAATGGTTTTAGACCAGCTGACAGCGTCCTCAGGAGGGGTCTGTGTGGTGATGGGTTCATCGTGCTGCACATATATTCCAGATAACGATGCGGACGGCAAGGAAATAGACCAAGCGATGACAGCTCTTCACGACGCCATGCACAAGGACAATGTCACCACAGACGATGACTTGCTGTGGGGTATGTTTTCGTCTTGTAAACACTAATGGGTATTTGAGCAGGGGGACTCCTAGCATTACTTTGGGTTTGCTCTAGGTATGGGATTCCCTGTGTCCGGAACCTCGTAGACTATAGGGGGTCACACGTCCTCATGAAGTGGAATGCTGACAGCGACTGGACTCCACCATTCCAGTGGACGTTGACTGGGCACATGGGGATTCCAAAACCTTTCCCCTAATCGATGATCACTGAGGAGGGGCGGTGGGGGGGGGCAGTGCCCCCTAAGGTCCCAAGTCACAAAACCGTGATCATGGAGGCGGGGTTAGAGGAGGCATTGCTATTCACCAAGATGAAGCCCTCACCAGTGTGTACCAGACTGCATCCCCTTTTGCTCATTTAAAGTGTTATAATATGTGTTATGGTTTTTTTCCGTAAAAACTAATTGTGAAAACAGCTTTAAATAGTATCCTGTTTCTTGGTGCTCATGATGATGTATTAGTAAACCTAACAAGGCAATGTTCACTGTGATGCACATTCGGTGCCCTGACAATGAGAATGTATTGAATGGTTATGAATAACTTAAATCATCAATGAAGTGTTTTTTTTATGTGAAATAATTATGTTGATATTAATCAACAGGGAGGAAATGTAATGGTTAAATATGTTATTCCTTCTATCGCCCTCTGTTTATTATCCGGAGGGTTCTTGTGTTGTCCTTTGTTGTCACCCTTCTGTTCTTTATCAAAAATATATTTATAAAATATTGTATTTTCCTCATCCTGTTTATCTGGTTGGTGGAGTCTAACTGGATGGTGTTGGAATGTTGTTGAGGGACAAGGACTGGCATGCAACACATCCAGTTCCCTGTCCCCACACCTTTAGTCCTTTGTTACCCCGGTGGTTTCCATAGTCCTTCTTTGAAGATCAGAGACACTCTATCTCGTAGGCGGCCCTAAGAGGGGATAAATAAGTAGTGCGGCCATCATTGCATTGGACTTCCCTGTCCTCACCTCATAGGATCCCGACAAAGCTTTGTCTATTTTCTGTTTATCCACTGTCTGTTTGGCCACTTGTCTGCTTGTCTATTTGTCTAATTACTTCATAAATATTTGCTGAAAAAGGTTCACTGTGTGACAGGTTTTTTTAGAAGTTGACAATTTGCATGCTTATTCACAGAGATCTCCACCACAGACCAGAAGTTAAGCCTATGCTTCCGACGGACACTGAAATGTTAAAACTGTCTGAAGGATTAGCCGTGTTGCATGTAGCTGGTCACATCAGAAGACGATCCCAAGGTAGCAAGCTTAGATGACCTTCTCTTCCTCCTAACCTGTCTCTCAGTGTTGTGGATCTGAAACAAGAGAATCCCCATTTCCTTCCCCATGATTGATAGATACATACATACATACACAGACATACATACATACATACACAGACACATACATACACAGACAGACAGACAGACAGACAGACAGACAGATAGATAGATAGAAAATGTACATAGTAGTAAGTAAGAGTGTTAGGCTTATCAATCAATACAATCAGAAGCGCCGATGGTTTAATACGCATGCGCACCTGAGATGCGGCATTACGCTGCGTGGATAGCTGCTGGATGGAGAGCTAACGTCTACCCGCTGAGCTGCCATAGATTTGTTAGTGTGAGCACCGCTTGTCCATGTGTGTTTCGTAGGGATTGGCTTCTCTGGTGTTTTGAGAGTTTCAGCAGGGCTTTAAACTAAACATGACACTCTTCGATGCATCACTTCGATGAGTACTTCTGTTCAACAAACACATGGTCAAGTAGCAGAAGGTAGAGACCACTGATTTCCGATCCGATACCAAGTTATACCGATACGATACCGATACTTGTACAATAGCTCAATGTATTCAGAAAAAGGGGCTAAAAAATGTGGGCTAAAAAATGTAGGCTTAACCATTTCAAATAAGATATCAGACTACGTTACTCATTCTTTAAGGATAAAGAAGAATTTTCATTAAGTGCACAGTTACGCACTTCCCAAAGATAAACAGATAATGTCCTGCAGACCAAAACACTAAAAGTGAGAGTGGCATGTTAATTTACACTTCAGAAGATTCCTGTTGTGCCCCCGCGCTCTAATTGATCCTGGGGGATCCTGGGATCTTCCCTACTTAAGGCTGTCGAAGACCGACGTCGGTGCTAGACCATTGCGCAGAACCTTATGGCCCCCCCCCGCTCCAAGGACCCTCTCCGCGTTCCACCCTCCGGACCATCTCCCCGCGTCGACCACACCACGTAACCTATCCTACCCTGTTGTGTTTTTGATTGTGGAGATTTTTCAGTAAAGACATTTTCTGTTGTTTTGGTTGTCCCGTGTCTCTTCTTCTGGGTTCTCTGGCACATTTGGCTCGCCGGTCTCATTGGGTCCTAACAATTCCACAGTGACACCATGACAAAAACATGTGATTCATACCTTGAAAATGTTTGACTCAACATTTGACAAATGTTTCCTCATTCATTGGTCTTTGTTTAGGAACAACAGCATGTTTACAGTGTTCCCCTTAAGTCTGCTCTGTTTTTATGCTCACAACCTCCCCTGCCTTTGAGAACAATTCTGCTTAAGTTCAGCCACCATCAATAAGCACTTCAATGATCACTGTTGATCAGTCAATCATTGAGCGTGTGTGACTCAGCACCTTACGTATTTATAGAGCCGTAGTTTGCACATGACAGTGACAGGCGGAAGGAAGTAGATCCTATAAATCGGCTTTTATTCAGACTACATCCCGGTGATTGCGTTGTTATTTTGTTGTGTGTCCATGTTGATGATTAATACACATTTACCCCAAATTTATAAGTAAAGGTATCAATCGTTTAATGTCAGAATTGATCCTCGAACACAAATGTTTCTTATCGGAAGTATCGATACTTCAGGATCGATCAGCACATCACAAGCAGAAGGCTAAAATTAGCAGCAGAAGTTCAGGAGTTCAATCTGGTGCCATCCAGTTGTTTGCCCAGCAGAAGCATGGCTTGTAAGTTGGTCATATCCATATAATAATAATAATACATTCAATTTCATATAACGCTTTTATAGACAGAGATGGTAAAATTGCACGTACAGTAACCTTATTCAAAAGTAATATAGATTAAAATAAAATAGATCAAATAGATTAAAAAAACGAAATAAAATTAAATAAGTATAATAAAAAATGTTAAGTCATGGGATGGAGGAGGAGATGTTTAGCAGGGGGAAGCCAATTTGAAGAGGTGGGTCTGAGAGCCTGTTTGAAGGATGGTCGGGTGGTTGCCTGACGGATGTGGATGGGGAGGGCGTTCCAGGGGGAGGGTGCGGCAAGTGAAAAGGCCCTGTGGCCCCAGGTCCCTAGCTTGGTCTTGGGGACTATCAGGTTTTTTATGCAAGTATTTTGGACAATAATAATAGTATGTATGTTAGTTATCAGCATTATTACACGTGTCAACAGTTACACGTGTCAATAAAAAAACAGCTTAAACACCTGCACAAACATGTTTGTATTTGTTTATTAACTGTTCAGTATCACTCCTGATTCATCAAGACATGCACATCAAGTCTGCAATATAATATGGAGCTACAATCTGATTCCCTTGTCATTTGTATGGAGTGTGGCTGGCCGTCTAGTTGAAGTTACGACTCCACAGTGAGGACAGTATGGAGTGTACTAAAAGTTCTGGATTTGAACCCACAGGAACTCCGTCCTTGAGCAGTAGGCCTATGCCCTAACCACCTACCTGCTCCTTAATGAAGTAGAATTCACTGCAAGTTCCTTTGCAGATGCAGCATGATGCAGATCATGGTGGGTGTGCACTTCCATGCATTGAGGAGATATTTTGGACCAGATGTCGGAATAAGGCCATCTCCATCACAAAGGACCACAACCACCCTGGGCACCATCTCTTCTCCCCCCTAACGTCCGGTCGCGTGTTCCGCAGCATCCGTACAAGGACTACCAGGTTCAAGGATAGTTTTTATCCACAGGCAGTGCGCCTACTGAACTGCTAGGAGTGCTGCCACTATCATAACATTCTCATCCATATTACATTACACTATCATACTTCTGCACTGATCTGCAGTGTATTCATGATGCTGCTGCACTGCTGGCCATTTAAAATGCTTTTTAAACGCTTGTTGCACAATTCAACATATGTATATATCATCCTTCAGTCACTTTATTGTTATTTTTATTATGTACATATTTGTGATAGTATAGTGTTGTATAGTATAGTATAGTATAGTACATCGTTTAGTATATAGTGTTACATTGTTGGAAATTCATACTGTGGGAGGGAATGGGAGTAAGCATTCCATTGTACTTGTTGCACATGGCAAATAAAAACATCTTGAATCTTTCATATTTGGTTTAAATGGTCTGCAAAAATGCCTACATCATTCTACTATGCCATGATCTGGTCTGGCCAACAACAACAACAACAACAACAACACATCAAAATAATAATAGTTTCATATTTTCTGGAGCTTCTCTGCTTGAATCCCATACTTAATCCATCTGTGTGCATTTTTCCCTTACTCACGCAGAACAGAATGTGGGTGTCAGTTGTTGCTCGCCCTCTGGCGAAGCTCGGATGACTCCTCCTGCGATCGAAGACATCGTCTGGGGATCACTGATCACTGCTTCCTGTTGGTGGAAGGGAGAGATAGAGGGGGGTAAAGAGAGATGTATAAACGTCCACAGTATATTGAGAGAGAGGAAAGGAATTGAGTGATGGTGGTGCTCGGTCGGCCTCTCTCGCCAGTCTCCTCACCCTGCAGGCTTGTCATCCTCATACGACACTGATGGTAGTAGAACGGCCTATTAATAGGTCTCTCTCTCTCTCTCGGCCAACCCACTGGACCCCTCTGTGTGGGTCTGTGTCTGTGTATGTATGAATGAGAGAGAGAGAGAGAGAGAGAGAGAGAGAGAGAGAGAGAGAGAGAGAGAGAGAGAGAGAGAGAGAGAGAGAGAGAGAGAGAGAGAGAGAGAGAGAGAGAGAGAGAAGAGATAGATGGGAGAAGGAGGAGGCTCCATAATACAATGCGTTTTGTGTATTGTGACGGAAAGAGAGATCGCGAGAAAACAAAGAGAGACAAACGGAAATGCTAAATTTCATTTCATTTCTTTGGATACATTTAGAAAAGATAGAGCAGGAGAGACGAACATAAATGCAAAATGAAAGTTCACATGTTTGGTAAAATTTTGAAAAGAGAGCAGGAGAGACACAGAACTTAAAATAAGTTACTAAGGTTGTCAGGAGGGACAGAGCTAGTGAAAAAGAAGAAGAAACAGCATCAGAGAAGAGCAGAGGAATGTACCAGGCTGTGGACCATCCATCCGGACCCATGGCGACCAGCATGGACCACTAAGAGTCTCTCTCTCTCTCTCTCTCTCTCTCTCTCTCTCTCTCTCTCTCTCTCTCTCTTTCTCTTTCTCTCCCTCCGGTGAGTAAGTTACTCTCTACCTGCTTGTGCCCTCGCGGTAGCTTTGCCAAGTTCCTGCCCTTAAGGTGAGGGAGGATGTAAGCGGAGGAGATAATAGGTGCTTAAGTCTTGCAGAGAAGCCGTGTTAATGCAGCGTGTCGTGTTTGGACGTGTTCCATCGCTGCATTCAGGGAGCCCTGTTTGGTTAGGCTTATTTAGATTTGACGTGTGTGTGTGTGTGTGTGTGTGTGCGTGCGTGCGTGCGTGCGTGCGTGCGTGCGTGCGTGTGTGTGTGTGTGTGTGTGTGTGTGTGTGTGTGTGTGTGCATTTGAGTGTTCAGCGAGAGCGTGTGTGTTTGCTTGTGCATTTTTGTGTTTATGTATTAGTATTTATGCAAGTGTGTGTGTGTACGTGAGGGGATATAATTCACATTTAGTGTTCTCATAATGTTATAGATACTAATGGAGTTGTTTTCCTTGAAGATGTCCAGAGAGCTTTTTCTTGAGAAGTTTTTTTGTTTTTCTTTGGTATTTGTTGGTGCCGGTACCCATTGGACCACACATCTGGGGTGTAACCATCGATGTATAATAAGAACTGTGCTGAACCCTCGCCCTAAACCTCGCACCACACAACCGACTAGTGTGACTTTACAATTACATATTGTTATGGTTACACCCTGCATGTCTGTAGCCATAAGAACACTCACAAACCACAACAAGGCACTAGCTTAAATGTGGTATTTTTCATAATCATATATCACATAGGCCTTACTTTTTACAAAAAGTTATACCCTTGCTTATCTCCTCTGCCAGCAGTCTTTGTGTTATTAGATTAGTGGGGAAATGAACTAATCGGGTTAAAGACAGTGTTGTCTTCAACATGATGTCTGTGCTGAGGAAGCCCCTCTCTATATTAACAACATAATCACCACCAGTCTACTGTTGTGGGGGATTCTGTGTGGATAGAGGAGGCTGTGTGCTATGCGGCAGGACGCAAGGTCATCAGCTGTAGGCGCTCTAGGGTGTGTGGATCCTAAAATATGCCACTAGAGGTCAGTATAGAGTAATGTTAAGTCTCAGTTACTGGTCTCTGCTGAGACACACCCTTAACTCTCGCTGTCTCTCTCTCTCCTTTCATTCACTATCTCTGTGTGTCTCTCTGCCTCCAACTCTCTCTCTTTCATGTTATCTCTCTTTCTGTAGCTCTTTCTCGGCAT
>CM051002.1:29004895-29007395 GCA_027704905.1 Muraenolepis orangiensis | reverse complement strand
TTGTGTCATGTAAAGATGTGTAGTGGCACTTCAAGATGGGTTGTGTCATGTCAGGATGTGTTGCGTCATATCACAATGTGTTGTCATGTCATGTCATGTCATGATGTGTAGTGTCATGTCATGATGTGTCAGTGTCATGTCATGATGTGTAGTGTCATGTCACGATGTGTTGTGTCATGTCATGTCACGATGTGTTGTGTCATGTCATGTCACGATGTGTAGTGTCATGTCATGTCACGATGTGTGTGTCATGTCATGTCACGATGTGTTGTGTCATGTCACGATGTGTTGTGTCATGTCACAATGTGTTGTGCCATGTCATGTCATGATGTGTTGTGTCATGTCATGTCACGATGTGTAGTGTCATGTCACGATGTGTAGTGTCTTGTCACGATGTGTTGTGTCATGTCACAATGTGTTGTGGCATGTCATGTCACGATGTGTTGTGTCATGTCATGTCACAATGTGTCATGTCATGTCACGATGTGTAGTGTCATGTCACGATGTGTAGTGTCATGTCATGTCACGATGTGTCATGTCATGTTACAATGTGTAGTGTCATGTCACGATGTGTCATGTCATGTCACGATGTGTTGTGTCTTGTCACGATGTGTCATGTCATGTCACGATGTGTAGTGTCTTGTCACGATGTGTTGTGTCATGTCACGATGTGTCATGTCATGTCACGATGTGTTGTGTCTTGTCACGATGTGTCATGTCATGTCACGATGTGTGTGTGGGTCATGTCACGATGTGTTGTGTCATGTCACAATGTGTTGCATCATGTCTCAATGTGTTGTGTCATGCAATGCCTTGTTACTTGTACTCTGTGTTGTCGTGTTTTCCCTGTGTTCTCCCTGTGTTCTCCCTGTGTTTGTCCATGGGCCACAGGGTTTGCAGGTCTGGCTATTTTAAAAGCTGAGATTGTAATCAGTGTAACAATGGATACTTCTCGTGCCTGAGTTATGCTGTATGATGTACATCCATTTATTGAAATGATTTAGAGTCGTAGAAGAAGCATTCATGTGGAGAATAGGCTTTAATAGCATTTCAACAAATGACTAAAACTTGTTAGGCATGTTTGCTTCAGGTCACCGCATGAGCGTTTTAAAAATGGGGTAATTAAATATTATATTTAGTCTAGTCATGCAGATTGACTAAGAATATGGTTAATCTAATATGATCTGTGATGAAAAAGATGCAAATTGTAATAGTATTCTAGTGTAATGAATGCAACCAATTAAAAGCTAACAGGAGACGTAGGTTGAGATGTAGTCAATAATAATAATAATAATAATAATAATACATTTTATTTGTGGGGCGCCTTTCAAGACACCCAAGGACACCTTACAGAGCATATATGCTACAGTAAAATTAAAAACAGTGGACTTCACAAAGTGTCCGCAGGGTTTAAAACACGACAAACAACAGGAAGTAAACTTACAAGAAATACATGGTACAGTTTATATGGAATATGCCAGTTTAAACAGATGGGTTTTTAGTTGGGTTTTGTAAGTTGTTATAGAATCAGACTGTCGGATGTGTAGTGGCAGGGTGCAGAGTCTGGGAGCCAGCCTCCACCTAAGTGACTCACTAGATAACAAACCCATACAAGCTAACACTTCTATTATATATATATTTTCTGTATATATTTTAAATCTTGAATCTAGATGATTTTGAAACCTCTTTTTTCATCACACACATTTTTATCCTTTACAGCGAAGCACACACACACTCAAATGTGTTTCTCTGTATTTAACCCATCCTAGTATAAGGAGCAGTGGGCAGCTATTTTACACAGCGCCCGGGGAGCCGGGTAGGGGTCTGGTGCCCTGCTCAAGGGCACCTCGGCAGTACCCAGGAGGCAAACTGGTACCTTTTTATCCAAGTAGTACCAGTTCTCACGCTGTACTGGGTCCGTTTGGGGACTTGAACCGGCAACCCTCCGGTTCCCAAGCCAAGTCTCAACAGACTGAGCTACTGCCGCCCCCATATTGATGGTCTTCCCTCTTGACCTTGACATTACAGTCATACACAGACTCCACTCATCCATAATAGGAACGTCTCTCTGTACATATTAGGTTTGTTCTATAAGGTTCACATTTTGCAAAACATGTACCCCAATGTCTGCTGTGACCCATTTCCTGCACACACACACATACACACACACACACACACACACACACACACACACACACACACACACACACATACACACACACAGCCTCTATAGGTGGTTGCAGGATATGAGCCCTACAGAGTGCTGTAATGTAATTGAGTTTGAATGTATGTTCTCGACAAGCTGGAAAATTAAATTAGCATGGATCTGTTCTGGAAGAACCCAGGGATACCCCACTGCAGTCTCCGCGTAGTAAGGTTCAGGGTTCAGGACCATACGAGCTCAAAAGAGATGCATTTCTACTATTTCATTGTTTAGCTGATACTCTTGTCCAAAGCCCCTTCAAAAATTTTGAACAAACAGTAGAAACCAGGGTCTTAC
>CM051002.1:28964895-28999895 GCA_027704905.1 Muraenolepis orangiensis | reverse complement strand
AGGAACACCAACCACAACTGGACTTTTGGGAAGTACCGGCACCGGAGCATGGACAATGGGGACGTGGAGCTGCCAGGGGCACCTGGCGGCCTCCCCGCCCTGCCGCAGCCGCCACCGCCGCCGCCTCAGTCCAGAGCCGGGAACGGGAACGAGGCGGCCCCGGTTTCCTCGGGCGGGTGGAGGAGACACAGCCACAAGGAGAGCGGGAACCTGCTGTCAAACCAGCCGGGTGCCTTCAACATGGCCGCTGTCGCCCCCTTCAGGTTCAGGTGAGCGCAGCGTTTCACCTTGTACATCAATAACACTGCTACTATACTAATAATAGTAATAACATTAATACTGCTAATCATGATGCTTTCATCATCATCATAATCATCTACAATTATTCATATATTATTATAATAAATCATAATAATAAATCATATATATGTATATATATATATATATACATATATATACATATATATAAATACATTGTTTTTGATTTTGTATAATAATTGTGATTGTGATACAAACAAATCATGGTCACTAGTTTCACAAGGAACTAGAGATGGTCACAATGGTCATGGTCACACGTTTGTGTAATGTTACAATAATTCGCAAATAAATTGTCATCTTCCATTGTCCAGTTCTTTCTTAGCATTTGCGTAGCGTTTCAGTAGTGGTCCAGTGTTCAATAAAGGTTTGTGTGTTGCTCACCTGTCTCGCAGGTTACAGGTGAGTGAGGAGGCCGACGCCTCTCAGGATGAGCTGAGTGACTGCTCCTCAGACTCCATGGAGGTCTGCTGTGAGGAGCTGGGTGAGGAACCATACATCATGCACACATACTTATATCTAATAAGAATATGCATACATCTACATCTCTTACCGAATACATCTAATATCCAATATATATATATATAATAAACATATTACACATACAGTGAATAATTTAATACAGCAATAATGATAAATTTAATACTAATACATATATTTAATATTAGTCAGCTGTTATAATCTGTGGGGGCAGTAGCTTAGTGGATAAGGACTTGGCTTGCAAGGTTGCCGGTTCAAGACCCTGAAACACCAGGTTACTGCTTAAGTGCCCTTGAGCAAGGCACCCCCTACGCTGCTCCCCAGGCGCAGAAAAAATAGCTGCCCACTGCTCCTAATACTAGGATGGTAAAATGCAGAGAACAATTATTTTCGCTGTGCTGACAATCAATTTGAATATAAATATGTTTGATGCATGAACTGTCATACTTTAATATCGATCTGATACCAATATATTATATTATAATATCGAATGGCAATATATACTGTATATGATGACATTTAACATTTTGTCAAATATATTGCATTCAACAAAATGCAGAGAAACATACAGACAATCAAAGAAAGAGACCAGAATGGTATAGCATGACGCTAGGCTAACCTACCAGGAAGCCTCCTTTTAGAGCAGCTGTCAGATCCATCAGAACTCAATAGCCGTTTGTGAAGAGATGTATTCCCCTATTCTGTACCATAATCCAAAGCATGTGTGGGAAAATATGTGTTCTTGGCAGTCACACACACCCGCAGGCACACACACACACACACACGCACGCACACACACACACACACACACACACACACACACACACACACACACACGCACGCGCACACACACGCACACACACACACACACACACACACACACACACACACACACACACACACACACGCACACACACACACACACACACACACAGGCTTCCCTCATGCCGTCCATGATGAATAGGTACTCTTTCTCCCGCACACAGCATTAAAATAGTTGTAACACTGAAATTCCCCCAAATATATCAGTCTCTGATATAAGCGAGACTATAAGCTAATAACTCAGCCCGGCCGTCCACTGGAGTAGCATGTTGACAGCATGGGGCCAAGAACCTGTGGATTGACTGATAGCCGTGGGTGCCTGACGCATTTAGCATGAAGATGTATCACTCATGCAGCAGCATAGGGGAGTGGTTCGGGTGTTTGACCTCTCCCCGAAAAGTTGCTTTGGATAAAAGTGTTGAATAAACACACTATTTATATTAGTGTTTATAATAGTGTGTGTACGTGTACGTGTCATCTAGTAGATTTACATAAAGATTTGCACATGCGGGTATGAACTGTGTGACTTGTGTGAGGTGTACTAAATGTCCATAGGAGGAGATCAATTAGGTTGGATTTTTTTTTACATGAACATTAATCGGAGATACAATGGATCCACAGACTCTCAAGTGATAAATGACATTGTAAGTGGGAAATAACGATGTGCAGTTAGTTACCATCACTATGGTGACGATGGCGGCAGCACGCTTCGGTCAGCCTAATCATGTTGTGTTTAATGGATTATGGATCGATTATGGATTATTAAGTCCTTTTGAATGTATTTTTCACTGAACAAATACACTGTAAGAAAAAATAAACCCAAAAACCTTTTTGGGTTTGTTTCAGCCGAACAGCAGTGGGCTATTTTAGAATACTCTAAATGGGTTCTTAATTATACTAATGACTTTGAAGCGCTAAAAGGACCTGACATGCCCCAGAGAGAGAGAGAGAGAGAGAGAGAGAGAGAGAGAGAGAGAGAGAGAGAGAGAGAGAGAGAGAGAGAGAGAGAGAGAGAGAGAGAGAGAGAGAAAGAGAGAGAGAGAGAGAGAGAGAGAGAGAGAGAGAGAGAGAGAGAGAGAGAGAGAGAGAGAGGGAGGGAGGGAGGGAGGGAGGGAGGGAGGGAGAGAGGGAGAGGGAGGGAGAGAGACAGGAACCCAGTGACTTAGCACTATGCGTGTCAGGATGGACAGATGTGAGACAGAGAGATAGAGTGGTCTGATGAGGGGGATAGGTTTTCACCTCCTGTCCCAGAGGACAGCCAGTGGCTAACAACCAGGGGGGGGGGGGGGTGCGGGTGGGGGTGGGGGGGATGGTTATCAGTCTGCTTTGGGCTGTAAGCCACGGAGAGATCAGTCACCTGGCGTCTGGATCCAGAGAGGGATGTTTCAATAGCAGACAAGAATGACCTGTTCTGTGTCAACATCTGTGCAGAAGAAAAAAAAACCCTGAAGGGGTGGTGAGAAGCTTTGTGTTCATACTAGAGCAGGAAGGACTATTTTCTCCAAAAATAGGCTAATTTTCCCTTCCGGAGATCAAAGGAAATGTTTTATATGGGTTTTTTTTTAACTTTAACTTTAAACAGCTTGACCAGCGGTTTGAAACGACGTGACAGAAAGACAAAGGGGAATTGGTAATGGAAAAAGAAGAAAAGACATTTAAATGGATTTTCATGTGTCTTTAACAATATCCTGCTAACCCCCCCCCCCCCCCCCCCCTCCACACACACACACACACACACACACACACACACACACACACGCACACGCACACAAACACACACACGCACACAACACACACACTGCACACACACACACACACACACGCACACAAACACACACACACACACACACACAGACACACACACACACACACACACACACACACACACACACACACAACACACACACACACACACACACACACACACACACACACACACACACACACACACACACACACACACACACACACACACACACACACACACACACACACACACACACACACACACACACACACACACACACACACACACCTCTTAGCCAACACCATGACTTCATTCCTGAAGAAGTTCCAGAAAACTCCTCATCTACTGTTGACTCTCTGAATCTCGACCCTTCACACAAAAACGTGCACACATGCATCGGGCCTGACATGATGTGCGCACACACATACATGTGTACGTGTGCCCCATGGTCGTGGCGTTACATTCTACATTGCATCACGGTGTCAAGGTAACACCATGGCAGCTGGTCCGGGTCAGAATGATTACACACATTGTCCAGAGGAATTTAGGGCACACAGCTGTGCAACTGTTGCCATCGCACCATTTTTTTATGCTAGTACACACACATACACACACACACACACACACACACACACACATATTTCAACATCCCCAAAATCACACGCACACACACACACACACACACTACACAAACACATACACACACACACACATGCACTTAAGATGACATGCACACACAGTCACACACACTTTTTCCCAGTAAGTCAGAATGGGGCCCAGATGTTTTGAGAAACTGAAGGCAGGATCCATCTCCACCCTCTTCCTCCTGGGGGGACGCTGGCCTCCACCTCGTTGATTAACTCTGAACATGCAGCAGAGTGGAGAGCCGGGACACAGCTTCACCTCGCGAACACAATCACCCACCAGGCCTGACAACGCTAATACAGACCAGACTTCTGAGACTAAGAGAAAACCCAAATAAACAACTTCAATAATGGTCTCCGAAGCCTAATGTGAGCATTGAGGGGAAAAAAAACCTGCTTGTCTTCAGTAAGTAAAAGAGTCTTCTCCGTGTGTTGAATCGATGTTTCAAAACGGCTCCATCCAAAACACACTGGTTGCTCAGTGAGTCCGCTGGTTGGTCGACTGCCTTTATTAGTCCATTATTTTCTTGGATGAAGGTTTTTTGCTCGTTCGTCGGAATCGAAGCGCTGCTGAGCTCCAGCGAACCTAATCCATCTACTAATCCTGCTCATCAACCGGTCCTGTATTCTCACCAAGGGAGAGTCATCAGGGGGAACTTGTGAAGGTGATGTGAAGGAAACACGACCGTAGAGTTTTTTCCACAGAGCTCTTACTGCCACATCGGCAGAACAAGGCGGTCTCCAAGATACAGAGAGCTCCGCACAAACTTGAGCGATCCTATATGAAGATGCGGGATGGAGGATGAGATGTCTTTTATTAAATCCCAGATGGGATTAATAATAATGAATCCCAGATGGGATTAAAAAAAGTCACAGCAGAAAGTATGGGACATTCTAAAGAGATACAATAGTTTAAATTAAAGGGGCACTCAGTAGAGCGGATACCTCCGCCACACCAAATAGTCCCCTTTGCCCTATTTCTCAACAATCTCTCTAAAGCAAGAGGTCTTCACCATTTCATCCGGTCTATGTGATTAATCCTTAAATTTCCCAGCATTAAGTTTCCCCGCAGATCCCGATCCAAATCCTGGAACAGGATTCGGATCTGGATCTGCTGGGGCCACGATTCGTATCCTGATATGTCCTTGAATTTAAATTAGCATTCCACCTAAACCCTCACCAAGGTTTATGCAAATGCATTAGTTACTTTGTGAAATATCACACAATATGTGATTTTGGTGAGTGGTAGAACTGTAGATGTGAAAATGAATGTAAACATTATATTGAGTCATAACGTGTCCTGAAGGAAAATAGATATATTATTAATCTGCTCACTGAACAGGAACTCAATGCAAATGCAAACCTCCAGGTGAATGGGAACTGTGAATCATATATTTATGCAATTTGTTGTAAGTGCTTCACATCCATACAAGTCCTAATCATATAACGACAGTGATAGTAAACAAACAAAGAACAACGAATAATGAATTCAGGGAGAGAAATGAGAAGATGAACAAAAGGTCTTCTTAGTCCAACGTCGTTGTGCTTAAAATAAACAGATTGCAGCTTTAATATTGAACGACTTGGATGGAATTCACTCCAGATTTTCTCTCTTCAGCTGTGAATAGTGTGTGTAGTGTAGTGTTGTGTGTGTGTGTGTGTGTGTGTGTGTGTGTCTGTGTGTAACAGAGGTAACAACAGTGTTTGGTTTCCATGGTGCATGGTTGCATGGGTACAATGCATTAGATCCTGTAATGCCCATGGGGGATGATGGGTGGTGTTGGGTGGTAGTGGTAGGATTGGTGGAATATCTCCAGGGTGGATGATATGCATCTTGGTTGGTCAATTACTAAAATAATACATTTGGGGGCATAGAACAGTGATCAGGGGTTTAATTTCATTGTATTTCAAACATAATTAGTATATTCAATACCCCTTTGCCCTTTGCCCTGGCTTGCCCTGTGCCCTTTGTTGTGTATGTGACTGTATCAGAGTTAGAGGTCCATCTGGCCATACATTATTGATATGGTCCTTTGCCACTGGCACCTCTCTCTCTCTCTCTCTCTCTCTCTCTCTCCTCTCTCTCTCTCCTCTCTCTCTCTCTCTCTCTCTCTCTCTCTCTCTCTCTCTCTCTCTCTCTCTCTCTCTCTCTCTCTCTCTCTCTCTCTCTCTCTCTCTCTCTCTCTCTCTCTCTCTCTCTCTCTCTCTCTCATGCACTGAGGAAAGGCACCCATTATGTAGTTAGTTTTCATTTGTACTCTGATTGTTGTTTGTGAGGACGTTAATGTAGTAATCAAATATCATGGATCTATTTCAAGATGATAAGACACAACCGGTAATGAGATGCTAGTCAATTGCAGTATTTAATGACATTTGGGTTAGTGTAATGTAATCCATACAGCTACTAAATATATAACCTCTTGCAGTTTCACCAGGATTATACATTCAAATGCAGTTCATATAAAGCATATGATTTCCGTCAGATTCATAATCTGGAATTTATGTTATCAGAAGCTCAGACAGGATAAACCTCCGATAATCACAAAAGCTGCACTGCCTTTGTGCGTGACATCCCGACCTCTGTAAGCACACGCAAGAACGCACTACGACCACACTGCTGCCACCGATGCATGATTCCATGCATGAAGGAAGTGGCGTGTACACGTGACACATGGACACATTACATCCAACAGGCGGCTTATCTGAGCATCAGTACTCCTAACCTGACAACGCGCGCCTCATTTTGCATCAAACATGAACAAGCTCAGAGAGCAAGGAGAGGAGGAGGGAGATGGGGGGGATGGTAAGAACAAAGGAATAAGGTGAGGGGGGAGAGGGGGTTGTGAGGAGGTGTAGCGACACCGTGTGAAAACAATAACCTGAGGAAGGCTATGTAAAATAGAGGGGTGGTTTGGGACAGTGGCGGCATTTAATGTAACGCCTGAGCATTTTGTTGAGGCACGGCACAGCATCGACCGGCACAGGAGGAAGAGAGGAAGGAGGAGGAGGAGAGAGGGAGAGGCTGCTGAGAGAGTAGTGGGAGGCGGAGGGAGGCAGGGAGGGAGGGAGGAGGAGGGGCTGTAGCTTGCGCCTGCCTGCGCCCCCTCCGCTGTCACTCTGCTGCTGCACGGCTCCACGGCAGGAGGAGGAGTGTGGAAAAAGAGGAGGAGGAGGAGGAAGAGGAGGAGGAGGGGAGGAGAGAGTGAGAGAGAGCGAAAGAGAGAACAGGAGGGGAGGAGAGGAAAAGGGAGCGTCTGGGCAGCGTTGAAACAGCTGCAGCTGCAGCAGCCCGTCAGCCAGGGAAGGAGACGGAGGGGATCGCATCGCGGGGGGATCTCCCTGGTACAGCGGCCAGGCTGCAGCACTGTGCCGGAGGAGGTGTCGACCCTCTACTCTGCTCTCCCGCGGTTCCCCTGACGACGACCGGAGACGGATTCTAGCGGGAAGGCTGCGTGCGTTTTGTTCTCTTCTTCATCTCGTCTCCCTGCTGATGCTTTTCTGAACGCTGGCATGCAGGAGGTGGTGTGAAAATCGGAGGAGGCGGTCCCAAGAAGATGGAGAGGAGCGACAGCACGAAGGCATACGGCCATCCGGACGGTAAAGCCCTGGGCATGGCCCCCAAGAGAGCCAAACCCGGGGGTGCGCCGAGCGCCCAGCGCGGGGAGCTGAGGGTGTACCGGGCGGGCAGCACCGAGGGCAGACTGCCTGTGTCCTCCAACCTCCGCAAGCAGAGGTCCATGACCAACCTGGCCGTGCTCACTGACGCTGAGAAGAAGCTGCACCTGTACGAGCCCAAGTGGTGCGACGACATGGCGTCTAAGACCGGCACCGGGTACAGCAAGACCGGCAAACCCAAGACACCCGGGGTGGGCATAGCGGTGGGAGCCGGCGGCGGCCCTCTCTCGCGGAACCTCTCCAAGTCGGAGCACTCGCTGTTCCAGACCAAGGCCAAGCCCTTCAGCCCGCTGGTGGCTCAGTCGGCCCTGGGCAAGAGCCAGAGCCGCATCCCTCGCGGGCCCTACGCCGAGGTGAAGCCACTGAGCAAGGCAGCGCCGGAGGACGGCAAGTCAGACGACGAGATCCTCTCCAGCAAGACTGGCAAGGGGAAGAAGCAGGGGGCGGACGGTGGCGGGGGGGATTCGGGGTCTAAAGGCACAGGGGAGGACAGTGGTGGTGGTGGTGACAACAAACCCTTCCTGAAGGTGGACCCGGAGCTGGTGGTGACGGTGCTGGGGGACCTGGAGCAACTGCTCTTCAGCCAGATGCTGGGTGAGTAGTAACGGCGTGGGTCCACTCGCGGCCACAAACACCAGGCCCATCTCGATTGGCTCTCGTGTTATGCTGTCAACAGCTGGCTGTCACTCTCACACACAGCTCACCTGATACCACCTGCCTGCTGCCTCTCTCCACCGGGTTCTTGTGAGTCACGAGGGGGGGGGGGGCATCCTCTCCATGCCCGCCTTTGCTCAGGTGACAGAGGTGACGAAGATGCTGTTGAATGTGCATCGAGGAGCGTTCCTCTTCTTGTGATAATAAACACGGTTGCTGTCTAGTTGCGTTTAGCATCCCTGGGGTTCAATTCCAGCTCACTGATCTGCTTTTTCAGCCCAGGGTTCTTTGGGTTTGCTCTGACACGTGGCCCAGATGCTCTCGGCAGAGGATCCCACATCCCACGTTAGCCGCTAGCTGCTGCTAGCTGCTAGATAGGCGATGTGTGGGGTCCCTGCTAAACAGAGAGCGGGAAGGTAGCCATGCCGCGTCGGAGGTTTATTTTAAGGTGTACGTCAGACACATTTAGCCCCCTCCCAGTTCCATTCACCCGTAGCTGATGACAGATGGCGTGCACGGTAGCGCACGGTAGCACACGGTTGCACACAGTGTCAGCGACAGCAGGGAAGATGGCAGAGGACACTGTCTTCTCTCTGCAGGTGTGTTCTTGAGGGTTTATTTCAGTAAGATATGGATAACATGAATAATTGAGCATATACTGGTTGGTGGTTGAAATACTACAGTTAGAATTTGCCTCTGCAGGGTAGATGAATAATGTATACACTCTCTCACTGTATTATTATTATTTATTATTATTATTATTATTATTATTATTATTGAGGGTTTGTTAAAAATAGTAAATTACTAAATAATTCACAGTATATACTGATACATTATATCATAATCATGATATCAAAATATGCATCTGTATGGTAGGAAATATACATTTGTTTTCCACAACAATCACAACAACTGAATCTATATGGATGCAATGTGCAATGCGATATACAATTCAATTATCAAATGCTGTTTTTGAATGCAGAGGATTTAATTGTATTCCAGGAGGGGGATGGTTAAACTCAATGTTGTTCCCACTGGGGAATGTATTTGCAATTATGGCAATTTTGTCCAGGGCTGAGTAAAATGGGTCATGTCAAATCTATTTAGTAAACTTTGAAGGCATTAGTGTCCTGTGCAAAGTCCCCAGTGAGAATTGATTTAAATGTGGATTTACTTTGCTCCATATTCCAAAAGGTAAAAGAAAACCAGACGGGTCACTCGGAGACGATGGCATTTCGAGGACAGTCGAAAGAGAAAACAAAATAACAACCTTAGACTGTCTGTCTTAGACTGAGCAGCCCGGTTTCTAAAGATACCATGTCTGAATAGCAGGGTGCCCTGGGGTTCTGACCACACCAGTCCAAAGAGGAGTGTCCAGTCCCAACCCTTGGATCCTAATTGCAGAGCACGTGGTTGTTTGGCATTCCCTAACACGGATTCCTATCCCCGCCCTCACGCATGAAGTCTCCAAATAGTGACCCTGTGTTTGTATACCGCCTTTATCCTAAGCCACTTTTCAGATGATTTCAGATGTCATGTCATGAAGTGGTTATTTGGCATCTTTGCTCAAGGATACCTACTGGCAGGCTGTGGACACCGGGGATTGAACTCGGTGCCTTTCGGCTGGGAGTTGAGCGCCCTAGTTACAACTAACTCAGTGTTGTACTTGATATCCTTTGCATGAATTGACATACTTTGACTGTGCTTGTGACCTGTTGCGGTGGCCTGATTCACCCTAATGAATACATTGACTGTGACATTTACAGTGTTGTCCACACTTCATTAGTGTATATATGGTAGCCAATCCCGCGCCGAGACCATGTAAGTGTCATCACGCCTCGGAACCAATCAATTAGCTGCTTTTTGAATCGTTCTGTTCCATGCAATGAGTCAATAACCATGGCACTGTTTTATGGGACAAGGGTTGCTCGGAGCCGCACAGCACTGCACCTAGCGCTGCTTTAATAACCCCAGCGCATGAAAGATTTATCAGCTCATGCTAACAGCTAGAAGGTCTTACCATAACAATGAAGTCCACCCTCCGTCTGCATGCGTTTTTAATATCCTGAGGTCATTACTTCACAACTACCCCACCCCCCGAAATGAAAAACCCCCCCCAATATTATTAATTAATTAATGTATCAGCTGGATGAATTATTGATGACAGTTTAAGATGATAAGCCGCCACCGTCGGTTTGGAAGAGGCAAGTGCTTTGTTTTCAGGGGGCGGGGCAAGGGGCCCCTGTCTCTCAGGGGTCACATGCTAATATGTGGAGGATGCTCAACACTATTCACATTCATTCTCTTCCACAAGAAATGTCGCTTCTTGCTGATTATTGGAGGTCTCTACTCTATTTGAGGGAAAAGCCTCGATATGTTGTATGTGGGGGCAGCATAACATGGCTAGGGGTTTTTAATCCCATATGAAAGGTTCTGGGTTAGAACCCAAATGCCCGCAACCTACCTGTAGCCATAATTACGCAAGATGCTCGAACTGTACTTTTACTCAATGACTAAATTGTAAATATCACAAAACAGCAATAGATGTAGTGATACAGCAATTGTGGTGTGCTTCTCAATAGATCTATTCATGTACAATTCCACACACACACCCGCAGCCTTTTTTGGCTCAGCGTAAGTGAAAGTATATATGAAGGGAATCTGTTCTCTCCTGACACAGAGGGTTGTTTTGTTGTATCACAGCACACGGCTTACTTACTTAATAGGATCATTCACCGAATGAAATACAGCACTTTATACGACGTGACGGAACCATCCGGTACCATCACTCACCACACTGGGATCATGAGACTACACAGAATGATGCTTTCAATTCCTTCTCTTAGAAACGTCTGTCATACCTAGCATGTTAGCAAGCATGTCACAGCCTAGCTTGATGCTGGTTCAATGTTAACTAATGTGGGCTGTACAAACACCTTTTCATTTTAACCACCAATACAAACAACTTTTTTTTAAATCTTGAAATAATGGGGGCCCTTGTCAAGTTATTGGTTCATGCTTTGTTGAAGCTTTTCATTGAGCAATTTTCCTACCAAGAATTTGAAGTTATCAAATTAGATATGACAAGGGAGAAAGAGAGAGAGAGAGAGAGAGAGAGAGAGAGAGAGAGAGAGAGAGAGAGAGAGAGAGAGAGAGATAGAGTTATTTTGTTATTATTTTGTGTTATTTTTTTATCGTATTTACCAGTACTAGTTTTCTTATCACATATAAATATTGTCATAACGAAGCCTTAACGAAGACACAATGTCCACAACATCCGGTGTATCATTCAATAAAGAGGGTTGTCACTTCAACTTGTTAGTAATGGCTCCGTATCGATCCCTAATACGATATCATGAATATCAGAGTGTATTTAAAAAGGCGTTCCTTCATTTAGAGCAGCACTTGTAATACTCTGCCCTACCTCTCTGTCTGTTCTACAGACTTCCCAGAAGTCAATTTTCTTTTTTCTAAACGGTATAAGTGCCTTTTTACAGTAAATATAGATAGAGCTATACTGTTACATTGACCATTGCGTTGCATTATGCTCAAGGTTTGTATCGCTTTCTATAGCGCTCTTGGCTTTTTACTGGACTCCTGGAGCCTCGGAGAAGAAACTGCTCTGAAGGAAAGGAAGGACTGCTCAGAAGTGAGGCCAACACAGGACAGCACAGGACAACATAGGACAGGAGTTGTTTTATAATCTAAGACCAGTTGCATCCCTTAGATTTAATGTCCATAGTAAGCATATCAATTTGGTGTTGGCACTGTAACAGCTGCAGAGACTTGGCTTGCTGCGTAGACGATATTAAAAGTCTGGTTGCCATATAGTTGTCAGACCTCCCATTCCTTCGGGCTTGTGAGTTTACCCTGTCATCAAAACCATAAACAGGGCAGTGGGACCGTTTAGCAGTTTTTATCACTTTCCTATTCAGCATTGTTTTGTATGTTATAGATTTCCGGAAATATTCACATCAGGTCGGATTAAGAGAATGTAGTCTACGTCAATCAACTCCGAATTGCTGTTAGCCACTCTGTTCATCTGTTCAAACAAAGCATTTATTAAAAAGTGTGTGTGTGTGTGTGTGTGTGTGTGTGTGTGTGTGTGTGTGTGCTTGCACATGCCCACATGTGTGTTTCAAATCCAACCTCTTCAAATACCCATGCCTGTACGTTCTGCTGTACATTTGCTTAAATCTCCTGATGAGAAAAGCATGTTTTTACAAGTCTGATCCCCTGACCTGCCCCTCTGCGCTCAAACTCTTAGAGTGTACAGAATGTATAGAAAACCCAGTTCTATCCTTCGGGGTATTACAGTGGACGTCCTGCTCACCGGGATGGAAAACCCTTCTTTCAGGCAGTTCTCTGGGGGGTTCTCCGGAAGATTCTCTTCTCATTTACCTCAACTCTCACACCACGACATACAGTAGAGGAACTACTACAGTATTGATTTAACTAGAGGTGACCCAAAGGATTTACACAGCAAGCCAAAATAACACATGAAAACACACACACACACACACACACACACATATACACACATTTGTCTTGATTACAGCCTAGCGTGTGTTTAGGTCATCATACAAGGACAGGAAGTGGATGAATGGTTTTTAAATTGTGCTTAACACACCAAAGAAAAAAACCACCACTTTGTCTTGTGGTCTTCGAATGGTTGGAGGAATGTCCTGTTTGCGGAAGTCCAGCTAAAAACCAGGATGGGGATGGGGACCGGATGGAGGGGAGCCACTGAAAAATAGGTGTTGCCATGGCAACCGTGGCGTGAAATGTGTGTGAATATTAATGTTGATACGTCTTGAATGTGTAATGCCAGCCAGCCCCACAGTTCCACCCTCTATAGTCTGCAAGTCAATTATGGTGCCAAGCACACACACACACACACACACACACACACACACACACACACACACACACACCACACACACACACACACACACACACACACACACACACACACACACACACACACACACACACACACACATATATAGGAGTGTTTGACGTTTCTGGGTTCGATCCCCCTACCTGTCTTTGAGCAAGATGCCCTAATCCCCGCCCTGGTCTGTCATGACATGTTTTCGGAATTCACTGTAAATCGCTTTGGATATATATATAGACCATATGATAAATGACTAGTTTCAAGATTCAAGATTCAATAACTGTATTTGTCATAAGCACATAATACAACAAAATACAATAGAAAGAAGAAAAAAACGACGATAATCTATGTATAAACTAAGTATATAAAATTATATATTAAAAGTCAATGCAACAGAATTAACAATTGAGATGGGATAAATATACAGTCTGGAAACTAGAAAAAAAAAAAAGTATAATAAAAAAAAGATAAATAAAGATTCCTAACAGTAATATCGCATGACTTTGTGTTCCAGACCCGGAGTCCCAGAGGAAGCGCACGGTGCAGAACGTTCTGGACCTGAGGCAGAACCTGGAAGACACCATGTCCAGCCTCCGCGGGTCCCAGCTCAGCCACAGGTACGTCTCGCCGGCATCCTATTGGGTGTTTCAAAGGGGCTCCTGATATAGATGCTTCAGGGATCGGGAGTGGTGGGTCACAAATGGAAATCCTGTTCCGCGTTTTCACTTCGGCCAGACATTGATCCGGCTGGTTTCACTTGCTAGTTAGACAGCTTATCGATCGACATATGTGCTCATTAGCTAATTATGGCGGTTTGGCTAGAAGTGCTATGACTTCTGACTTATAAATTGTCCGTCCTGATTAAAAAAAAGACACTGAACCCATGTAGCTCCATGTACACCATACATCTGTGTCTTCTTAGGTCCACTCGTTTACCCCAGATATCAGGAAAACACCAGGGAAAACACCTCGGTCTGAAGGCTGAGAAATGCAAAACGCCCTGACTCCCATGCGGCTCCACAACGGACGTGTAACAGCTTGATCGATTCATAACAGCATCACGTGCGAGCTGATTGGTTCAGCCAGCTGGGAGTGTTGAAGGAGAAGGGGGGAGCTGTCCAATAGCTGATCATATTTCATGGTCATGAGGTCATACCAAGAAGAATCCCTCTCAGAATTCGTCAGGGCAATTATAATGGCTCCATGGGGCTAGCGCCTTGAACTTGAGCTAGGCTCTAAGACCACTTTAGATATTATGTTATTCCTTATCAGGAATGTGTACAGGACATGTGTGTATTATTGTGCATTGTTGGTGCAAGGTTCCTTCCCCCTAGCGTACCCTCTTATCACTTTTTACTAGTGTACTAGCGTCTTTCTAAGTATATGGTTTGCTTGTTAGTTAGATATTGTTCTATTGTTTGCCAACTTATTGTACTTTTACCTGAACTTATTGTACTTTTACATGAGCACCGGAACAGTTCTTGGAGACTTGTTAGGAATGAATTGCACTTTTGACTCTTGGTGACGAGTTGTTCTCTTACCTTCCTTTGTTGAATGCACTATGTAAGTCGCTTTGGACAAAAGCGACTGCTGAATGACATTGAAATTTAATGTTCTGTGTAATTTCATTTTAATACTTTTTTAGATACTTTCGAGTTTTTATACTAGTTTAAATTGGAACCATACCATTCTTTGAGGCGATATGAGTCAAAGTTAATGAAATATAAGTTAATAAAATAATTATGTTGTAAACTTTTTTCAAGACCCTATTTAAAGTCATATTATAAAAGAAAGCTAATAAATGAATGATATGTTGCATTGAGTTTACTGAGCTCCTCAGAGAATACAGAAAACTGGAAAAGTCCCATAAAAAGATTATGTAAAAGTCCCTCAGTATTCAGTGTGTGTGAGTGCCCAGCCCCCGGGCCGTTGGTTCAGGCTGTTCTTATCTCCACCTGGTTTCTATGCATGAGGCTTATCAATATCCAGCTGTCTCCAGGAGACGGCTTTCAACCGAATACACCGGTGTCTCCAGGGAGAAACTACGTCAGCTCTGCTCCGCTGCTCTGTCACCTTGCTGCAGGCAACTCCCGGCTTCCCCAGGAACCTGTGCTTCTTCCAGTGTGTCAACCCATACTGTGTCTCACCACAACAAGTGTGCTTAATAGTAGGGCTGCTAAATCAGATCAAATTCTTAGAATTATTAATTGCAAAAGCCATATATCTGCTACCGTGCTTATTGCTTAACAAATTATAAAATGAATACTTGTGTTTTAATTGGCTGCATTTTCGGATATAGGAAGACACTTAAGACAGACATCACTTTGGAATTAGGGCATTTTCTATTATTTATGACATTTTTGATTAGACTGCATTAATCAACTATGAAAAGAATCGTTACTTGCCGCCCTCGTTAACAGATCACTTGAGACTAATAAACATTAGTTATTCGAAAGGCAGAGGGGAGGGCAGATAAGAGGAGAAGACAGGATAGGATAGGACAGGAGAGGAGAGGAGAGGCGTCGAGGGGAGAGGAAGCCACGTGAGATGCTCATAGTACTCTACTGTCACTTGTGCACGATAAATATTGGCCTGCGTTTCCATTATTGATTTTTTTGTATCAAGTTCTTACTCTATTCACCTTCATTTCAACAGCTTATGAGAAAAGTACATTCTTGTTGTTATTTTGTTCTGACATTCTGATCATTTGAGCGCCATGTCAGTCAGTTAAACTCACTTTTCAAAGGGATTGTGATTTTAAAAAGGGATTGTCCATATGCCATGGGTAAAACATGGGTCTGTAGTTGCAGGCAGCGCATTATTCATTCAGGAGGGGAAGCTGAAGCTAGTTACGCAATCAGCAGACGCAGGCGGGCGGTCGCCTCAGTCAAAGGAAGGACATTTCTAAATCTGACCCATTTACAGCAGTTATCCTCAATGCATGTGGGCTAAAAGACGCTGTTTGAAGCCAGTTCGCCTATGATCTGTTGTGGATGATGGCTTGTGCACATGTACACTAGATGGTGTCGTGGATATGCGGTGGTTGGTGAGAGAGAGAAAAAACAAGACAAAGAGAGAGAGAGAGAGAGACACACACACACACACACACACACACACACAGGGTTAATGCAATGGAGAGACAAACAGTGCAAAACAGACAGATATAGAGAGACAGAGAGGGAGGGGGTGGTTCATACGTGGGAAGAGAGTGAGAGAGAGAGAGAGAGAGAGAGAGAGAGAGAGAGAGAGAGAGAGAGAGAGAGAGAGAGAGAGAGAGAGAGAGAGAGAGAGAGAGAGAGAGAGAGAGCGTGTGAGTGTGTGAGAGAGATAGGAAAATGCATAGAAAGGGAGAGAAACAGAGAGAGAGAGAGAGAGAGAAGCAATGCCCAAGTTTATTAGGCCCGTAAGAGAGAGAGAGAGAGAGAGAGAGAGAGAAGAGAGAGAGAGAGAGAGAGAGAGAGAGAGAGAGAGAGAGAGAGAGAGAGAGAGAGAGAGAGAGAGAGAGAGTGAGAGAGAGAGAGAGAGAGATAGGGGGGGGGGGGGGACGACAGAAGAAGAGAAATCACTAGAGAATGGAAAAAAGAGAGAGACTGCTAAGATCTCTGAGTATAGCTACAGTATGTCTCCTTGCCCTGGTCTTCTGGTTGGCCACTCCCTTCTGGTTGGCCCCTGAGGGCTGTATGGAGCAGCCTACTGCAGCGGGTCAGCAGTCTTCCACTGTCACCCTGGATTCCTCTTAACCTTTACTGACAGTCGAAAGGGGAAGAAAAAAGTCTGTTTTTCCTGCCATGTTTTTTTCTTTTCTTAGCAAAGTCTAGGGTTTTTTGAACAGTTCTTGAGGCAGCCATGCTTTTCCTCCAACTTCTGGGTGGCTGGAGATGTCTGAGTGGTTTGGTTCTGCTTTTTGAGGTCTCAGACATTATTAGGCATGCAATTCACCCATGATACCTGCCAATAAAAGTAGTACCAAGTAAATGTATTGGACCACCAATAAAAGTAATGTAGTGTGCAGATGTAATGCAATACTGCACAATGCAAGTCGTTAAAGTACACAACTTAACAAGTAAGTAAAGTTAAAGTAAAGGTAATGTAATGTACCCTGCAATAAAAGTAATGGAATGAAAAATATATTTAATGCAATGTAATGTAATACAACTCATGTCATGTCAACTAAATGTACTGTACCTGCCAAACAAATGTAAACACATGCAATGGAAAAAACCTGCACTAGTACTTTTCAACTGCAGCTATTTACTTAAAAATCATCTGACTAGAATGTTTACATGACTAGAATGTCGTCTTTTTCTAGTCAGCTGAAAATGATAGAGCTATAACCGTAGCTACAACTTAAGCCACTAGAGGCTGCTAATGGAAAAATGTACATTGTGCAGATTTAATGTAATGAAAAGGGAATATAATATACCTAGCCCATAGACACGACAATGTAAAGCACTGTGAATGAAGTGTAGTGTAATCGTGTAATAATATAAAGTAAGCGTCACCCTCCCCACAGCTGTATGGACACGGGCACGGCGGGCTACGACAGCGACGACACCAACGCCCGCAGCATGTCCAGCCTGTCCAACCGCTCCTCGCCGCTCTCCTGGCGCCACGGCCAGTCCAGCCCCCGGCTGCAGGCGGGCGACGCCCCCTCCTCGGCCGGCAGCGTGTACCCCGGGGGCGGGGGCGGGGCGGGCCGGAGCGGGGCCCAGTACACGGCCCACACGGTGCCGGCCCGCTGCCCCCCCTCCCGCCTGGGCAGCAGCAGCACCTCGCGCATTGAGCTCATCGAGGGCCTGGACGACGCCCACCTCAAGTCCGGTTACCTCAGTGACCCCAACCTGCCCGACGACGACGACGACCAGCTGGCCAATGGGTACGCAGAACTTTTGTTGGTCCAAAATGTACTTTTTTTCCTCTCTGTACCTGCCAGAGAGGAAACTATCTACCGCAATTGCAATTGTTTTTAATTAGTGACTTTCACCTGCCAAACAAACCGGTCAATGTAGCCACCATTGTTTGGTGTTTGGTGTTTGGTTTTGCACCCTGTCACCGTGGTAAAAACCAAGCACTTATTATAAGTAATTATTATTATTATTATTATTATTATTATTATTATTAATATAACAATGCCGAAAGGTACAGAGGGGCCTGTACATATGATTCATCCCCACATGGGGACCCGACCCACAGGTTTGTAACCACTGGTTCAACCCCTGTTGTTGCCATGACAACGCATGTGTCTAAAACAGGGCAGATGGATGGATTGAAGCATTTACCCGTTGGAGCACGCGAGCCAAACCTCTTCAATACTCAGACGTAGTGATCACAGTCTGGGCAGCCAAGCTGATTCTTTTTGGACTTGACGCTGGGTGCTTGGAGAGCTGCTCGGCGATCAAAGCGATTATATCTGCCGTCTTTCTTCCTGCACGCTCACTTTGTTCTCCTTGATCTCTAAGGCTATCTGGAATAACCCACGGCACTCGGCTTACGCTGACGACTACGGGAAAACTTTCGGGAGTATTTTTTTCCGCCGAGAAGGCTGTTGCTTTTCAAAGCAATTTGCATCATCTGGCATTCCCTCATCATTTAGGATGTTACAGATTGTTATGAAGGCTGGTGCAAACATTTACATGTGGTAATTTAGCAGGCGTTTTAATCCAAATCCAAAGTGATAAGTAGGTCGAGGCAGGAGTGATAGATTTAACTCTCTGTTCTCAATCATCCCCGTTCCTTTTTCCATTGCTGTTTCCTCCCTCCTTCCTCTCTCTCTCTCTCTCTCTCTCTCTCTCTCTCTCTCTCTCTCTCTCTCTCTCTCTCTCTCTCTCTCTCTCTCTCTCTCTCTCTCTCTCTCTCTCTCTCTCTCTCTCTCTCTCTCTCTCTCTCTCCTCTTTCTCTCCCTCTTTCTCTGTCTGTCTCTGTGTATGCCTTCCTATGGCGTTCTCCATTTTTCTCTCACTCACTCTCTCTCTCTCTCTCTCTCTCTCTCTCTCTCTCTCTCTCTCTCTCTCTCTCTCTCTCTCTCTCTCTCTCTCTCTCTCTCTCTCTCTCTCTCTCTCTCTCTCCCAAGATGAGGGCCAGAAAGTTAGAGGCGAGGACCGGACAGGAGAGGAGAGAGAGGGGGATGACGTCAGATGGATAGAATCCAGGCCAGTTCTCTGATGGTCTCTGCTCCGCCTTATCAGCGCCGCCGCACATGCACTGGGATTTAGCTCTCCTCCTCTGGGCCGCACGCATGGAAGGGAGGCGAGGGCGAGGCGCCGGGCCTGACATTCAGGTCATGCGCTTACCGCGAGCTGCGCTGCCGCTAGGCTAAGAGAAAGGGAAAGGAAGAAGACGAGACGAGGCGTACTTTGGTTAAGGAGGACAAGGATTTAGAGCAGAAAGGTGGAAGTAGGGAGGGAGATGGAACCGCGGGATACTTATGAGAAAAGTGTTTCATAGCGAGCCAGGAGAGAGAAGGAGGGGAGGAGGGAGATAAGGCACATTGTTGAGGGCTAAAGAAAGTGTGATGTAATTGGTAAAATAAAGAAATTAAGGAATGAATGAATGGTGAGAGGATGAAAAGATCAAATGCCACCACGGCGATATAAAAGGCCAGCACTAAAACAGGATTATTTGGACATTTTGGCATCATCGCTGGCCTTGACCTGAACCATCCACATGTTTTTCTCACCCCATCTCCCCTGATATGAGTGATGCCAAGGGGCCCGCCTCTCCTTAATATCCTGCTGCCGTCCAGAGATGCTTATCTGCTGGGAGTGGGCATCTTTATTTCATCTGTCTCATTACTGTGTGTTTTTCGTGTCGGTTTCATCTGTCTCTCTCTGTGGGCTTTGAGGTGGATGTGAGGTAGCCTGCAGCAGGAGCTGCTTTGAGATAATAGGCTGTGTCTGGGCTGTTAGCACACTCATTATATATTATATCACACATAACACGCACACGCACTAACACATTCTCTTTTTCACACATACACACACACACACACACGCACACGCGCGCAAATATCATCTCGGCCCCTGTGCTCTAAAATGACTACATAGTCAAGATGCAATTCAAGATGTCAAAATCAAACGAAGACTTATATTTTTGGACAATATTTGAGATAATGTTTGACATATTATAGCCTTCAGCTTCGTTCCTGTTTCAACCTAGCAATGGGTAGGGTTTTCAGCTCACCAATGCCTTTCTAATAGCATTTGCTGTTCTCATGGTAGCCTGTGGAAAGTTAATCCCTCCTCATAAATATAATATCAGCCCGTGGATGAGGATAAATGGCTAATCCTGTTTTTGGAAAGACTTAGCATCATGCAACTCGCTCTCCACGGTGCGTACAGTATGGTTTGCGTATTTCTCTCAACATTAGCATATTTCACAGTGAGGGTTAACACGTTCAACTGTACACCGTTGCTCTGACACTAGTTCAGAATATGTCAGCAGCCTATCTCTCTCTCTCTCTCTCTCTCTCTCTCTCTCTCTCTCTCTCTCTCTCTCTCTCTCTCTCTCTCTCTCTCTCACTATCTCTTTCCCATGTATATGCACACACACACACACACACACACACACACACCACACACTACACACACACACACACACACACACACGCACACACACACACACACACACACCACTCACACATACACATACACACACACACACAGTCACAAACACAGAGTCACGCACTTGTTATACACCCACCCCCAACCACACACACACACACACACACACACACACATACACACACACACATGCTCCGGCTCATTGAGAGCCATTCACCAGCATCTCTTGAACATGGAGCGGGCTCCTCCTCCTCCTCCCGCGTATCCATGGCAACACGCTGCACAGCAGCCGTACGGAGTAGGTGTGACTGCAGCTTCCAGGTCCTCTCATTGTGTGAAGAGCCGTGCTGCGATGACTTCTATTTAAAATTGCCTTTAGAAACTGACTTCCATTGACGTACCCGGTCACATTGCAAAAAGCTCCAACCTCTCTGCTGCATATTATTAGTGAACGTATTAAATATGTTGTTTTTGTAATAAACAAACCTGGATATTGTCGCTACAGTTATGGGCATTTATTGATTCGTTCGTTAAACCCACAGATAATTGACTGTGTTTTTGATTGATAACCGTGCTAGCTGTTTTTTAGGCTGGTGAAAGCTCTAAGAAAGCTACAAATTAATTATACAACCTCCTACCACATATTAACCCTATTTATAGCAGCAGCAGCCACCTAGCCAACAGCTATTCCCTGGTAGAGAAGTATAGCTCATAGGGCTGTTAGCTTAGCTCATCCTTCATCATCACTTCAGTGCCCTTTTTATGGAAATGGAATTTACAGTAGTAGCTAGTGGCCATTTTGTTTCCACACTACCCCCGCGCACATGATGTCATTGTTTACAGCAGTAGTGTAGTGTGACCACAAATATAGGATTATATGGAAAACCCTGCACGCAATATTTCAGAGGACTAATCTTAGGATGCACACTTTAAATAAAAACCGAGCCATGACATCCATTGTTGTCTTTTTGACTGGTGTGGGGTTTTGTTAATGCCATAATCTGTGATTTACGGACACAAGATGGGATTGTGTCCGTTTATCCCAGCAGCCATAGTGGTTGTTCAACGCAAACCAAAATGATGCATCGTCTTCAATGTCTCCGGTTCGATTGAGCCAAACAGTCGATGCTGTTTATCAGAAGAAGTGATAACTGTTTATTTTTCTGTTTCTGTGACACCACATCATGGCTCTCTGGAATACCCATCACTGCATTTTTATTATTCAGGACATTACATTATGACTGGGTCGGTTTATGAATAGAACCAGTGCTTAAGTTACATTTAAGGTGTGGGTTTAAAACGTTTTTCCACCCTGGGATATTTCTGTGGTGTTGAAGTCAATTATATTTTGGTTGGAATAACGGTTCAACATGGCAGCAACGTCAGCAAGTCTGTCTTGGGCCTGGTTTTCCCTGAAAAAAACAAAGTATTCTGTTTCTTTTTCAGATGACAGTTGATTGGTCACATGACATGTTCATGTTTTAGGAAGAAGAGGAACAGTGATGTCCTTAATGGACTGAGCCCTCCGGGAACGATGTATTTGTCCGGTCGGTCGCTGAAGTCGGTTACATATGTTCTTATTTTTGCTCCGGTTTCTGGGAAATCAACCAACTGTCTATTCTGAGAGAATTTGGTCGGTCGTGCGGTGGCCCACAGCTTGGGTGACCCAATGATCGTCGCACAGATACAAACTGACAGCGGTATTGATCGCCCCGATGCCTTCGAGGCGTTCCAATTGATCCACCACCGCTAGATTAGAAATCGAGGGACCGTGCAACAAAGGCAACATATTTGGTTCAGCCTTTATTACATTCGGAAATTAAATAAATATCCTCTCCTGTTAACGCATGCTGGAAGGCTACATGGGTAGCGTGGTGGTGTCGGTGGCATGTAAGGCCTAACCCTAACCCTATCACACTGAGGAGGAAAGATGGAGAAGGGGAGAAGGGAAGATGGAGGAGAGGAGAGAATGGTGGAGACGAGAGAATGGAAGAGAGAAGAGATGGAGGAGAGATGGAGGAGAGATGGAAGAGAGGAGAGAGGAGAGCAGAGCAGGAGTGATGGAGGGATGAGAGAATGGTGGAGAGGAGAGAATGGAAGAGAGGAGAGATGGAGGAGAGGAGAGAATGGAGGAGAGGAGAGATGAAAGAGAGGAGAGATGGAGGAGAGGAGAGAATGGAGGCGAGAGAGAGGAGAGATGGAGAGAGGAGAGGAGAGAAGGAGAGCAGAGCAGGAGAGATGGAGGGGATGAGAGAAGGAAAGACGGAGGAGAGGAGAGATGAAGGAGAGATGGAGGAGAAAAGGAGAGCAAAGAAGGAGAGATTGAGCAGAGGAGAGAATAGAGGCTGGTGCAGCAGCATCACTCCTGATCATGCGGCAACGTGGATGGAGACGATGCTGCCATGGCAACCATCCTCCACTGACCGGCTGTCTCACACGTGTGTGTGTATGTGTGTGTGTGTGTGCGTATGTGAGAGAGAGAGTGTCAATTTGTCTGTACAGATGTTACATATGTAAAGGGTAACAGAGAGAGAGAGAGAGAGAGAGAGAGAGAGAGAGAGAGAGAGAGAGAGAGAGAGAGAGAGAGAGAGAGAGAGAGTTTTATCACTATTGCAAGTGACATTACCTCGATTTATAATCAAATCACTCTTCTTATTTACATGTAAGACCATGTAACCTTCATGGCTTGCTGTTAAACATACCAAACACACACAGCATTTGGTGTATTTGCCTCCAGTGTTTTTTTTACAGATAAGCTATTGGCTCTTCTGACCATGTGATCACCATGGCAACCGTCATAAAGCCTTCTGCCCCCCATGCTAGGCGGCATATCCCCACTACTAGCGTGTGGCACGTGTGTGTGTGTGTGTGTGTGTGTGTGTGTGTGTGTATGTGTGTGTGTGTGTGTGTATGTGTGCGTGTGAAAATGTCAGCACTCCCCGGCGTATCTCATGGAAACTGCAAATCTCTCATCCACATTCAGCACAGCGCTTGCAGGAGTCTGTCCCAGTCATCCGATCCTGGGCCTGAGAGCAGAGCGCCGTCTGCCTTTAATTTCCTTTTCTTTTTCCGGCTCCATTCGGACCCACTCTGCAGTGTCACCGTTCTGCTCTGACCCAGTAAAGAGCTTCTGGGGGAATTTCTGCCCGGGAGGGCCCACTTACAGCCTTCAGCACAATGTGGTGCTGGAGGTGGGGGGGCGGGGGGGGGGGGTGCTTGGTGTTTGTATGAGTTATGGTTTAGCAAACGTGGCTAATGCTAGGGGTCAGTTCTTTGGGGATTGCAACTCTGGAAGGGGAGAGTGTGTGTGTGTGTATGTGTGTATATACATACTGTATATACAGTATATACAGTATATATATATATATATATATATATATATACTGTATATATATGTGTATATGAGGAGGGATTCAGGCGTGCACGGACACGCACATGCACACACACACACGCGCACACACACACACACACACACACACGCACATGCATGCAGACACATGCTAGACCATCGACAAGGAGTTATGATTTGGGTTCACGCCCACCCATGTTATTATGTCATTTGTGTACGACTTTGAACATCATTCAACGACCCCAAGAGGCAATTAAATGCCTCATCTCCACCATCCAATAGCCTTGTGAAATCCAAACAGAACTCACCAACATAAACACCCCGTGTGTGTGTGTGTGTGTGTCTGTGTTTGTGTGTGTGTGTGTGTGTGTGCGTAAACACACACAAATACAGATGGATCAAATAACCCAGGCCCGATCTGTGGTCCAAGTAGAGTCCTTGTACTGTTTCTCCTCTCCCCCGCTGGGAGTGTCAGGTCAATGTTTGCTCTTCACCGCCATCAACTCAACAAACCCCACCACCATCACCATCACCACAGCAGCTACCAAAATGATGGATCAACCATTAACACAATCCCAGGAGGGAGGGAGCTAGGGGGGCGGGAGGGATGGAGTGGGGGCGGTGGTGGGGAGGTGATGTTGGGGGAGGCGGTCACCCTCCATCTACTGCTGTTGGTGGCACACGCTGAAAGTGTGTGTGTGTGTGTGTGGTGTGGGTGTGTGTGTGTGTGTGTGTGTGTGTGTATTATCCTATACCCTAGTATCCAAGTGCTAAGCCCCCCAGTTCAGAATGATATGAAGATCTACTGGTGTGCCTTGTGTTGTTACTGTTGTGGCCTGTTGGACTTATTGCTCCAGTCTGCTTCAATGTGAGTCACTCTGTAGCATTCCTTGGCTATCGCTAATAGCCAGCTGTACCGGCTTTACAATAATGCTTTCCATTCCTTTGTTTGTTTGGCGTTGCTGTTTCATATAATGTCCAGTAGGGGGAGCAGTGAGCCACAGCTTGGGTCATTTATGGCCGTGACGTGTACGTTTGTATGACGGATGCTGTTTTTGAAGGGCTGGCTGTGAAGTCTCACTATTTTTCAATCTAATTGTTGGTCCCATGGTCCTGTTGGATGTTAGACCTGGAGATTGCAACTGTTTATCGTATAGCACAGTGTTAGATTATATTAGTCCATCTGGAAAACACTCTGGTTTGTGTCACCCTTAGGTTTAATCACCAGGAAAATACATTAAGAAAAGCCAGGCTGGGTCCAGAAACTCACAGATCTGTGGGTGAGTTGCCTGGCTGTGGTTTTTCAGTTCAGGAGAATGATGTCTTCTTCAGCGTACGCGCAGCATCAGAGCAGGGCCAGTAAGTGGATCTGAGATGCACCAGAGGGCCCAGACCGTCGGCTCCTCTCTCAAAAACGAAAATGGTTAGTGTTGACTCGGGTTGCTTCTTGTCTGGAAAATAAGTGCGCACTCTCCCATCTAGGTCAGACACAAGGCTCACAGGGTTGAGCCACACCAAAAGCAGAGAGGAGACAGACCTCCCGGCCTGCTAAGTGAGTCAGAGTCAGTCAGGGAAAGGACCACTGACCCCCCCCGTGTTTCCCAGAATGCCGTTCCCCTGTTAGTGTTAGAACTTTCCACGAGTGAGCAGATGTACGGGTCATGTATTCATGTCAGGAAAACGACATGCGGAGACTCTGCTACTTCCGTCACGTGATATATCATTTATATTTTCCGTTTACTCGTTGTGTCATTGTGTTTATCCAAAGAAACATAGTGAATTCTAATAGGGGTTAGGCATCTTGCTCGGATTATTTTCACTACTTTATTGTGAGTATACTCATTTGGATCATGTAGCAGTATGCAGCAATAGTGTCTATGGTCTAATTGAATGCATACATACTGTACATACAATAGTGCATATACTGTATTTTAGGTGTCCCATGATGCATCATTCTATCTTGTGATAAGCAAAAACAATAGTAAGCATATAGCACAAGCCCAGACATTAAAAGACAAAATCTAATAGACAAAAGCCAAAAATTGATTAAATAAATTGTAAATTGATTGTAAATCAATTTACAATTTAATTTAACATAAATGAGAGATGGCGAAAAGTGGAGAATTATGATTGGTCTATTCTATAAATGCATTCGGTGACATTAATCTTAATCATTATTCATCAATACAAGGGATTGTTTTCACAGTCCTCAGCATGGGTTCCTTGGCCCAGTCTGGTGTGACGACCCCAGGGAGCGTTCGCTGTAGGAACTGCTCCAATAAACGCTATAAACGAGGATTTACAGTTTGAACCGCCACACAGAGTAGCCAATAGGGGGGGGGCCTTGTGAATTTGACCTTTGACCTTTGAACACAGACGTCCCCCTGTAAGGGATTAATGTGCTTTTAAAGAGCTAGTAAGTTAATGTCGCCCCTCACAAAGCGGAGGATGTTTTGCAGATTAGGGAGATTGGAGAGGAGTGAGGGTTGATGCTGTGAAGGCTGGAGGCCGGGAGAATGTTGCTGCGAAAGTGTGCTTCATAAATAAACTTGATTTGACTTGACTAAGCAATTTGGTGACCAGTGGAGTGCAGTTATTACCACACAAACATGATGTATTGGCTTATCAGATGGCAGTTTGTCTGGCATTGCACGTGGCTTTGCTTAGCAGCAAATGACCCTGTAATGGAGCCAATTTATACAAACCTTGATCTTGCAAATCTTCTGCTTTTTTAAATGTGTCAGCGCTCGTTACTTTATAATATAGTTATATCCTGTAAGGCAGGATAATGTGTTACTCCGTAGCTGAAAGGTTCTGGTTTGATTCTGATGTCCCCAGTCGACCTGTCCGGCATCCTAAAGTGTAAATATACTAAATCGTCCAAAAAAAAGACATTGAATGCGGACACAATCTGCTAAATGGAACGATGACCTACCCTAACCAACTCCCATGGTCCAGTGATAGTTCTTGTGTGGTGGGAGACCAATGCTACCAAATCGGTCCTCTTTTTTCTGTTCCGTCCACATCCACAGCTGTGGGTGGGGTGTGGAAACATCTCTGCCCACACCGTCTGAACCTCCTGGAGTCCGTCGCTTTGCTGTATATTACGATGTGGTGAGGTCATCATTGTGAGACCATTCCACTACAAAAATGAGAAAGATAAACCTTTTCCACATCTCACTGGGGGGCATGTCTCATCACAGGTTTCTGTGGTTTTTCTTTTTCTTTTCGCTGAGACCTTGTGGAGACCAATGTAGCCTCCAGCATTACTCATTCCTTTGGAGCACCTTTTGGTGTTGTAATGTCTTAGCCGGGCGGGACGGATGCTCAAAAAAGGTCTTGGTTAGGTTACTTGTAATTAGTAAATATCAAGTACATTTACTCAAAGATAGATGGCTTAAAATATTTAAATGTAATTAAATGTTATATCAACTTCACTTCAATCAACACACATGTAAAACATAAAATCTACAATAATTCATGTGTAGTAAAGAAGTAATATACATTAAATCATTGTCCTTCCATTTCTACAAGCAGGGGTGTTTTATGCAAAACAAAACAAACACCTTTGATTGTGTACAGTGTGATTTTGGACCCAGCTGAGCAGCAGCTGTTCTCCATCAGAGGCAGAGAGGGACGGGGGTCATTTTTTTGTGGGGTGTTCCCCTTTTTATTCCTGTGTGTCCGGTCGTTTTCTTTCGCTCTGTTCTCTCTCACAGACGAAGAAAAAAGGGAGGTTTGAGCTTCGTGTTACTAATACGCGAAGGCGAATGAACCATATCGACCGGAGCGAAGGGAACCATGACTCCGACTGTTTAGTTGAACGCTCCAGGTTTTTTTTGTTTGTTGTTGTTGTTGCATTAATTACAAAGTATAGCAGCCATGAGCGGCCGCGTTTTGATCGGTAAAGTGTCACCTTTCCAGTCGGCACCAAGAGCGAAAAGGACGCTTCTCAAACCAAGGTACATGTAATGTTTCATTTCGTTTCGTTTTGGGTTTTATTTTGTACAAAAAAAAACTGCTTGTGTCAATGCTGCAGTGATACTAGTAGGTTAATACTAGTTGCGCGTGAACCGTCTCGAATTACCTGCTACCTGTTATCACATCGCGCAGTCTGCGACACGTTGTCACTGATCATTTATAATAACGATAATATAGGCTGGCTATTGTAAAATAATACTCAATAGTTTTAACAATGCTTGCTTGCTGCTACCAAATTAATAAAATGAAAAACATGTATGTTTGCGTTGCTAACATATACTTTTTTTGTTGTATTTTTGGGGGTATTTTCGTCGTTGTATATCTATACTATTATTTGTGTATCTATTGATTAAGAAATGAATTAGTTTATTTTAGTTCTTATTTTCTTTTTCTGGTAGACATTGTGGTATTTTGTAAAGGATGCGCTTTTTTTTTGCACTTTTGCCATAAACTCCCTGTGGTCATAAATAGTTCTCAACACATGCATCATGTATGCTCATAACATGCGATGTACCTCATAACACACCACACATTACACTGTAAACACATCGGGGATATATGGGATTGTTTTGTTGGTTGGTCTAGTGTGTTCATCTCCTTATTCTCATATTCTTTACCCTCATCTGTACTTAACTTTCTCTCTTTCTCTCTTTCTGTGTGTGTGTGTGTGTGTGTGTGTGTGTGTGTGTGTGTGTGTGAGAGAGAGAGAGTGAGTGTGAGTGAGTGTGTGTGTCTCTCTCCTCTCTCTCTCATTGCCTCTGCTTCTGTCTCTCTGTCTCTCTGTCTCTCTCTCTCTCTCTCTCTCTCTCTCTCTCTCTCTCTCTCTCTCTCTCTCTCTCTCTCTCTCTCTCTCTCTCTCTCTCTCTCTCTCTCTCTCTCTCTCTCTCTGCCCCTGCTCTTCTCTCTCTCTCACACACACACACACACACACACACACACACACACACACACACACACACACACACACACACACACACACACACACACACACACACACACACACACACACACTCTTTTTAATGCCGAGTTTAAAATACAATGCAGGCTCTCAAGTAGTTCTAGACCCCTCCCTCAATCCATCACCAACCAAAACATTCTCACTTTAATTGCACCTCAAAATTAGCAACCCAACTGTCGAGACTCACAAATCAGACGTGCAGCTTTCTGGCTCTTTGCCACGGAAAGGAACAACGACCCCAGCCTTGAAAACATTAATTGCCACCCAGTACGTGGGACATGTAGAGTGTAGTGTTTCGCTGTTGATTTACTCCCACCCCTCTCCTTGACCGAGGTTCACCTTTTTTTTTGGGGGGGGGAACACCGTGTGGCTCTTAACGCCAGCAGCCCACACAACCTTGTAATTCCTCCCCGGCCAGCATCCCTCTGGGGGCTATTCATAGCGATGGCTCCACTTAATCACCGGCATGTCCGGACTCACAAGGTGATTTTTGTTCAGAAATACACAGTCCATTATAGTGTGTGAGCAGCAGTGAACCGTGGACTTGTTTAGCTGTTTGGTTTTTAAAAAAAGGCCCTTTTGTTCAAAAATAAATAAATAAAATCGACAATTTACAGCTCGGTCACTGAGCGAACACTTTTATTCGCCATTCCCAAGTTGGACTAGGAACAATGAAAGCATGCAATCAAAATGAGCTCCAAAAAATACTTTCTTTTCCTGCCCTCGTTTCTTTGCTTGGTCAAATTCGGGCCAGCTTTTGGTGCTGTCAAGATCCAACAAAAAAAACATTGAAATCAGCCTTCTTCCATTGGACTCGAATCCAAAAATGTGACAGTTTGCTGTGTTCCAGCATGGAGCACCGTGTACTTTATGGTCAGCAAACAACATCCTGTATCCATCGCTGTGCTAACCATGTCATTAAATCCAATTATCTCTGGTCTCTCATTGGATTCAGTGGAGCAGTTTTTTTTGTGTGTTTTATTTTTTATTTTTTGCTTTGCCGTGACATGTGTCTCTGCTAATTGTAGCCTTTAAAGCCAAAGGGATCAGTGTCCAACCTGGACAGAGTGTAGGGGAAGGCCGAAGGAAGGGAGAGAGAGAGGCGAGCCTGCCTGAGGGACTCATAACTCAATGCTTTACGAGTTCCTGTACTGCTCCCCTTTCCTCTGGGGTCAGTCAGATTGCTACCTTGCGGTTGCCAGTGCAAAGGAAACGTGAAATTAGCTCTCGCACTGTAACGGCTCTTTTACCTTGACCTTTTACCTTGCTGTTCTCCGAGATGGGACCATTTTGCATTGTGCCTACTGTGCCAACCTCGTCATTTTGATTTGTCATTCTTCTCACTACTGCAAACTTAGAGTTTTGCAGTGGCTCAAATTCAGATGTACGTTTTGATTTGTTCGTAGCCTCACTTCAAGTGGCTTTGGATGAAAGCGTCAGCTAAATGTAAATATAAATGTACTCCCTCACGGATGACTTTGAGTTGTTTTGTCCTCTACAGAACATTCCCTTTTAATTTGGCCATGTACCTCATTTAGTTTCATGTAATTTGCAAATCAAATTAATTTTTGGTTGAATTCAGCCGGGGGGTGGGGTGGTGTGTTTCTTCCGGCCTTGTACTGATGTGAGCAGCAGGTTCACTGGGCACTGAGCGGGGACCATATGCTCCCGTCTTCTCACAATTGGTGATGCTGGTGGCGGGTGTCAGACTGTTGGCACCGTTGACTGAATAGGAAAAGGTTGAGAAAAAGTGTCATGGAGGGTGTCCAAATCTGCTGCCATTGTGTGGTCCCCTCATGCCGCTTCTGGTAGCGCTTCAGTCGCGTGCTTCAGTCGCGCGCTTCAGTCACGCGCTGAGACCTGAGCTGTCATTCATCATCCCTACTCACATTTAGCAGTTTGGAGCTTCTCCGAAAGCTCAGATCTGCTAGCAAAAAGTCAGGCACTGACGACACACACACACACACACACACACACACACACACACACACACACACACACACACACACACACACACACAGTTGTATACACTTGCACACATTCTTCATTTATACATATATATTTACTTCCACAGTAAACAGCACTTGCATAAGCTCACACATTTTCTACAGCGTCTTATCCCTGGTGAGGACCGCAATTGCATAGACCAAAGCTGTGGCTAGCTGCTGTGACTGGATTACACACGTGAATGAGCGTCCTGTCACCTCCGCAGACAATCCCCATCGGGGACAGATGGGCATGTCCAAAGCAGTTGCCAGACCCTCGCGCCTTGTGTCCTAAAATATGAACAGTTTGATTTGGGTAATTAACTGTTAACTGTTAACTGTTCAGTGTTAACCTTTTCTTTCCCTTTTCTTTTGTCAGATGGGACGAGAGCAGCTCGATCAGCAGCGGACTCAGCGACGGCGACGGCGAAGTTTCAGACAACCTCAGCTCTGAGGAGTTCAACGTCAGCAACTCGCTCAACTCCCTCCCCACCACGCCGCTGGGGTCCAGACGCAACTCCTCCATCATGGTGAGTTAGCTCGCCACCTGGCACCGACCACTAGCTTGTCAGGTCGCTTTTATTGTTTTTGTTTTGACGATGAAACTCGCTCACCTGAGAAATATGGATGGCCGTTAGCCATTGTTGTTCTTTGTAAGGAACTGCTTGTTGAGGCGGGTGTATTTAAGACTTTGTTTGCTGTGCCGCACAACGCCATAAATTCATATTTTCCACCAAAGTAGCTAACAGTAGCTTTTCACTTGTTTTTCTTTGTGGTCTTCACAATTGGTTGTGGGGGAAATTATAATACCAGTGTTTATAGCTTAGCGTTCTATTTTCATAGACCTACTGAGACAAATTATTACAAAGCAAACATATACTCAGTGCCATCTGTGCTTTGTCTTAAGTTTGTTTAACTGCAGATGTCAGAGTCCGACTATGAAATCTTCTTTAGGTGTGCTTAGGTATAGTATAGCTTTTGTCTTAGCTGTATGTAGTACACTTATCCTACAACATTACAAGTTTTACCATGAACATCGAGTATTCTCAAACTTAACAAACTTAATCTCTATGCGTTTGTCCGTTAACTTAAGAACCAGTCACAATAAAGGTACCCAGATCATAAACATAGTTTTTACTTCCCTCTTTGCTGTTATTGCCTTATCAAATGAAACTTATCGCACACATCATCACGCTCTCCCACACAGCATTCTGCTGGAATGCAGACGTCCAGATGGGACAAAGATTACAGATGATATTCACGCAGGCTGCAACACAGAGCAGGAACGCCTCGGTTAGCCGCAGTGTGCCTCATGCTCTCTCTCCATCTCTCACTCCCTTACTCTCATACTCTCTCATGCTCATACTTTCTCATTCTCGTACACTCTCATTCTCTCTCATACTCCAACTTTTACTCTCTCTCTCTCTCTCTCTCTCTCTCTCTCTCTCTCTCTCTCTCTCTCTCTCTCTCTCTCTCTCTCTCTCTCTCTCTCTCTCTCTCTCTCTCTCTCTCTCTCTCTCTCTGTCTCTGTCTCTGGCTCTCTCTCTTTCTCCCTTCCTTCCCCCTTCCCACCTCCCTCGCTCTCCAGCTGCGTACGGATGCAGAGAAGCGCTCCCTGGTGGAGAGCGGTCTGTCCTGGTACAGCGAGGTGGGCAAGCCCGGCCGCAAGCTGGACCCTGGGGTCGTCGGGGGAGCCGGAGGCTACGAGACGGGCAGCCTCAAGACGGAGGCCCCCAGCAAGTGGAGGAAGAAGCCGCCGACGCCCCCGCAGCATCAGAGCGCCGGCGAGGACTGCGCGGCGTCGTTGGCGGGGATCAGGGGCGGGGAGATGGCGAGGAAGCCCCAGAGTCTGGGCACTCAGTCGGGGAGTCTGAAGAAGGGGGGACGCCACCCCCCCGTGGGTGTCACCTCCCCCATCACCCACACCTCCCAGAGCATGCTCAAAGTAGCAGGTGAGGTCTGATGCTCCCCTGTCTGTCTGACTATCTCCTTCTCTGTCCGTCTGTCCGTCTGTCCGTCTGTCCGTCCGTCCGTGCGTCCGTCCCAACGTGTGTCTCTCAACACGTGTTACTATTTGTTTGTATGCTTGTCTATGTTGTCTACCTCTGTCTCTGTTCTCTTCTGTTCTCTTCTGTCTGTCTGCTTGTGCTCCTGTATGACTGTGGGCCTGTGTGACTGTGGGCCTGTGTGACTGTGGGCCTGTGTGACTGTGGGCCTGTGTGACTGTGGGCCTGTGTGACTGTGGGCCTGTGTGACTGCCTGCCCCCTTTGTAAGTCTGTTTCTGTCACCGTCCACGTGGCTGTCTGTCTCTCCTGTTATTTCTTGACTTGTCTGTTTGTGTGTTCCGCTCAATTTTCCTTGATTATGAAATTCGTTGAGCAAGCAATGTGCCTCATCTGAAGCCTTGCTTAATGCACCAAATCTGTTTAATAGTCAGCGGGGCTGTGTTTTACCAAAATTGTTAACACGGAAAATCATATTTATATTTGAAGAGGAAAAAAATGAATAGCGTAATTATTTTTGTTTTACTCAACATGAATGTGATTATGAGTTGTGATCCAAACCATAAAATCCACATTTTGTATGCACCCGAGAGACGAGAAGTCGTTGAAGTCTGAACCAGCCCATGTCTTCCATCCCCAGCTATAATTAATATTAATGTGTGCATGCTTGGTTCCAAATTAAGATGCATCTGCCTTGGTGACGCAATTCACCGCAATGCCCTGGATTTTATGACTAACAGAAGTGATTAAATAGGGATCAAAATTAATCTAACTTTATCTATCTTGGCAAAACTTTGATGAGGAAAAAACCTCTAGCAATCGGATCTTGTTCTTGTTTTTAACTGACCGGGAATGCCTCGGTGGTCATTTATCTTGGCCCTGTATATATAAACAGTTTACACTACCTTAGTTAAGTCAATAAGACACAAACCATCCTCCTCATCTCTTCCTCAACCTCTTGACGTCAATTCAGTGTATTACATCTCGCCGTATATATATAAAAACATACAAATATACAGTATGTATGACCGTGTTGCGTGAGTGGTATGGGTGCCTCTTGCGTATAATGTGCTGTAAATGCCCTAGGTTGTGGAATTAAGTGGTACAACTTGGATGGATGGATGGACATTTAGTGTGTGCTTGCATGTGGTGGTGGTTGCTGTGAGTCACACACTATGTCATGGACAGAGAGAATCTCTTTAAGTAAATACAGATGGTTCCTGCTTATGTGTTGTCTCCTCTGTAATGACATGCATGACACACAGCTTTTATGTGACCAAATCTAGTTAAGCAAAAGTTAACATGACATCACTGTTTTCATTTTGTCCATGAATGATTGTTTGTGGTTATATGATGATGACATTACCTATTTTATGTGAATAATTAAATTGATTATTATTATACTTCCCTTCCCTCCTTCCCTTACTTACTCCCAGCTTCTTCCAAGCCGCTAGATAAGTCCAAGATGTCTGTGAAGACGGCCGGCCTGCAGCGTTCCCGCTCTGACGCGGGCAGAGACCACCATGCAGAGTACCGCAAGCCCCCCTCCGGCCTCACCAAGCCCTCCGCCGGAACCTCCTTCGGCTACAAAAAGCCCCCCCTTGCCACCGGCACCGCGGCCGTGCTGACAGCAGGGGGCGTCACCATCTCTAGTGGCAGGACCCCCAAGACCTCCAGCATTCCCGTGAAGCCCGTGGGAGCCCCGACCAGCCGCAAAAACAGCTTTGATGCCAGCAGCGAGCAGGGCTTCGGGCCCATTGCCCGCAACAGCATCCAGTACCGCAGCCTGCCACGGCCCGCCAAGTCCAGCACGCTCAGCCTGATCGGACGCCCGGGGTCTAGGCCCGGGTGCGGCGCCGTGGACCCGGGGCTGCTCAGCCTCAAGCCTGTCCCCATGGCCTCCACTAGCCCCCGGATGAAGGATACCAGC
>CM051002.1:28924895-28959895 GCA_027704905.1 Muraenolepis orangiensis | reverse complement strand
CTGTACTGTCTGTATTCGTTATGTATTTTTACTATATTTTTATGAAAACTAATCCCATTCTGTGGTTTATTTGACTTTAGAGAGAGCTGAGTGCTCTGTAAGTTACTGTTGAAGGTACTACTGTGGCTTACATGCCATGGCTGCGCTGGAAGCCATCATTAAACATTAAACATGTGTATATATACCAGGAACATTTGACTGACTGACTTGTGTAGTTTCTTTTGAGTAGGGATGGTTTTCTATTGGGACACCGCCCATGAACAGATGTCTTTAGAGTCACACACAACACACACACGCACACACACACACACCTCATAGCAGAGCTATGAGATGGGTTCATTCAAGAGTGAACCAATGACACGATCACACTAGTGTTGGAGGCATATTTCAGATAGACCATACCAATCTAAAGGGGATACCTAGCTCAAATAGCCCTGATAGGATATATTTCAGGCTAGCATTTGGGGGAGATTTTAGTTAACCTGTTAAGCTCCAAGCCCTTTTTTGGGGGATAATCCTCACCCAAAAATGACATATCAAGAAGAGCTCTAGATCTATCATCTCAGTGGCTTTGGCCACACTTCTTATCCCAAAGTGGGTGAAGAAGAGTGTCTGGGAAGGTTTAACTGCCCCACCACACACACAACACACCCACACACACACACACACACACACACATCGCCGGGAGTTTAGTCTTTAGACCTGCCGCACTGTTCTTAGGATTGGCACCCTATATCTCGTCTCTCTCTCTCTCTCTCTCTCTCTCTCTCTCTCTCTCTCTCTCTCTCTCTCTCTCTCTCTCTCTCTCTCTCTCTCTCTCTCTCTCTCTCTCTCTCTCTCTCTCTCTCTCTCTCTCTCTCTCTCTCTGACTTGGCTCCGGTGTGTTGCGGCAACAACAGTGTAATAAAAATAATAGTACTTCACTGCAAGCTGACTCACCCTTAACACTTCCCTCTACACTAGCAACCTCCCCCCCCCCCCCCCCCCGGCTCCTCTGTCCTCACTTGGCGTCTCTTTTCTGTTCGTCTCACCTCACCTCGCTTCTAGAGGCACTTAAGTTGATGTCTTTTTTTTACAATCCATGATAAACTGTTATGTGCTGCTGAGGCTGCAGTGAGACGTTCGCAAGCCCTAGCGGTCACCTGGGGGCCATGAAATGACGACCGATTGCATCATGAATGAAATTAATAATGATATTGCACATTTTAAACCGGATGCATGTACAACAATGTCATACAACACCGGTGTGTGTGTATGCACGTATGTGTTTGCGCTGATGTCTCTCCAACCAGCACAGGTGAGTGTAGAGGCATTGATTGTGTGTGTGTGTGTGTGTGTGTGTGTGTGTGTGTGTGTGTGTGTGTGTGTGTGTGTGTGTGTGTGTGTGTGTGTGTGTGTGTGTGTGTGTGTGTGTGTGTGTGTGTGTGTGTGTGTGTGTGTGTGTGTGTGTGTGTGTGTGTGTGTGTGTGTGTCTGACTGCGTGGGTGAAATGCGTTTCCATCCCTAACGCCCCTGTCCCTCTCTCCTCCTTTTCCTCTTCCTCCTCCTTCTCCTTCTCTTTGCCGGGCTCGCTGCTGCCCCCCGCTGGCCTTCCGCTGGACCCACACCCCTGGATGATGGGTTAGCAGCTAGGCCAGGTTTGTTGGACCGCCGGATGCTTCTGGAATCCTCTCTCTCTCTCTCTCTCTGTTTGCTGTGATGTGGTGTAGTTTGGCTCGGTGGCACTCAGTGGCAGACGCATTGAGTATGTTGATCCTTGCAGTAGGCTGTGACTGTGATCTGTAGGTGGAAAGATTTTCTATGATATTTTATGATCCTATGTTTATGAAATTATATGTAAACCATAAAGTTCAATGAAGTGAGGTAATGCCTTTAAGGTCAACCATGCTCTATCTGGTCAGAAATCATCCGTGCCAGTGCCAAACCAGTACCATTCAATACTCCCCACATCCTCTCTCTCTATTTCTGTCTCTCTCTCTCTATTTCTGTACACTGTACTCTGCTCTCGTCTCTTACATTTACATTGAAACACAGTTTCAAAATTAAACAGGAAAAATTACAAAAAGGTACAAGACAAAGGGAAATATCGATCAGCAGTACAAGTACAGTGCAAGAAAAATGAGGTAATGGTGATTGAGAGAATCAAGTTATTTCCTGGAAATGGGCCACACAATGAGTGTTAACCCGTCTCCATGGACATTATTGCCTCTACAATGTAGATGTGCAATGTAACATACAGAGGTATAAAAGGGTAGAAATCTAAGATACTATGAAAAGGTTAAATGTAAATCTCTCTCTCTCTCGCTGTCTCTCTCCCTCTCCCTCTCTCTTGACATTATCCACAGCCCAGTGCTCACCCGCCCACCCGCCCACCCACTCCTCTCTGCCGCCGACAGAGAGACATTAGTTTGATGTGTCATGAACCTCCCAGACATGCACGCCAGTGTTTTAATTTGATAAGTTACTGTCATTGACTTACAATGTCCTCTCTCTCTCTCTCTCTCTCTCTCTCTCTCTCTCTCTCTCTCTCGTCTCTCTCTCGCTCTCTCGCTCTCGCTCTCGCTCTCTCTCTCTCTGCTGAAGGCTAATTTGGTAGCAGCGTTCGAGCAGAGTCTGGCCCTGATGACCGCACGCCTCCAGACTCTGTCTGTCTGTTCAGAAAACAAGGTGTGCTAGTCTATGGGTTTGTGTCTGTGGTGCATAATTGTTTAAGAGGCTATATAACATACAGAATAATAGCTTCCCCCTTCAATAAAACAAACTTTTTTTAATTTAATTCTAAATCTGTTGACATATTGCCAATATTGGATGTCTGAATTGACACACATAACTTTCACATAGATGTGATAATATATATTATAATCCTCCTATATTATTATTCCTCTATTATATTATAATATATATGCGATAAGTCAATATCAATTTATAAACTACTACTACTATACTAAACTACTATACCTATACTATACTGCTACAACTTTAGGCCGTACTATTGCATATCTATCATCTCATCTGATGTGCAAATTCCTTTTAGGAGTTATTTTATTTGTTGTTGTCGTATCAATTTATTGGTTAGTTATTATGAATGTCATGAACACTTCTCAAAGAAGATCAAAGGTTTGTATGACTATACCTATGTGTTACAGATGTGTGTATGTATGTATGTATGCATCAAAAATCGTTAATATACTGTATATATATATATATATATATATATATATATATATATATATATAGCCTTCCCGAATGTAAAATATTAATTCATTAATTCAAATAAAAATAATATAAAGTCCATTGACACAACATTGTGAACCATCGCATCGCAGTACCTCTACAATGGGCCTAGCGAGTGCAGGCGGTCTTCTTGCGCCGTCCTGGGCCCCCCAGGAGAGGTCACATACACACATTCCACATTCTTGGGTTCACAAGGAATCTGGTTAAGTCGCTTCCTAAATCATGTGAGAAGAATGTTGTTTGCCCCCCACCCCCCGACCGCTAGCCATCTCTCTCCACCATTCCTGGGCCTCTTCTTGAGTCTTGATTCATGTAACCCCTACAGACGGGTGTGTCGCCCCTGCAGGAGTCTGAGCTGAGTGAGCTGAAGGAGACCATCGAGATCCTCAAGACCAAGAACACCGAGGCCCAGGAGATCATCCAGGACGCCCTGAGTCACCCCGACATGGCCCCGCAAGGTGTGCCTCGGTGACCCACGGCAGCTTTGCCCTCGCTTACACTACAACATCATTGATTCATACTGATTCATGCTATTGTATTTTTATTTGTATATTATTATTTGTGTCTTCATTTTTTATTTTTTGACCCTTGAGCAAGGCACCAGACCCCTACACTGCTCCCGGGCGCTGTAGTTAAAATAGCTGCCGACTGCCCCTAATACTAGGATGGGATGGGATAGATAGAGAAACACATTTTTTGTGTACATGTATGTGACCAATAAAGAGAATTCAATCCTCCAGATTTAGTTTTAGATTTAGTCAAGTTCATTGTTAATTTGTGCGTCTAACGAGTTATGATATATACATACATAAGTAACGACGCAATCAGTGTTTTTTTTAATAACCATGCTACTTATTGTTATTGTTTCCTCAAAAACATCACAGTGGAACCAATGCTCCACTGTGACGGAGCTTTTTGTGTCAAAGTAGTGTTTAAGGTTGTATTGTATTGTATTGTGTTGGGCAGAGCTGGAGATCAAGCGTCAGAACTCGTCAGAGAGCATCACCAGTCTGAACAGCATCACCAGTCACTCCAGCATGGGCAGCCTGAAGGAGCAGGAGGCCAAGAAGAAGAAGAAGAAGAGCTGGGTAAGCAGCAGGATGGCAGCCAACTGTCACATCAAATATATAATGCCCCCCTGACCGTTTTCCCTACTCACACTCACACACGCACACTTAAATGCCAACGTGCACATTCAAGCTCGATGTGTCAATGTGTGAATGTGTCCCATTTCCGTAGTAAAAAAAATAATAATAAATAGTCGTTTTATCCACGCTAATGTCGCTTGGGAGGACGGCGACTTTGGCGAGATTGGTCCAATGATCGCTGCGATTGAAGTGAGATCCCAAAGCGGACCCCGTGTGACATGAGTAAATCCTCTCTCTTGAGTGCTTAGGAAAGCGATTTGTTAAAGTACTCCGCAATCTAGTAGCCCCAATTAACCACCCACGCACACTCACCCCTCCTCTCCTATGTGTGCTTGGGCAAAGCTTTACAGGCAGTGTGTGTACTGTACAGAGCTTGTGGGAAGTTTAGCTTATTAAATGATGTATGCTGGGATGGGCTCCACTGTCTCTGTCTCTGAAGGAGCCAGACGGTACGGGTAATGTTTTGTCCCACACGAGACAGAGCCAAGTCCACAGTCTGCGCCTCCTGCAATCCGATCAGCAACTTCAAATCGCTCTTGTGTTTGATATAGGTTAACCGACACTCAGAATTATCGATTAGCTGTTATGATGTTTGGCTCCGGTTTCTCATTCATCATTTATGTAGCTTTTCCCACAGATTGCCTGAGTGTGCAGTTCCGGGCCCCTGTAACATAAGTTACTATAAAAAAACGATTTTACAATGTTACAAAAACATTGTGTGGGCGGCAGTAGCTCAGTCTGTTGGGACTTGGATTAGGAACCGGAGGGTCGGCGGCAGTAGCTCAGTCTGTTGGGACTTGGATTAGGAACCGGAGGGTCGGCGGCAGTAGCTCAGTCTGTTGGGACTTGGATTAGGAACCGGAGGGTCGGCGGCAGTAGCTCAGTCTGTTGGGACTTGGATTAGGAACCGGAGGGTCGGCGGCTCAAGTCCCAGAAACGGGCCAAGTACGGAGTGAGAACTGGTACTTGGAAAAAGTGCTAGTTTGCCTCCTGGGCACTGCCCAGGTGCCCTTGAGCAAGGAACCAGACCCCTACACTGTTTCCTGGGCGCTGTATATACAATAGCAGCCCACTGCTCTTAATACTCGGAGGGGTTAAATGCAGAGAAACTGATTTCACTGTGTGTGTACACGTATGTGACCAATAAAGAGGATTCCATCCTCCAGATTTAGAGATTTAGAACATTTATTCTCTGCCATCTAAAAACTGTTCAACTTTGGACGATGGTCTCTTTGAGATTGTGTATATATCTTATTGTGTCCAATTCTTTTTTCCCCAAAATGTCTCTCAGTTTACAAAAGCAGCTCTCGCTCCTGCTACTGGCAACCACCTTGGTTCTAAACACTTGCAGCACTTCCCAGCTTTTTTCTTAGAACCAAGATGGCCACCCAGGGGAACGAGGCCCATGGTCCTGCATTGTGGCAACGGTTTTCGTAAAGCGCCAACCGCTCTTTCTTCCTGTCCTGGTTGTGTTATTTACGTGTGCCTCTCATCTCTCCTTCATGCTTCCCTGCTATTTGTTTTAGGTGTTTGAGGTGAGTCATGTCATGTTGTGCCTTGAATCTTAACTCCTCCCAACTGTGCTTACGCCCATCTCTAACCCAGTGCTGTTCAACCTCTTGTGGCTCGTGACTCTCATGTTTTAGGCCTGATTCACCCAATTTCTTATTATAATTGCGACCCTCTCAACATCTCGAGATATTAATGTCCCGGTAAACATACTGCAGTAGTGGCTCGTAGCTGTGAATCATTGGGCTTTAGTCTGTTTGTACATATGGGACAAGTATAGGAACATATACTTAATACAATATAATAGTGATAGCTAATAAAGTCTGCCATGACCCAACATGAATTTCAGGCAATGTCGGGGCCTGACCCCGAGGTTGGGAAACACTGCTCTAACCTCCTCACCAAAGCACTCATCTCAATTCATGTGTCATACTTTCAGGTCATGTGGTGAGATCGTTGCCATGCGCTACTTCATGCTTTTACTTAGTTCTCAATTGTAGGTTGTGTCTTTATTTTTATTTTGGTTCTTGGTTATAATTTGTTGCCGTGCTGTTCTGGGCCCTATTTCAACAAGCTTTTGGAGCGGGGTCTCTGAATTGTGGTTTTAAGCTTTAAACATATCCCCGCCTGCTACTTGAAATAGGCCCCTGGTCACTGCAGTATGAATCATGATCATCTTGACATCGGGCTGGGCATTACTAATGGTTTTAATAAGCGGTCACATTGTTCCATGTCTGTTGGCGCTGCTCTGTGCTGACTAAGACTCTTCATGGTTATTCTTTGTAACCATGATTATTGATTATTAATTATTACATGCAATCTAGATCACATCACATCAACTTAGTAAAACATCTCTAGGTCTTTATTTAAAATAAATTAACATTGATATTTATGAGAGGACAGAATATATCATCATGCTGTGAATATTAGTCTTTATTTTTAACCACGTCATTTGGGCATGATAAATACAATTTGTCCAAAAATACAATTTGGAGATTATTCAGGAAATTGATATGATTTTATTTCACACATATTTCATTCATATATTTCATTCATATAACCAAACTTCATTCATTATTCCCTGATGGCAGACTTCCCACCCCCCCCCCCCCCAGACTGCTGTGGAGTTCTTACCTGCACTACCACTACCACTACTACTGTTAGTTTCTTTTAACACTCATGAGCAGCGTCTGTGGTCCTCTCTGAACAGCTGCGCAGCTCCTTCAACAAGGCCTTCAGCAAGGGCAAGGGCTCCAAGCTGTCCATGTCGTACGCCGACATCGAGGAGATCTCAACCCCGGAGACCTCCGCTCCCTCCTCCCCCAAGGTCTGCCACGACCAAGGCGACCCCATGACCTCCATGATGAAGATGTCGACCTCTGCTTCCTCTTCTAGGTGCGGCCCCCGGTTATACCACGCACGCACGCACGCACGCACGCACGCACACATAATAATTACATAACTTTCATTTTTATTGTAATTGTATTGATTCTATATATTCTGTATTGATTTGTTTATTACAGCATGTTATGCACATAACTACGTCTATTATACATTAAACACCATTTTTTTATTCCCTAAATTGACATATGTTTGACAAAAAAAATACAAATACAGTAATAATTATATATATACAGTATATATAATTGATTCAACTCATTTTGACGTTGGACTTTTGTCTTTCAGCCTCACTGAAGAATGCAAGGAGGGAGAGGAGAAGGAGGTGTCCACCCTGCGCTCGGAACTCTGGGAAAAGGAGAGGAAACTCACCGACATCCGCCTGGAGGCCCTTAGCTCCGCCCACCAGCTGGAGCAGCTGCAGGAGGCCATGACCAGCATGCAGGTGCGGCAGCCACCTCTCCCCCCCCCCCACACACGCGCACACACACACACACACACACACACACACACACACACACACACACACACACACACACACACACACACACACACACACACACACACACACTCATAAAAGTTTGCCTGATAGGGGGGAGGTTTGGCAGATTGTTCGCAATGAAGATGGACACAGTCCAGGTGTAAGTGTAGTTTGAAACATTTATCATCTGCAGATGCATTCATATTTTATTTTGAGGAAAATGGTTGAAAAACGTCCTTCTTACCTGTTGTTCATATACCCAGTTGGAGACTAGCAGTAGCAGCTAGTGCTCAAGCATTAACAGCCGACTTCAACGTCTCCACCGTGTGCTATCGCCATATTTCCAGCTGCGTCTTTGCAAAATCTCCACACTCACACTTCCTGCGCAGGATACACTAATGTATCCTACACAGGAAGTGTGAGCTTACCACATAGTGGATCACCACATGGTGATCAAGGAGATCATCCGTGGATTTAGGAAACAAGGGCGGAAAATCGCTATAAAGCTATATTGGAACCCCCCTGTGTGTGTTTGATCCTCCAGAGGACGGTGGAGAACCTGAAGGCAGAGAACGACCAGCTGAAGACGGGCGGGCCCCCGTCCCCGACGCCCTCGGGAGGGCCCTCCAGCTCGGCCTCCCAGTCCTCGGGCCTCACGGCCATGGGGGGCACGTCGCCTCGACAATCGGTGGCCGTGCACCTGCCCAAGAGCTACAGCAGGGGGCTGAGCGACAGCTCCTGCTCAGGTAGCTTCCGATCCATAGAGAACACACACTGGACAGGAGGAATAACGCCTTCACTGTCCAACACTGGACACCTTTTGTCCCATTACAGTTTGTCTGCATTATTTTACCACCAGGTGTGAGGTGTGATTAGCCATGACAGGCTGTTTAAAAATAAATGGCCAGCCTACCCAGTGGAATGTACCAAGTGGTAGACTGATCTGGCCATCATAGATCTGGGTGGACACTCTCACTATGTGATGTCACAAAGTAACGGACAATTTTGAAACGGCCTGTAATATCTAGCAAATCACACTCACACCTCTGGTATAATAGGGTCCCTTTTATCCAGTCTGTCTTATCGTGTGGGCAATAAGGTGTTCTGAATCCTCAAATAATAGTGTATTATACGTATTGTGTATTGACAATGTGTCTAATGGGTAGACGTACGCCTGTGTTCTTGTAGTGTATTGATATGTATCACACATGTGAATATTCCCCACGATGCAGCCTGTTTCTCCCAGTCCTCTCCTCATCCTCTGTACTGTACTGTTTGTCCCCCCCCCTCCAGATGTCTTCTTCCCTGCGGACTCGGTCAGTTCCTCCCTGCAGAGAGACGACCATCGTGTGCGAGTGGTGGTTAGTGTGGCTGACTTACAGGTGTTCAAAGAGGTAAGGGGGTCTTCCAAGCTATGGTGTGTCTGTGCGTTTCAAACTGAGTGCTGAGTTGTTAACGCAAACCTCTTCATGTGTCGTTCTCACAGGAGGTCAAACAGCAGGACTTCTTCGTTGGTACCGTGAGGGTCAACGGTCGCATGGATTGGCCGATGCTGGATTCAGCCGTCAGTCAGGCTTTGAAGGTGAGATGCTCTTGATCAACGCAGGGTGTGGTGTGTCCACATCTTGGAGATGAAGCACAGGTCATCAGGATGTTCTCGTGGATAGGGTACTGGGTTTGGTCCCCAACGTTTGCCACTTTGTTCTTGCTTCTTAATGATATGGTTTCACTGTAAGTCGCTTTGGAAACAGTCTGCTAAGTCCTTTAGCAGTCGCTTTGAAAACAGTATGCTAAATGACTAATCAGTACACCTTTGCAATGCATACAGTGCTGATTCCAGTCTGCATACGTTTTATGAAGAATTAAGTAATTTTTTTTCGATTTGTTTAAATCACCACACACGCATGCTAATGTAATGTGTTTGTGTTCAAGGTGTACATAGCCAAGGTGGACCCTACCTCCAGCCTGGGTCTGTCCACAGACTCCATCTACAGCTACAACATGGGACACATCAAGAGGGTCCTAGGAGGGGAGGCCCCTGAGAGCCAGCCCTCCCGCTGCATGTCAAGGGGCCCCACGAGCATCACCCTGGCCCTTAAAGGTCTGTGGGGCTGTGTGTATATATCTAGCTTAGTTAATTTAATTATTTTCTCTTTGTTTACCTGTGAATGGACCTTGATGCAAAAACATCTTATTAGTTGAAAGTTCTTTTTTTAACTCTGCTTAATAGGTTATTCCCATATATGGCACTGTGCACAACCCTCCTCAGGCACTTTGCACAACACTCATCAGGCACTCATGGGTTTGTCCTCCACGTATGAGTTGAATACTCATACGGTCCATACTGTATGTCGGGGCTTGGTGTCGGCTTCAGCACATACGCGGAGACCATTAATTAGTTTAAAGCAGAGAGTATAGCCAGCAGAGCTCCCCCTCTGAGTGAAGTTCTCGGTTGCGAGGTGGAAGTTGACCCCTGCCCACCTTGGCCTGCCGGTATGCAGGGGGAGAGCCTGAAGAGCAAGCGGGGGGGCCAGAGCAGACAGGATCCCGGGTAACATGATCTTCTCTGCTGCCCTGTGCTTCAGGCAGGCAGGCAGGCCCAGCTGGTCCCAGCTACCCCTCGACATCCAAACCCCTGTATATGTAAAGGGGCAATGACAGTCGTGACACTAAATCCGGCCGCGGGCGGGAGGCAGGGAGGGAGAGGCGCTTGATGAGAAGCTATTTTAGGAATATACCGTCAGAACTCTTGAGTTGTTTATGACGGATTGGAGAGGAGATGGATATCTGCCCTGAAGAACATGCTCGCTGTACAGTTATGTTGTAAATGTCAGGGATCGCACGCTGGTCGTAACCGTGCTTTATATGTGATTCTTGCGTTGGGGGCTTGAGAACATTTGTGTATACATGCGGGGGGTATAAATTCTTCGTTGGCATTTGCCACTTTGCAACTTTCCATACCTTCATTCTTCCAATACTTTATTATAGCCCTGTGCCCTGTCTGAGGGACCTTCTTCTGGTGAACGTTCGAAGGGGAAGTACACAGACTTTGAGGTCCTCATATCTGAGGGCCTCCTCTCGCCCCTGGTCCCGGTTTCAAGTACCTAGATGGCCTCTTGTTTAAAGCCTGATGTCTGAGAACATGTTGTCTAAACCCCTGGTGAATGTTGGAAAGACGAGATGTGGCCTTTCCTAACCGTCTCTTAACCCTGGTGCAAGTGAAGGAAGTGTTCTAACCTTTGGTGCAGTGTTGACAGCCTGAGGAACGTCTCAGACTTATGAGGAATGAGGAGACGGACAAGTGTGTGTAAACAAACTCGCACTTTGTCCAAGGACTCAACTTTGTCCAAGAGTCGAGATGGCCTTGTTTCTTGAGGCCGCCACATGGGGAACAGCCTTACACCTCAACGTGTTTAAGACTCTTGTCTAACAACACCCCCCCCCGCCACCCCCTATTGGGTGCAGGTCTGAAGGAGAAGTGCGTGGACAGCCTGGTGTTCGAGACCCTCATCCCCAAGACGATGATGCAGCACTACATCAGCCTGCTGCTGAAGCACCGGCGCCTCATCCTGTCCGGGCCCAGCGGCACGGGGAAGTCCTACCTCACCACACGGCTGGCCGAGTACCTGGTGGAGCGCAGCGCCCGCGAGGTCACCACCGACATCGTTGTCACCTTCAACATGCACCGCCAGTCGTGCAAGGTCAGCCAACAAAAAAAAAGTTTTATATTATCGACGTTTTTGCGCAATTCACTATTGTTCCTCAAATGATTATTAACGTTCTTTGGTGTCTTTGTGTTCCTCATCAGGATCTACAGCTCTACCTATCTAACCTGGCCAATCAAATTGACCGGGAAACAAGCACATCGGAAATACCGTTGGTGATTATCCTGGATGACATCAGTGATGCGATTTCCACCAGCGAGCTGGTGAATGGTGCCCTCACCTGCAAATATCATAAATGGTATGTGCCCTGAAGACCATATATATACTGTATGTATATATATGTATATATATATATATATATATATATATACATATATATACATATACATATATATATGATATGTCATATAGCAAGTAAAACAAATCACATTGTTATAACATTACAATTTTTGCACCAATTGTCTTGTGATCGTGTCGTGTGATAATATATGTGTCTGAAATACATGTGATGCTTCATTCAAACAGTCCTTACATCATCGGGACAAGCAATCAGCCAGTGAAGATGACTGCCAACAACAGCCTTAATCTCAGCTTTAGGTAAGAGAACACTGAGAGGCCCTGGAGACCCAGGGCCTCCCAAGGCAGATGGTTGAAATTGTTCTGGATCTTTATTTTTTTTTTTATGAACACAGCATTGCCTTATATCAGCTAGCATAAACCATAGGCTATTGTAGTTCCTGTAACCTTCACAACTTTCGTGTTACCATGTCGGTTTCCCCACCTGGGTCCTTAATGGTCCTGTCTGGTAACATCCACACTCTCCCCTCCCCCCTGTGACCCCAGGATGGTGACGTTCTCCAACAACGTGGAACCGGCCAACGGCTTCCTAGTGCGCTACCTCCACAGGAAGCTGATGGAGTCTGAGGACGAGCAGAACCTGACAAACGAGGACCTCGTTCGGGTGCTGGATTGGGTGCCCAAGCTGTGGTACCACCTCCACGCCTTCCTGGAGAAGCACAGCACCTCAGACTTCCTCATCGGTATGTATTCACACAATGTCACCTGTCAACTGAGTTAACCTGGTAAAATATTATTTTCATTGGCTGCTTTAATGACCTCTTATCGGTATATAACACACAATGTCCTACAAGACAGAGTAGAGAAAATGGTAGTACATTATATGTAATGTTATCCCACTACTGTATGTCCTTTGTCATTAAACGCTTTAAAAGTTTAAGAATAAGGCCATCTGTCATGAGTAATCAAGTCTGCCATGTATCGTCTCCCTTTGTTTAACCTTCAACGTAATAGCAAGACCTCTTTCTTTTCTGTGAGCAATACAAGGATGAGGATGATGTAATTTGGCAATAAACGCCATGACATGCTTTTATCCAAAGTGACAAGACCACTTGTACGCATTAGTACATTAGACCTCACATTGGACCCCATTAGTAGTCCAACTACGCCTGTACATTTCAGTCTCCCTTTGTTAAACCTCTAACAAGTCAGAAGAGAAGTTAGACCTCCCTCTCTTTGTCTTTGAGGGTTGGGTGGGGTAGAGAGGGTAGAGTTTAGTATCAGGGAGAAGGCTCTTTTCACGTGGGATCAAGACCTACAACCTGAAGAGACCAGTCTTCAATTTCCTGTAAAGGATGGAGAACAATCGTGCCTGGGAGCTCTTTCAACCGTTGCGATTGTGGAGCAGCTCCATAAAGAACGGAAATAACCAGTTTCATTATTGTCTATTCTTTCTCTCTCCCCCTCTCCCCATCTCCCTCTCTCTCCTCCCAGGACCGTGTTTCTTCCTCTCCTGTCCGGTGACTGTGGAGGACTTCCGCTCATGGTTCATTGATCTGTGGAACCATTCCATCATCCCCTACCTCCAGGAAGGAGCTAAGGACGGCATCAAGGTCTGACACCACACACTCACAAACACACTATATGCACATGCGAGCACACACACATTTGGTTGGGGAACCGTGCATGCAAGACAGTTGGCTGAAAGAGAGAGTGGAAGACAAACGACATGTTAGACCGACGGTCGTGGGTCTCATGGTCACATGGGTCTCTCCGGCCACCAGGCCGACATATGTTGACAGACGTTTGATCCATGTCTTATCACTGGCTCAGGTCCACGGCGGCCAGAAGGCGCCATGGGAGGACCCTGTGGAGTGGGTAAGGGGTACTCTCCCCTGGCCCTCAGCCAAGCAGGACCAGGCCAAGCTGCTGCATCTCCCACCCCCCAGCGGGGCCTCCGGGAGCCCCGGGCCGCCCACTGAGCTCAGGCACCAGGAGACACCTCCCAGCTCCATGGAGTCGGACCCCCTGGTGAGACCACCATGTACCGTACCGGTTAAGTCATGTCTGTTCAACGAGTCCCTGTTATCAATGTAATTTAGTGGAATTTAGAAAGCACTGAGATATATGATGTATACTGTATCTGTGCACAAAGATACAGTTGATATCTAAAAAATAAATCTAAAATAGAAAATCAAGCATGTATTACTTTGTATATCCGATTCATAGACTACTTTGCACTCCGGTTGTTGTTCAAACTAAAGTTTTGTGCAGCACTTTACCATTTTTGTTGTTAGCCAAAGTTTGATAATATGGTTTGATTATTCTCAGCCTCACATGTAAGTTGCTTTGGGTAAGTCGTTTTATGTGGGCTAAATTACGTCACTAAGTCACGTTTCTCATTTTATTGTATAGATGGCGATGCTTTTAAAACTCCAAGAGGCGGCCAATTACATTGAGTCACCTGACAAAGAAGACCCCAGCCTGCCTCGACTCTAAATACAGAGTCTTCATCGGCATCACTGTTCTGTGGTTTATTTGCAGCTTTTTATTGTAATTTTTTTTTATCATTTTCTTTTTTTCTTTGAAAAAAATAATAATACTTTCATTGGCTGTGTCAATTCTGAAAAAAGTTGATTGCATTCCATTGTGTTTGTCCTCTGCCGGCCACTGTAGCCCTGGGTTCCGCCAGATAGATGCTATCCCTGTTAGCTCTCTTCGTGTTCCTGTTCTCCCAGCACTAAATCAGGTGATTCTTGCAACAGCACAAACAGAACATGCTGCTCTGCACTGGCTACACAGTAAACGTGAAAAGAACACACACACACACGCAAGTCTTACGACACAGTGACTGGTTATCGTTATTAACGCATTTAAAGAGTATGACAGCATGTGAGATATTGCTTTGTAACGCATGGTTCTATACTTAAAAAGAAAAACATATCCGAGTCATTGTGCCTTGGATGGCCAACTGTTACACTTATGCAACCCCTCGCATTTCACAACAACAAGCAGGTGAGGTTTGTTTGAGTCTCGTCGGACAAACCGAATGCCTTAAAAAAAAAAGCAGGACTTTTGAGTGTCAAATTCAGCAGTCAATGGTGCTTATGTAAGTGTTGTCGTCATCACAGCTGCTTTCCTCTCTCTTTTAACACTCCAGACTTAGGCGTGGATGACCCCAGAATAACATCTTCTTTATCAAAAAAGTCTGTGAACACCTCGAACACGAGCCGCGTACATTTCACAAATTGCTGTCGTACTCTTTTGCGTGAAACTTGGCTATTACTAACACGGCAGTTATCATTGAGTTTTTTTTAATTTTATTATATCGTTGCCGCATGACGTGATGCGTTCTGTGTTCTGTTGGTTTCGCCACCACCTACCTACTTGATACGACACAGCAGTGTTTAGATACTAAGGCCATAGAAATCAGGTATTCCAGTATTACTACAGTCTGTAGGCCTACTTAGACGTAGGCGCCGCAACATCATGGCCCGAGTGCAGTCGAGCGAATGCAATTTGCGTCTCATCTCGTTTCTCCTTGAGTGTCTTGAGACGTTACACCCCCCCCCCCCCCCCCTTCTCTCATGCCCCAGATGTCACTATATTTGTCATGTAGTTCATGTGAATGTGATCATCACTATGAGTCATTTTATTTACACAAGTTGCATGGTGCGAAAATCTAATATGCTGAACCAAATACTGTAGGTCAATCTTGCATTATTATTTTACCGACCGTCCGGTAAAAAACTTTTTTTGAACTTATAAGAATGTATAGGTTTTATTTAGGAACATGGGACCATGTAGTCATGGCAACCATTCAGTCCATGTAAAGAAGATCCTTATTATTATCATTATGATTGCTATTATTATGATTATTATTTATTATTATAAGCGGCAGTGTGCAACTAGCATCCATAACAGACATGAGCATATTTTTTTGGGGGGGGATTTAAAGCCATCTTTCCCTGTCTTGTCTAATATCCATAAATATATATATATATATAAATATTTATATATATATATACATATCTCATCAGCTCGGTTGTTATCTAGATACTTAGGTGCTCTTTCCTTTTTTTTATCTCTCAAAAGACAAGTTGGCATCACAAACTGTACACCATTCAATATAGTTTATTTACAGCCAGGTAAGCTACAAAATAAGTCATTTTTATAATTGCCTTGCGGTAGAAGGCATTCTTTTAAAAAGATGTAAAGGCATAACATTATGTCACTTTAAAAAATAGTGATCTTGTTGAAAGATATTCCATGGCAGCAGTGATGTGATGTGACACATGGTGTTGATATGGTTGTACAGTATGTTCAATAACTACAGTGGTACGCAGAACATGCCCTATGTTCTAGGACTAATCAAGAGAAATGTGTGTTGGAAAGCCACAATACGACATGGGCGTATACTTCAATGTAGCCTACTTTAGTGTAGTTATTATTTTATAGTCAAAATAAGGTTCTTTTTTTAGATGATGGACGGGGTTTAAAAAACGGGCTACGGTGTTTGTGGTCATCCGAAATGTCATGTCCATTCCATGGGTCGTCGAGCCTGCGATGATTTTTCACTTGTGTACATACAAACCTAAAAGAATGTCGGACCAACCTTAGTGAAAACTGCTTGATCATTTAACAACATAGCAAAACTACATGTGCTGATCTATGTTGTGCTTATCGGTTTCTTTTTGCACTTTTACACAGGCCTACACTTAACGATTGTTTTAACTATTTTTACAGCTGACTCTGCTGTTCTAAATTACCCCACGACAAGTTATTGTCACATTTCCCCTCAATGATGCCAAACAATTAGTGGCTCTTATGGCAATCAAAAAAGACAACAATATTGTAAATACTTCAGGTAGGCTTCAATGCCCCTACCTTAATTGATGTGTTAGGATAGGCCCATACAAAGTGGCACCACCTCTAGCGTCATCATCCCATTCACTGGTTATTGTGCCTGTTGCTCAGTGATAGCTGTGATGTGTGTTAGATCTGAACCGTCGTATCGGGACTAAACAGCAACTTCTGCCAGTGTTGGCGATCGGTATAGTCTGGAATAAGAGAGTAGCCTAAATGAGGTGGACATGAGAGAGAACTCTGGACCAAAAAAAAATTTGATTTGCAGAACATGCACAGAGCTTTAAAGCCTTATTGAGGACGAGTGTTGTTGCATGAAATGTGACTAAAACAAACTGCATCTGGTCTGAATTTCTCTCCGGAGGTTAAACACTTGAGTCAGAATTAGACAGCAAGCACAATGTCTTGATGAGGTCCTGGATGAGGCAAGACGGACTCTGGTTCGGAGGCCTGGAGTTCACATGAGAGAACATTGAAGCTCGGGCCAATACAGGTTGCTGAATAGTCATCATTTTATCAATCTTGTTGTGAACTAAAAGTAAGACTTACAAATGTAACGCGGTGTGTAAAGTCACTTTGTGAAAAAAATGTGATGGGTTTAAAACAAGTGTTCTCAATGCATGTAAACTTGCTGTGTGACGAGCAAATGTGGACATTCAGCTGCTTTTAAATTAAGGGGGAGGATTCCCATTCCCATTGTTTTTCCTTTGAAAAAAAAAAAAACCCGGGATATTTGACATTTCTTTTTTTCTAAAGAATCCTTTGTAAAACCTGATTTCCCTATTTTGTACAGGACACCACAGTTGTAAAGATTGTAAATAAGTTCTACATTCAACAATCGTGATTGACGGGCTCAAAAGAGGACTTCTATTTCAGAGTCGACGGCATGCTTCTTGGAGACCTTTCATCCACCACCCATCACTGTCTGTGGAAGTCAATAAAACATGTCATTATATTGACGGCGTGTGTACTATGTAGTGTGTGTCCCGCGTTAAGACCTGCATCCAAATGGCTGGCTTATTCAGGGTATGTTTACACTTTATTGCACGTTGCTTGGATGCCGCACTTGAAGGATACCAGCCAGTGCCATAGACAATAAGTATCTCCCATTGTATTATTGTAGGCCTACTATAATGCTTTCGTGTAAACTACTATGATCCCATGATCCCCCCCACTCTGTGTTCATTCTCCAGGTTTCTTCCTACATCATTGAGGGAGTGTTTGCTTGCCCTTCGGCGGGCTAAGGTTTGGGGGGGGGGGGGGGGGGCGTAAATATGTGGCCTCAGAAGCCCTTTGAAATTTCACAGTGATCAAGGGGCTGTACAAATAAAGTATGACTTGACGTTACTTTGAATTAAGATGAGCGTACGGATAAACAAGAGAGTATGTAAGTTAAAGGTCTTTGGGACCTTCGGGTGTGTGTTACACTTGGTCACAGGAGGGTGGAGCCCCAGACAGCTGGGGGCCGCTTTATAAACGGCCCCCCATAAGGATCCCCCGAAACGGCGGCACAGAATTTAGTGTGAGGACTTCTACTGAACTAACTGGGAATTAGCTGACCCGCCGTCATGCCGTCCAAACCTGCCCCGATCAAGAAGGCAGGGAAGAAGGAGTTACCTAAGAAGGAGGAGAACGCCCCCGAGCCGGCACCCGCGCCCGAACCCGCTCCTGCCGTCGAGGCCGAACCCGCCCTGGCCCCTGTGGAGGCTCCACCCGCGGAGGAGGTCCCGGCTGAGGTCGCTGCGCCCGCCGAGGAAGCCCCCGCTGAGGTGGTCCCCGAGGAGCCCGCGGCTCCAGCTCCACCGCCACCACCCGGTAATGCGCTGCGGTCAATCATTAGGAGCCGGTCGTTATGTGCACACCTGACCGGAGTTAATGTCACGAACACCCATCTCGGTTGTCGATGAATGAACGAATGAATATATGATATATATGTGTTGTTTATACATAGATGTGTTTTATATGATATATGGGTTTTGCGAGATGTAAGAGAGAGGCATGGTAAGAAAGAAAATATTTCTTAAAGATACGGATTTGTCTCTTAAACCGTGTGGGAATTATTTTTTCTCCAAAGTGGTATAATTCTATATTAAATCAAACGCTATCATTCACTGGTTAATTAAGACGTCTTAACTATTCTAAACCGTGTAGGTCGCGATGCACAGTGACCCCAGTCCCTGAACGCAGGGGTCACGTGTGTGTGTGCTCGTCTCTCTTTAACCCGAAAAGTTATTTTTGGGGAAAACCGTTGACACCAATGGCAACATCCGTCCGTCCCGTCCGTCCGTCCCCTCCACGTTGAAGAGCAACGACAACTGCTATTAAAGAGCATCTGATCTTCACGTCTACCACCACCAGACGTATAGCCTACTCACGTCTATTCAAACTCCAACCATCTGTCGTGAACGTTGACACATTAAACCTCACATATCGTAGTGTCTTCTTACTATTAAACACAACCCCCCCCCCCCCCCACACACACACACACACACACACACACACACACACACACACACACACACACACACACACAATCCTTTGCTTCGCTGACCTCCAGTACGCATATAGATCAGTAGCCGTAGCCATTGTGTGCAAAGCGTGCTCATCATGTATACAGAACCAATGTTCTGGGCTTGCTGATGCATGTTAATACCTAACATTCATCAATACAGTGGGCCACGCATGGTGAGAGGAGGAAGAGGCTGCCTGTTTTCACAGCTGACCCCAAAGCACCTGTTGGTGGTAATTTGGCACGCAAAGGACCAGACACATTGTTCCAGTCTCTCCTCTCCTCTCTCTCTCTCGCTCCCCCCCCCCACCCCACCCCCACCCCCTCCGATAACTGAAGTGCTTGAAACGATTGTATGTAACATTGAGTAATAGCAGAAAAGCAAGAGGGTGTAGACACTGGATGAATGTGTTAGCTCAATGCGGGAGGGGAAACTGTACTAATTGCTCTCTGCTGCTACGGCCACCGCTGCCTGTTTAACACCAGCTGACTCTGCTGATGCGACTGAGGCTCCCGCGGCAGAGGCTCCCGCAGCAGCTGAGGCTACTGCAGCTGAGGCTACCGCAACTGATGCTACCGCAGCTGTGGGTACCGCTGTTGAGGCTGCCGTAGCTGAGGCTACCATAGCTGAGGCTACAGCAGCTGAGGGTACCGCAGCTGAGGGTACCGCAGTTGAGGGTACCGCAGCTGAGGGTGCTCCGGAGGAACCCAAAGCACCAACATCTCCACCGCCACCACCCAAAGGTAAACCACCACCACCACCCTGGTAAAAACACCAATCAACAATCACGTCCACAAAACGTCCCCGACGCTCCATCCTTCTCTTTCCTCCGGTAACAGCGCTCGAACGGTCGACTAGGGGAGGTCCCCTTGAATGACCGCGAGCGCCGAAGCCTCCTCAAAGTCTTTAATATGGAGGTAGATCTGGGGTTTCAGTCGGTGCGTTGCTGTATGCGTCGGGAGAAGTGCTGAACGTGTGGTGTGTTTGTTGCGCAGAGCCGACAAGCGCCCCCGTGGACCTGTTCATCGAGGACAAGAACGACACCTCCGTCAGCATCATCTGGAGCCAGCCTGAGACCGTGGGAGACTCCGGTCTTGATGGCTACACCATTGAAGTGTGCAAGGATGGAAGTAAGTCCGCTTGACACCCTTCTGCCCATTGCTAGGGTCACGATTCAGAAAATGATCGTCTCTCGACAGTGTGGCAGAACAACTGTCATCAGACGTGGGTCACTTTAAAACCATAATAACAAAATCTGAATCAGTGCGCCTTTATTGTCATTGCACAAGTACAACACAATTGTGTAGCAATCCTCACGGCCACATAACAGCACTTAAAAATAGGAATTATTGAAACTAAACTAAACCGAACCATATCCACTCACACGCATTCAAAACATACAACAAACTACATGCACACATCACAACATACAAGTAGAGTCAAGGCGCACAGGATAACGTCCATAAAGACTCATTCAGTTTATTAGTGTTAGGGTTGAAATCAAGTTGACGGTGGTAACAATGTTTAAAACAATATTCGTATCCTTTCCACGCGCCATCTGTCTGGCATTTGCGACATTACTTCAGGTTGTAAGTACAACCTGAAGCAATGTCGCAAACGCCAGACAGATGTCTGCTTTCACTGGGGTCAGCTGCGTGGGTTGCACCTGTCCTGAAAGTGTCAGGTTTTTCTTTTATATCTACCTGACGCTCTCCATATAAGGGTAGAGGCACCTACTTGGGTCTACGAAGGTCCCACTTTTAGCCGTCTTTTAGCCATGGAACAGCATAGGGAGGGTATGGAGTGTATTTTTTGTATCAAGTTGCAAAACAAAGCCACGTTGGCATGGGTTTTTGTTATCCAGAAGGAGAAGCCGCCCAAATCAACAACAACAACAGTTGAGGTTCCCTCAAGCACCATGACGGTTTATGTCTTCCCATGGTTTTATGGGAAGGATATAAATGTTTTATATAACCCTGTCACTGTGGGATAACTAAGTTTAGAGGAAAGACGATACGCTGAATCATCAGCCTGATTAATGGCAGTTTACAGCTTTGAAAACACAATTGTACCATACTTTAAAAACTTGTTCAAAACAAATCCAACGTCTGACCCTGTCTTTCTCTCTCTCTCTCTCTCTCGCTCTCGCTCTCGCTCTCACTCTCGCTCTCGCTCACTCTGTCCACAGCCGAGGACTGGAAGGCAGTGAATGAGGAGCTCCAGAAGTCATGCCGCTATGCCATCAAGAACCAGACCACAGGAGATCGCCTGAAGATCCGCGTGGTGGCCGTCAACGCGGGCGGACGCAGTGCCCCCGTGGCCCTGCCCGAGGCCGTCCTGGTCAAGGAGGTGGCCGGTGAGTTAGCCGCTTTATCCAGACTCTGGATCTCGATCAAGGCAGTCTCCAGGTTATCGAGTTCATATTGAGAAACACCCATTTTCTTTACAATTATTTTCAATTATTGTGAGTTAGCCTCACAATTCGTCTCATCATACCATTAACTTCTCATTGATTCGGCACTAGCTACAGCTATTTATTTCAATTCATTTAGGCACCTTTGGGGCGAAAACAACTTTCAAGTTATGTTTGAACAAATTGAAACGTACAAACATTGAAGGTGAGTTAGGAGAGTTTGGCAGTTCAGGGGAGTGGTACTACTAGTGGAAGGCTAAAGAGGAAGACAGCTTGGAGAATGGATAATAAATCTCCACAGCCAAGACTTTATTTACCTTGCTTTCTTATCAAAAGGCTTTTGTGAGGTAACGTGTGTAAAAACGTATTTACCGAGCATCAACAGTGTTCCTGCTATTGTCATGAACTGTCTTATCATTTGCCATGGTTGGTTGTGAACGTCTTGTGGATGCATAAATTATCAACTATTTATAATTCAAAAGTCCTTCCAAAGGTCTATAAATGAAGTCTGCACTTGACAATGACAAGTGCAGACTTATCACTTGACGATGACAATGTCCTACCACAGGCTGTAGTTGAAAGCACAGGGAAACCTAAAATAACTTCTCCGGGATGGAGAGAGGGGAATGAAACTCTGCATCACTCTGGCAGTACTTTACACGGTACCTCTGTCCATCTGTGGCCAGAGAGTGTTCATCGGATGGCTTGAAATACCGAGGTTATGAATGGTTTCCCAGGGCCCCTCCCGCAGGGGCCTCCCGAGAGAAAGGAATAGTTGGGATGTGCGCGTTATTAACACAGATTTGTTTGTGCTGAGAGTTTGGCATTGCAGCGTTCCCTTCTGGAAAGCGGCGGCATGCCTGAGCCTAGTCCAACCAGCAGACCCACGGCGACAAGCGACACCGCCGCCTCCTGAGGCGAGGGTCGCGCTGGGAGCTTTTTTCCAACTTTGGGTGGAGGAGGGGAAGGTGGGGCACCCGCCGTTGAGTGTTTAGGAGGCATTTGGGAGGCGTGTGTGCGGCGGTGGGAGCCGGTATGGCCGGAGCGTTTCATGCTGTACCCAAGGATCCCTGGACAACCGGAGATCGTCTGGTTATTTTAAAAGATGCCACAGACTTAGCAGGTCGAGGTTTTGGGTGTTGCTACACCGGACAGGACTCTGGTCACTCCTTCTGTGCAGAGTGTGAAGTTAGGACAACTTGACACACTGTCGCCCAGTGATTGGGTATTAATATAAACGTACACATACAGTACATACCACTGATCAACAGTTTATAAGTTAGCACAGAGTATTTTGTAAGCCGGGCTTGACTGGCTTCGACATGTGTAACACATCTTGATTGCAGAGAGTTTTGTGCTTGGCGGCGCACAAAACGTTTATAGCCCCGATGATGAAGCGGGGTCTTAAGTGTTGGACTGATGGTTATAACGATCACAGTACATCCATTATTCAAATACTTGGTGCTAATTTAGGTGGGAGGTAACCGTAGCTCGCTCGCACGCTCGCTCTCTCTCTCTCTCTCTCTCTCTCTCTCCCTCCCTCCCTCCCTCCCTCCCTCCCTCCCTCCCCCAACATAAGTAAGTAAGCTTGGGTGTGTTACTTGGTGTGTGTCTGCTTTTTTTAGCCGTCCTGATGATAAGTGTGTGTGTGTGTGGGGGGGGGGGGGCTCAACAGGTGGTCATTCCAACAAGGTCCTGTTTGGACATGTAAAAAAATGAAATCCGATATATATATATATATATATATATATATATATATATATATATATATATACATATACATATTATCCTATGAATAGAACACCTGTGTTGGTATAGTTTAAATGATCACAACTCTAGCTCTGTGTGTTCCTTTGGAAATAAAATGTCAACAATGGAATCTAACAGATTTAATGGCTGGTGAGACATGTTCTTGTTCTCCGGGTTCATTGTATGTAGTCATTGAGAATATCTTTATTAAATGGGCTGGATGGTGTGCTTTTCTCACCTGTGGCCACTCAAAGTGCTTTAGAAATAGTGCCTCACATTCACCCATTCATACACACATTCATCCATTCACCGACGGACAACAGCTAGCTCGTTCGGGAGCAGTTAATGCCTTTGTGTCTCGCTTCGGGACACCTTAACACTTAGCTAGAAGGAGCCAGGGTATCGAACCAGCGGCCAGACTCCCCGCTCTACCCCCTGAGCAACTGTCATTCCTATTGAACTTGAATTATTTCTAATGTAATGTAACGTGATGCTTTTTCTGTTGCAGACCGGCCCAAGATCCGCCTGCCTCGCTACCTCAGACAGCGATATGTCGCCAAACTGGGATCCAAGATCAACCTCACCATCCCCTTTTGTGTAAGCGCACGGCGCTCTGACAAACAGCCCACACACACTCACATTCACACACCTGGTTCTTATTAATCCTCGGTGGATGTATATATTTAGACATTTAGCACACGGTCGTGTCCAAAGTGGATAACAAGTGAGGCTGAGAGCAATCAAAGCACACCATCAGAAATGGGGGGCCGCTTTGTACGCTTGTCACCAGACCCAAGCTGAGGCTATTCCCTCGTTATCAACAACAAAACGGTTGTTTTAGTCTGTGCTGCTTTCCACGGCCTTCAGCTTTAATTTGACTTGTTTCCGTGGTATTGCTGTTAGTCATTGTGATTTATTTTAGTGCTTTGTGAGCCTTGTTCTTAAAGGTGCTTATTATCATTTATTATATTACTATATGCTACTATAAACATGCATGGTCTGTGCATGTTTCCCTGCGTCCCAGGGCAAGCCCAAGCCCGTGGTGACCTGGACCAAGGACGGCCAGCCCCTGGACACCAAGAAGGTGAACATCCGCAGCACGGACCGCGACAGCATCCTGTTCATCCGCGTGTCCGTGCGGGAGGACTCCGGCGTGTACGAGATGACCGTCAAGGTGGACGACTTTGAGGATAAGGCTAGCCTGACCCTGCAGATCATCGGTAACTATGCGCTGTTGTACCAATTAGATCGGAACGAACCAGACCAGATGAGATGAAATTTGATTTGATCTCAGCTGTTGGAGAGGGTTAAGGGTATTTTGTGTAAAGTAGGGACCGGGAAACCCTTTACAATGCTGTGGTTGAAAACTTGACTTAAATTAAATGATATTAAATTCCATTACATTTGATTTGATTTGTTTCAAGCAGATTACATTTATTTACTGTGGCTAATTGCTAGCACGCAGCACATCAGCTGATTTAGCATTAACAACCGATGACGGGCGACGCCGCACACCGGGAGAAGTCACAGCTGTTACTAAATAAATAAATAGTGAAACGTGTGATGGTTGTATCCCCCCCCCCCTTACAGAGCTGCCCAGCAACCCAGGCAGCATGAAAATTGTGGATACCTGGGGCTTCAACGCAGCCCTGGAATGGACCCCGCCGGGTGACAACGGGAACACAGACATCACCGGCTACACCATCCAGAAGTCCGACAAGAAAACAGGAGTGAGTGCACCAGCGCAACTCATGTTACCGACGCTTTAACAGTCAAGAGAGGCGCATATTTAAAATGATTATGGCTTATGGAGATCCGGCCTCGTCGCTTGTTGAAGATAAGCGACTCACTTTGGTGCCACAGATGGGAATCCTTGATTCAAACCTGATGTTATCTTGTTCTTTCACTTCCGTCTCTCTCACTGTGCTGTCTCTCGCTCTCGCTCTCGCTCTCGCTCTCGCTCTCGCTCTCGCTCTCTCTCCCTACCTACCTCCCCGCCCCCCCCCAGGACTGGTTCACTGTCTTGGAGCACTACAACAGGCTGAGCGCCACCATCTCTGACCTGGTCATGGGCAACACCTACAAGTTCAGAGTGTTCTCTGAGAACAAGTGTGGCAGGAGCGAGGCCTCCATGACCACCAAGACCGAAGCCCAGATTCTGAAGACAGGTTGCTGCCACTATGCTACCCCTATGCGACCTTATGTAGAATTGTATTGGTATTCATACATGACACTACTTGAACACTATGTCTTGATTATCTATATACTTTGCTGTATTTCTTCTGTCCTCTATGTTTTCCACATGACATTAATATCTATGGTTGTGATTGCACAGCAAACACACTATTGTAATGTGAACTTTTTTTAAATTACTATTCACATGTTGGCTACCATCTCCTCTTACTGTTATCTAGGTATCAACAATATAGAATTTCTCACAACTGTGTAATGCCAAAATAACACCTGACCATAACCAACGAAAATAAGATAATAACTTGACAGTTCTCGAATTAAATGAGATAGCAAATGTGAAGTGACTCAAGTCTGTCCGTCTGTCTGTCCTTTACAGGTATTGTTTACACGCCTTCAGAGTTTGCGGAGCGCGACTCCACGGAGCCCCCCAAGTTCACCACCATCCTGAGCGACAGAGCCGCCACGGTTGGCTACAGCACCAAGCTGCTCTGCTCCGTCAGGGGAAGCCCCATGGTAGGCCAGCAACTACCTAACCTACCGCCACTTCCCTCCACCACCCCCTACTACCACCACTACCCTCCACACTACTACCTCTGCTCTTTCAGGGGAAGCCCCAAAGTAGGCTACCACCTCCACACAGGGGTGGTGCTACTCTGCTGGGGGCCCCGTGATATACCTCATGGCACATTACATTAGCTATCAACTCATTCCGATACTATTCCGTATACTCAAGAAAAGGTACTGGGTTTGATCCCCCACCCCCCTCAATGTCCACCTGTAGGCATCCTTGAGCAAGATGCCCTACCCCCTCTGTGCTCCTTTAATGACCTGTCATTGTATACACTGTTGCTTTCGATAAAATTGTCATCTCTCATAATGACTCAATATTAATAGTACCCAATAACACAAGATTAAAAACCAAAATTAGCCCTGGAAGATGATGCCTCTGAGGGTTGGGGGGGGGGGGGGGGGGTCTCGCGAATAGTGTGGTGCTTGGAAGCTTCCAAGCTTTTACCAGCTAAAAGACTCAACCTGTCTTTGGCCTGCTGTATGTAGTCATCATTGTTTGACACTCTTAGCGCTGACGGGGACAGAATGCCGAGGCCATCGCTCAGCTGTTTGTTGACCACCTTGGTGATGCGTTGAACGCATTAAGATGCTTTGCGCAAGCGTTTACTATAGTAGCTAGCTTTTTGCCTCCTCACACCCCATCATAACTGGTGGGAATAGAAACATAGAACACCTAACTTGACCTGCCCCTCGTTAGCTTATGTTAGCTAACAAGGTTAGCGCAGCAGGTAAGCTGGCTGGTGAGCTGAGTGGTGAGCTGATGGTTAGCAGAGTGGTTAGCTTAATGCTTAGCAGAGTGGTTAGCTTAATGGTTAGCTGAGTGGTTAGCTGAGTGGTTAGCTTAGTGGTTAGCTTAATGGTTAGCTGATTCAATTAGCAGAGTATGACCAGATTTTCAAAGCCCCAAACCAGATTAGATTTACCAGATGGGCTGCCCACTGTTATTAGTGGTTGTTGACAGGTTGTGGAAGGCATCTAGAGTTTGAATCTGGATTTGGAATGTCCCTGGCTTAAAAGCTCTGGTCTATTATCGTAACAGGGGAAAAGCCTCACCCCCTCCAACCACCACACCACCCCTCGGGTGTGAGGGTGTTGTGGTCGAGGGTTGGGGGCGGTGGTGGTTGAGGTGGGTCAGGGCTACTTAGGGAGGGTGGAGGAGTCAGTTAGAAGAAGTAATAAAATATAAAGATAACAACCCTCACCCCTTCCAACCCCAACCGTTGAGTGGTGAGGTGAGGCGGGTGTCGAGGCCAGGCCTCACGTGGAGGCAGCAGGGGTCAGGTCAGATGTGTGACATTCCCAGGCTCCCTGGTGGAAAGCCTTCAAGGTCTGGTATGTCCAGTCGTGCGGCCGGTCTGCAGTCAAACTGTCAGCCTGAGTGTTGTGTTGTCGAAGTAATTTTCTGACTGGAGTTGGGGAGGCGTGTGATACTTTAATACATCTTGTATTTGTGTTGTTTACTGTAGTCGTTGTTTTACTGTTGTTGTGAAGTTGTGTTTTAGTGTGACTCATACACTCATACAATCACTTATCTTAAATGGATCAAAGTCCTCGCAAAATATGATTGTTGTTCATGAACTTCACCGTCTCCTTTCTCTTCTCTCTCTCTCTCTCTCTCTCTCTCTCTCTCTCTCTCTCTCTCTCTCTCTCTCTCTCTCTCTCTCTCTCTCTCTCTCTCTCTCTCTCTCCTCTCCCATCTCTCCTGTTCCTTTTATTCTCTTCCCTCTCTTCTCCCCTCTCTCCTCCTCCTCTGTGTGTGTGTGTCTGGTGTCTGACACCAGCCTAAGATCGAATGGCTGAAGAACCAGATGGTCATCGGAGATGACCCCAAGTACAGGCAGATCTGCAGGCAGGGCATCTGCACCCTGGAGATCCGCAAGCCAGGGAACTTTGACGGCGGCGTGTACGTCTGCAGGGCCAAGAACACCCACGGAACGGCTACCGTGGCCTGCAAGCTGGAGGTCAAACGTAAGGGAGCGTGTTTTGGTGTTTTAAAGTGCCAGTGAACCCCAAAATCAGTGACCATGTACCTATGTGATCCTCAACATAGTAGTTTCTGGTGTGTTTTTTACTGTTCGTAAAATAATAGCGTAATGCAGAAAAAATACTCTTAGATACTCTCAGAAATGTCTTGTATTTCAAGGAACTTAGTCATCTACTTCAAATCAGGCTTACCTAATTGTATTACAAACATTTACAGTGGAGTTATTTATTATATTGGTATATATGCCATTTGGTGGATGACTATCAAGTGTCAACTGTGAGTGCGTAATACTTGGATTGGCCCAGTGGGCATAGGTAACCCTAGTTGGAATCGAACCCCTAATCTCCTGGCTGTGTTAATGCTTTGCTCTACCAGTTGAGGTCGTTGACAGGATCAACTCATATTATTTTATGAAGTATTAAGCCTGTGAGAGTCTGCTGTAATATGAACAGCCTTCTGTTTATTTATTATTCTTGGTGTTTTTCAGAACCCATTAATCCTGATGCGGAAAAAAAATAGAGCAAAGTGATTTCTAGGTAAGTGACAATTTGTTTCTGTATTTTCTTTGGATTTTTGGATAATTTTACGCTAACTGGAACAGTTGTGACTCTTGACCGCAAATCATGTAAAAGTATATAGCTGCAAACTAACCAACCACTAATAAAATATCACAATGTTAGTTTTGGATCAGTTGCAATAACCAAGAAGTGTCTATGTGTGTTACAACTAGTAGCTTACAACCCGACTCCGTAAAAGCGCAGCAATTTGTGCCAAACATTTTTTTATGTGTCTCTATTTGAGTCCTGGGAGGACATCTGTCTTCTCCATGACTCCATACATGGAAGCTACTAAACTGGGAGATGGCGGCCCCTGCCACTAGGGTGCCACCCATAAATTAACCTCAGGAACAGTTGACTGTGTGCCCACCTAATGTCCTTAATCACATTTCCCTGACTCGGCAGCAGCAGCACTCTCCATTCGGGGTCAATCGTACCGTCCGCCATTTTTACATTTCACACAGTCGACTGAAACTTGCGCAAGTACTTCATGCTGTGTCATTTTATCGAGGTGCTAATATGATTGTGCCACACTAAAGTAAACACTAAGTTAACGCAGTTAAATTATTATCAAACTTAAATTATAACACTCTAATAACTTTGAAACCTGTTCAAGTCTCAGCGACACAGAAGTTAACTTCCGTCCATTTGTTCATCTGTAGATGAAAGGTGACATGATGCCCAAACCTGCAAAATGTAAGTTCCCCTTATTTAGCGCTTTCTAAAACCAAACCAAAGTGGATTCATCCAAGTAACGTTTATATTTGTCCATTCCGATCTTGTCCACAGGAGGGCACTGGAGTCCAGGAACAACGTGTACATAAGGCTGGCGAACATATGCTGTCAAATGGACGTTGCCCATGTGGACTTTCTGAATGTGTTCCTGTGTTTCTTGAAGATTAACTTTTCTTGTCCGCTTATTTATTTGCATATTTGTTAATTTTTCAAGTCCTCATCCGTGTCTAATTTATCCTCCACAACTTTTTACGGTACACATTCGATGCACATTCATCCCCCGGGTTATTCCTCAATGTGTGTACATTGCAAATTCTAACACATTAATTCACTGTTCCTCAAAAGAGAATATGTTTGTAACAATAAATATGTTAATTTCCTGATGTGTTAATGTGTTAATAACTCTGTGATAGTACACGATAGTGACATAACAACTTTATATATATATATATATATATATATATATATATAACTGGTCTCTGTATAACGCAGTGATTCTATTTTAGTAGTACAAAAAACAGGTGCAAGCAGGCAGGTAGGTCTTCATGTTATGTTCCTAGCATATGATAATTACACATTTTTCGATTAGATTAGATTAGAGCCATAGCTCTATGTAGCTATAAAAGGTGGAACATACGATATACGATATTGCATATTAAATAAAAATTTTAAATGTTCATATTGAACATGAAAATCAAACAATTCATAGGCCAGGACAAGTTCTTTCCTCTATGAAAATGTTTCTCATTAGTTCAGATAAACGGTTGAGATTTCTGCGTTAGATTTCAATATCGTCAGTAAAACAGCATTTCAAATTCCAGTTGGACCTTTTATGGTGGTAGGCCTACTGCTGGCAAGCAGTAGGCCTACCATACCGCCTGGTATGCCTGTGTGCATGCTCTGGCTAGCAGACTCAGATACTGAACATACTGAATCTCCTTTGCAGATCTGTATGCAAGGTACACAGTAATAATAATACCAGCCTCTGTTGTTGCTTTACATTTCCCTCTTGGAGTTGTTAGCATAGTGATAGAAACCAGGGGGGCGAGAGATATCCAGCTTTCTGCCAGAGAGAGAGGTTACCGTTTCACAGGGCGACACATTTAGTCTCAATACTTTCGTCAGGTGTCCTTTTCAACACAGAAGGCCCTGGGATAAAAGTGATTGCAATGCTTGTAGATCCCTTTATTATGTGTCCACGCCATCCATGGTCTCTAGATAACTTATTTCACGTATATATGATATTTAGGCTCACTGGTCTTATCATAAACGGCAAAGCAAACGCACCAGGGGAGGCAGCCATAACCTCTGCCTTACTGAGGGGGGCGATGTTGAGCCCATGTAATTGCCGGTACAACTCTTCATTAATTGTTTTGCTCTCGTTTTCTTCACTGAATAACTCGCACCATATGGATTTCAAACAAACCTAATGTCTAACCTTAAAAAGGTTCTCAAAGTTGGACTTTCAATCAAAACAGGTAGTGATAAACAATGGAAGACCGATGCCTTTGAGTATTTGAGAATGCCTTCGATGCCAACGAACAGAAAACTGGTACCAAAGATTAGTCTTTGTACAAAAAGTCACATAACATAGTAAAGGTAAGCCCATCCAATTTTTTTCTTTTGTGTTTAATGAATGTATGAATAGTGGAACTGCATTGTCGAATAAAATGTGAACCGAATATGTATAAGGAATGCTGATATGAAATATGTAATGTACGGCCACCTAGCAATAGCCAATAGTCATTTTAATTTAAGCTACCTCTAGTGCGTTCATGTGTGTAAAGGCCTAAATCAGGGGCATGTATATTTAAATCTCAACTGTTGATAGAACTGCTCCTACTCCTGTATATATTTATATATGCTCACGTATATACACTTACATTTATATATATGTATCCTGCTTTCAATAATTGCATACCCCTGATCACTACCTTTTAAATACTCACTTACCTGTATATACATATACCTATATATACCCTATATTATTATGCTCATATCACATTTAATGCTTAATTACTTAATACGTTTAACCTTTAAACTGTAAATTATTACCATGCACTTTACTGCAACATTTGCACTCTGGTTAGATGCTAAATTGTTTTCGCTGTACTGTACTCGTGCTGTGCACTGACAATAAATAATATAATTAATAATAATATAATCATCTAATCTAATGTTCAATCTCAAAAGAGTGTGCACCGGTTTGCTACTGTTTCCGGGTTCAACGTCATTTTTTCCTCGAGCGGCGCACCGGTTTCATCCATGCTCCGGACTTCTGCGTTCTCAGCCCCGCCTGCGTGACACATATACATCCATGGTTACACAAACAATTATTAAACAATTATGTTTTGCTACATATTGTCGGGGCTGAACACTCTGATACTATCCGTGGCTCCCCAGCCATTTACCTGACCGCACGTCACTATATAACTATATATCTATATATCTATATAGATATATATCTATAGAATTATATCTATATATCTATATATATCTATATATATAGATATATATAGAGATGAAAGGGAGTGAGTTATGTGAGTTAGTAGGGGGCGGTCTTGAGCTATTTTGTTGCTTGTGGTTAGCCATAGTGCGAGCCTTTTGGACCACTCCGCAGCCACCGTAGGTTTTGTTCCATTTTTGTGTTTCTAATGTAAGGAGGTTTCCCGAGCGCTGTACTACTGCAAACACTTTTATTTGTTTAAGTTATTAATATCATTGTGTGTGTTATTCTTTTTATTGACCACGTCCGGTTTTTCGGTGTGTTTTGGTTAGACTGAAAATGTTAATTTAATGTTGAAACGATGTTTAAAGCTACATGTGTTGCTGCTTTATGGGCGAGATAAAATGTTCCATTTTTGTGTTTCTGAGCCAATACATGAGGGACGTTTGCTCTGCCTCAACTACCGTTGGAGTCCTATTCCCTGTCTATCCTCCTGGCCTTGGTACACATCGCCCATAATACAACGCAGAGTCATTGCTGGGGCTCGCAGCCTGAGAGACCGGGTTACATATATATATATATATATATATATATATATATATATATATATATATATATATATATATATATATATATGCACATTTATCTTTAAGTCTAAAGCTATCCTCACTGACGCCGACCTTTGAGATCATGTTGCGCCATAAGGTCTGTGTAAATCAGACATTAAAGTCTGGTGCCATCTAGTGGTACGTTTCGGGTAGTTACACATGTTCACTCCTGTGAAGCAATATGTCGTATCCCTGTTTGTACAGGGTACATTAAACATTTTTAGTCCACTAAAAATGAATTGTACTAATCATAATCACCTTCACAAATCATCACAGTTCACATCACAGTGGTGTCTGAGAGGAGGATGCTGCGCAAGCTGCGTAGTATCCTTAACAACAACTCTCACCCTCTCTATCAGGTGCTGACTGCATACAGAAGCACCTTCAGCAACAGACTCATTCCACCCAGGTGTACCACAGAACGCCACAGGAAGTCCTTTCTTCCTGTGGCCATCAGACTCTATAACTCATCTACCTCGGGTCGTGAGAGGGACAGTGGAGACTCAGTGACCTGAGGCCAACGCACTGTAAATCCTTTCACTGTAATTTTGCACTGTAAATTAATTTTCACTTTTCACTTTTCACTTGTCACTTTTTCAGTACTCATCTGAATTATTTATTAGTATTTTATTACTGCCAATTTGCACTATACGTATTGTTGTATGCCCACGTATTACTGTAATACTGTAAATTGTGCAATTCATCTGTCTATACATTTAGATTTCATTCAGATTTCATTTTGTTATATTTAGTTTAGTTTAGTTTGTTGTTATTTAGTTTTAGGTATTGTATATTTTTGTGTGCATTTATTCCCCCTGTTCAACTGTTGCACCTTCATTTCCCTCGGGATAAATAAAGTCTCTTGAATCTTGAATCCAATATTGGTGATGAACTGGAAGGTAGACACCTCATTTGAATCCTGATGACAGTTCCAACACTAAGCATTAAAGGTCAACATACATGTTTTACACCATCAGCTATTTTAACTGGGTTAAAAGTTGATAATAATAATAATAATAATAATAATTAATAAAAAAAAATTATAATAATAATACATTTATATATATAGCACTTATCAAGCATATACAGTGCGAAGTGATTCACAACAAAGCAATACAAAGAAATAAAACAGAAATAATCCAAAAAACGGATGGCATAATAAAAGGCTTTGTTTTAAAACATCAAAATATACAACAACATCCACCGCTCTAAGCAGATTAACAACATCAACACAAAAATAAAGAAAGAAAAAATGAAAGCAGATCATAAGCAATTTTATAGAAATGTGTCTTATGAGGCTTCTTAAAAGAGGACACAGCTGATCACAGCTGATCTAATTTGGACCGGCAGGCTGTTCCAGAGCTCCGGAGCCGTGACCGAGAAGGCACGACCCCCCCCCACCACCACCCATTTTCAACCTAGACTCTGGGACAGCCAGAGTAAGCGGATATGAAGAGATATATATATATATATATATATATATATATATATATATATATATATAATTTGTTGGTGCCATGCATGGCTATTTTTTAAATCAACCCTAAAGATACTAAATGTAGTCACAGCAGGGCTCAGTAGTAACATGATGTACAGTGCAGGTCAAGGGTACCAAGTAGGAATGGCCCCTGGCCAATGTCTCTCTTCCTTCAAGGTGTTTGGCTCTGGTCCTGGAAGGTTTAATAACTTAAATGGGCCAGCGGGAAACTGGCGGCAGACCGGGTCGATTCTTTGAGGGGAAAAAGCTGTATTTTCTTTTCTTTGTGGATTGTTGTAGACATAAGCTGGTGCTTAAAAGCAATGCTCTAGGAGCAAATTAACATTACTTCCACTTACTACTTGATACTTAAAATGATCAGACCGATACATTAATGGATGGATGCATGGACATGGATGGATAAAGACGGACAGGCAGACAGGCAAACAGACAGACAGACCAATAAATAGATAGATAGGATAAAGACAGATAGTCAGGTTGATAGATAAATCTACAGACAGACAGACGGATGAACAGACAAACCACACAAACAACACAATAATGCATTACCCATATCAACTAGAGCTCTGATTGGTTAATGAAATAAGTGCATGCTATAAGAGTTATGCGCTGTGTCTCTGGAAGAATCAAGCAACCTTCAGCCATCTGGAGCTGAAATGAGTTCACTCCATTGGAGACTTTCATTAAAATAGAGTCTGTGTTGTGATGCCCACCCCGGAAGCGCCAAACAAATAGATCTAATGACTCACAAGTTTCCTCTGTGGGTCTATATTTAAGTTGCTCTTATATAGATCTATTTAATATATAATATTCTAGAGATAGATTAAAATAGTTATATATATTTAGTATATATATATATATATATATATAATATTAAGCCCAAAATGTAATTTTGGCAATTTTCGAAGGCTGCTGTGAGATTTAGGAGCTCTTATTTAACTCTCTCTTATTTAAGTATTGTTTGTTATAAATGCCATAGCCATCCATCAGCTGTTTGTGAGTGAAATGCGCTGAGATTATCTGTTTCGAGGTGACTGCGCCTGCCTCTGTATGAGACGGTTTCGATTTTAGACCGCCCCCGGCTATTTTCTGACCAATTAGGGAATTGTTTTTGTGATTGGATAGAGGAATCCTTGTTG
>CM051002.1:28892395-28919895 GCA_027704905.1 Muraenolepis orangiensis | reverse complement strand
TGAAGTGCTGCAGCAGAAATGGCCTGATGAAGTATTTCTTCTGTATTGGGTGTTGTTATGTAAGTCCCCGTCTGTCTGGATCCAGCAGGATTCTTTAACACAATGCAGCTTTCGCCGGCTTGGACTTTCCTTGAGTGATGAGTTTGTGAGCAGGAACAGTTTATTTTAATAACAGCAGGCTGTCTGCGCCTCTCTCTCTCTCTCTCTCTCTCTCTCTCTCTCTCTCTCTCTCTCTCTCTCTCTCTCTCTCTCTCTCTCTCTCCTCTCTCTCTCTCTCTCTCTCTCTCTCTCTCTCTCTTCTGTTCTCTTTTAGCTGGCTCTTATAGCACGTCACATGCTAACACTGCCAGTGTTATTACTTTTTCTTATTGCATATTTTTTTTACCTTTTTAATTATCTTTTTGCGGAAGAAAACCTTGTGGAAAACCAGTCAAAGGTGTAAAAGTGGCTGATGGTTTGGCACCACTGTTGCATGTTTATATCTCTAAGAGCAGTCAGAAGATGAATAAGCAGTATCAGGGATTTGCAGATGTGTATGAATATTCTAGACCCAACCAATGCCACTAGCATAACAGTGTTATCCTATAGCTGCCATCATGTCTTTTTAATGAGGGATATTTATTGCGCTTCGATCTGTGCTTGTGGAGAGAGCGAGCTCAAGTGAACGCTATGCTCAACCCTTTTAAAGTGCTGGTACAGATACACTGATGATATAGTACGCTAGGCTACATGTTAATGCTACATGCTAGGCTTTGTTTTACTATCGCCTACGAGGCAGCAGTGCGTGGCACCAGAGGCACTAGATCAATACAGGATACAATGCAGGGGATCAATCCATTTATCTTTAAAGGTAATTATTTAATACATCATGATGTTGGATAAGCTAGCCTTTTGGAGCAGTAAACAGTGTATTAATCATAAACGTTCAGCTCATTCGTGCAGTGGCCTATCGCTCTGTACTCCGCGGGTGCCCTGGCACAATTTACATACATAATTAGGAAAATGGATCATTTGGTAAATTAAAAGTGCATTTGGCTGCTGGTAATTTAGACGATGAATAAAATTCAAAGCACGTAGCGACATTTGGAATTACCTCGTAACTTAAGGTCAGAGAGACGTCAGCACCCTCTACTGGTGAGAAGGGGTGGTGCTGGCTCTGGATAGTGCTGCATTGTCAGCTTCAACAGTACATTGCTTGTACGATGAAACCAATAGCTCTGCTCCTCATCATTCTATTGATCAGGTCTCTCATGAAGAAGATGACGAGGCAGCAGATTTGTCTGTTGCTGTCAGGAGGACTGAGGATTCTGCTTGTGGCAATTCCTGGTAGAAGATGAGAAAATGCTGAGCGGGGCCATTGGCTAATGAGGCCATTTGTTCTCCTGTAGCACGACATGTAGTTCTTCACATGTGGAAAAGCTGCGGAGCTAAAAACAAAAGATGTCCCTTTGAGCAGTGAGGGTTCTGGACACGTCGGTCTGCGCGGACGGATAATGTAGAGATTTAAACGAGACGTCAATAATTATTCACTATTTGACCGATTACAGATAAAGATTTATTTCTAATGCAGATTGTCACGTGTCACATGAGAACCAACCATTGGTTAGAGAGATAGGGTGGAAGGACAAACTGAAATAAGAAATAAATAAAATAAGGAGGTTGTTGTCTCTACAGGATGCTGTTTATACTGTACTACTCTGTCATGTTGCCCCAGATATGTGGGGAATGGGGCAATGTACTATCCCTCCCTTCCTCCTCTCTCTCTCTCTCTCTCTCTCTCTCTCTCTCTCTCTCTCTCTCTCTCTCTCTCTCTCTCTCTCTCTCTCTCTCTCTCTCTCTCTCTCTCTCTCTCTCTCTCTCTCTCTCTCTCACACATCTTGCTCTCTCCTTATCTTCCTCCCTCTCTCTCTCCCTCTCTCTCTCTCTCTCTCTCTCCTCTCTCTCTCTCTCTCTCTCTCTCTCTCTCTCTCTCTCTCGCTCTCTCTCTCTCTCTCTCGCTCTCTCTCTCTCTCTCTCGCTCTCTCTCTCTCTCTTTTTTTTTAACTGCACCAAGATCCATCTGTACTTGGTGTGGTTATTTTATGCAATTACTGTGTGTGTGTGTGTGTGTGGGTGTGTTTGTGTGTGTGCGTTAGCTATGTATGTGTGTGAGAGTGCATGTGTCTCTGTGTATGCACGTGCATGCATATGTGTTTGTGTGTGTGTGTGTGTGTGTGTGAGCCTCTGTGACCTCATTTGAAGCACCTGAGCGAGGACACAGTAGAGGTCTAGAGTCAGAGACAACTCTCTCTAACACACACACACACACACACACACACACACACACACACACACACACACACACACACACACACACACACACACACACACACACACACACACACACACACACACAGCTTGCACACACACACACACACACACACACCATCTTTCCACTGCTGTTCCGATCCCAATGAGGGCTGTTGTATATTTCCCACTACCGTTATGGACCAAGCTAATTCACATTGCCACCCACTCTCTGATGCCTTTCCCTTGTGGAGGGATTGTACACGAATTCAAATAAAATCGTCTTGTTTTGTCTTGCGGGGGTTCTCCTGGTGCCTGGTTACTTTGTGTTGCCATGGGAAGAACGTTGTTGCGGTTGTTGTCGTCACGGTGATGAACCTCGAGTAATGTAGATGAAGTCACAGGGGAAATGAATCGTGGAGTGGAACATGGTTTCTCCTTACATTGTGTTGTGCATCTGCTTCCCCCCCAATCAACATCAACAAATAAATCCCAGTGAGGTCGTAAGTGGTAGCTTGGTTGTGGCTACGAATCCTTGTTGATATAATTGATACAAATGACTATGAGGGCCCTGCATTTTTTTATGGAAAATGTATTGTTTGTGTGTGCCCCTAACCCTTACCTGCTCCTTAAAGGGAAACCTCGCCCACATTTGACGTGGATGTCCATTCAGTTTTGTTGGTCAATGAAGTCCATTGAAGCAGTAAGTACCTCAGTGTGTGCTGCGTTGAGGCTCAGAATGTGTTGCTCTTCTGGGTCACCTGGATTGATTTACATAATTGGTGACCAGGAAGAACTACAGACTGTCAGGCTCGGAGTTCTCCGCCTCAGGGTCAAAGGCAGCCAGGGGGCGTGGTTTAGATGGTCAAGGGTTGACCAGGAGGCGTGGTTAATATTGTCAAAGGTCAACCAGGGGGCGTTCCTTCTTCTCTTAGCTTTTATTGTAAAATAGCTACGTTTCCAACAGCAAAAATGGCATCCCAGAATTGGATGAATCAGTCATCACACTTCAGCCGTATTTATTCGAGCCAGAGTAGGCGCCCTAAAGACGGCCTAATGCCGTGTAGAAAGGCCGAGGCTGTGGCTGCATTCGCTGTGCAGGATACGGCCGGCTAGGACCATCCAGTACCTGAGCTCCCAAACAGAGACTCTTGGTGCCTTTGCTCAACTTCGATGCCAACAGACGCATAACGATTCTGCCGCAATGAATATCTGCGTGGGCATCTTTTGTTGAATGCTGTCGCGGACGCCAACCAGAAAGAGCCCGTGTGTGTGTTACTGTGCATGAAAGTTTTGCTCCTCATTTGGACAGAGGTGTGCAAGAGACCTTCTCCTGGACCCCAAAGATAACCTGGAAAAAGCCAACCAAGACCAACAGGGCCAGGAGAGGGCATATAATCATTGAGTGAGTATTTTTGTCATGATGTCTGGTACTGATTACATAGCAACCTCTTTTCACATTTACATTTACATTTAGGACATTTGGCAGACGCTTTTATCCAAAGCGACTTACAAGCAGTACATTTGTTGAAGTAGACAATAGCATAACACTGAGGTACGCAAACATAAAAATAGAGCAGTTCACAAGCATTCATATTAACAAGATGAATAACACAATTTCGTACTGCCAGGTCACCTGCTTAAGTAGCTGTGATAAGAGCGTGTTATCAACATTAAGGATATACACTTGCTAGGTGTTCACAAAGTTAGGGGTTCACAAAGGAGAAGGAGGGTTCATGGAGAGTCCAGGTGGACTCTGAACAGGTGGGTCTTGAGTCTCTTGCGGAAGCTGGCGAGGGACTCTGCCATCCTGACATGAGACGGGAGTTCATTCCACCACTGTGGAGCCAGAGCCAGAGTATTTTCATATATATCAGAAGATTGCATCCTGGTACATGTAGGCACTGCGGGCAGAGCTCCTCAAGCTCCTTGACCCAGCCTTCTCAGTCCATAGAGCACGCACTGATGTATTTATTGCTTCAATGGACTATATTTATCATCAACACTGACTGGACATCCACATAAAACATGGCAATGTTTTCCTTCAATGCCCTGCATCTTAAAAAGCTCTCACTGTAAGTTGTTGTTGATGAATATGTCTGCTTAATTGATGAATATGTCTGCTAAATGGCGAATGAGACAATGAGCCACAAACATTGGCTCAAACACAATTAAGAAAACCATTGATGAACAATGAACAGGTGAACCGAAAGTATTTTGATTACAATATATTACAGACTATTCAATATACATCCAAAGTCATATCACAACCTCAGACACATGCAAAAGGGAACCATAGACATTTGATAATAATTCAATTGATTGTTGTTAATGGAACAAATACAAGCAAGAAAAACATAATGCAGAGAATTACACAGCATGTTTGCAAATTAGAATAACAGATTACACAGATTTATTTCATTTTGTATCATTCTTTTATCCAACCAGGATTTTACGGGGCCTCTGATTTTTGCATATATTAATTGGGGGGGGGGGGGGTTTCCAATGAAAAAATATGGTGGGAAACACTGCACTCTGAAAGACCTCTGTCACGCTAGTCTGTGTGACTCAACTCGGCCTCATAACTTCTGTCAGACTGCTGCATTTTCTATAATATGACACAATACACCAGACAGACAGAAAAGACTCTCAGTAAAATGCCTGCTGGCAATAACCCACACACACTCACACACACACACATACACACATATACACATGGTGCTGCTGGCAGGCCAGTTGAACAGGTCAGTGTTTTACAGGCCGGACCATATGGTGTGTTTAGCTGTTGTTGTTTCCTCCTCCACTCTGCAGTCACAGCAGACTGGACCACTAAACACTCCTCACTGATGCTCACTGTGGAGGTAGCAGGGATGGAGAGGTGTGTGCGTGTGTGTGTGTGTGTGTGTGTGTGTGTGTGTGTGTGTGTGTGTGTGTGTGTGTGTGTGTGTGTGTGTGTGTGTGTGTGTGTGTGTGTGTGTGTGTGTGTGTGTGTGTGCGGGCATGCATGCATGCATGCGCGCATATGTGCATGTGTGCCTGTCTGTGTATTTGTGTGGATGGGTCTGCTTTTGTGGGCGTGTTAGTACAAAGAATAGTACAGCAAGTACTGAATGAAGGAGGTAAATAATATGGTAGTTAAGCTATAATGGAGGTATTGAGGGAGGAAGGAAGGGAAAGAGAGAGAGAGAGAGAGAGAGAGAGAGAGAGAGAGAGAGAGAGAGAGAGAGAGAGAGAGAGAGAGAGAGAGAGAGAGAGAGAGAGAGAGAGCGAGAGAGAGAGAGAGAGAGAGAGAGAGAGAGAGAGAGAGAGAGAGAGAGGGATTGAGATTGAGGGAGGGAGGGAGGGAGGGAGGGAGGAAGGAAGGAAGAGAGAGAGAGAGAGAGAGCGCAAGGGGGGAGGATGGAGAGAGGGGACATAAGCTAGATAAAGAGTTAAGTAATAAAAGGCAGCGAAACATGGAGAAGTACAGAATAACAGTCTGTGTAAGTCAGTAGTGAAGACAGACAGACGGGGGGCAGCTGGTGGTTGCTGCTACAGCAAGCTTTATGTGTCTCTACCCCTGCATTGCAGCACTCCCTGCAGAAGCAGCACAGCGCCTGCACGCTGCCTCACCTCACACGCTGCCTCACCTCACACGCTGCCTCACTTCACACGCTGCCTCACCTCACACACTGCCTCACCTCACATGCTGCCTCACTTCACACACTGCCTCACCTCACACACTGCCTCACCTCACACACTGCCTCACCTCACACGCTGGCTCATCTCGAATGCTGCCTTGCCTCACACGCAGCCTCACCTCGCATGCTGCCTCACCTCGCACGCTGCCTCACCTCACATGCTGCCTCACCTCACACACTGCCTCACCTCACACGCTGCCTCACCTCACAAGCTGCCTCACCTTGCACACTGCCTCCCCTGCACGCTGCCTCACCTCAGGCGCTGCCTTGCACGCTGCCTCACATGCTGCCCAACTACTCCAGCACGTGGAGGAAGAGGAGGCCTTCATCATCTTGGTCAGTAGTGTCCTAGTTCAGCAACGTCCCTGTGGGTCCCCACTCAAACACGCTGTGTGGAGTTGAAACTGGGAGTTTTGTCTCCCTGGCGGGCTCACCGGGAGGCTGAGGAAACCTTTTTCTTCAATGTCGTGAAGGGTAAAAGAGAGAGAACGAGAGAAAGAGAGAGTGTGTGTGTGTGTGGGGGAGGGGGGGGGGGGAATGTATCCTATAATGCAATGGGTTAAAGTGGACCAATCAGAACTGCTTTCTGTATCTGCCTTACTCTTTGTTGACGCTGTTACAGTAAAACACGGTATGAAGGAAAGGTAGAGAAGCCTGTTCCAATTTGAAATATAAAACGCTTACACTGTACATGTAACACACGCCATTAAAAGGGTAAGCGAAGCCCCGTTTTATCAGAAGACCGTCTGCTTTCGATCTGTGAAGTCCGTGACACTCGTAAAGGTTTTAGAAAAAAACAGACACCTTGGGTTTCAAGGTGTCAGGGAGGACATCAAACGGGTGTCAAAACTCTTTGCAGCCAATTGAAAACGGTTAATGGAAATGTGTTTTCAGCCGGTAGTAGCAGTCTTCCTGTATTTTTTAGTTCAACAACTTTAAACATTTTTTGTAAAAAAAAGAACATAGAAATGTTGATCAACTGTTGGTAAGACCAAACAATAACTGTTTTAAATGAAAATAAGTGATTTTGGCTTACCTATAGTTAAATTCACAATATTGAACAAAAAACAATTATTCAATGTGGGCATTTTTTGTATATTTGTGCCCAAAACGTCTTTGTGTTGAGTTGTGTGAGGCTTTATTACAAAGTAATGACACGTGCCTGGCGTTACACTGACAAGTATTTTGTCCAGTTTGCTTACATTGGTTGCTTAGCGGTGTTGTAGCAAAGCGCTGCTGTCGCAAAGCGCTACCCTAGCAAACCCTTCCGTTGGATAGGTCCTTTACTGTTTATGTGATGCTATTTAAAGACACATTATCTTTAAAATGTAGATCGTGTGAAGTTGCTAACCCCTGCTGTGGATTGTTCATGATAAATAGCATATTATTTATTCATAGAAGAATAGTGCCTTTCGCAAGACAACATAAGTATAGTTGATTCATGTTGTGGGTGCAGTTATATAGTGCAACTCCAACAATAAAACAATAACAACAACAATTCAACAATAAAAGTTACTTTTATTGTTGGACAATTGTCATTAAGTTTAGTGAGCATACACTGTATTATTCATCTCCTTCCCTCTGTTATTCCCTCATCCATGTATACAACACTTTTCCTCAAAACAAAAATAAGATACAATAACTAAATATTCACAATCATACCAACTAACTGCCACACACTGAACACACGATGAGAACCGTGAAGTTGGCTAGCACTCGTGGACATGACACCCAGTAGTGCGGCCATGTTGATCTGCAGTGCACTGCCCCCCCATGGAGAGAGCAGGTCACTGCAGCCCCAGAGCCCGCTAGCATGCGCTGGTTCTAGATATTCACGGAGGTGTTTCTCCCAGGAGGGGTGGAGCGCTTTCACACACAGAACAAGAACAGGACAGTATTGCTGGAATGACGCGAAGACCGTAAAAGGACTGCAAAGTAGAATTGTATGAATTAGTAAGGTTTTTTTTTGGGGTACTGTACGCTTTGGCATTTGTTGGGCATTTAGTTGCATAATGGTACTATTACAATCCAAGTATGAAAATAGTTGTCCGAATGCTAATATAATATGTATTGTTATGTTATACTATATATCAATGTCGGCTGTATAAATATGTGACTATTAGTTAGTCACGTAGGACTGAAGTAAAGTGAAGTGTGTGTGTGTGTGTGTGTGTGCATCTGTGTGTGTGTGTGTGTGTGTGTGGTGTGTGTGTGTGTGTGTGTGTGTGTGTGTGTGTGTGTGTGTGTGTGTGTGCATCCATGCGTGTGCGTGTGTGTGTGTGTGTGTGTGTGTGTGTGTGTGTGTGCATCCGTGCGTGTGTGCGTGTGCGTGTGCGTGTGTGTGTGTGTGTGTGTGTGTGTGTGTGTGTGTGCATCCATGCGTGTGTGTGTGTGCGTGTGTGTGTGTGTGTGTGTGTGTGTGCGCGTGAAGGCCTACCCTTCACAAAGAAGCCACATACATGTTCCTTCACAAGTACAGCTAAATTATCCTAAAATGAATGGGGAAAAAATGAAAAGTTAAATCCTAATACGATTATTTTTAATGAAGGTGAACCAGTATTCATTCACACTTGTGAGTAAACAAACAAAACAGATAACCGATAACCACCACGGTGTCGGGGCTACGTTGCTACATCGTGTTGGGTTCATTTCTCAACACTAATGAGCATCCCTGCTCCTGGTGGGGTTCTGGGGGCTGAAGGCAGATGTGTCCAGCTGTTCCACCCCTGCCTTATTGCAGCAGTCCTGGATGGACACACACACACACACACACACACACACACACACACATCATTACCTTAAGAGTCGCCAGCGCATCCACGTCCCGCCTCGGAAAACATGGAACTGGAAGACTACGCCGGATACAGTAGGATATGAGATAATTGTGTGTACACACAGCAGTCTGCCACCAATCAGAGAGATCCCCCCCAGACACAACACACACACACACACACACACATACACAGATACACACACAGATACACGCGTGCACGCACACACACACACACACACACACGCAGATACACACACAGATACACACGTGCACGCACACACACACACACCACTAAAGATTTAGCACATTGATCTTTTACCACCAACGCTCGACCAGCGAGTGTGCATGCTGTATTCATCTGTGTGAGCAGCATCACAAATGAGAGAGAGAGAGAGAGATCTTGGATGGAGAATGAGGGAGTTGGTGTGTTTAGGAGAGAGGGGTGTGTGTGTGTGTGTGTAAGGGCGAGAGAGAGAGAGAGAGAGAGAGAGAGAGAGAGAGAGAGAGGGGAAGAGCATGAGAGAGAGAGCGAGTGAGCGAGAGAGGAAGAGCGTGAGAGAGAGAGAGAGCGAGCGAGAGAGGAAGAGCGTGAGAGAGAGAGAGGAAGAGTGTGAGAGAGAGAGAGCGAGGGAGAGCGAGAGCGAGGGAGAGCGAGAGTGAGGGAGAGCGAGCAGCACTGCAGTGAAGAGAAGTGGAGAGGAGACTGCAGTCTGAGCTGATGGGAGAGAGACCTGCCTATGTTCCCACTGCACTGACCACCTCTACCGCCGGCATTTCTACTGCATGGGCCAACCTAACCAGGGGCTATTTCTTTCTACTGGTGAGTCCTCCTGCATTATTCTTTACCAACCTATACACCTCAAGGGGAGCGGAGGGGAGGCTAGGGGAGGGGAGGCTAGGGGAGGGTTGGGGGGGGTGGGGGAGGGTGGGGGGGGGGGGGGGAGGGTTGGGGGGAAGGTTCATGCTAATAGAAGTGAACCAGAGAGGATGCTGCCAGCGTGTAAAAAAATGGAGATCAGACAGGACATGAACTTGGATGAGGAGGGGGAGATGCTCTTTGGGCTGTGGAGTAACAGGTTGCTTGGCGGTGGGGTGTGTGTCACCAAGGGGCCACTGTGTTTACCGTGTCACCGCCAGGAGAACGGACTTGACATCGTGGGGGACCTGTCTCCCATCCAGCTGGATGTGTTAACCTGCAGGCATTTTTTTTGTTGTAGATCAGAGTCGTCAGAGTCAGTGGACACGCGGTGTTTCTGTGCTGAATATACCGAGATGCGTTGATCTTGTACCTGGAAGTGGGTATTATTCACCTGACGGTCATAAGTGGAGCTCCTCCGGCAAGTTTTGGGGGAACTCACAGACGGATGGCAGAGGCAGAGAGAAAGGCATAGAGAGGCAGAGAGAGGCAGAGAGAGAGTGAGAGATAGAGGCAGAGAGAGATAGAGGCAGAGAGAGAGAGAGAGGCAGAGAGAGAAGCAGAGAGTGGCAGAGCGAAGCAGATAGTGAGTGAGAGATAGAGAGAGGCAGAGAGAGAGAGGCAGAACAAGCAGAGAGAAAGGCAGAGAGAGAAGCAGAGAGGCAGAGAGAGGGAAGGGGGACATGTGCTTCGGGGGGGGGCATCAGATATTGATTTTTACAGTGCTCAAACTTTTATTAATGGTATGACGGGCATGAGTGGCGGGGGAGACCGGTGCCGGTCCAGGGGAATGTGGGTCTGAGTGTGTCAGCGAACCGCCGGCACGCAGCAGTGACGCGCGCTGGACCATCGGCCTGCAGGGCGCTTTGATTGGTCGGTTATGTGCTGCTGAGAAGCAGGAAACATACGACCCTGGGATGGCTGGCAGAAACTATGCAGATTGCTTAGCAACAATTCAGCGAAGATACGGCGTGTGGATGTCGGCGTGTGTGTGTGTGTGTGTGTGTTTGTGTGTGTGTGAGCGTGTGTGTATGCATGTGTGCCTATGCATGTGTGTTTATGCATGTATGTATGTGCATACATGCCTAGCAAATATCTTTTAAATCGTTTTGTGTGTCTTTGAATACAATTGTAGGGGGGTTTGGAAACAGTATAGACTCTATACTAATATTATACTAATAACGATTTTATGTAAAGAATCGCCTCCTGGATATGAGTGGTGATTTGGGGGTCCATGAGAACGCTTAACGGTTGTGTTTGACACCTGCGTAATAATAATAATAATGGATACGTGTTAAGGAACACGTATCCATTTGTATCCACTGTTGGATGTGTTTGGTGGTCGCGTGTCACTGAGGACGGATCGTGAGTGGTGGTTGTGTGTCACCGACGATGGATAACCTCACGCCATGTTTGGTAGACGTCCACAAACAGACCAGCAGCTGGTGATGAGGCAGACACAGGTTTCCCCCTGGAGTCAGAATCCCTCCATGGAAATGTCCTACACTGTCATCATATTTACCATACGGCCATCACATCACGCCACAGACACATCTGTTTCTGTCACCGTGCCTAATTTAGCTAAAATAGCGCACACAAGTATTCAATCGCGTGAGGGGGACGGGGGGAAGGCTTGGGTCAGGCTGCTGGTGACAGAGGTGTTCTGTGTTTCATGCGGAAGAGACGGACGGATGCAGAGAGCGGATCGAGGTGAGGTCCGTTTGCTTGTTTCCATCAGGATGAGAAGACAAGACGCCAGGACTGTCCCCATCACCCCCCCCCCCCCCCCCCCCCCCCGAGAGAGAGAGAGAGAGAGAGAGAGAGAGAGAGAGAGAGAGAGAGAGAGAGAGAGAGGAGAGAGAGAGAGAGAGAGAGGGAGAGACACACACACTCAACACAATACCAGTACAAGCAATCGTTTTTCCCATTGCCTCTTCTACTCGAGTGGAGGTTCAGCTTTGTACTTTTCCTTTCTGCAGAACACGGTTCTTGTATGTGTTCAGTCCCACACACTCCTCTCCTCGCAAAACAAAGTCATTTGGCAATTTCCAAAAAAAAAATAAAAAAAGGTTTGCATCGTGATAACTTCCAACGGCACACAGGCGATCTTGTTCCAGAGGAGCGAGAACCCTCCGTATAGTCTCAGAGAAAATCATTACATGCACTGTGTGTCTCCTGCTATCGATTCCGCAGCCAGGAGGAAAAAATTGGTTCAATAGAAGCATTTGTGCAAATACAAGTCGCTCCCCCTGTAACCCCCCTCAGATTGCTCTCCGGCTATAGAGAGAGGGAGAAGTGGCGAGGAGACAGCCGACCACGTCCACTTGGCCTGCGTCTCCGTGTTCACTCGCCGTTCCGCCAGGATTGCATCATTGCAGCAGTGCTGGAGTGCAAGAGGGTAAACCCATTGCGCTGAGCGACGAACCGTACCGGTGTCAAAAGGACGGGGCTCGGACGGATAGCATCGGTGCCATTGTGTTTGTAGGGCTATCTCCCCGACGTCCTTCGTCAATACCTCGCAAGCTAAGCCCTTTATTTTCAGTGCTTGTTTTTTTTGCCCGGAAATCTGAAAGGAATCCATCAGCCGTCAATCAACTGATGGGATCTGCAGCTCACCCAGACGGGGTGCTGCGACCTGCTACTTTCCTCTGCAGATGCAGCTGGGGTCTCTGAGTATGAGGGGCACCGCGGGGTGTTTTGAGACATTTTGATTGGGAGGCCTTTAATAATCGACGGTTGTTGTGCAATCCGGACTCCTATTCTGATACCTTACTGATTAGCAATAATAATAATAATAGTAATATTAATAATCATAATAATGATTATAATATTAATAATGATAATAATAATAATATTAATAATAATTGAAATAAAATAAAATAAAAATAATAATAATAATAATAATGATAACATAATTTTCAGAAAAGTGAACAATAAAAAAATATATATCATAACAATTATAATAATAATTATAATAATAATACGAGAAAATCTGTGGACATTGTGCTGCAGATATAATTGAAGGGCTATATTTATCCGCTGTCGGCGGGATGTCATCTTGCATTGTGTTAATGCAAAACAAGCAGCATTTAAAGCGTCCCAATAATAACAATAAGCGTATGCTGGTGTCATTGTGGTGCAGAGAATAGATGATGGAGGAGAGCTAAATGGATTTTGTCAGCTGATGTATCAGATGGTCTATCTCTATCTCTCTCTGTCTGTCTATCTATCTATCTCTCTCTCTCTGTCTGTCTATCTATCTCTCTGTCATTCTATCAATCTATCTCTCTCTCTCTCTCTGTCTTTATATCTCTCCGTCTGTCTATCTATATATCTCTCTGTCTGACTTTGTATCTCTCTCTCTCTGTCTGTCTGTCTGTTTGTCTGTCTGGCTATCTGTCATTTATACATCTATCTGTCTAAGCTGTGTGTGTGTGCTTGTGCGTGTGTGTGTGTGCATGTGTATGTGCTTGCATCCGTGTACGTGCTTGTGTATGTGTGTGTGTGTGTGTGTGTGTGTGTGTGTGTGTGTGTGTGTGTGTGTGTGTGTGTGTGTGTGTGTGTGTGTGTGTGTGTGTGTGTGTGTGTGTGTGTGTGTGTGTGTGTGTGTGTGTGTGTGTGTGTGTGTGTGAGTGAGTGAGTGAGTGAGTGTGCGTGTGTTTGTCTTTCAGGGTTGTCTGTAGGCTGCTCGTATCCCTGCGGTCACTCTTTCCTTGGGACCTCATTCACTTATTGTTTAGACTTCAGAAGATGCGTTAGCTGTCACAACAGAACATCATTTACTTTCACTCCATGCTTTTATATTGTCTATTAAAGTAGTGTATCAAATTCCATTAAATACATTATCAACAATCAGTATCTATCGTATATCATCTTGTTGTGCGCTCTATAGAGTGCTATACAGAATTCATGAAGGGACACAAATTTTAATATCTGGGAAAGTATACACAATAAAACCCGGTCTCAGACATTTACTGTGTGGGATCCTCAAATAAAAGACTCCTTTCATATCAGTTTATAGGAGACTTTCTCCTTAACACATATAACAATACAGCTGCTGCTTTAGCAATTTTTCCTCACCCCACAAGTTTGTGTTTGTCTTCACTATTTGTCATGGCCCCTGTTTGATGTACTTATTGTGTGAAATCTAGGGAGCCAAGTTATTGTACTTTTACCTGAGCTCTGCTCTTGGAGGCTTTCAAGAGAAATTATTTCTGGTGACAAGTAGTTCTCTTGCCAACCTTTGTTGAACACACTTACTGTAAGTCACTCATTGTAAAGCGTCTGCTGAATGAATGTAATTCAACGTTATGTTATATTGAATTTGTATATTGAGTGTTTTGAGTGAATCTTCTTGAGAGGTTCTCATGAGCACCGTGAGGTAGGGGGTTTGAGGCATTTCAAGGTCGACCACAGGTAGACCGTAGACATTGGGGTTCAAACCCAGGACCTTTCGGCACCCTGCGAACCACTAGACTACCTTGCATAGGCTACTAGACTACCGTACGTTTGGCAATCTAACCGAGTTGTAAAACAAGTTTCTCTGCGAGGAACTTCATCCGTTTCTTTCTTTAGTGTTATTCTTGCGCCGTGTTACGGCCATGCCTCTGTGTGCTCTGTGTTCCTCAGGGAGTCCCCTCCTATAGTCTCCGGCCATGAAGTTCAACCTGTTCAAGACGAAGCCCGACGCCATGGTGGCGACCGATCCCACGGGGGCCACCACGCTTGCCATGACCGGCACCCCCGCCGCCGTCTCCACCGTGGCCGACTTGTCGGGCTCCAACAACACGGAGATCAGCAAGAACGACATGTTCGAGGAGATCAAGAGCAAGTTCCTGAACGAGATCGACAAAATCCCACGTAGGTTCCTTGTTATGCCTTGTGGGTCTTTGCGTAACGATACACAGTATAAGCATGCAAGTGGACTTGCCCGGTTAGCTTTGAGACAATAGAATCAGGGGCGTCACAACAGTGTAGGCAAAGTAGGCAATTGCCTGGGGCCCCGAGCTGGAAGGGCCCCCCCCCCCCCCGTTGGACATCTCGATCGCGATCACCCCCCCGATGTCGCCGTTCTGTAATTTCGAGGCTCTGTAATAAACACTCTTTCATTTCGAAGGGGCCCCCCCCCAAAATAGGCAGATTTTGCCGAGGGCCCCCAGAAACCCTAGAAACGCCCCTGAATAGAATACGTAAGTAAACAATATGAATCAACAACATCAATCACCTCAATTTCTGCCCAAAAATAATTTGGAAAAACGGTGAAAATGGTCCAACTTTTACAAAATTTGTTCACAACACAGTTCTCTTTTATGTTAGAAAATTGCTGAACGTTGCAATTCCCCACGAAGTAAAAGATGAGATAAGACAAGATAAGATACACTTTTAATACACTATTAAAGCCCGACAGGACATTTGTGTGCCACAAAGAAGAACGTTTAGCAATTTACACACATTAGGATAGGTTATTGCAAGGTGCCTTTGACTTCGGGCAGTATTCTCAATGGAATACACAGAGTGCACCAAAAGATGCCGGCTCCAACCGCTAACACTCACACCGATGACCGCGGCCCTTCAAGATGAAATCTTACCACGCTATTTTGATTTGCCTCATTTCACTCTCTGTTTGACATGAGTTCTGTGCCATGAGCGATGGCATGGGTTGTGAGTGCAGTGCCAGACGAGAGTGAGAGTGAGAGTGAGAGAGAGAGAGAGAGAGAGAGAGAGAGAGAGAGTGAGAGAGAGAGAGAGAGAGAGAGAGAGAGAGAGAGAGAGAGAGAGAGAGAGAGAGAGAGAGAGAGGAGAGAGAGAGAGAGAGAGAGAGAGAGAGAAATATCACATAGCACTTCAGCAGAACATTGAAAATAAACAGCAATATTTGTTGCTGCATTGTTTCAGTCTCTGAGGCAATCCAGATATTAACGATTGCTTTATAATCATGAAAACACAGATTTTTGTTGCAACAGTTAACAACTAAATTAAATATCCCATTAGCTAATTTCATAGCATACAAATCATTTGTAAAATCATGAGCAGAGGCATACACAGAATAATGTATGCAGAAAATGATGAATAATTAATTGTTGCTAAACTCACTGTTGCTAAAAAGTTAATTATGAAAATATATCAATATCTATTATATCTATTTTATCTGATATTCATGAAATAACAAATGTTAATCACAAATGAAATGCCATAGTCAATTCATCAGTAATTTCTACCTTTTGATGGCTTTTTTACGCTTTCCAATACATTTGACATTATATAAAGCAACACTGTGGTTAACAAGTTACAAGGGATGGAAAGTCTACGCTGCCCCTAGTGACGGAAATCACACAATTCCACATTGTCAAATGAAAGTGTAAAAACACGCCTATATTTCGTATGCACGATACACCACAAATGTTCCCATTGTACATATACAGTATATATATATATATATATATAAATATATATTTTGGTTCCCTTTTATCTATATCTCGGATGCGTGTGTCATGACCCTCAACAGTGCCGCCGTGGGCGCTGATCGCCATCGCGGTGGTGGCCGCCTTGCTCATCCTCACCTGCTGTTTCTGCATCATTAAGAAGTGCTGCTGCAAGAAGAAGAAGAACAAGAAGGGGAAGAAAGGCAAGGACGGCTTCAACATGAAGAACATGCAGGGTGGTGAGGTACGACGCCGGGGGGGGGGGGGGGGGGGGTTCGCACACTCACAGGGGAGCCCTCGTATCACTCTGCCGTCCATTTTTTTGCTCATTTCGGATATTAGCAGTGCGCTTTCAATGTCTTGCTTTGATTTTTTTTGTGGTTGCTTTTTCGCTTTTTGTACTACTTTTTGCAGTAGGCTAAGTGCGATTTTTTTACGGCGATTTTTTTAAGCTAAGTCGAAGATGCTTTTGCTGTTGTAATTGATGTTATTGTTGTTGTGGTTGTTGTTGGTGTTATTGCTATGATGTTTGCTAACTCCATTTGATCTCTTACCAGCAGCTCTTAGCGCAGACTTTGGAAGATACAAGGAGAGCTTTCTTCCCCTCAATTTATACTCCATGTTGTTGTGGTCTCTTGTGACACACTCCATTGTGTTGGCTGATGAAAAATGACCCACTAGGACGATCCAGCAGGACGAAAACTGCAACAATGTGAATTGAGATGAGAATAAATCAACCAAAAAAAATTGTAACAGTGTCGTCGGGTCATACAAGTTAGAAAGTAAAATGATTTATTTGGCATAAAATTTAACTGACACCCATATGTAGATTCCGCCCGTGCCCCAATGACAGTTAATTAAAACAATCAATGCATTGTGTCCACATTATAAATAATTGTCCTTGCCTGGAAGTGAGAGGAGATGGTAATTCTCTGGCAGACGAAATGAGTGTGTCATTCCTCATCATAGCCGTGGTGGTGGTGGTGATGGTGGTGGTGGTGGTGGTGGTGTCTCTTCTTCAGTAGCGTGTTTGGCCCTGGTGTCTTGTGAGTTGAACCCTCTTCCTCTCTCTGCTCTCCTCCTTTTTTCCTCTCTGGATATGTGTTTGTCTTGTGTGTGCCCCGTGTTTCTTGACTGTGGTGGACACTAACCTACGGTAGGTGGATAGCACACGGTGACGCTCTCTGCCCCCTACTGGTGGGGGAGGGAAGGGGGGTTCATGGAATGTCCTAGCTTCCTTGTATTGCCTCATCTTTGTTTTGTTTTTCTCCCCTCTTCCAAACTTTATTATGAGTAATGCCAGCTTGAGAATGTACCGATGGAAAGCTACGATGAGCTCCATAAACCCCAGAGAGGAGAGCCTAACCATCTAACACATTGTATATAACTCACTCCAATATGAAACGTATTGGGCTCCGAGACGATATGCAAGATATTATTTAACACTATTGATATGTGCATGCGATCCAGGGCATGGTTGTTGAGGGGACATGGCAACGGTGATGATTAAAAAATGCATGAACAATACAAGAAAATACCCCTACACTTTTAAAAAAACCGATCCTTCTGGAATGCACCCAAATACAACTTGACTTGAAAAGGAGGCGTAGGAGAACTTTGTAAATCCTGGATTGTCTGAAAATAACCCTTATACAAGCCTCTTCCGCTCCCAACACGACAGATTAACCTTGGCAGTGGAGCAGTTATTCCGATACAATCACTTAAGTCCAACCTTGACATTACTAAAAAAAAAACAAGTCACAATTAAAAATGCTGAGCCTTTTCATAGGAGGAATGGTGAGTTGGACAGAGTGGCGTTAGTTGAATCATAAGGCGTAAATCTCCAGGACAACCAAGGTATACTGGGGCCCATACTTAGAACAAATAGCTCTTATTACTTACCTTTAAATCTAGCATGATGGTTGAAAGCCACACAATTGCAGGCTTCTCCTCAGCCTGCGTTCATGTTTCTCTTTACATTTGAACTCCTATGCATATTTTAACCTAAGTTAATCTCTATGGAATACACTGGCAAACCATCCAGAACATCAAATTAGCATTTTAATGAAACACTTTCAGTATTTACACAATGCTCATTGGATAAGAATCTGAATATGCTGTACAAATACAAAAAAAAATAGCCATCGCCAACGGTCATTTAAATCCACAAAATATCTGTTAAATTACAACCCAACGAGGTCACAAAATAGACCTTTCCTCTTTTCACTTTCATTTCAGTATTTACAAAATGCTCAGTGAATCAGAAAGCCAAAAAGGAAAGGTACTGCAGGAAAAGTAAACCAACGCTCTGCATCTGGAACTAGCATGCACTCGCCTCTACTTGGCCTGCCTGACTCTGGCACTATTCTCTGCACAAAGCATGTTCTAGGGACCGGCCCTTCAAATGTTCTACTCTAGGTACTGCCCGGTAAAAACCCAAAGCCTCCCAATTGCCCAGAGCGGTGCACACAATTGGTGAAAACAAACCAAACCAAAGCAAACACCATCTTTACACCAATATCACCAATCAGGATTTGTAACCCAATTAGTAATACAACCTGAACAGGGGGTTTCACATGATGGAACGCACATTTCAAGCCGTCATCTTTGTGCTTTTCACCAACACCATCACCAACAACAACAAATGGTTGCTTGGTTATTCTGGAACCTTTGGTCAAGAAGTACCAAGATGGCGGGGCTTGAACAGATCACACGATTGAAACCCTCCCATTCAGAACAAATAAAGACAAGCTAAAGACAAGGAAAAAGGAATCACTATTTGCCAGCAGGTGCTGCGGCAGACAGCAGCTACCTGCTGGAGGTGGGCTGTCAGGAGCTGCCCCGTCCCCAACTCCTGAAGCTCTGTTGGTCTGTGGCATGCTGTCCTGGGGCTCTTTATGTTCTCACTCACCTCTCTCTCTCTCTCTCTCTCTCTCTCTCTCTCTCTCTCTCTCTCTCTCTCTCTCTCTCTCTCTCTCTCTCTCTCTCGTCACCACCCACCTGAGAACTAACCTGAAACCCTGACCTTTCGACCTCTGCAGAAACACCAGGACGATGACGACGACGAGGGAGAGACCGGCCTGACGGAGGAGGAGAAGGAGGAGGAGGAGAAGGAGGAGGAGAAACTGGGGAAGCTGCAGTACTCCATCGAGTATGACTTTGAGAACGCAAAGGTCGGTAGTCTGGGGGATTTAAATTGGAACAAACTTTATTATTCTTTTTTTTTTAAATAGCAATCTTTAATTGTCATAATCTCCAAAGTATAACATAACTTAGAAAGTGTTTGTGTGTGTGTGTGTGTGTGTGTGTGTGTCTGTGCGTAGGTGTGTGCATACACACTTTCATGGAACATTTAGCCTTCTAAATATACCAATTAGAAGGAAGGATTGTTTCACTCCATAAAGAAAAAATGTATGAAAAAAAAGTTCCGATACTGGAGTTGTTGTCTTCCAAAGGTTCAGACCGGATAACGAGATAATTAAGGAGCTATAGGCTTGAGTCCAGGGAGGCTGGATAGATTGGACCCACACCCCTATGGTTGGTAGGTTCCTGCTAAACAGCAGAGAAAGGCAGGAAGGCCTTTTAATTTGACACCGATGATTCACGGGCCGGTAAATTGCTGAATCGTTTAGGAGAAAAGCCCAGGGAATCAAAGTTGTGCCTTCACGCCAGGTCTGTTTCATCTGCATGAGTAGCATGACTGCACTGTGCACCCTCATTCATCATGGAGGACAAACAATCCCATGCTCAGTAATCTTCCAAATGGATAGCCTATATGAATACAAACAGAATACTACCACGCAGACAGACAGCCCGACGGACACAAGGTGGAGAGACAGACAACTTGAAATATAGACAGACAGATGGAGAAAGACATACATAGCGGCAGACAGATAGATTCAGTGATTAGACAGGCACAGTAGATATAATAGACAGAGACAGACATGGATGGATTTGATCCACCGTATGTACTGTATATACTGTATCATCCATCAGTCACTTTGGTTATTGTTCTTTTTAAAGTCACTTTATTGTTCTAGAACATGCTATTGTTCTATATGGTCACTATATTTGTATATACAATTTTAGTATAGTGCTGTATATAGTATCACATATAGTAGGTAGTATATAGTGTTGTTTATTGTATAAAGTAAAGTATAAAGCTGGTAGAATATAGTGTTGTTTCTAGTATAGTATTGTAGTAATTCATACTGCATGTACGGAATGGGGAGTAAGCATTCCATTGTTATCCTTACTTACACAATGTGTTGTTGACAGACAACAACACAGAGTCAAATACTCAAATGTAGAATCCTACCCCTAACTCAATCTAATTTTTTTCCGTCCTCCCCACTTCTTCTTCTTCTTCTTCTTCTTCTTCTTCTTCTTCTTCTTCTTCTTCTTCTTCTTCTTCTTCTTCTTCTTCTTCTTCTTCTTCTTCTTCTTATTCTTCTTCTTCTTCTTCTTCTTCTTCTTCTTCTCTCCCCCTCTGACCTCCTCTGACCTCCTTCTCACCCCCCCCCCACCCCCAGCTGACCGTGGGCATCCTGCAGGCGGCGGACCTGATCTCCATGGACTCCGGGGGGACGTCCGACCCGTACGTCAAGTTGCATCTGCTGCCCGACAAGAAGAAGAAGTACGACACCAAGGTCCACAAGAAGACACTGAACCCCGTCTTCAACGAGACCTTCCTCTTCAAGGTCTGTCTTTCGTCCTGGCAGGGCCGCGTCGTGGACCCATTTTGTGGACTGGTTCATTCATTTTGTGATTCTGTGAAACATTCCCCTCCCATCCCCACTGCCCGCCGACTGTCTCCTGGGGGGAGCGTTGGAGCATTGGGGGGTTGGAGCGTTGGAGGGTTGGAGGGTTGGAGGGTTGGAGGGTTGGAGGGTTGGAGGGTTGGAGGGTTGGAGGGTTGGAGGGTTGGAGCATTGGGGGGTTGGAGGGTTGGAGCGTTGGAGGGTTGGAGGGTTGGAGCGTTGGGGGGTTGGAGGGTTGGAGCGTTAGAGGGTTGGAGGGTTGGAGGGTTAGAGGGTTGGAGCGTTGGAGGGTTGGAGCGTTGGAGGGTTGGAGGGTTGGAGGGTTGGAGCGTTGGAGGGTTGGAGCGTTGGAGGGTTGGAGGGTTGGAGCGTTGGAGGGTTGGAGGGTTGGAGCGTTGGAGGGTTGGAGGGTTGGAGCGTTGGAGGGTTGGAGGGTTGGAGGGTTGGGTGGGGGGGTGGGTGGCTAGGGTCTTTGGTGGGGACCGGTTATGGAAATTAGAGGTATTTTAGAGAGAAAAAATACTCGTGCCGGGGTTAGAATCGATCGTTAATATTTTATCCGACAATACAATTATTTTCAAAAGAGATTGATGGAAACGTGGCCTTAAGAGATTGATGGAAACGTGGCCTTCGCCTGGTTGCCAGGCAACAACTTCAACTCCCTTGCATTTTGCAGGGCTTTTTTTTTTTCAGAAGCAGCTCCCTACATCCTACTATATTTGTCTTAGCAATTGCCCAATAGCGCCTGGTCAGCTCGCACTACACACAGCCTCCTCCCTGGCTGTCACTGGCTGTGTTAGCCAGTGCAGACTCTTTGAGCCTCTAATGAGGCCCTTTGAGGATTGAGAAGGGACTCTGGGTTTGACTGTGAGAGCAAGATATCATCCTTTTCCACAAGGCATACTGTCTGTTCTATGCAAATACTTTCATTGAGAACGAGAGTGCATCGTCCCACTCTGTGAGTTGTCTTGCTGGGATAGTGTAGCCTGCTGGTGTGTTCATTAACACACAATAACCCACATTTGACCCATGTCATTATGATTACATTAATCAAGGAATTCCTCTACTTGTAATTCCTCTAATGTTGTTGGGCTTGTGTACTATTATTAATATTAATATATTGTGCCTATGTTACATAACAAAGCCCAACATAGTGATGTAAGACAACACAGAGATGTGTAGTGTAGCATAATGTAGTATAATGTAGCATAGTGTCATGTTGTATAGCGTGATGTTACTGAGTGAAACAAAGCCACTGCAATATGTCTCACAGGTTACAGAAAATATGCACTTTGTTACTCTTATTCTTACCAACTCTCCGTTTATTTTGTTTAGTTGTAAACTTATTCCAATTTTCAATTGCTGAGTGCGGAATGAGGATTGCTCCAAAATATTGTCGTTGTGCAATGACAAATAAAGGCATTCGGATTATGATTTGCGACATAAGACCTACATAATCCCACTGCTTGTCCCGTGTCAGGTTCCCTACGAGGAGCTGGGCGGAAAGACACTGGTCATGTCCGTCTACGACTATGACCGCTTCTCCAAGCACGACATCATCGGGCAGGTGACGATCCCCATGAAAACCATCGACCTGGGCCAGCCCATCGAGGAGTGGAAGGACCTGGAGAGCGTCGAGAAAGAGGAGGTGCCCAAAGTCCTTACCTCATTGCCGCTGTACTACATTACAGCCTCTATGTTAGACGTCTCCATAACGTGATCGATCATCTCGATAATCATGACGCCAGGATGGTGGAACAGAATTCTTTAAAAAGCATGTACAATCATTTTTTTATTTTAATATTTCAGACAAAAAAAGCTAATAAATATATGATCTTTGTTACGATCTACTTGTTTCTACTACAGCCTGAGAAACTTGGAGATATTTGCATCTCACTTCGCTACGTCCCCACGGCCGGTAAACTCACTGTCTGCATCCTGGAGGCAAAGAACCTGAAGAAGATGGACGCATGTGGATTGTCAGGTTAGACATGTTTGTTATTTGTTTCATACCCATGCTGTTACTATGTAGTTTGAACTGACTTTAATGTTACTGACCATGCGCGGTGCAGATCCCTATGTGAAGATCCAGGTGCTGTTGCTAATGTAGCATTGTTGCTAACGTTGCTAACTTTGCTAACATTGCTAACATTGCTAACCATGCCCGGTGCAGATTCCTATGTGAAGATCCAGGTGTTGTTGCTAATGTAGCATTGTTGCTAACGTTGCTAACCATGCCTGGTGCAGATCCTTACGTGAAGATCCAGCTGCTGCAGGGCGGTAAGCGTCTGAAGAAGAAGAAGACGACAGTGAAGAAGAATACTCTGAACCCGTACTACAACGAGTCCTTCAGCTTCGAGATCCCCCTGGAACAGATGCAGGTAGGGCACCTCACAAGCCCACCCACCTCGCTCGGTCCAAATGGCAAAGCAGACCTGCAGTAGTTCCTCAAACCTCTACTTAGCCCCATGTGTGACCCAACACTCTGTAAGGCATAACGTTACTGTGTCACATGGTGATCCCATTGAAAACACTACAATGCTCAGGTACAATGGTACAATCGCTCATTTATTTTGTTTTACCTTTCTAGCTTTTGAAAGTTTTTTAGAAGAATTGCAATCAACCTCTATTTGCATAAATGTCCTTACATCAGCCGGCACAGTGCGCTTTGCTTATCCGGGACGAAAGAAACTTTTTTTTTATCATTTAAAACATTCTCAAATTCTTTTTTCTTTGCGCCACACAGAAAATCCTGGTGGCGGTGACGGTGTTTGACTACGACAAGATCGGCAAGAACGACGCCATCGGGAAGATCTTTGTGGGCAGCAAGGCCACAGGCCTGGGCCTGAAGCACTGGTCCGACATGCTGACCAACCCACGGCGCCCCATCGCCCAGTGGCATCCGCTGCAGCAGGAGGAGGACATCGACGGGCAGCTGGCGTCCCTGGCCGCTAAGAAGTAACTAACTTCACCAACCGACTCATGTACTAACTGATGAAACCCCCCCCCCCTCCCCCCACCACCACCACTACCACCACTACCACCAGACTAAAACCTTGCATTGCATGCACCTCATCATGACCCGTGACACGTGGCTAGCGGCCCTGGCTACTCCTAGCTTGATCTGCAAAAAAAAAGAGAGACAAATCGTAGAGTATCGGTTTCATTTAAGGTTAGATGAAAAACATGGAACTTATTATTATTATTTTTGTCGTTTTTTTGTTTTTGTTCTTACCCAGCACCAAATTTGCTTAAACTATATAAAAAAAACAAGAGTATCAATGAATGTTTGGGTGATTGGTTTGTGAGCAACTGTCTTTGAATGTGGGGTTTGTTTGAGGATGATTTTACGGGCTATATATATTTTTTAAAGTGCTGGCACTCAGTGAAAAGCTAGTTGAAACCCCATCCAGCTGATAAAGTGTGGTTTAGTTTAGATGCATTATGCATGCGTTGCTTAAAGTACCTCCTTAACACTCTCCATGAACCATGCGCAGTATTGTACCTCGCTTATATATGTGTGTGCTTTAACTTTGAATAAAAAGTACTCTAGTACAGGGCTTTTCTCGCATAGAATCTATTTAGGTTGTCAAAAGGTTAAACGTGTAAACGGGTTTGAGTGGTGGCAATGCAAAGAAACTGCAACAATACTGAAATGTGTTTTATTATTTAATTTTGTACTCCTGTCGAAAGGATTGCCTTCATTTTGTCGTTTGTGTCGCATTCACGTCCTGAGACGAACGACGGTGGCATGGCTCTGATGTGTGTGCAGTGTTGCTTTCTTAGGATTTATTCATCAAGTGTGTTATGTTCGTTATTGTCAAGTGTGATTCTGTGATCCTGCACCGCACCTACACCATGTCCACATCCATTTGAGATGATATGCCTGTGTGTGTGTGTGTGTGTGTGTGTGCTCGTGTTGTCAGACACACACACACACACACACACACACCACACACACACAACACACCACACACACACACATACTTTGAAGGTAGAGTAGTAGCAGCAGGGTGCCTTTCACAGGTTTGACACAGTGGGGTTGGCTTGAGTACGGTGTTTCCCCAGAGAGGAGAAGACTTTTTTTTTTTACGGGGGTAAGTTATCAGGAACGCTGTGAATGTGTACTGTGTAGTTTCCTTTGACCACTTTGGATGTAACACCTTGCCTATCCGTGGACAGAGTAAGGGGAACAAGGTGTGCCAATGTTTCTCATAAAAACGATGCCTCTGTTGAATGTGTACAGTTCCCACCTTGAAAAAGTACTGCATTTTATTTATTTTTAATGTCCGGTCGACCACTTCTGTTTTATTGTCGTACCTTATGTTTTTTATTTCAGTATATTACGAATGAATCGATTCTGCATTGATTTAAAACTAGAGCGGCGATGGTGCGCCCGTGTGGAAGAGGGCCGCGTTGACGCCTGCTTCCTACCGTGTGTTTGCTGCCCTACGTTGAGTTCACCACCGCCACCTGAAACATTTTTGTACAGTTAAACGTTGGACCGTTTGCCTGAAACAAATGGAAAACGCTAAACCCAGCATGTATCATGCATCACCATACTCTTTACTTTCCCTCCTTAGTCGCATACGGCGTATATACAGTATATACTGTATACATCTATCTACAAAAACCAAAGTACTGCAGAGACATGGTGGTATTTTTGCTAACATGGCTTCTATGTTCACACACACACACACACACGCACACGCACACACACACACACACACACGCACACACACACACACACACACACACACGCACACACGCACACACACACACACACTGCTCCTTCACCGATGAGTCGGGAGGGATTTTCTCTTGTTCCCTGGGTTTAAAGGAAAGAGTTTCCCAGACGACAGGAGAACGGTCGCCGCCTGACTTCCGCGTTGTCTTCCTGCTTTGCATTACGCAGATTTGGTTGAGAAACAAAGCATGCCTCGACCAGCAGTATTGTAAATAGCGGCATGTTTTAAAGAGTAAGCATTGAAATTAAATTGTGTATGAGTGTGTGTTTACGTTCCATGTCATTTTGATAATAAAACTGAAGAAAAAAAAGAATGCACTGTATTTTTCGCATATTATAGGAATGAATGTACGTGTATGTCTGAATAGTCCAGGTTCGCTGACTTGTTAAATGCCCGGCGTCGGTCCATCTCAAACTTTATTTTTATTTTGCAGTTATAAAATGAATGCACGTCCAGCCTCTTTTGACATTGTGTGTAAAAGTGTGTTCCCCAGGTGGTCTCTGGGCTCTGAGAAATCCGATTGGGCTACAAGTCATGCTAAAATAACATCTGTTCATGTTTTGTTCATTTCTGATGACACAGATAAAAAAAAAAAAGAAATTTAAAAAAAATGGATAGTATTAATACCTTTAGTTTTGTATTAAAAATGTACCGTAAGTGTTACCTTTGTTTACTCCTGCCAAATGGGTGTCTTCTAAGTCTTATTTTCAAGTGTGTTCCTATGTAGACACGGTGGACATCAGAAGCGTGGACTTGTAACCCCTCTCCTCATTACAGTGAGTGAGAATTGTTTCTACTGGCGTCTGCATAGTTCTGGTTTTGGCTTTTTGAACACGCTGGAAGGAGGTGGGAACGCATACATACACATAACGCACACACAGTGCACACACACACACACACACACACACACACACACACACACACACACACACACGACACACACACATACGACACACACACACACACAAACCTTATTAAGTGAATTTAATTAAAGGTAACATTCAGAGTCCCATACTCTGATGACTCCTGTGTGTTCAATGTGGAGTCTGGGATATTGCGACGTGTTATCAAATAAAAGCATTTTGCTCAGTGAGGTACTGTAAAAATGTTCTTTTTCCTTTACCTTTTCCTCAAATCACATTGAGTGTTGATTTGTCAATTCACCAGGAACAATATTTTAAATAATTCAATGCAATATGTTACATATGCAGTATGTGCTGCCACCTGAGCATGCTTTCCCATAATCATATCTTTGTGAATTTTACATTTTTTGTATCCATGAACAATATAAACAAAGACGGAATATTGAAAGGCTGAATTCACACATTCACAAATACCACCATTGTAATTCTATATATTATATTGTAGTTAGCTCTTTCTATGGAATTTCACGATGATCCATCTGTACCTTTCTAAACTACCCTTTAACCTCATATTTGAATATTGTTCGAACAACTCATGCTACATTCCACACATTCTGTATTTTTGCAGTGTCATCATTCACTCAATTACTGAGCTGCCAGCGTTATGTTTCGTCTGCCTCACCTGTTACTATGTGTATTTGCAATAGGACCAATAGAACCTGTGTTCCTTCATTCAATGTTTCTCTTGTGTACTTAAGGAAAATAAATGAATATCTCTATATATTGTTAAGATGTATCATGTCACTGCAGTGCAGGCAACAAAATCCCTGTCTTCCTGGGCGTCCGAAGTGTTTTCTCTTCAGACCCGAACAAAAGCAGAAAATTCGCAAACGCAATACTGCCTACCCATCGCTGCTTCAATAACATGTTCGTCTCAATGAGTTCTGCAACCTGAACGTAGCCACCGTACAGAACCTACCCAATAACTGCTAGTGTGTATATATGTATTTATATATATATATACCTGGTCTCTTGTATTTTGAGTCAATAAT
>CM051002.1:28647395-28887395 GCA_027704905.1 Muraenolepis orangiensis | reverse complement strand
TGATATAATGTGAAGATGAAGTGTCGTACAAATGAGCTAATGAGCGAACCTCCTCAACTAGACTATCATGAATCAATCAATCATCAATTAAAGTCACGTGTGTCCAGACAACACAGAGAGACAAAAGGGTTTCCACAATGATGCCCACAAATGCAGGACCTTGGGGTCGCAGACATTTTTTCAAAACTCATTACATTGTTGTCACCGGCCAAAAAAATAGAATAGAACACTCCAAACGTCTTTGACCACCCTTGACCGACACAGGATTCAGCTTGTTTGTCATCACCAAGCGCTCTGTGTAAATCCGTCAATACAGAGACATGCATACGCTACAACAAGAGAGACGGTTCCACTGTGGTACGACCTCTCTGACCCGGCCGGTCTGGGCCGGTCCCCGTCCAGCCGTTTGAAACAAGCTGGCAGCCGGCCTGAGAACATTGTCCGTCTCGGCCTGCTTTGATGGAGCAGGGAGCATGAACACTTTGTCAGCCCATTAAAAGCTCGCTCCCACCGGATACTATTTATGTCACCGCGGTGCACACGGCCGGCACAGGGACATTTCAAATGGGGGTGTGTGGGTGGTGGGGGGCAGGTTCAAAATAGAGGTTTGCTTGACAGGCTCCTTGCCGTATCTGGGCCGTTGTTTATCCCATTGCTTTTCAATCATTCCATCATCCTATTTAACATAATCTGCACTGCATGCTGCTTGGAATCTGCCAATTCACCACGCAGCCAAATCAAACAAGGCAGCAGCATGGTCCTTTTTAATAGAACCAACAAAAAAACCTGCAGCTGGAGGGATTCCCAGAGTCGATCTCATGATGTAGCATCCCGCGGCATCAACGGAGCTGGGCGCCAGCGGTGAAGTCAAACAAAGTCAACGGAAAAAAGAGGAGGAGAGGAGGGGATGAGTGTGTGTGTGTGTGCGTGTTTCTGTGTGTGTGTGTGTGTGTGTGTGTGTGTGTGTGTGTGTGTGTTTCTGTGTGTGTGTGTGTGTGTGTGTGCGTGTGTGTTTCTGTGTGTGTGTGTGTGTGTGTGTGTGTGTGTGTGTGTGTGTGTGTGTGTGTGTGTGTGTGTGTGTGTGTGTGTGTGTGTGTGTGTGTGTGTGTGTGTGTGTGTGTGTGTGTGTGTGTGTTTCTGTGTGTGTGTGTGTGTGTGTGGGGGGGTATTAGGGTTAGGGTTGGAGGGGGGGGGGGATGGGATGGGTGGTGATGAAGAAGAACAGACAGTGGCAAAAAAAAATAAAAAAGTTTCAGACACAATGTGTAAATAAACTCTTGTTTGGCATTTAAAAAGGAGCCATGAGTCACCGTTGGACTGTTTGCCAGCAGCTCCGCAAGGCCGCCATGCAAATCCACTCTTGATTAATGACCATTCATCGTGCTCAAGACTCATGAAAAGCCCTTGCACTGGACCGGGCTGCATGGCGTGCATTCAAGGTAGACGAAGGTAGGGAGGAAAGAAGTACGACTCTTCAGGTGCTCTGTGCCATGGAATTTAAGTGGCTACTTCCTTAGCTTTTATTTAGCCTAGCCCGGCTATGGCTCCGTTCCCAGGAGAAACGTGTGTGCCTCCTCTCTAACTCGCTCTTCCCAAGTGGAAAATATGAGCATCTCTTTCAGGATTAGGGGAGGGGTAAAACAACCATAAATACTGATTTACACGTTCCCACAAAACCATTCTGAGACACTGTATCCCCTCTTCTCCCCCTCCACATCTTCTGTCCTGTCTCTCTCCCTCCATCCCTCCCTCCCTCTCTATCTGAATACTTCATTTAGGAAGCCAGAAAACCTGTTCAATACTAATGATTCTTCTAGTTCCTGTTATGTGTCTTTTGAACTCTTCTTTAACTGTATGCCTTGTGTGCAATAATATATTAACTGTAAGTGACATGATAGGGTTTATTAACTTAGCTACTGCAGACTAAGAGGACATATATTATTGTATTGCTCGGAAATACAAATTGGGTTCACTTAAATGGCAAAATGATTTTTTTCCACCAATTCATTCGTTAGCTTGGCTAATAACACCCCAGAGTGAGAGATAAGGCAATAACCAGGGCTAAGCAGTTTTGTTTGACAACAAAACTCTGTTTATTTATGCTGGCTTCGGCATTTCCTGCAACTACACACATAAACACACTGACACACAACTAAGCACGTAAATACACAAACACACACACACACACACACACATAATCACACACACACACACACACACACACACACACACACACACACACACACACACACACACACACACACACACACACACACACACACACACACACACACACACACACACACACACACACACACTTAATGTAGCAAGTGAGTGAGAGCTCTTACCCTCTGGCTTCTGCTGCTTGCATGGGGTAAAGTTGAAGAGGAGTCGAAGAGGGATTTTCTGTTTCGTATCTGATCTTTGTCGGATGAAAAAGGTGATGACATCCTTGTTGAGAGCTGCGGGCCACAGCTTTAATTTATGATGCTGTCTGCCGATCCTTCAAATATACATATATCCCCCTTGGTTGTCCTTACTTTTTCACCCAGAGAGAGAGAGAGAGAGAGAGAGCAGTGGAAAGTTAGGACGCTAAAGGATCAGGATCTGCCATTCAAAACGGTTCTCTTGCGACTGATCGGTTCCTCAGCTAAATGGTGATGGTGTCCACATGATGAAGTAATGTGCAGTAGGATGGGACAGGGGAAGCAGTAGCTACAAGTGTGAGAGAGTTGAGGGGGAGGAAGTGGCGGGGTCAGGGAGGAGGGAGGAGGGAGAAGGGGGGAGGGAGGAGGAGTGGGTGGACTGGAACATGCACAAAGACGACAGGAGGAGTTGACAGTTTGTTTAAGAGGCCTGTCGGAGGAGTGACCGTTAGTTGAGCTTTGAGTGCTGTTCCTGTTTGTATTACAACTCCATTTATTACGTTGACTCTTTCTTTTTAGGTATTTAGAGTATCTGTAGATACCCATTGCTTTTTCCAGGGTTTATATTATAATTTCAAAAAACGTTTAGTAATTGGGCGACAACATATGGAAGCAGGTCTACCAATGGTTTGGTAGCAATTCGCCCATAAGGGGGGCGCTATTACACGTGTCAGAGTAAAACGCTCACCTCCCCCGTTGAAGCCCGTTAAACCACTGGAAAGATGAATACATTTAATTTTTTTTTTTTTTTACATTTGATCGTTGTCGTGTATGTACACATACACGGCCTAACTTCTATACTTACTTTTTAGTAAATCACCATTAAAAACAACAACAATGTTATTAACAGCTTGTATTGTGTGGAATCTGTGCGCAAATTAGGTAGTTGGTGCTTAGTGACGGACAGAAAAACGTTGGTTCTGGGCCGTAGTCTATCCTGTTAATGGGGAGGGGTTTCAGCGGACAATAACATCAGGTGCACACCGGCACTCGAAGAACCCCACTTTCTCTCATAAATGGTTGAAAAACCCTTAAAAAAATGAGAAATGCCAATGCCAACCAGTCTTTCATGTGACGACCAACGGCAATGTGTGGATATTGATGGCGCCGCTATCGAAGGAAATCCCCAAAACACTTTTTTGTGATGTTTCGGGTGATTTGTGACATGAAATCTCTAGATTAAGCACCATTTATCAGTTTTTCATTCGAGCCACAACCACTTATATGGATGGTTCACTAGCCTCACGGAGACAGCATGAGGTAGGGATCGCTAATGGTATCATTTATTTGTGTTGTGAACTTGCAGTGAACCTCCACAGATACACTTAACAAACGGCAGTGACAACCACTGAACACACACACACACACACACACACACACACACACACACACACACACACACACACACACACACACACACACACACACACACACACACACATCATTTGTATTAAACTATGACGTAAATCCTACCTCGCAGCACCAACTTGTAGGCTGCTTTAGTTATCAGCCATGCAACCCACAATCCCAACAATGATGAATAGGTTTTTGCCAATTTAAATATTCTTTCTTTCCAATTTCACATCCCAATTCTGATCAAATCTGATCTCCGTGATTCGATTACATATGTTGGGCCTATACATATTCTCATTGTTAAAAGCTGAAATGTAGGCCAACAATATTTTTCATTATGTGAAGTAGTGAACTGTATTGTGCTTAAATGTTCAAATTGCAAAATGTAACTTTAATGTTCAGTTTAATTTCAAATGATCTCTTCCCTTCCACTGGAAAGCATATTTGTGAACCAATGTAAAACAGAATGTAAAGGAGAGTTTGCTACAAAAACACCATGTGACATATGACATTGTCGTATTGTTTTAATGATGGATGAACACTTTAATGCAATCACGATTACAACATTCACTTTTCAGTTGTAGTGTTTTGAGTCTCCTTCTATTTGTTCTATTCATCCATGGTTATTGTATCCTTAAGCTTCTCTTTCTCTCTGCTATGTTGTGAACGTCAGTAATATGCTTATTGGCAGATGTAAGTTGTGTAATGAAACAAAGTGCCTTGCAGCATCTGCAACTGTATCTAACAGTCTTTGATAAGATGGATGAAATGCACAGTAGACGGACGATATGAAGGAAATCACCAAGCATGAAAGCCAGTCACGATTGTATTACATTGTGTTTGGACAAATGCTCTGCCAGGCGTGGAGAGGGGGCCAATATTTAGCTCCACGGGGCAGCAGCAGAAGCTGCTTGTGTTTTTTGTCTTCCCAAACTCAATTACCATACCTACACATGTGTCTGTGTGGTTCACGGAACACCATGCAGTGACTTTTCAATGATTGATTTTCAGGGCATGTTGTGAAGACTGTTTTGCGTTCATATTACTGCGGCATTGGTTCAAGTTCAATCTTCGGGGGTTTTGTCTTCACTCTGTAAAACACAGAAATACAGACTCAACAGAGCAATGAATAAAATGGAGGCACATGAAACGGGTGCAGGGACAAAACCGCTTGTGTCGAGGTTTTCTGTTCGTACCTCTGACGTTTAGCATCATGGAGCACTCGGCGGTGCCCAGGGGGTTGTCCAGCACGACCTTGTACTCCCCCGTGTCCTTGGGGTCCACCTTGAGGATGAGCAGGGTGCACACCCCGCTCACGCTGGTGATGTGGTAGTTGGTGTTGGTGTTGAGGCTGACGTTGTCGCGGTACCACGTGACGTGGGGTCGAGGGTCGCCGCTCACGGCGCAGCTCATGTGACACTCGTACCCGCGCGGCGGCGTGCGCTGCTTCAGGGGCACGATGAAAGACGGCGAGGCGCGGAAGTCCAAGCTCTTTGACTCCGGCAGGTCCAGTTTGAAATGTGCTGTATGGGGAGACGGGTGAAATACTATTGAGTCATGTGGCTAGCGGTAGCGGTGTGACTCTTTCGTTATCTCACGGTTTTGATTCTCTGGTTGGTCACGATTGGAGTCAAAATCTATTTGAGATTCTACTAATTTCGGGATCTACTCCAGTCCACTGTTCGCTTACAAAGGTGGTGTGGCAAGTTATGGCATGAAAGCAGAGAAAAAAAGTGTGTAAAAGATGAGCCTACGTAGTTTTTATATTTGACACAGACAACTTACATAAACTGATCAACTGACCACTACACACACAGGCAAACCAAAGACAAATAACAAATAAAAAATGGACAGTTTCCAAAGTGACATACTAGGGAGGACTTAGAGATTAGGTAACTTGTTTAGGGTTTTTTTCTTTTTAGGGTTTTCCTTAATTTCCCTCGGGATAAATAAAGTTATCTTGAATCTTGAATCTAGGGTGAGGGTTGCTGACAGCTAGACTGCAGATATCAACCTCAAACCTAGAAACCTTTGGCTGCGACTGGGAGTCAGCTACACCACTAAACAACTCTAAAATATGCAAGAAACATGTGCAAGAGAGATTGATTGTAATGTTGTTTGGGCTGGTTAGTGTAGTGGCTAGAGTGTTTGACTCCAAGGTTCCCTCGATCCCCAAGGTTTGCAGTGTAACTTTGTGATGAAGAAGCCTAGTCATAAACGGCACACTACAAAATCTTGGATACTAAATTCCTTAATGATGAATAATATTAATAAATCAGTATTATTTGGGCTGTGTAAATGTCGCACAGACCTTTCTCCTGTTTGGTTGCCCATGATGGAGACTCAGTGGGTGTGGACAGGCCCATGTCGTTCTTAGCGAACACCCTGAAGTAGTACTCTTGTCCCGGCAGGAGGTTGGTGACTGTGCACCTGTGGTTGAACAGGTTCTCTGCCACGGTCCGCCAGGTACGCTTGAAGGAGTCTTTCCTGGCTACCATGTAGTTCAGCCGGTCATCCCTCTTCTCATCCGGAGAGGGTTCCCAGCAGACGGTGACCGTTCCTGGGACATTCTGCTCCAGCACCACTGGGCCAGGGGGCTTGGGGTCATCTGGGACCAGTGGTTTTATAATAGATTCAAGATTCAAAATTCTTAATCACAATTATATGCTTACTCTCCGTTCCCTCCCGCAGTATGAATTTCCTACAACTATACTATACTAAACTATACAATACTATACTATACTAACCAATACTATACACCACTAAACAACACTATAGACTACCTAAGCTATGCTATACTATATACTATTAACAACACTTCATACTATACTATGTACAATACTTATACTATACAACACTATACTTTTTACAATATACAATACACACAAGTTATTAGAAATGGCTGGAATACTGGGAGTGCCAAGAGCTGATGAAATGCAGTGAAATCATTTGAGTAATACTCTATGCAGTGTACATGCTAAGGGGGAACACATTACCTGTCACTCTGATTTCTACACTGAAGGTCTCGTGGCCCACCATATTCTTGAGCATGATGGTGTAAATGCCTGAGTCCAAGCGCTCAGACGTGGGGATGAGGAGTTGAGAACCACTGTCTGAGTTGGTAATGGTCACACGTCGAGACACAGGAACACCGTCCTTCAGCCAACTGATTTCTGGCAACGGGGAAGCCTGTTCATTCAAAAGGACATTGTGACATTAAAAAACAAGACTTTTCCCCTCCCCGCTTCCCGACAATGTATGTCTGTCAAAAAAAATATATACAATTATATTAAATCCAAATAGAATCAAATCAGGTTAACTTCCTCTAGATCATCATTTATGAATGTCATAACATGGGGCCTAATATCAAATCTGACAAGCCCGAGTCAAATCAAATGATGTTTCATAATCTTCATTTTAAATAACTGCAAAAAAATACCTCAATACTTCATTTTGTGTCATACCTCAAAGTTGATGTTGACACGCACTGTATTTCCTAATTTCACAACCAGGAAACTTTTCATTTTCTTGTCTTTAAACCTTGGCCGAACTTTGTAGATAAAAGATAATATTTATATTGAATGAATTACATTGTATTAATTATGTCATAATGCAACGCATTCAAATGTCATGTAATTTTCTCATAGTAGTAAACCAAAGAAAAAGGTCACACATTAAGACTTTAATTATTGTGTATGCTGGCTTACCAGGTGGTGGCATGGCAATTATGTAATTGTCGAAGCCCTTCGGCTCCCCATCACCACCATAATTGGTCGCAATCACTCTCACCCAGTAGGTGGCCATTGCCTTCAAGCCAAGCACAGTGAAGGAAGTGAGTGTAATCGGGTTGGTGTTACAGCGAGTCCATTCCAGGTTCTCGATTGGTCTGGTCTCCACATAGTATCCTTGGGCTTCATCCTCTACTCCCTTCACCTCCTTGGGTTTAGTCCAAGCCAGGGAAAATGTGGTGTAATTGGAGGAGGTCAACTTAAGCTCTATGACTTGACCCGGGGGTTCTGGAATTAGAATTACCATTGTTTGTTTGTTTCCGTATACATTTGTACATTTCTAAAGATGATTCATTCCGGTGTCCAGTTTTGTTTAGCACATTTCTTCTCCTTTTGTGATCACATTTGTATCTATTGTGAGAATACATCTGCACTACAAGTTGGGCAGATGGGTCTAGGGGTAACATTAAATTGAGGTACTTACTCATAGGGTCCCTTGCAAAAACAGTGTCACATGGAAGGCTAGGGTCACCGGCACCAGACAGGTTGATGGCAGACACTCTAAACTCATACGCTGCCCCCTCAAATACATCCTTCACCGCATACTTGGTACCTAGAGTGTATTGGTGAGACTGATTAGCTCTCAATTGCTAACATGCCATCATACATGACTACACTACACATGGGCTATTCTTTTCTATTTAGTCATTAAGCAGTTTTACACAAAGTGGCTTACAGTAAATTTCAATGCATTAAGGGGGTGTGTCTTACTCAAGGATGTTTATAGGTAGGCAGTGGACATTGGGGCCTGAACCCAGAATCTTTAGCCTTGAAGTCAAACATTGTACCCGACACTATAGTACATAACATTTTTTAGACAATTTCAGCATTCTCCTTGAACAACCCGTATAGGAGTGGCACCACCTTTGATTGGCCCTTCTTGGTTCACGAGACTCCAGTAATTGCTGCCCTTCTTCTGCTTTTGGAGGTTGAAGCCCACAATGTCAGTTCCTCCAGTGTCACAGGGAGGAGACCATGTCAGGTTGATGCAGTCCTTGAAGGCACTGACAACCTTGGGTGCACTTGGAGATCCAGGGTAACCTGTAGATGGGAAAATCTAACATAATGCTTGCCTGCTTGTTGTACTTTACAGTTTTACTTTACACTTTAGTTGATCGATGGACATTAATACATTGGATATTAGATAATATAATACTTTATTTATCCCAGATGGGAAAAGACTTATAGACTCACGCAATACACCGGCCGATATATCTTCCGTCTCCAGATAATTGCTGACACCCTCTTCATTCTTGGCTCTGATCCGATAACAGTATCTCCTTCCGGGGTCCACGTCGGAGTCCCGGTAGCTGGTTTTGCCTCCCGGGATCTCCCCCAGACGGGCCCATTTGTTGCGGCCGACCTGCTGCCGTTCCAGGGTGTAGCCTGTCACTGGACACCCGCCGTCATCCTTGGGAGGTTTCCATTTAAACTCTACAGACGTTGCGCCACTCTCCATGATATCCACTGGTCCCTGAGGCGGGGTGGGCTTGTCTGAATGACAGTACTTAATAATCGATACAAATCTAATGACATGTCATAATAATAGATAACATAGCCAAAATGTTCAGCAAAGCACAATTTTCTTTTCATTATATAGTAAGAATGTAAACCAACCAATCAGATAAAGCATGTGTTCATGTTATACTTGCTAGGTAGATGTCAATCAAGCGTGCCATGCCCACACAGTTCTGATCACAGTGCAGATCAGCAAAAAAACTTTTTTGAACAAACATGTGCTATTTATGACATTTATGACACACTTTTGCATCCGGACCATTGTTGGTCGTACCACCAATGCGCCTGCTTACTCATACACTTACTCACCAAGTACAATAAGCTTGGAAATGGCCTCTATGGTACTGAAGGCGTTCTTGAGCTTGATTTTGACCACTCCCCCGTCTTTCCTTTGACATTTAATAAGACGCAGTTGGCTGTCGCTGGATGATGTTTCCATGCGGACGTTGAGACCAGGCAGGAGTTCTTCATCATGCTTGTACCACTGGACAGTCAACGGAGCTGCGCCTGAGAAGGGAAGCTTCCATTCTGCCGTTTCACCCGCCCTGACGACGACCGGTTTGGAGAACATCCCCAACGCATCAAGGTCAATCGACAGTGGGTCTACAATATAAGGAAACATTTCTTTCATGAATAGACGTATCTAGATATGAATGATTATATAGTATCTGCGTCCTTCTGAATAATTGTTCTGTCCTGACGCCATTGTTGTGAATTGTCTTTTGGATTTATGGAAACGTTTGTTTTGTATTTGTTTTGTTTTTCGAAATTGTTCAAATCCTGCATGGTTTCCTTAGGCAACTGCCCTTCACCTAAAATAAACAGGGGCAACTTGTATTTTCTATTTAGGTGTGTTAGTCGTTTACCTTTTCAGACATTATGGTACTGGTACCATATTCATTGTCATTTACTCTGGACTACTATACATGATATTAAATCTATTAAGTTGTCCAATTTCATGATGGAAGACTCAACCCCAAAGGGAGAACCGCCGTTTCACTAGCAAGAATATGTTGAGCAAGACAAATGGAAAGGCTCAGTAGAGAACTATAAACAATTACCATATGTATACTGTATATGTACTGTATATAAGGCTCAGAGTCTCTGTGCTTACTTTTCTTCTCTTGACATCTGGTGAGTTGTTACTGTGGAGGCCCACAGTCAAACTACCAGCTGTATAAAAACTATAATGATGAATACATCCATCCACAACCATTTGCAGTTACTGACAGGCGGTTCGTGCCAAACCTTAATGTCACATCTTTACCTTCAACATTCAGTGTGGCGTCTGATTTACGTCCCTCCGCTTCGAAGCGGTAAACAGCTCCGTCATCGCTTGTACAGCAGTCGATTATCAGCTTGTGACAGGCTCCGTCTTTCACTATTTTCACCACGTCTCCGTCGGTCAGCTTGAATGTTCAACAACAGTGTGGTGGTTATATGAGAGTGAGAAGGAGTCGATTGTCCTTGATTCACTTTGTATACTTTTGACTATCAGGTCATTTAGCACATGATTTACAGTAATGTCAGATACATTACTAAAGGGGTAGTTAACCCAGTGAAGGGGAGGCAGTAGCTCAGTTGGTAAGGACTTGGCTTGGGAACCGCGAGGTCGCCGGTTCAAGTCCCCAAAACATCAGGTTAATGCCTAAGTGCCCTTGAGAAAGGCACCCCCTGCGCTGCTCCCCGGGTGCTTATTAATAGCTGCCCACTGCTCCTAAAATACTAGAATGGGTAAAATGCAAGAGTGTAAATTCTCCCGCTGTGGGACTAATAAAGGTCTAAAAATTAAAATTAAAATGAATGCACACAGGCCTGACTACAGCATAGGAAACAGGGAGTGTGTGGTTGTGTAGTCCGAGGGTTTAGACTTCTGAAAAATACATGAACCCAAGACTTACCAACTTCTCGTTCTTATACCAGCAGCCCTTTGCGGTATCGCTGCTCAGTTTACATGACAGCTCGACCCGGTCGCCGACGTTAGCGGCCGTGTCTGTCAGTCCGCACACAAACCGAACTTCTGGATCTGCCAATCAACAATGAATGAAGTATTAGACTGCCAACTGATATATGTTTATTCTCAAAGCCCTAGAGATAAAATATTCATGTTCCGCCCAAGTTCACGTTTCTACACCTTGAGCAATTGGGCGTTTTGATAGGTGCCATGGATTCAATTTGTATCGCTAGATAGCTATCGGATGAAGCAGATGAAAAGGCACAATGGAAAGCTCTTCAGCCGTGGCAGGCGCAAATAAGGGATGACAACGGCATGCTCTGTGTCCTATCACATGATTACTAGCCACAGACTGCCTGGTGGTATCTGTCTCTCTCTAGTGCTAGACATGCAGCACTGCAGCAGGTATCCTTTATATATTTACTATTATTTTGTTTAAAAAAAAAAGAAGGATGCAATACAGTGGATTCTTATGGATGCATTAAAGTGGTCAAAGTCACCTTCCATTAATTTCATAATAAATTAAACCTTAAGCATGAAGTTTGCAAAAAGGACCTACTGTCCAGAAACATTTCAGATGGATTCCTCGACTCCAATGCAATGCAATTTCCTCTTAATTTGTATTGAGATTATGAAGTTATTTATGGTTGCATTCTATCAGACTGAATTGAATTGAAAACCCTTTTGAATTGAATTATGAAATTCAAATGGAGATCTTGACTACAGCCACGATACAATATACAACACGAGCGGAAACCCTTTTTATATCTCACCATATTGAGCGTTAGGCAGTGCAGCACCTTACTGTATGCCAAATCCTGATTGTTCATATCACATTATCATATATATTGCTCAGCATAGCTGGCAATATTTGGTGTAGCTAAGATATGGTGCGAGCAATGAGACTTAAATTTCCACACGAAACCAGCCAGCAAAAGTCAGTGACAACTTTGTCCACACGTCTAAATACTTTTTGATTTTGCATTTCCACATAGCTTTTTATGTCATTCTTTTTACCTTTCGCTGTATCGGGAACTAGGGGCCCGGTTCGTACTTTTTTTTTATCATTGGTCTTTTCATCTCCACCATCCTTTCCTTCGCCATCCATGTCCCCTGAGCCTCCACCATCCGAACCATCCCCTCTATCCCCGCTTCCAGCTCCGGCTTCTGCTCTGCGTCTGGCTTCCTCCTCCAAGGCCTTCCTCTTGGCATCCAAGTCCTCCTGATCTCCTGTCTTTGATCGGCCCCCATTGGGATCAGCTGAAACCCATAGGGGAAAGGGCATGGACTGAGTTGAAAAGTGCAAATTCTACTTGCCTCTGCATTTGCACAAGCTTTACTCTAAGTATTATATAATGTGATTTGATACATATTATTACTATAATATGTATAATATATATAATACTATAATAAGATTAATTTGACTGTAGTTTTTATGTGTGTGTATTACATTGGGTTTTTAAATGTATTTTGTATAGAAATGTGCATAACATGTAACATTTTTTTTCGTTTTAATGTTGATGTATCCAAGAGACCTAACTAAATAAGGCGGTACCTTCCACTGTGAGAGAAGCACTGCTCCTCATGATGCCAGCAATGGCAAAATAGGCGCCGGCATCCGCCATGGCACAGCCTTTCACCGTCAACGTGTGAGTCAGCTTGTCCTCCGACACCGCAATGTCGTACTTGTCCCCGTGGTCGAGCGACGCGTCCTGCGTCGACCACGTAATGTAGTTGAGAGGCGCGGACAACACACACCGAAAGATGGCATCCTCGTTCTCCATGGCCTTTGTGTTCTGAATCTTGGAGGTGAAGTCCACGTTTGGCACTGCAACATGGAGGATGTCAGTCAATCTGGATGTCGATATGTCAGTCAAACCGGATTCGATTTTTGACATTCAAGACCAAGCGTGATGTTGTTGTTTGAATGCAAGAAACGGACGCCGAAGGTATCATACCTTGGAAATCTGTATTGAGAACGTTGGCCTCACCGACATCCAACTGGTAGAATCCCGCGTCCTCCGGCTGAGGATCTTTGATGCTAAAAACGTACTTTGTCCCGATGATTTCCAGGCGTGGCTTTGAGTTTTCATCCATGCCATAAGGGACCATCAACCCATCCTGTGGTTATGGGGTTGAAGAAAACTATGACATATTCTAGCATTATCTAGCATATCCAATAATGGTAAGAGGGTCATTTCCAAAAGATTTAGTTTGAGAACCTTTGAGATCCATTACACTTGCCTTGAACAGGTCTATTTTGCTGTTTGGATCTGATAGTTTCATGTCCAACTCGAACTCTGCTCTGCCATTTGGTTTGACTTCAATCTGTTTCACATTCCCCAGGTTCTCCACCACCTACACCAAGGAAGCAAAGTAGTATAAAGTACACATATATTTGTAATGCAATTTGTTATTAAATGTGCAACAAACTATAAAAAAAACGAATCACCTATTAACCGGTATGTTATGGCATTGTTTCAGTTAGAAATCTTAATTTTAAGACCATTCTTGCCTTTAACTAACACTGGCTGGTGGTTAAATTAATGGTTGGCCAGACAACCTACAATGCATTTGAATAAGCAGCGTAAAATGAATACATGCAGAAAGCATCTCTAATATCTCCTTCAATACCTTTGCCTGCTCATCCTCTCGTTCCTTCTTCATCTGGTTCAGTCTCTTCAGCAGCCAACGGAAGTCTGTGACGCCAAACTCGAAACAGATCCTTTCGTAGTCCTTTTTCGGTGCACACACAAGTATCTCCAAGAGTTTGGGGTCTATCTCCCCTTCCTTTTGCGGCGGGAGTTGTTTTTTCCTCCGCACCACAACACTGTGGATTGTTGGTACAAAATATATAACATGAGATGCAAAAAATATACATACTGTACACACTCATCTTGCTGAACAAAAATCAGTGTTACGTTTTCTTCAGCATCTTGCGGAAATCTAGTGGTGCTTCCCCCCCTGCAAGAAAGATTATGATTTTCATTTCATAATCATTTGTTACAAGTTGTTATTTCAGATGTATACAAACAAACAAGCATATGAGCGAACATACTTTTCATGTACAGATATATATTTTTGGAATATTTGATTATTTTTCATGGCTTATTTAGCAAACAGCTTTCTCAAGGAGTAAACAAAAGAATACTTACCGTTACCGTTAGTCGGTGCACCTGAATGAAACCGACAACCAACCAACATTAATTAGAACCACAGTTTAAAACCACCTGTATAATAATGTACACATTTAACAAATGAACAGTGATAAAGTGAATACGCTAACTGGGGGCTCACCTGCCATAACATTCAGTGTAACCGTTGAAACAGCTTCTCCATATTCATTGGTTGCAGTACACTTGTATGTGTCAGCTTGGTCTGGTTTTAGCTTTAGTATCTGTTAAACCAAAAATGTTAACTCACATTAAATATACAGTAGATTTTATATACATGCTATTTATCTATTTAGGCATTTAGCTAGGATATTCATGACATTTGATTATGTCATCATTATAGAGCGGCCGCAACCGAGATTGCATTCACAATGCCGCGCCAGTGATCTTTGTCCCTCATTATGGTAGGAAGGTCCTCAATTTCATGTTCTGTGTCCCTACTAACGGTATCAATATAGTTAAGAGGTCTACGACCTCTATTAGGACACGGAAGTCTCCAACATATTACGTCGACACGATCTGTTCTTTTGCACGACAGCAGTGCCCAGAAAAACACACTCTTCATTGAGCGACGGTGGTAGAGATAGGTGGAACATTTCCATAGATGTGTTGTTTGGTCATGTGCTGTCGCCATGAGATGTTCTGCACCCTCATTAGGAGGGTGCAGGAGTCTGGTGTATGTGCCATCACGGCAATCTTGAAGGTCTTTCTTCATGGTCCAGGTTTCGGCTCCATATAAAATAATGCTCTCTACACAAGCTCTGAAGAAGGCAAGTTTTGTAGATTTCGATATATTTGATTGCCAGATGTTGTGAAGCTTGTTACAGGCACTCCATGCTTGCCCTTTGCGTGTCAGAAAGTCCATCTTACTGTCAGCAACATAGGACCCAAGGTACCTGAAGTCACTGACTTTGTTGAGTTGGGTGCCATTGTTGGAACATATTGGGAGGTGGTTGTCATCCTCGTTGATGGTCATATACTCTGTCTTCTTTACATTGAAAAACAGGCCGACCTTGGCTGCAGCATTCAGTGATGTTAACAGGTCTTGCGCATCACACAGTTGGTCAGCCGTGAGGGCGATATCATCTATCCGCATAGTCGAGATTGGTGAGGTGCTGGCTTTGATGGCGCCTTGATTGCTTCTGCTTGATGGTGAGGCCTTTGTCATGAATGATGTCGAGACTTTGCCTGAGTATATAGTCCACTACAATCACGAAAAGGAATGGAGCTAAGGTGTCTCCTTGGAGGATTCCTGCGGTTGTGAGGAACTCCTTGGTTAGGCCGTCCGTGCTTTGCACAAAGTGTGATGGCTTGTCATACATGATGGCAATGGCTTTGACAATCTCATCTGGGACACCGTAATTCAGAAGGATATGCAGCATAATCTTCCTGTTGACACTATCAAATGCATTCGCAAAGGCCACAAACACAATTGATGCCTTTCGCTTGGAAATTCTCAGCTCTTCTAAGATTCTTCTGAGAGCAAGAACTTGGGGTAGTGTTGATCTACTTTTCCTAATGATTCCTTGATTATGTTGATGTACACATTAACACGTTTACAATTGGGGAGTTACCCAATTGTAATTGATATGTGTGTTACAACACCACCAGTCAGTTAGACATACTATCAACGACAGACCAACGGACTCTTGAACAGTTTCTTTCCCGAAGCCATCCTGACTCTCAACATACATACACAGTGACTCTGCAGCCCACTTCATAAAATCTGTTATATTATTATATTATATATTTTTATTTATTATTGTTTGTGCGTGCATTTGTGTGTATGTTTGAACCCCACTGACCGTGACACGCAATTTCATTGCATGATGAATACAGTGACAATAAAGGCATCTTATCTTAACCATGCTTCCATGGTTTCCTCTGACCTCCAGAATGTGCTCCTTGGCCCTCTCTTCATATCTGTTCTTGTACATCTCTGGGTCCAGGACGTCACACTTTACACGAGTCCACGTCACGACCGGGGGTGGACTGCCAGTCACGATAGCCTTGAAAACTGCTTTTCTCCCTGATACAAAACATTACACCATGCATAAATAAGAGAATATTGTCACCCTGTAATAAGTTGTAAATAATAATGGAAACAACTTTACATTAACTAATTGTGGAGCTATTGTGGAGCTTTTTCAAAATAAGACCAGGCTTTTTAGGTTGGGTTGAATCTAGTACATACTTTTTGGTTGCTTCTACTGCAGCAGGCTGTTTATGTGGGCCAATTAGTTTCATATCTGGCAACCCAGAGTACACAGAGTGAATAACACAGTCCAAAACAAAAACAGACCCGGAATGGACATTTTAAAAGAGAATGTGGCTGTAGCATTGTTGTCCGAGAAGGCCAGTATTTAGATTTTGTATGTTTTCCTTAATCTCTGATGACTTATCATGGTCATTTTATTATTTAGTATTGTACATTTGTTACATAAAGCTTATTTAGCTGGATGTAATGGCATAAACCCAGTTATTATGCTCCCCACCTCCAAGATACAAGATTTTACATTTAAGTACATAGGAACGCTTACTCCCCATTCCCTCCCACAGTATAAATCGTAAAAACAACAACATAAAAATAAAAATGATATATACAATAAAATAAACAAAAAAAGAGCAGCCCCACTCCCACAATTCTTACCTTCTTGAATGGTCTGTGGAAGTGGCTTCCTGGTAAAATCGGGGGTGGACTTTCCAACCGGAACGATCTCCACATATTGTCTGACCATGACACCAGGAAGTCTGGAGGCCTTTTTGATCGCCACTATTGATGATTCAAAAATGAGACAAAAAGGAATTGGTACATATGATAAGAATAGACATATATCATTTTAAATGGGAAAGTGCGCTATGGGGGGGGCATTAGGGGGACCGGCGAGACCCACCCCCCTGTGACCCACCCCAGAATGCCAGCCCAGTTCCAATTTTAAATTTGAAGGTAATAAAAAAAAAAAACATGTCAAGCTTTGAATAACCGTTATCATTCCATGTCTGAAACGGAACCGGCTGAAACCACTGCTGCAGAATTGGCTTTTAATCAGCTGATTTCCCTTTGAGTTTCTATAGCGGTTCAATAGGCCTATATCACGGCACAGTTGAAAGCCGGAAGTACCCGTTAAAAATAGCTGAAGCAGTGTATCCCAAGTTCCGGTTAATGCATTCACCATGGCGGACAGTTCTCGCTGGACAACATCGCTGCATAACCTTCCAAAAGTCGGTCAAGACGATGTGGTTCAACTAGTGAATGAACACTCTACAGTGAAGAAGTCTAAATCCGAATCATACAATTCCCCGACATTGTGTCTTGTGGCTCTATCTGGATATATCGCCATATAACGAAGGCGATTTTGTGTAGGAGCAGAGGTATGCCTATGTATTTAATATAGGCTATTTATTTGATGGATTTGGAGTATTTCAATGTACCTTTTCATTTACGTGTTAATATGTAGTGTGCAGCTGTATATTTTCTAAAAGGGAATGCCTGTTATTCTTGTGAATATGAGTTGTCTTAAAATAAATGTGCTTGTGACATCATACATGTGGCATTGAGTTAAAACAAATTTGTATAAAATACCGATATATCGTATATCGCGATGCAGCCTAAAAATACCGGGATATGATTTTTGGTCCATATCGCCCAGCCCTACTTGGGACCAGTGCTTTTAATCATACACTTACCCGACATTGTGTGGCTCTATTCGGATGAGAGATGGAGTGTGTGTGGGGGTCAGGACCAGTGCTTTTAATCATACACATACCTGACATTATGTTACTCTATTCGGATGAGAGATGGAGTGTGTGTGGGTGTCAGGACCAGTGCTTTTAATCACTCACATACCCGACATTATTAGCCTATTCGCCCACTTTTCGAGGCGTATATGCTCTCCTTGTCAAAGTGCAAACTGCAGACATACGTGCTACCCCTGAGAACATGAAACCAGGGACCTTCATCCCTCCTTATCAGACTTGCGGAGGAGTTTGTCTTTCGGGAAATCGTGTAAACTGAGGTACGGCTGTTTTGACGGTACACTACAATAACAGCGACGAGAGGAGGCGGCCATAGTTTGTCACGTATCTGGGGTAACTACCAGAAGTAAGAGTACACTGCTCGGCGATTTTTAACGTTCCGGAAGCAGGAAGTGTGACATAGGCCTATTGGTTCAAAACATTAAGTACAATATCACATAGGATTGCTGTGTGGATGTCTTGCGGCTGCCAGAGTCCAACTGTTCACGCCAGAGCATCAAAGTAGCTTAAAAGTTTCCGAAGACACGCTTGCATAGTGTGAGAGTACAAAATGGTGGTTTGATTATTGGTCCAATTTTGGATTAAATTGCCAGGACTAGCACTGTTCACCCGAAGAGAACACACAAAGGCGCTATTGTTAGAAAAAGATTGCTACCGCTTCTATTCATATTTATTAAATTACCAACCCATTATTATTAGAAGGTTGGCCTAGAGCTTGTTGGTATCTTTTGCCTTTGTTTAATATCGTCATAGATGCTAATTATGTTTATTATTAAACCCCTTCTTTATTAAGTTATGGACCCCCCCCCCCCCACACACACACACACACACACACTTTCCGCAATCTCTTATTTCTATTAAGTACTAACTAGTGGGAGCACCACCATGGAAAACTAAATCTTGGGGAAAAACCCTACAACATTATTAACCTAATTATTAGTTAGTTTAAAGTCTGTCCTGATTCCCACACTGGATGTCAAAATAACTGTCAAATAACTTCCTACGTGTTTTAATAGTGTGCTAATATCCAAATAAAAACAAATGACAGATAATTAGCTTATTCAAGTATTTGTGGCCAGCCCTAGTCCCATTTAAATAAACATATATTTTTTTAGCAGACAGTTTTTACATATTATTCAACCACTTTACTGCAACATTTGCACTCTGGTTGGATGCCAAATTCCTTTCGCTGAACTATACTTTTGCTGTACACTGACAATAAATTTGAATCTAATCTAATCTAATCTAATATTCATATAATGGTCTATATTCAGATACAATTGATACATTTTGTCATTGTGTATTGATCCCCATCCAATGCACCAGCATAACTGGCACAAGACACAGGACAGTCAGTGCCTCCAACCATAGACTAAGCCATCAAACAGTGCTGTGGGCGGTAATAAATAAAAATAATAATAATAATAATAATAATAATAATGATAATAATGATAATAATAGTGACAGTGTGAATAAAACACTAGACAATACTAGATATGAGGTTATAAAGCCCAGCAGACACATTTTTGCAGTAAAATATTTGGGCCAAAAGCCGCCCATCAGACCCGGTCTGCAGCCGAGCCTGATTAAATGCTTTTACTGGGGGCCTAAACAGGACAATATGATGCATGCTTTTATGCATGTGTTTGCCACTACACAGACCGTCAGTATTCTTGTTATTATACTAATAATCAACAACATTTAAGAATTGTTACTACTGAGAAGTGGTGTCAATGTACTCCAAAATATTCCTATTTTATTGAATATGTTACTGGTTGCAGTTTAGCCAATATTACACAAGAGGGCAGTATGTATTTGCTCATGAAGAAAGCAACACAGCTCTGGAAGTCACGGCATATAAAGCCAGGCAGTAGTCACTTCTGTCATCAAGTGGAGTGGAAGGACCTGAAGCTGAGTTCTGTAAGGCTGCTCATTGGTTATCCCTGCCAGCCACTGACTGAATCTAATTGGCTGAATGCAGGCATCAGCCAATTAGAGTGTGTCTTTAGGGTCTTCCCTTAGTCTCTTACCTAATATAGCATACATGTATACAGTGGGTAGGGAAGTTACCCCACTTCCTCTGTTCTCGGTGTTCTGAGGCCAGAATTGGGGGGCTCCACACAAGATAACCTAAGTGACCCTTCTCCAACTTAAACACCAATTTAAAAAGCTATTTTGTGCTATTTTGAGCTTGTCCACACCAAAGATTGTGCCGCCAGGCATTGAGCACTACCTCTGTGTAGCCATCTCCGCATGCTTCAAATAAAAGGAAAAAGCCTTTAAGGTGTTAGCTTCTAAAGGCCTAATGCAACTGAGATAGATGAAGGCTTCCTAGTTGTTTCTCTGTTTTCTTTTTTATCGTGCCTGTGATTTGCATTTGTTTGTCAACGTTTTGCTTCTGTAACACCTCGCGTCTCCCTCCTGGGATTAATGAACTGGTATCTTATCTTGTCATACGATAATGGCAATTTATACCCTGATACCTTTTACCCCATTCCAATCCAGGAGGCACAATAACCTTTGTTTCCAGCAGGCAGGAGATTGTGCATGTGGCTGTTTTATAAATGATAGTATGAGGGAATACCAAGCCTGCCGTTCTGTAGTGGTTGTTGTAAGGATTGGCCCAAAGCAAGTCTTTACTAGTATTATATTTTATTAGTATTTTATTATTTTCTTAAATTAAAGTCATTAACGAGCAGGTAAAGTTCCACTGAACACCCTAACCACTAGATTATCCTGCTTGTATTCTGCCCAACACCTCTGTACTGAGTGTTTATGGGAGGAAGACGCATCAAGGAAGTTTGGGTGATCAACGGTGGAGCAGTACAGACAGCCAACCCAGAGGCACTAGCGACCCTGGGAACCAAGGAGAACCAACAAGGACAGCGTTTATTTAGTCCCGTGGAACATCCCTCGAACCTCTTCAGATGCCAATAAACCGGAGACGACTGTATCTCTGGGAGGTTTTGGGGACACCATTCCATCTTGTGGGGACATCCACGTAAGGTCAGCCGCCAAGTCCTCTGTCCCTTAGGATGCGGATACATTTTAAACATCAGTCTGGTGGCTGTGTGGGCAACAATAACTTAAAAATAAGGACTGCTGACCATTCCGGAAAGTGTGACCGTTGCCAAAATGTCTGAGCACATCCGCATTCTGGCGAGCGTCCACGCTGTGCAAGTGCATTCTCACCCCTTTTAAGAAATTAAACTGTAAATACTGATATGAATCATTGGCCAGCGGAAGGCGGTGGACTTTTACCAGCCCCCACCCCTGTTGTTTTCCAGAGTATTTCTCCTTGAGGGGACGAGGAGAATGGGGGGGAACAAGGTGGGAGTGGATGACAGCTTCTCAGCCCTCGCCCCAGCCCCCCTGTTTCCTACGACCACCGTGTGTGTGTGTGTGTGTGTGTGGGCTTGTGTGGGGGGTTATGAAGATTATGAGCAGCCCTGCAGGGTTCTTGTTTCTCATCTTCTTTATCCCACAGCGATCAGTGGAGGGGGAGGGGACGGGAAGGCTTGTGAAGGATGACAAAGATACCTGATGGTATGGCGAAGGGTCTCAGACCTGGAGCGGAGGGGTCTTGCCTGATGGATGACACAATGTCATTGAGAACAGCGACGCGCCCCGCTAGCAGGCCTCGGGGCTTGTCTCTGGAGAGCTAGCAGGGATGTGTGCTGCGGGCGTTGGGGGGGGGGGGGTAGAACGGAGTGAGGTGGCACTCCGTCACTACTACCCTGGAGGCTTGCTGCTTCCCTTAGTGCCCTTTCCGCACCATGCCAAAACCGCTGATAAAACCACAATCACTTCAGACTTCAGTCAATGAATGCCATTTATTGCTTTTACTTTTGAATTGAGTTAAATACAAATGTGGTACATTCCTGCATTTCCTGTGGTGTTTTGTAAAGAGCGTAGACATGTGTTTAGTGATTGTAAAACTGATATTGATGGTCTATTGTAAACAGCAGTGGAACTGTATTGGACCACAGTGTTTGACGGTGGAAATGATGCTGCTCTAAACAGATTCAAATCGTGACTAGTGACTCTTGTGGACAATTTTGTCATTTATTTTAGCTGGAAGTGTTAAACAAGACAATAATCAACCCCCAACAAATATTTTGCATTGAAGCTTTGGTAACCATGCCCAAGGCACACTTGCAGAGTGTGGAATTTAAAAAGATAATTTCAACTGATTTCCCTGCTTCTTACGAAGCCCTCGTAGACGCATTGTTGAGAGTTTTTCATCAGCACCCCTGCTTGAATATTCATCACTGTACCATCTCTCCAGGGCCATGCACTGCTTTGTTTTATCAAGAGCAAGTAGTCACAATGTGCTTCCTTGTTTTTCTCCTCCCAAAGCATTCATTCACACATATCCTGGTAAGACGTCACAGAGAGGTTTTAAAACCAGCCGTTTTTGAGTAGAATCAATTAATGCTGGAGGCTTTGGACAACGAAAGTGGCTTCCTGTAATCCTGTATAAAGGTGTTGTTGGTTTTTAGTCCATGTGTGTGTAAATTTGATCGTTAAAAAAAATATATATTTGACATGACTTGTAACTTACCACACCCATTTTGGTCTGGGGTTGGGTCTGGCTTCATTGCAGCCACCTTTTGTATTTGTGTCTGAAAAACAAGAGTGTTCAAGTTCAAAGCTGCACCACCAAGTCAACAGAGGTGAATGGGAAGTAGTTTAGGTGCAGTACACACTTGGTAGAGTGTAGATATATAAATATATATATATATATACACACAGAATATATATATAAATATATATACACACAGAATATATATATATATATATATATATATATACACTGTATATATAGTGACTTTTGACGTGAGGCATGCTGATGTGATGAGCAGCTTTCATAGCTTGTATGGACTGCTCGCCACTGATAGGTGCTTGGTCTGGAAATTGGGAAGTTCACTACCTTTTACAAAGAAAGAACAAAGAAACCGTCACTTGCCCTCACTTGCCTTAACATGCTAAACGCCACAAGGCTCCTTGGCTGCCATAGTCGGTCCTACATCCTACTCGATTTATGACATCACTTTTTGGGCATGCCTGGGTGTTGTGGGTGACCTCGACAGGCTGTTGCCGGGACACTGTAAAGACAGGAATGTGTAACCCCACCTTCGGGCTGACTCTGCCCACGGTGCCAAGTGACTGCACCAGAAATTTAACTGCTCCCGATCCAAACATAGACGAGGACTGGGCCAGTGTGATCTTGCAGTCACTCGCTTGAAGCCAAGGCACGTTTCTATCACGTTTCTGGACGTTACTAAATTTAATTTAAAGATATATTTTCTAGAGTACCTTGTGAAAGCAGGACATAATGAGGAATTAGGATGTTTAATTTATGCAAAACTATAAAATGTTCACTTTGTAATTGTCTTTAAAGGAAAATTTGTTCAGTTACGTGCATTGTATTGTAAAGTGGAGGAACAGGATTTTCTCCTGGGGAGCTAGATCACTGTTTAACAAGGCCCACATCCTAGGGAATCTATCAGGAATATCTAACCCAAATGTGAGCCAAAAAAAAGGTCAAACCCAAGTAGTCAATAATAACTAAAGGCCAGCATTTGTCATGCTTTATAGATCATACAGTTAAAGGCCAAAGAAAAGAAAGTTAGGGTGTTAGACACTGGCCAGAATTGCAGAAAGTTACATTCAATTAAAGAAGATTTGTTTCCACTGGAAAGTACGGCATTTAATAAGTTGGGGCTGTCTATGCATTAGAAAATTTGAAATTAGAAGTGAACAAAAAGAGAAATTGGTGCTACATGAGCAGAGAACAACCGTTCGGACAAATGCCCTAGAGCCAGAAGTATGCCGGAAGACGCAAGGCAATGCGAAACATGTCCCTCAGCGGACTTTTGCAGACTAACTAATGAGCTAAACTAAATGCTGGTAAAATAGAGGGGAATCGATTATTGCTCATTTACAAATGCTACCCACATTGTAATGGTATAAACCTGGTTGAAATTCTGGCAAAGCATTCCTTTAAATTATGCCTTGCTGATTGTGGAGGGAAGTGCTCTCTTTCTGCTTGTATGCCTTAATAGTTGTTCAGTCGACTTATTTCACAAGAGAACATCTCTGGAACGAGTAGCAGTTTCTTCTCAAGTACGTTTGAGAGTTGATGCGTGCAACTCTAAACCAGGGCCTTCCAGTGAAATTTGGATCAGTCACGTTTCTGCCAGAAATGTCCTAGCAACATTCATTAAAACTACAAACATTCTAAATTATGGATGATTGCAATATTGTGCATTTGCTACATAGGTCTGCCTAATCCATAATTGACAGGTAAAAGATTAAAGGCTGTTATTAATTCATAAGCTTGTTCTAGAAATTACCTGCTGCACATAAATCACATATACTGTACCTTGAAGCATCCCAGAAACACATAAATCACATATGAAGGAAAAAATATATAATTGAAATATATTTTCAACCGTACACCATATCTCCAGTTTAATTTATTACAATTTGTTTTTTGGAATAAATTCCAGATGATGTAAATTAAGAAAAATTAAAACAATTCCACTTACTTGCGAGATGTATGTCCTTTCGCTCCACCGTGTCCTCCTCAGCCTTCCTGTCTCAGTCTTGTCTCTGCTCGATATGTCCCAGCGAACACCCCTTTTTGTAAGGTGATAAAGAATGGTTAATTGCGCTTGGTAAAACCCATTTTATCGCATCGGGTGGAGGTTGGTTCTTCTTACTTCGTATCCTCACGTCATGGATCATTTGACAGTAGCTATACGAGGTGGATTATGACAAGCACACCCAACACCCTGTGGTATTAAAGTATTTCATTGTATTTGTTTGGGATTTTTACTATAGTAATACTGTCATATTACTTGGCAGCATCATCTTACTCAACTCAATACAAGCACATCAAATCCGATTTTCCAACGACGTCAAATCGAATGGAACAATTTCATAATCTCTGAGGAGGATGATGATGATGATGCACATCATAGTTGTTTGGGTGTCTGGGTGGCCTTCTGAGAGAGCGCAATGCTCGATTCCTGCCGGTAACGCGATCACACTGTGAATGACTTCATTGGCCTGTGAAAATTAACCTGAGACGTTTCATTTGGTAAAACAATCCCTGGTTGATAATAGAAGGTCAGGGTATGAAATACGGCCCTGCCTCTAGCCCATGTGGACATCTCCTAAACACAATTCATTCTCCAAAGCAAATAAGGCATTTCAGCCACTGGTCAATATGATAGGACTTATATATATATATTTATAAATAAATATGAATATGAATATGTATAAAATAAGCGGGGTTGCATATTGTGCTTTTTGGCGTTGGCCCCCATTCAACTACAGGCTTTGTGGCTTCACATGGATAGGTGAGGACGTCATGGCATGTTCAGGCCGTTTGAAAAGGGGTCATGCTGGTCTCGTAAATGGCCTCAAAGCATTAAAGTTGCCAACAGAGCCAAGGTGGCACGTAATGAGAAACAACATAGACAGAGACCTTTGACCCAGGGCACAACTGCAGGAAGCTAAAGTTTTAAGGAACACAAACACCCACGTAAATTATTCCAACACCAAACAGGCACTGCTGTCTATACCTCAGTGCTGTCATTCTCCCATCGCCAATCGGAACTCTGCTGGGGTGACCCCAGCTCTTTCCATCCAGCTTAAAAGCTGCCTTCTCGTTGTAATGGGGTTCATATTAACCTCACTTAGTCTGCGGACGTCTATTCATCTAATGTCTTTAGATTATATATTTAGATGTATATATTTAGGAGTAGGTGTATTGGCAAAGCTGCCCTTATATGGTTACTTGGCCCAAGATAAACAAGGTTTGATTCTATATTTGCAGCCCACAAACTCCTCATAGATTAATTTTTTATCGGGGAGCTTTAATGGATATATTTGGATAACCAATGAAATGTACACTTGGCTCACAACGTTTGGGTGTATGGCGTGTGCATGGTAATATGAGTTCTAAGCTATGAGCTGTGTGATGGTGGAAAGGGCTCTGAGTCAACACCTATCTATGGAAAGGTACACAGCAGGCAAATGGGATGACAACTTTGTGATTTATTGCAGTTGTTTAGGCCTAGCTTTAACAGAATTAGGAACATTTTCTTTTGATACTTTTGCTGACATTTCATGGAAATCTATCGTAATAATGAAACTTTTGAATTCATGAAAACGTTTATATTGGTTTACATTACATTGGAAAGTAAGTAAGCAGTAAGTCATGTAGATGGTTCGTTTTACAGGTAACTTATATGGCAAACACTACTGCACAGTACATAAATAAAACCCATGTGAGATGTATGTAGGATTATGAACTCCTCATGATCTTATACTTCCAGGTCTTCTCTCAGATTCATTCTGTGAAGAAAATCACAGGCAAAAACAAACCAAAAAGTTATGTTTAGAGAAAAATCAATACATATAAATTAAAACATTAATCAAATTGACTTTTCATGTTCGTCTCAAATTCAAGCCGTACCTTTAACTACTAGTTTAGTTGCACACTCTGCCCTGCCGAGGGGGTTCTCGGCGACAATTTTATACTCTCCACCGTCCATGGAGCGCACTCTCAGGATGTACAGGGAGCACACGCCGTAGGCGTTGGTGATGTAGTAGTTGTTGTCCGAGTTGATGCACACCTCGTCCAGGTGCCAGGTGACGGTGGGCAGCGGGCATCCTCGCACAGCACACGTCATGTAGAGCTGGTAGCCCTTCGGTGGGGTGTGCACCTTGAGAGGAACCAGGATAGACGGAGGTCTCTCGAAGCTCACTTGCATGGAGTTGCAGCAGCTGGTCACAAGGGGAACTACGGCAGGAATGAGAAGACTCGACTTAAAGGTAGTGCTCAACTCGAAGCTCGACCCCTTTCACCTCCAGGAATGGGTGCGTCTTCTTTCGCTTGGGTGGTGAATTCAGAACTCCTTTTATAGCCTTTTTATATCCAGTATGTTTTATTGTATAGCTTCTCTGCTCTGTCCAGTACGTATGTTTGGATAAAAAGGACTAAATGTTAACTTCTATCAATAGAATGTCTGTTTTAGAATTGTGTTTTACTTTGGGGTGTAATCCAATACCCCTATCCCACTACACCTCTTTACCATAGTGAATCACCATAAACAACACAAACACACACCTCTATAGTGAATCACTACAAACAACACAGACACACACCTCGGTCGCTGTTCACGCCCCACGTGGGTGAATCAGATGGGTCCGACAGGCCCATGTCGTTTTTGGCAAAGACGCGGAAATGGTACTCCCTCCCAGGGATAATGTTGTTGGCTGTGTGCGTGTGGCATACGATGCGGTCCGCTATGTTCCTCCAAACCCGGGTGTTGGAATCGTACCTCGCCACCACGTAGTACAAGCGGTCGTCCAGCTCCTCGTCCGGGGACGGGGCCCAGGAGAGAACCACTTTGCCGTCGACCGTTTGTTCGATCTCCACTGGCCCGGGGCTCTTGGGCTCGTCTCAAAACACATATTGAGGGAATCATTGAGCAGCGTCTTAAATATAAATTGACACAATTCTGGGTGTGTAGGTCTGGTCTGAACTCACTCTTTATTCTATGGGTGTGTTTATACATGACGAGAGGTCTGTAAACTATAATCTTCAATGTATAATTGTTGCTACACATATTCACCCATAGACCCAGGCATCACAATGCAAATGCAGGCCAATAGGTCAGATTTGATTTGACCATTGTTCAATTTGAAGTCTTTTCTCATCAACCTTGCGTGTAAACCATGCTGTTCCGTTTCACAATTTGAGTTGGTTCCATTTCAATAACTTTTGTAAAATGTGAAGTCCAACTTTCCAGTTTCTCATCCCTAAACATGAGACTTTATACAAGGCTCCCTTTTGTGTTATTTTACTGTCAAAATTCCTCTGCTCGGGTCACACAAAGCAATCATGGAGTGAATCGTTTTTTCTGTCCTTACCTGTGACCCTAACCTCAATGTCAAATACAACCTCCCCCACCGAGTTTTTGGCCTTGATGGTGTAGATTGCTGAGTCGCTTCGTTTGGAAGAGGGAATCACAAGCTGGGACATTCCCTCTGTATTGATAACGTTAATCCGGGATGAAATTGGTTCATCGTCCCTCAACCATGTGATTTCCGGAGGAGGCTCACCCTGAAAAAAAATAAGCAGAAAATATGATGGAAAATATCAGACTACCAGACTACCAATCGCACACATAAAACAGGGCATTCTCTACACTTAAATGCATATGAATTTGATATAATATAATAATAATAATATATAATAATTTTATTATATATTTAATATAATTTGTAGTCTAATACTAACTTGATTTTTTGTTTTGTTTATTTAAAATGTTGTACAGGTCACAGATATCCCGGAAAGTCATATATTGGTACCCTCACACCATAGCGTATGCTGAAACCTATGAGTTGCGTGTAAAAAATATTTGTATACGCACCAAACGCAACCAAAATCAACAATTTGGTCATTTTGTAACCTATTCGACCTATGGGTTACGTGTGGGTTAAGTGTGAGTTGCGTGCAGAACTTACGAGTTGCGTTTGAGTTGCGTTCAAAACTTACAAGTTGCGTTTGACCTGTGTGCTAGTTGCGTGGTATTTGCGAATATCGGTCACGTGATAAAAACCTATAAAAGCGGAGCCGATTCAGTGTTTCCTTCTAATTTGGTCATCAAAGAGTCGACATGGGGAAAGCTACCAAGAAATCAGATAAAAGTGACCCCAAAACTTGCGTACCTTTTGTGATTGTGTTGCGTGTGTAGCGTACCTGTAGTGTAGCGTACCCTGTTGCGTATAAATTGATCGCAGGCATTCGCAGAGAATTATTGAACATGTTCAAAATTTCCGAACTTACTCTGCATGTGTCTGCGATCACCTGCGCGCTTGTTGTGTACTTCAAACCTATAAAACCTATTAATTGCGTGTGAGTTGCGTTCAGAACTTATGACCACTATTTTTTATTCGCAACCATACGCAACTGGTGATCGCTATGGTGTGAGGGCACCATTAAGTAAAAAACAATGCATTATTATCAGGGAAACTTTTAAATATCTACCATACCTCATAATTTACTTTCACACGCACAGAATTCCCAGCTCTGACCACGATGAAGTCCTCTGGGTCTTTAAAACAAGGCCTCGCTAGATACAAAAAAATACAAGCAACCTTCACTAATAAAAAAAGCAGTAAAAAATATCAATGTACTGGGAAACGCCAGTGTCCTTGACGATGAACGTTTGTATTAACTTACTATTGGGATTCTTGGCACACACCATGGAAGAAGGCGGGCTAGGTTCACCGGCCCCAGACTCATTAATGGCTGTAACTCTGAACTCGTACTCTGCTCCTTCTGTGACTTCCTTAACTACGTAGCTTACAGCTAAAGGTGGAGGACAGGATGGTGGAAAAAATAGAAATATACAGTATGTATATGAAAACAGTAGCTCTTCATAGTAGCATCTTTAAAATTGTAAGTGAAAGTAAAACTAGATGATTCATCCATTGGTCAGCCAATTCACTTGGGGATAGCCAATTCATTCAGCCGATAGAGACCTTCGATGGGCTCGTTGAGGGGATTCAGGGCGATCCACTGATGCGTGTCCTTCTTGCGTTTCTCCAGCTGGTAGCCAATGATTGGCACTCCTCTGTCATCCACAGGGGGTGTCCAGGTCAATGTGATGCAGGTCTTGGAGGCACTGACTATTGTGGGTGCCCCTGGTGGCCCTGACAAAACTAAAGAAATGATATGATAATGATAGTACATATTAAATACTGATTTAAAATATTTCAGTTCCAGATCATGTATGGAGTGGTAAAAATTGTTTGATAAATTGTTTTCCATTTTTTGATTTGACACACAAACAATAATATGTTCTCAGACAACCTTCTACACCAACTGCAGGATTTGATTGATTTGAAGCACTACATGGAGGGAGGTTTCAGCTGATACACTGCACGAAGAAGCTTAGCAAGACGCCATTGTTAACTTTGCTTACTAATAATGCCGGCCATGATGCTGTCCGTCGTGTCCAAACCGTCACTCAGACCCTCTGGGTTCTCTGCGAATATCCTGTAGTTGTATCTCTTGCCGTGAGTCACATTCCTGTCTCTGTAGCTGGTCTTGTCAGCCGAGACATCACCCAGCTTGGTCCACAGACTCTGGCCTGCCTGCTGCCGCTCTATGATGTAGTTGGTCACCCCGGAGCCTCCGTCGTCTAGGGGCGGTTTCCATGCTATCTCAATCAAGGAGGAGGTGGATTCCACAATCTCTACTGGGCTGTCTGGTGGACCGGGCCTGTCTGTTGTGAGGAAAATGTCAGTGTTTAGAATTCCAATAAGTCGTACACGAGGGCTATGCTTGTTATTGGTATATACAATATTTGATCCATTCATTTTTCCCTCCAATGGTACAGTACCTAAAACAATAAGATTAGATTTAGCCTCCACTGCCCCAAATTGATTTTGCAGTACGATTTTAATATTGCCGGTGTCAGTCCTCAGGCAGTCTCTCAGCAACAGGCGACTGTGGTTTGACTCCTTCACGATCTTGGAGCTGCCGCCATCCTTCACTTCAACACCATCCTTAATCCACTTGATTACCAAGCCCACCTGTGGTGTGAAGGGCATCTTGAAAGCGGCGTTCTGACCCACCCGTACGATGACGGGCCTGGAGAACTTATGAAGATCATCGGCATCAATTACAGGCATATCTGTCAACAACACAGAGCAAGTGTGGTTATGACATTGATTCTGTTAGTTTAATTTGTTTTTTTTGTGGGTGAAAGGGAAACTGTACCTCCAACAGTGAGCCTTCCCTGAGTACTGTGCTCTCCTGAGACGAAACGGTACAACCCACTGTCATCGTCTCCACAACTCTGAATGGTCAGTTTATGACACGTTCCATCTTTGGTTATGCTGACTCCTTTAGATTTTGCAGTCAGCTTGTGAAAAAAAATGTGAAAGCCTATAAGATTGAAGTGTCAACACGAGCCATATGCGTTCCATATACAGTAAATTGGAAGTGTCGTCGTACCTGCTGTCCATCTTTGAACCAGAATCCATCACAAACCGTATTCGTGTTGACAATCAGTTCTGTTGACTTGCCACGGAAAGCATAAGTATCTTCAAGTCCACTTTTAATTCCAGTCTCTACTGTAAATGTAGATGAAACTAAAGTTGGTCCTAGCATCACATACTAAGCTCTTTAATTGGTTAGTGCTTCTATCAACTGAATGTATGTACATGTATTTGTCTACCCTTTTACGAAAAATCACTATACATATAGATTTGTAGATTGTGTAAACATTATGATAAATATGACGTGTCATTATTTGCACTGTAAGTAAAGTGATGTACAGAATATCACATCAACAAGCACGTGCACATCAACAAGCAGTGTCAAGTGCACAGGATGGCACACAGAAAACCTCATGGAACACAAGACATTTGAAGACATTTAAGCAAATGTCAACTGCTGGAATACAAGGCATTACATTTTACAAAACATTTTGATATAATCCTATATAATGTTTGTGTTTTGTGGCTGGATTAAATCCTTTGTTAATAAGGGAAGTTGTTGTCTCTATTTAGTGCTAAAGGAAAAAGAAAACGATCATTGTAAAGCATATCTTTAAAGTATTTCAGTATTTTACAATTTACAGTATGGAGTCTTACCACTTCCTGAACGTCCATCTGCTGCTGTCCGTGCTTTACCTAACATTGATTATGTGGAGGTTATTTATATAATAAACGATAATAAAAAATAAAAAAAACACATGTTACTACCCTAATATAATTATGGTTATTAATAGATACATTATTTACTACTTTATGTATTTACATTAGAAAGTATAACACAAACGTCTTAAAAAAACATTTATTTTAGTTAATGATAAGTCATTGGTAGTTGCATAAAATTGACCTATTAAGATTGAACATTGAAAAGCAAATTCAATATTTATTGATGAACAGTATATAGTACCAGTAACAGTATATATTTTTATTTAATGAATCTTGTTGACTACAAATGTATAGGAAAAACCGAACACATCATCATCAAATTGCCAGCATAGTTCAATATTTAGTAAATGTATCTGTTATATTCTTGATTGATAAATAAAAATCAACATCTGCTGATTATAGCTTCAGAAAAGCTAATATTTGGTTGATTTTCTGACTTTCTGTTTCAGATTATAGCTAAATTATTCCTTAGTTTGTATTAACTTTTTTCTTAGTTATTATTTGTGTCATCGTTAGACAAAGCAAGCAAACATGCCTTTAGGCAATAAACAATTAATTTAGTTGACTGTCTATTTACACTTTTTTAACAAGGCAGAAACCTGTGTTTGGCCTAGGGGTAGTTTGCTAGTTGAATGTCAAAGCCAGTGTCTGCCATTTCTTGCAAGAAAAGACTAAATAAAAGCAAAAGCAGTCAAAAATAAAGTTTGACTTTGGTTAATTGTGTACAGATTGTACATGGTAAATGGTTCACAACGTGATTACAAACTTTTACTATTTAACACCATACGACTATAGTGTCTTTTAGGAATAGATTCAATATAGATTCAAATAGATTCATGAAAATGAATTCTGATGCTGTTCCTCTGATCATGGTTTGGATATAGTATAGATTAGTATAGAGTTAATGTTGCAATTGTTTTCAAGATATCTGGCAACACTGTCTTTGATATGCAACTGATGCACTAGTGAATGTATTGCCCATGAAGATGTAAAGTGACTAAAGTGAACTAGTTTAGCCATAATTAACCTTAATCCTAGATTCATGCAAAGTTTAATCCAAATCCTTAAGGGCCCTTCTTACCAGTAAGCACATCCGATCCACAAGAATCCGATCCACCTAATCATTGAGACAGTATTACCATCAGTAAAGTCCATGCCAACTACAATTCAACCATTATTGTTTATATCAAATACAGTTCTATATATCTATTCACTCAAAATCAATATCAACTTTAAAACAGTAATAAAAAAAATAGAAGAGTAGAATAGAAGAATTGCATTAAATATCAGTTTGAAGTGTTGAAATGTCAGTGCACAATACATATATTAACAATGACATGAGGGGTTAAACTGTCAAAACAAGGCACCAGATCAAAACTTCATTGCTTATTCGCATGGCCTTTTCTCATGTTCTATTACCATGGCCTTTTCTCATGTTCTATTACCATGGCCTTTTCTCATGTTCTATTACCATGGGCTTTTCTCATGTTCTATTACCATGGCCTTTTCTCATGTTCTATTACCATGGCCTTTTCTCATGTTCTATTACCATGGCCTTTTCTCATGTTCTATTACCATGGGCTTTTCTCATGTTCTATTACCATGGCCTTTTCTCATGTTCTATTACCATGGCCTTTTCTCATGTTCTATTACCATGGCCTTTTCTCATGTTCTATTACCATGGCCTTTTCTCATGTTCTATTACCATGGCCTTTTCTCATGTTCTATTACCATGGCCTTTTCTCATGTTCTATTACCATGGCCTTTTCTCATGTTCTATTACCATGGCCTTTTCTCATGTTCTATTACCATGGCCTTTTCTCATGTTCTATTACCATGGGCTTTGCGCTTACCTTGATGAGCGTTCCCAGATGAACCTCCAATAGCAACTGTTGCTTGGGCCGCAGCCACATCAACTGCCTCTTTCGCCTCTTTTGCCTTGGCTGCTCTCAGCTCGGTTATCTCTCCTCTCACTTTGTCCAGCTTTGCTTGCTGCTCCTGGGCAATCTTCGCCAGGTCCACACCCGAGCCGCCAGCGCGGGTGTTCTTCCTTTCCGACTTTTTGCCCCTCGCATCTTTGTCAGCTGTCGAGAGATGTTTGAGAGGTAAGGCGCGATTATGATCATGCACAATTACATCCATTGTGAATGCTGTCGGTTTTTCTCTAACAGAAATCCAAAAACGTACGTTCGACGAGAAGCCATGCGTTGCATGATTTGATCCCAGCCCAGGCGGAATAGATTCCTTTGTCCAACAGCGTACAGTCTTTCACCACCAGTCTGTGGATGAGCTTGTCCTCTGACACCTCGATGTCAAACTTGTCATCTTGCTCCAGGGGCTGGTTTTTGCCAAACCACAAAATCCGCGAGAAGGGGTTTGTCAGGACGGCCTCAAACACCGCATCTTGCCTCTCAACCGCGCTCACTTCCTGTATTTTCACCAAGAACTCCACCGGCGGGACTGAAGCATGATAAACATATTTCTTGCATCAGTATTGGAATTGCCAATACATTCTCAAATGTTACTTTTGTGCAACGCTATATGCATAGAGTACTTCAGTTATCCAATATGTATACATCACACAAATGAGTCGTAGAGGATCACTTCCCGTATGCCCAATTTGCACTTACTTTTAAAATCAGTGGAGAACACATTGACGTTCTCAACGTCCACCTGGTACAGGCCTGCGTCATCAGGGAGGAGATCTCTGATGCTGAAGATGTACTTCCTGTCCGTTATTTTAAGACTGTGCCTCAACCTCTCCCCCAGCTCCTTCGTATACGGAACCATCTCACCATCCTACAGCAGATGCATTTTTTTCGGTTCAATTTTCTTTTCAGCTGTAACAAAATGTACCAAGCTAATGCTGCCATTCTGAGCGCTAGTAGCCCTCGGTTGATTTAGTTGTTGTCATCGAGTATTTTTCTCCTCGCTGGCCTATACCCTATATATACGGATCGCTGTATTATTCCCCAAAATTGTTTATTAAAAAACTCTGTAATATAGTCTGACCAAAACAATTTTTTTTCCTTGTCTGGAGTTTTGAAAGCGAGTGATTAGGGCCTGTACAGCCCTCTGAGAGGGCTCACTGAAAGTCTGAATCTTTCCCTGAAAGACTCAGACTTTCAATGAGCGAGAACACAATATTAACAATCCACACTATATATATATATATGTGTGTATGTGTCTAAATAGTGGGGAAGTATAATCTATTCTATATCGAAGGGGCTTTGTTTGAGACAAACCTTGTACAGGAATATCCTGCTGCTCGGTTCAAGGAGATCCAAATCAATCTCAAGGGAGGCTGTTCCATCCCCAACCACTTGGATAGGCTTCAGATTGGAGATGCTTTTAACAAACTGCATTAATAAAAGAGGGAAAGACAATTAATTATATATAAATTCATGTGAACGTGAATGTGGGTATTTTTGAAAGGCAGAACCCTCTCTCTCTAGCTTAAAGCACACTGTTGCCCCTCAGGCAACAGTGTGCTTTAAGCAGAGCAGGATAACCATGAGAGTCGGGAGGTATGTGCGAGTGGGATTTTTTACAAGAGTGGCGAGGTTGATAAAAGGACAGTGGCGTGGGCTGGTACAAGCTCAGCCGCACACCCAATGTTAATGAAGGATCACATTTTAGTACACGCCAGTGTGAGGTTGCAGCTAGAGAATTAATAGGGCTGGCTGTTTTGACGTGCACCGCTTGCCGCCGGTGTGCTTTGGCCTTCTCTTTCTCTCTCTTCTAAACAATTGACAAACCACTGCTTGCTCCTCCTCTCTCTCTTTCTTCATCTCGTTTAGCTTCTTGAGCATCCAGCGGAAGTCTGTGATTCCAAACTCTGTACAGATTCTCTCGTAGTCTTTCTTTTCTGCGCTGAGCAGAAGCTCCCAGAACTTTGGATCTATCTCTCCCTCTTTCTTCTCCGGTTTCTCCTGTTTGGGCCGAATCTTACTGTAAAATGTAGGAAAAAGTTTTTTTTTGATTAGTATGTACAAATGATGCTCTATAATAATTATAATAATAATAATACTAATAATAATAATTGACATTATTAAAATGAATACAATCATTATAATAATGTAGATTATTATTATTATTATTTTTGTTATTATTATTAGATAAGTTTATTATTATTATTAAAGACAAATTTATTGTCATTGCATAACACTCTACAGTACAGCGAAAAATAATTTGGCATCTAACCAGAGTGCAAATGTTACATTAAAGTGCATAGTAATATACAATGTACATGATATACAATAGTAGGACACAGCAGTACAGTCCAAAGCCATGCACTGTCGATTACCTTTTCCTTGTTAGCACAGATGTAAAATGGGCATCTATAGATGCGGCCACAGGTGGTATCGCTTTTTTCATCTTGAAACCAACTGATGGCAGACAAGGTCAGCGTTATTTTAATGGCAAACAAAGAAACCTTCACAATTACAGCTACACCTATCAAATAAAATAGTTTACCTTCTATTATATTCAGGACAACCGTGACCACTGCTCTTCCGTATTCATTGGCCGCAAAGCATTTGTAGGTATCTGCTTGATCTGCTTGAACGCTGACCATCTAGATGTGGAACGAAAATATAGATGTATGTTATGTGTGTGTTAATAAGATGTTATTTTCTTTAATACACAGAGATGGGCTTTAATTAACTATCACATTATCTGTCACATTTTCTGACTGTATGTATTATTAGTGCCATGAATAATTGATTGAAAATAAAACTGAATGCACAGAGCAGACGTGTGTGTATTGAACATAAAGTGAAGTTGATGTTAATAATGGGGGACAGGAAAGTTAAAGTGCATAGAAGCCCTGGAAAATAATCTAATTTGTCAGCTTTCCAGACAAAGTTGTTTGATGTCATTGATTCTCTGCTGCTCCTGCTGGTTTTCTAGCTTCCCGGTTCTCCCTCTGCTCCTAGCTGGGCCATATTTGTTTCCTTAATGTACACGACTACCCCATTTGCCATATGGCATCAAAAAGACCCATGATAGGACTTGCCTCAAAGATGTGTTCATCGGCGACTGGGTCATATTTAGGGTTGTATCTCGAGGGGTCGGACACATCTCCGTTATTTCGGCTCCACGTCACCAGGGGCTTCGGCTCTCCGATGACAATGGCCTTAAAAAAGGCCAGTTTCCCTGATGGGAGTCACGGGACATCAAACCACAAATCAGCCACCGCATGTAATAATATATCCTCGGAAGTGATCATCGGAAGTGGATGAAGATCATGTGGATAGAAGTGAATATCCAATTAGATTAACACATTGTATTAATACATACCATAATATGGTCACATTCAGCTGCAGATGTTGACAATGCATGATCATTTACACTGCTTGATATCATTAAATATCTAAAAGACAAATATACAACATAGCTATTGCAAAAAAAACCAGTGTGAAAGGTATTTGTTATTCTGTTATTCTGTGCTCCGAACTCAAGTCGCGTACTTTGCAATAATAATAAAGTAATTCATAAAAAAAGCTTTGTGTCAATACACAAAGGTATATACCATAGTTAGTTGCCTGCCATATCCCCACACATATCATAGAGAAAGTCTCCAGGGAAGAGAAAGTCCAACATGGCATTGACATTTGCTGACCTTTTTTCATCCTGCCGGTGCTATTATAATATATCCATGGTCTAACAGTGGATTACGGAGATTGTGCCAGCCGGTGGGTTTGTATCATATCATGAATTCGCCATATTTTGATCGACAGAACGCAAGCAGTTTTGTTCATATTCATCATATTTGACCATTCAAATATCAAAAAGGTCCCTTCAAGATTCAAGAATTGTATTCACCATTTGCAACAATGAACCGTCATTAATAATGCCCAAGACCAGAGAGTGTTATTGTTCCCTTCGTTCCTGGCCTTACAATGACCCTTGCAGCTCACACCCTTTGGTGGTCTTTAATGATGACGGTACCTGTTTCTGTATACCTAATGTATGACCAAGGTCACAGCCCAAATGCAACAGCCCTACCTTCTTGGATGGTCAGTGCGATGGGCTTGCGGGTGAAGTCCGGGTGGCTCTTTCCCTCGGGTATAGTCTCCACAAACTGTGTGATCATCACCCCGGGCACCTTTGACTTCTTTTTTATGCCCACTGCACAGAAATACAGTGAAACATAGTGAACTGTTCAGTTGGCTGCTGAAAGGTAACAAACCAACCAATCAGTATCACAATGACTTTGATTGTACTTGACTTTGATTGTACTTAAACTACGTTTGAGAGAATCATTGAATCGAGATAAAACGGTTGCTCAAGCTAGTCATGCTACAAGCTGTTCTAATACACATTGTGGTATTAGAATCGTTGTTATTGAGTGAAAACACTTTAGCAGTATACAATTCCTCACACACGTCTTTGAATTATTGCTTTTCTGTTATTTCTGAGATGCTTTTATTGCAGGAGACTTGCGGTGAATACGGACACCGAACACTGGGGAGTTGACCACCCAAGCCACTAGACCATATCGGCCCTCCTTGAACGCATGCCTAAAATTCTCAAAACAGATATGTAGACACGGACACCTACATACCCGTGTACGGAAACAAAAACGTACAGGTTTGTCAACAAGAATTAATATCGTTTTGTGTTCTTCATGCCAACCAGTTCAGTGGTTTCCTGTGGTTCCCTAAGCCTACCTTCGTTACCATCAATACCGTCGACATCAGGCCCTGATGAAGCACAGTGTAATTGCATATGAACAATAATAATAATAATTGTATTTAAATTTCAACACATAAGCAGGGTGGACTCAACATTCTGGATCAAAACTGTGAATTTGAACGCAGTACGTGGGTGACCCTCGACGGCAAATTCATTGTACAAATGATATTGTGATTCTTCTCAATGAATGATTCAGTAGCATTATTCTCCCAAATAGTAAATCACAATAGTGAATGTACAAAACAAATTGATACATGATAACCCACACTGTACAAGTTTCATAAAACAAATGAAGATAACTAATGATCAGACAAACTAATAAATACAAATGTATAATAAATCAATTGTAATGAATACAAATCTATAATAAATCAATTGTATACTAACTTCCATTATTCTAACAATAAGCTCAACCTACCAAGCAAAGGACATAGATCTATTTGAATGCAGCATTGCAATCATTGTACGAGTATGAGATTGTAAGAGGAGTAATTGTGTGGAATTGTGGTACTCAAAGTAATGGAAAGTGATTCAAGCCAGGTTGGCTTCAACTTTGACCTCCATGCTGTGGCAAGAAGGATCCACTTACCAAGCAGCCTTCATTATGTCTTGCTGTTATTGACAACAAGGAACCAATGATAACCGCCCAGAGGTAGCAGAGCAAAGTGGGATGTAGGTATTGACCATTGCCTGGAGGTAGGAAGGAGCTGTTCCTTTAACTGCCCTGTAGGCTAGCACCAGGGACTTAAACTGGATGCGAGCAGCTACAGGGCGCCGGTGCATTTACCAATGATATGCATCTTGTGTCTTTTGTAAGACGTATGCATATTCAATAATCTAATATGAAAAATAGATCTTGATCTAAAATCAAGATTCAAGATGTTTTTATTTGCCATTTGCAACAAGTGCAATGGAATGCTTACTCCACATTCACTCCCACACTATGAATTTCAACAACAATACTATACTATGCTATACTAAACTATGCTAAACTATATCCAACACTTTACTATAACAATACTATATACAATTAAAAGAACAATAAAGTGTCTGATGGATGATACAATACATATCTAGAATATACAATTAGTTGGGGATATGTATATAATTGTTTTAGGAAGTACACTCTACAGTACATCATATTTATATATTCATCATCATATTTCAGAATCAGGCTGTTATTCGACATTTGTGATATATTGGACCTGTACATTTATTAATACATTTGAATGCAGCAGAGTGGTTCAGCTCTTCCTGGAAACCCATAACGTAATATATTGTTATAGTTTTTGTATTATTTTTATTAATGTTGTTGTGTGTGTTCATTATTGATGTACACATTTGTGTGTTACCTTGTGTAAATAAAGGGAGATACATTACATGTTAAGCCTTAAGGCAACACAAATGTGGAACAAAATAAAGACGGGTTTCCTTGTTGGCTAGGATCTGACCACCATGACACGTCGTCCAAAAATACACATACAAATTGAGTGTGTTTGGGCTTGATTCCTTTGTTATATCATGACTCATGTCACATGTTTCATTTTTTCATTTCAACATTCCTTCCCTATAGGGTCTTCTCTCTCTCTCTCTCTCTCTCTCTCTCTCTCTCTCTCTCTCTCTCTCTCTCTCTCTCTCTCTCTCTCTCTCTTTCCTGGCCTCACCCTTCTCTCTTTCTGTCTTATTATATAACACTATAATATATAAATGTATTAACAGAATGAGCTTTTAAAACCCAAGATAAAATCAAAACTTGATTTCTTTTTATGAAACTAGTAGGGAGTTGGCTCGCCTACCTTGGCCCGTGGACGTCCCCATGGCATCTGGAGACTTTTTCATCATCTTGGCTTCCGTGAATGCTTGGAGGACTCAGAAATGTTGTTTCTGCTGCATTAAAGAAAATGAAGAAGAAACAAAGAATGTTTAAACGAGCAACCTCAAATGCCAAGAGCAATATGACCAAACAGTTGAGGAAATTGAAACCTTAATACTGTGCTATTTGCGTGTATGTATATATTGAAGTATAATCTACTATAAACTTTACATTTTGGCTGGCGATCTGAATTTCTGTGTTTACATACAAGATAGAAGATATTTGTATTGGTCATTTGTAACATTGTCCAATGTACTTATTGTCATAAGTACATTGGAATGCTTACTCCCCATTCCCTCCCGCAGTTTACATCCCAAAAACAATACCATAAAAATAATATATATATATACATATATATATATATTTATAATTGATCCATTTTTTTGTTTGTTGATTGGCTTAAATATTATTCATGTGTCTCTCATATATAATGTGTAATATATTAAAACTAAATTTGACAGTAACTTGAACTTGTGTCACACAGTCTACATAGGGAACTCGTTGTTTTCTTTGAGAATTATTTAAGAAGCTTTAGCATGCAGCTGCTGCTCGGGTTAATGCTACTGGTTGCTTATGCGTGCAGTTCTGACACATAGCTCAGGACGGTATCCCCGGTAACCAAGCCCAGCATCATAAAATGTATGGGCTGGGGCAGAACTATTCTAACAGCATGGTCATAACATGTGTGACTTAGATCTGGTGACCACACATGTATTTAGCTGCTGGGACTGAATGACATAGAATATGTCATTCAGACGGAAATACATACATTCTGACGGAAATACATACATACACACTTGAACAGTATGTCAATATCAATTCAATGTTGATACTTGGTGGATTATAGATTAGAAAGTGAGAAAAAAAATCAAAAAACTCTATGTGTGTATGACCACATTTGAACAAAAATGATCACCAATTATATCATTGCTGTTTTTTGGTTGACCTTTTCTTAACTGTACTGATTCATGATACGATAAACATGTGATGAAAAGTAGGAAGTGGAATTCTAACAAAACTACTCCACTCCAGCCACAAAAGTATTATGACTTCGATGAAGCAGAGCAAAATTTCACCAAACATCAGGCCGAAATTGCTGGCAGTTTCCATATAGGATTACACACACACACAAAAAATATACCACAGCTTAACTATTTCCAATGTTATCCTTGGACTGGATGTCATTGCTGAAGCAAATCTACAATATAGAAGAAGTAGCCTATATTCATTAGTGATGACTGAAACCACAGGAAAAAAAAACTGCTGCTTCCATAGATGAGAAGAAGAGGGACAGACCTACCTCAGTACTGGGCTCATCCACTGTGGTGCTGCTGCTGCTCAGGCCGGTACAGTAGTGCCACCTCCCTCTCTGCTGTCCAAGCTAATACATACTGCCCTGAATTCCAGTGATTCTACAACCAGCTTCCTGGTTCCATAGACCTTAGTCACGGAACTCTTGTCTATGTTTGACTGACACCATGGGGGCCCCTTGTCCAGGGAAGAGTGGACGGTGAGAGACTTAGACTCAGGTATAAAGGCTTTGTTTTTTTTCGGTCAAAACCTACGACTATGTTAACAAAGTTGAGGTTTGACTGTTTTGTGGAAACATCACCATCCAAAGACTATGGCAGAGAGATAACTCCCAGGCCAGGTGTATAACTCATATGTTTTCACTTATATGCCACACATACGTTTAAGTCCCACACATTGAGACTCCAAAAAAATGTAATAATAAAGTAATAATTACTATTTCATAGTAAAGGTACACAAAGTTAGTATTCTTTGGAACCTCTGTCTAAAAATAGCATGCAGGTATTTTAAGTCACAAATTCCAACTCACAATTGTGAATGCCAATACTAAAAAAATCGATACACATATTTAGAATATTTTAACTTCACACTCTTCTGATACAAAGAGGACAGAGAAAGGCCCATTATAACTGTTAACTTTAGACGAGGCACATGCCCATTGACACAAGCTAAAAATGCAACGTGTTTATTGGGTGTCTATAGGCTATTTCGGATGGCGACTGTATATGTAATCCTTTGGCTGACCAATAAGAAAACTGCATGGACGAAAAATATGTTTTAAGGACAGCATGATTGGCTTTCAGGTGTAATGAGAACGAGGCCAAGCCAGAGAATGATTGAACTGTTATTACTATTATATAATGACTGAACTAGATAGAGCGGGCCCTTTTCCATCTGTTACACACAGGGTTCGAGGGACTGTGCAAAGGGTGACATATATTTCTACATCAAACTAAAGGCTTTAGATTTTCAGTTTCATTCTTAATTAAATGTATTCTTCGTCATCACCACATTTAAAAAATATGGACGGACGATGGATGAGGGATGAGAGGCAACACCTATGAGTGAGGGCGTGAGTGAACACTGCTACACTTTACATTGTGCATGAACCTCATCATTCTAACCAAGTATTCACAATCAATTGTAACAACCCACATCATTTCAATGATGTGTATACAGAACATCCATGAAAATGGCGCCATTATGGGATTGTCATTAACGTTGATTAAACATTGATTTATAAGATAAACAAAAAGTCAGTTTGTCGTTTTTTAAACCCAATATTAATGACGTCAGGTGATATATTTGAATTATCATTTTTTTCGTAGCAAGCAACAACGACCAAATCCAAACATAATGTTTTTTTCTCACTATCATTTCTCCGTGCCGAGTCCGTGCCATAAAGCTGATACTCCACGCGTCAGCGTTGATGTGGTGTCCAGAGATTGTGTGATGGCTGCTCCCTAGTTACATGTTCCAGATGGAGGCTGGTTGGGAACCATGCCAGATGGTCCCAAGAGGAGCTCCTGCAGCTCACTGCCAGTAAGAAATGCATTTACATCGTGGTCATTGTGGGTAATCAGGATTGTTTGAGGGCAGTCTGGAGGCAAATATGTGACCCAGAAGTTATAGGAATAAAATTACATTTTGAAAGTTTATAGACCAAAGCACATGGCCGTGTCAGGACAAAGGCTAAATCTGGCAATATGGCCAAAAACATTGGCCTTTTAAATAACATATATTGCGCTAGTTTACAATAATTACCAACAGTAATTCCAATAGTTCAAGTACCGAAAGTTTAAATCTATCCTGATCTCTACAGTCAATGTGCGTTACATTCAAACCAACATCCAAGGACTAACCGGGTTCAAGGACAGCTTTTATTCACACCTACTGAACTGCTAGGAGTGCTGACACTATCATAACATTGTCATCTATATTGAATGAATGAATGAATGAATTTCGATCAGCAATCATGTACAAGACAATAATATATAGTTGTCATGAAGTTGAAAGTTGAAACAGAGCCTTGCTGGACCGTAAGGCTTTATATTACATTATACTATCATACATTTTGCTGGATTTTCTAGTGTCATTACAGTTACTGCAGTATTTTACACTGGTCTGCACTGTATTCATGATGCTGCTGCACTACTGGCACTTTAAAATGCTTTTTAAAAATGTTTTGCACAAATCAACATATCATCCACCAGTCACTTTATTGTTCCTTTTATTGTTATTTTTATTGTGTACAGCATTTTTATATTTTATAGTATAGTGTTTTATAAAATCCATACTGCGGGAGGGAATGGGGAAAAAGCATTCCATTGTACTTCAAATAAATAATATTCTTGAATCAAACCGGAGATCTGATGTTCACGATACAACAACAAATCGTGAGGATTGAATCCTCTTTATTGGTCACATACATGAAGACATACAGTGAAACGTGTTCTCTGCATTTAACCCATCCTAGTATTAGGAGCAGTGGGCAGCTATTCATACAGCGCCCGGGGAGCAGTTAGGGTTAGGGTCTTCCTCAAGGACACCTCGACAGTTTTTGCTAGGAGGAGCCGGGGATCGAACCAGCAACCTTCTGGTTGTGAGGCGACCGCTCTACCTCCTGAGCTAGACTGCCGCCCACATACACTTCTAGGCAGTGATTTTAATGTTATATCCATTGGGGATATTGTGAAACGTGAAGTATCTAGTTCAAGTTAGGGGCAGGGTACTTTGTAATTTGCCGATTGTGTAGAAAGATATATAGATAAAGATATAAGAAGTGGGAACTCCGCCAACCCGGGCAAGCTACTAAACATTGGCAAACCACGATGCATGACTGTGCACCTGCAATCTTTTTTTCTACTTCTGACTACTTAAATAGTAGAAAATCAATATGTGGCTGTCAATGTTGATGTTGTAGTATAGCCACCTAATTAATGTTGTACAATGTTTATATTTGAAGCGTGCTTAAACATACAGGTTAAATCATTTAACATTACATTTTGGGAGGAAGGCCTGTCTTGAGTTTGATTTCTAGTTGGACTGTAATGTAAATATGGTGTTAGTTGTGGAGACTCATCGTACCCCACTATTTGGAGTTCTGTTTCCAAATAATGCTGTCTATTAATACATTATACAAATGTAATACATAATACATTATGTATTACATAATACATGATTGTATTATGACATTGCTTCTCGTATAACCCCCCTGATATCTTCTCTATGAATTTCATCCATAGCTTTAACCGCTGTATGTCATGTTATTTACGGCATGATTCCAGTCTTGTAAATGTGCCAGTGACAGCTGTTAAACTGAAGTATATGTTTCATATATGTTCTATGCTGTGCATTAGGTTCACAAGGTTAGACATTAGTTGACTTAAAGCATAACATCTGAACATTATGAGTCTGGACTGTGCATTTCCCCATGTCCTCAGCCCATTAACGACAATATTAGGTAGGTAATCCTTCGCCACAGTGCCTGTCAATCAGTATTACCCTCTGGCCCGCACAGTTAATAGGCCTACCTTGTAACTTGCTGACACAATGTTAAGCTCTTTGTGTAATGTGGAATACAAACACGATTTAGCGTAGTGAAGAGAGCGTAGCACAATTCTGAGGGTGCCATCCTGCATTCATAAAGCGCTGGCAGTGAAAGATGAGGGCGATGATCTCTTTAATCATCACCAAAACAATGTAGCTTTCAGCAGGTACAAGCTAAGTAAGCCCTCGGCTACTTATTTGATCAAATAATAATACATCAATTAGAAAACTAATTTTCAGCAGGAAATGATGGCTGACTAACATAACACATAAATGTCAATGGGAATAAAGGCTGACATGGCTAATTAGCCTATATGAACACTGGAATTACTGCAGTGACTCAACTGTGACCTAACCATCAGCAACCTTTACTCACTCTCTCAATGAAACCAACCAGGCTTAAAATAAGGTTAGCCATTGGGTTAGCTCCACCCCCAAGCTAAACCAAATTATTCTAAACCAATTAACATAATTTCCAAGCTTAAACAGACAAATCTCATACATTTGGTGAAATACATGATCATAACATAAAAACAATATGTTACAACTTACTACAGTTTTATATGACAATACTATAATAGGTACACATTAAAATACCCAGCACGATAACTGGTGCAATCCTGTGATATGAATACAGGAAATTAAATGCAGACTTCCCCTTTAACACAGTGAATTAAAGTTTGACCAGACCATTTATTATCACTCTGAGTGACTGTATATAACCCTACCAATGTACAGATAAGATCATGGATGGAATTATAGTCAAATATTAAAAATATGTTTTAGTGTGTGGTGAAATCTGAAGTTGTGAACATCTGGTGGTGAAAATCTGAAGTTGTTGAAGTCTCACAGAAATGGCCAGAATTATCGTATTATTCGCAGTCTGCCCTTTGACTACCATGAAGAAATATAATTTTTGGAATATGTTATGTTAATATGTTATACGATTTGAATGATTGAAGTCAATTTGAAGCCAACATTTAAAAAGCCGAATGGAGTCTCTAGGGGAAACAATGCGGAAGGAGACCGGTGCCAAAGTTTGCAATAAATATAGACAGAATAATAAAGCCTGAGAAGAACTTAAGCTGAGCACTTACCTAATAAATATATAAATAATGAACGTGTTAAGATGTATCACGTTGGGAGTATAATACCCCGGGATAAAAGGGATTTAACAGCTACGCTTCGGTCTGTGTCATAAAAGCTGTGTGTTTACTCGCACAGCCCCAGTCAGTTACCCTAAGGGTCGTGATTCTTTGAAACTCAAAACCCCCCCCGACACATTGTGATTGTAGTCTTAGCAACCACGCTGCTTTGTTTGGGCTCCGTTCGGGCACGATGGAGTGCGTGCTGGGGGTATTTCAGGATGTGCAATAAATGCTGGTGTGCGAGACACAGCCTGCGTGACGCTCCGAAGGCATGGAAAGATGATACCAGAGGCCTTGATGCCTCCAAGAGGTATGCTTTGCAGAGGCCGACCGGGTCACAGCTTAAAACCATGAGTTAAAACCATGGTATACGCTGCTTTTGAACTTGTACATTCGCACCACCAAATGTATTTTATATCTGTATGGTTTGTACACCATGCGGCGGGCAGTGGTACACCTTATAAGCTGTGAATGCCATGCATGCCCAGGAGTTTTGGATGACATCATTTTTGTTGAAATTCATTTCCATTATTTATAGACTAGAGATGTGCCACTGGGTTTCAATCTATGTGTTTAATCTGCTTTGAAATACTGCCTGTGTTGTCATGCATTTAAACATCTGAGAAAGCATATTATTTGACACTCCTCTAGAACAAACAAATAAATAAATGGTAAATGGACTGCATTTATGTGTGTTTTACAAGTTTTGCCTCAGACTCACCCATTCATACACAGACGGCGGTGTCAGCTGTGCAAGGCGACAGTTAGGGTAGGGTCTGTCTTGCTCAGGGACACCTCAACACAACACGCTAACCAGTCATCTTCTGGTTGCCAGACAACCCTGTTCTACCTCCTGAGTTCTGCCGATTCTAAACTTTTAGTCTGTCAAAGCTATTGTTAGCTAAGATTTGATATAATTGCATGGCAGGACTAGTATTATTCAGCTGAAGAGAGAAAAAAAAGGCACTATGGATGATGGATTGTCACAAAAGGAATAAAGATTGGTACCTGTTCTATTCATGTTTATTAAATTAGAGAGCTTTTTGTTATCTGCCGTCATTTAAATATTGGAATAACTGCTAAATTAAACCCCTTGGCTGCCACTAACTAGTGGGAGCACCTGAATCCTGGGGAGAACCCTGGAACATTTCAGAAATATTATTATTACAAGTTAGTTTAAAGTCTCTCTTTGTCTGTATTGCCGATTCTCACACTGGACGGCAGGTGTCAAAGTGTTACCGAAGTATTAAAATAATGCTTTAATATCCAAATACAAAACTAGCGACGGATAATTTGGTTGTTTGAATATTTGTGGCCATTCTGATAAAAATGTAAAATATTCTCATTCTAATTATGTACTGTAGGGCTACCAGCTGATAATGCGCTAGGTGGTATTCACTCACATACTACATTTGTTTCTGACATAAATGAAATTTTCCATTTCTGCTGTTTTCTTGTTTTATTCACTTTGACTCAGTATTCACATTGATTATTTCACTTGCACAACAATCTCACAGGTGTTATCTTCATTTTGGTACCAATATAACATGTCATAGCCCTTAGCCCCTAGCTATACGCTATTCAGTTTGGGTGTGTTATTTTCGGCAAAAACCTGAGTAAGAGGCCAAGTGATGAATAGATGAACTGTGCTTTCAACAGTAACATAAAGAGAGGAAGCAAAATACTAATTCTTCCTAAATAATTCCTTCCCTATTTAAAAGCAGTTCCATGCGACAGAGAAAGTACACAAGTGGTTACTATATCCGTATCCGTTGTCAATAAATACATCTTCACAGTGGGAACTATGCGACTACCACACTAGCGTTGTGTGTTGGAGTCTTCTTTACACACTAAAGATGGCCGACTACCCATGACACATGTTCCCAAGGTTACAGTACACTCAGGGTCACTCGCACGTGACTTTTTTTTATTTTTTCAACATTAATGACTTTCCATTCCTAACTCGGTGGGGGACTACACGATGGCATGCGACGTGTAGTAAAAGGGAAACTTGATGCTGTGCAGCAGTTGGCAGAGACAGAACCAGTGTTTTACAGTATGGAGAGAAACAGAACCTGCAGTCATACAGTAGCATATCTCTCATGCCTTAGGACAATGCAATTTCCAAACATTATTTGAACATTTCATAATAAACCTAAACACTACTAATACTGATCACTTAATAAGACTATAATTAGTGTCACCAGTTGGATAGAGTGCATGTTAATGAGTTAATGTTAATTACTTAAACAATCTAAAACTAATAATTATTGAATTTAGTCATTTTAGGTGAGGGAATTTGTCATATTTTGTAACTTGTTTGGGAACATAACAGCAATGCTTCAGCAAACAAGAATTACAATGGCATGTATTACACCCAAGGGGGTGCTGTTTGGTTGATTTGTTCGGCAGTTTTTTTTGTAATATATTTGCATGTATTAACATTCTAAAAATATAACAGCAGAAGTCATAACACAATTTCATCAGAGAGTGAACGAGCAGCAATTCCAAAAGCAAAATATATGCTTTTATTAAATCAGCAACATATTTAATCTGGCAAAGCTAAACAAGCTGCCCTAAATGAAAAATTAAATAGTCATAGAGCCTACTTAATCCATCGCTTGCTATATTTTCAAATCATAGTCGGTGGATGCTTCACATACAGATGTGCCTCAAAAACGTATTAAAAAAGGAGCATATTTTCCCACTGAATTGCTGTGTTCAGGCTTCTGTCCATCATCCCATCCTTACATATATAAATATAACATAAACAGACATATTGCCTCCTTTTAAATATTCACCTTCACGTAACATCCTGCATGAATGTTAATACATTCAAATGGCACCATTTGTAAAACGCAGATATCGCATCAGACAGAAACAATGTCATATTTTTTAAAAAGTGAATTATTTATGTCCTATGCATTTAAATCAAAGCATTTCCTGTGAGATCCTCCAGTTTCGCCTTAATCTGAAAAATATGGAGAGCAGAGAATATATAAATATATACAGAAGTTCAAGCCATCCATCCATTTCTTTCACTGCTTATTCCCGATCTGGATTGTCGAGGCCTGAAGTTTATGTCAGCTGAGAGTAGTCACTATGAATCAGACATGAGTCACACACTATTCATGGTAATGAATTAGTGTAAAGAACAAGTCTCCACAGAGCCTAACTAGCATGTGTAAATTGAAGTGCAAAGAGAAACACGGGAATAACATGCTCCAGCTGCAAGGGATTAATGCTAATTACTTAGCTGCCATACCACCCCACAGATATCCTAACGCAGTCGTTTTCATAGCGACCCATTGGCGGGTCATGGGATAGCCAAAATATACTGTAGTTCAAATAGAGTACTGTATTCAAATAGAGAAATGTTAATGATGTCACTTGTGTGTGTATGTATTACTATTTTACTGCTGAAAACATTGAGTGCATCCTGGGCCCAACGTGTCCCCACAGGTGGGTCACCAGACTAGTCTGTGTAGTGTGTAGTGTCATACCTTTCACGGTGAGTTTTGTGGAACACTCCACTCTGCCCAGGGAGTTGTGGGCAGCGATGGTGTATTCTCCGTTGTCCTTGGAGCCCACCCTCAGGATCACCATGGAGCACACGCCGCAGGTGTTGGTGATGTAGTAGTTGGTGTTGGTGTTGAGGCTGAGGTTGTTGCGGTACCAGGTGATGCTGGGCTTGGGGTTGCCTGTCACGGCGCAGCTCATGTAGCACTCGTAGGTCTCTGGGCTGGTGTGCATCTTCAGCGGGACGGTGAAGGAGGGAGGAAAGTCGAAGCTGCAGCCCTTAGATTCGGGCAGGTTGAGTGTGAACTTTTCTGGAGAAAAATGGAGATGAAAGACACATTTAAAGAGATGAGGATGGGGAAAACTGCTGGTTCGTATTTTAAACGATGTGTGAGGTTTACCAACTTAAGCAAGATAATAGAAAAGAACTATAGATATAAGCTGAATTAAGAAATGTATTATACGAGATGAAAAATACAGTGATTTCTCTTTTACTTTGCTTTGTAGCAGATAAGCAGTTTTTTTTTGGTTTGGACATTACAAGCCAAATTAATCAACCTAAAAGTATAGCCCTCAATGGATTTGGGGTGTTTATTCCATTGCAAAGCAATGTGTGCATTGGAGAGAGCTGCTTGTGTATCCCCATGTCTATCCTCCCCACTCCTGTGAGGAATGTTAAAACATACCTTTGATCTTGCTAACTTCCCATGATGCTGAATCAGAGGGTTTGGAAAGGCCCATGTCATTCTTGGCATAGACACGGAAGTTATACTGTGTGCCAGCCATGATGTTGATGGCGGTGAACTTGTTGTTGAACAAGCGCTCGGCCACGGTCTGCCAGGTGCGCTTGGCGGAGTCTCGCTTGGTGACGATGTAGTGCAGCCGGTCGTCCCTCTTCTCGTCCGGAGAGGGCGTCCAGGACACCGTCACTGTTCCCGACACGTTCTGGTCCAGCTCCACTGTGCCTGGGGGTTTGGGGTCGTCTGGAAGAGATAAGATAAGAGGATGCTTCATTGCATTCCGGTGTCACGGCAGAAAGCACAACATAATATAAACAAATAATTGGATACAATACAATATATAAATAAGTAAATGCACCTGTATATGGGGCTGGGTGATATGGACTTAAAACTATATCACGATATCTCATTGTATTTATTGCGATAACGATAAATGACGATAAATGACCAAAAAATAAAAAAATCTTAATCCTTACCATCATCAAATGCGTAAGGGATAATGAACGGAACGCTCATTAATAAGTCGGTAGTCCCTCCCGACTTATTATGATTTACTTCCGTGGAGAAAAAAATAGTTCTCCGAAGTTGAGGCGTTGCTTGGCAACTGGCGCAAACAATTCAGCAATTCTATCAGCAAGTCAGTATTTTCCGTCAGGAAAAGTGAACGGGACTACTCGCGGAGTGATATGATGAACGGGACTACTCGCGGAGCGATATGATGAACGGGACTACTCGCGGAGTGATATGATGAACGGGACTACTCGCGGAGTGATATGATGAACGGGACTACTCGCGGAGTGATATGATGAACGGGACTACTCGCGGAGTGATATGATGAACGGGACTACTCGCGGAGTGATCTGATAGCCGTGAACAGAAGCCAATTCCAGCTCCTTTTCCCTCCATTAACTCCTCCTCGCCTCGTTTGGAACTCCGCCTTACGCCATCGTTGTTCTCCTTCTACATGCCCACGGTAGTCGCATATGTAAACACGTCATTAATTATCGTCATTACCGCGGTATGACAAAATACTTATCGTGGGGAGGACTTATCGCGATAAACGATACGATATGGCACAGCCCTACCTGTATACATGTATTTCCGAATCAAAATTAAGCTTCCTCTGCTATGTACACATTTTCTGATTCCTATAGTTACTCTCTTGCAAGTTGTACTTTAACAAGCATTTCAAGTTACTCCAATTCCATTGCGTTACCTGTCACTCTTATCTCAAAGCTGAAGGTCTCCTGCCCAACAATGTTTTTGACCAGGATGGTATAGACGCCTGTGTCCGTGCGCTCGGCCAAGGGGATGATCAGCTGGGAGGAGTTGTCAGAGTTGCTGACTGTCACACGCTTGGACACGGGTGCAGCATCCTTCAGCCACATGATTTTAGGCACCGGAGATGCCTACAGGAACGCAGAGAGCACATGGAGAACAGAACAACTGAATATTGGTTTATTCTTGAATAGGGAAGTTCCTGATAGGGAACTTTAGAAAATGTTGAGATATCGCATTGCATTTTATATAAAATGTTTGTGTCAGTGTTTTTGGCCAAACCTCAAAATTGACGTTAATTCTCGCCGAGTTCCCAGCTCTTACAACGTTGAAGCTCTTCATTTTCTGGTCAGTGAATTTAGGCCTCACTGTTAACAGGTGACATATGTCTCAGATGTAATTGTTTGCTATTGAGTGAATGATTGAAGTTAGACATTTGTGTATTGGGAATAGTTTTTTGTTGACTTAACCTGGAGGCGGCATGGCAATAATGTAGTTGTCCAGTTCCTGTGTTTCTCCATCTCCTCCCTCGTTGGTGGCTTTTACTCTCACCCAGTACATGGCCATGGACTTAAGACCCATAATTGTATATGAGCACATAATGATAGCACTCGAGTTACAACGACTCCATTCCGTGTTTTCTGCTGGTCTGAGCTCCACAAAATATCCCTTGGCCTCATCCTGGACCCCTTCCTCTTCCCTTGGTTTGGACCATGCCAGTGACAAGGTGGTGTAGGTGGAGTCTGTAACCTTCAGATCAATAACGTGACCGGGTGGCTCTGACAAAAGTGAAAGTTGGTATTAATGAGGACTTAATGAATAATTACTGTGGTTATCTCAGGACGACAATGCTTTGGTAGTTTGGTGTGAAGCTTACTCTTTGGATCTCTTGCGAATACAAACTCTGACGGCGTGCTCGCCTCCCCTGCACCAGAGATGTTGACAGCTGAAACTCTGAATTCGTACTCGATCCCCTCAACAACATCTTTCACGCCATACTTTCTCTCTGTTTGGGGGAGAAGAGGAATCATATTATTAAGACCTGATTAAGACGAACACAATCAGTAAAGATTGAGGTAATCATAGCAGTCATAGCATGGTGGCATAAACAAAGCAGAAATGATGCGTAAGTTATGATGAAATTAAATTGGGCCGCCTACCCCTGATTGGCTCCTCGGGTGGGTTGACAGGACTCCACAGATTGCTCCCGTTCTTGCGTTTCTCCACATTGTATCCCAGAAGGTTGGTCCCTCCAGTGTTGGAAGGAGAGCTCCAAACCATGTTAATGCAGTCCTTGAATGCACTGATGATCTTTGGGGCAGAAGGAGGACCAGGGTATGCTAAAGAACAGAAGAAAAATGTTTAAAATGATAACAACCTATTGATGATTGCAAGCATTCAAATGTCTCCAGTGCTGCGCTAACACTCACCTTTGGTTCCAGCCTGAATGTCATCCGTTTCAATCATTTCACTGGTGCCATGTGTGGTTTCAGCCCTAATGTGGTAACAGTACTTTCTACCATGGTCTACATCTATGTCTCTGTACTTGGGCTCTGGACCGATCTTACCAAGTTTCTTCCAACTATTTCGGCCAATTTGCTGGCGCTCTATAATGTAGTCTGTGATGGGACAGCCACCGTTGTCTTTGGGAGGCCTCCATTTAAACTCGATGCAACTGGCCGAACCTTCAATAATATCCATGGGCCCTTGTGGTGGCGTTGGTTTATCTGTAAATAAAGAGTACTACTGATCGTTACTGTAGTTTAAAATATTTCCCCGGTACCCTTTTTACTTTGAGTTACTTGTATTTGTATTTATTTAGAAGCAATACCTAATATATTGAGCTGGGTGACGGCCTCGATGGTTCCACATTCATTTTTAATCCTAATCTTCACTTCCCCGGAGATCTTGCGCTGGCACTTGGTGAGCCGAAGGCGGGTGTGTGTGGCAGACTTCTCGATCTTGATGAAGGTGTCATCCAGCACCTCCTCATCCTCGATGAACCACTGGATCTTCATGGGTTCTCTGCCCTCAAAGGAAACTTCAAAGGCGACGTTTTGTCCGATTTTGATGACCGACGGCTTTGAGAACTCCTCCAGGTCCTCGCTGTTGATTCTGGGAGGATCTTGGGATAAGAACATACACTTGTACAATGTATATATTCAACAATTACATAATTTAGGATGCTTTCATCCCTAGCAACTTGAGGAGCAGGTGAGCAAGTTACTTAAGTTATGTTTTTACAGGCAGGATGGGTCAGCAGGATGGATAGTCTAGTCAGTCTAGACACCAGACTATTATTCCCCTCTATAACAAGCCCATATTCAGCTTGTTATCAAGAATGCTACTGTTATGTATCTGTTCTCTTTTGATACACATAGTTATGTATTATAGTTACCTATATATAGTTACCTTCAACATTTATCATAGCCTCTGTTTTACGTCCATCTGCTTCAAATCTGTACTTTCCAGTATCTTCATCCTTGCAGTTTTTGAAAATAAGTTTGTGCAAGGCCCCTTCTTTACTGATGCAGACGTCTTCCGTTGATGTTAACTGAAATTCACACAAGAAGACAGGCGCTTATATTTCCAAACTCACCCACATATTTTCTTAAGTTACTATACAAGGTAATTGAACGTTGGGATCGACCCCATGCCCTCAGGACTTGGAGTCAAACACCCTAACTCCTGGATTATCCTACCTATATCTCTTTCCCTAACACCCATTCCTCACCTCCTGACCTTCTTTGTACCAGATGCCTTCGCAGTCCGCACTGCTCAGCTTGCAGACCAGTTCAGCCTCAGTGCCAATCACGGCACTAACATCGGAGAGGCCTTGGGTGAAGTACACACCTGGGTCTAAAGATAACACCATTCTTATCAGTTGGACTATCCAATCACTTACATTCTCTCATTCTCCCATTGTTGCCTTGCCTGTTTTGATTTGTGCTTTGCGGCATCTTACCAATAACCACATCAGCAACCAGAGGGCCTTTCCTCACTCTTTTCTCCTTCTTCCCCTCCTCCTCTACTTCTTCTCCCTCCACCGGTTCCTTAACAGTCTCTTCAGTCTTCTCCTCTTCTCCCTCTTCTTCTTCTTCTTCTTCTTCTTCTTCCACTTCCTCTTTCACCGACTGTGATTCTCCCTCTTTCTGTGCTGGCTTTTTGACTGTTTTCTTTTTAGCAACTTTTTCCTTGGGCTTCTGCTTCCCTGCCGCCTCCCGCTCCTTCTTAGCTGCCAGTGCCGCTGCCTTCCTTGCAGCCAGCGCCTCTGCCTGTCTTGCCGCCTTCTCCGCTGCCTCTGCCGCAGCCAGCGCCTGCGCCTCCGCCTCTAATGCAGCCGCGGCCTCAGCTGCAGCTGTGGCCCTGGCAATCATCTCCTCTCTCTCCTTCTGGATTATGGCTTGCTGCTCCTGGGCGATCTTTATCAGATCTGCTCCACCTCCGCCCGCTCGAGTTGTCTTGCGGACCTTCTTCTTACCCGGTGTCTGATCATTGTCAACTAGGAAAAGCGATAAAGAGCATGTATTTAGTTATTTAAAAAATGTGTAGTACTACACAGTAGTACTGTAGTACTACACGACACCTTTATGCAAAGCAACTTTCAGTCAAAACAGACACATTGAATTGATTAAGGAGCATAAAGTAGTTGAGGCCTCATGGTTCTAGAAGGCCTACAGATAGGGATTGGGAATATTAGGGATCGAAACCCAGTACCATTGGGCTGGGTGTCAAACTCTCTTACCCGCCATGCAATCCTGCCTCTTATTTTGTATTTCCAGTCAGAATGTATGCGTAGCAATGGCTACCTTCCACAATGAGCCAGGCACAGCAGGAAGCCATGCCAGCCGCAGCAGCATAGATGCCCTTGTCCAACTGCTTGCAGTCCTTGACCACCAGTGTGTGGATCAGCATGTCCTCCGACACAGTGATGTCAAATTTGTCTCCTTGTTCCAGGGGGGCGTTCTTTCCTGTCCATTTAATATTTGTCATGGGGTGTGAGATGACACACGCGAAGACCGCATCCTCTCTCTCCACCGCTGTAACTTCTTGTATCTTCACTAAGAAATCCACATTCGGCACTACCGGGGGAGAAACACAGCACAGCTTGGTTATATTCAGCATATGCTGCACCGTGAAGATGAATCATGGATGACCGTTCAAATGAGAGTTTTACTTTTGAGGTCAGTTGAGAAGATCTTGACGCCGTTCACCTCCACTTGGTACATTCCAGCATCTTCAGGATCAACACTGTTGATGCTGAACACAAACTTCTTTCCTACTTGCTTCAATCCGTGTTTGATTTCTGTATCAGCGTTAAAGGGGATCATGATTCCATCCTGTGCAAAACAGTGAGTTATTATTATCATTACTATTGCTGTTGTTGTTGCACAATCATCGTCATTCATACTTTGAGTGAAGTTGTATTGCACCATGTATACAATATAATGTATTGATCACAACAAAGAATAGTTCCTTACCTTGAACAGGAAGATCTTACTGGTGGGGTCTTTCAGGGACATTTCAATTTCAAACTCTGCTCCTCCGTCGTCTTTCATCGCAATGGGCTTGAGGTTGCATAGTCTTTCAACTACCTGTCATGTAAAACATTTAAACCAAATGAAATGCTTTGGCATACAAATATATTTGAAGTCATAATCTGTGTTTCTCATTGATTTGTGGTATGTATGACTCAGGCTGTAGATATTTGATGATGCATATGTGTATCATCAATTAATAAAATATAAGAGTTTCTTGGGTTCAAAATGTCTGGTATAGTTAGTTAAGCCCTTGGCTCCTCAAACTAATGTCTTCCATCTCACTTGGTTGGGGGCACATTTTTCAAGGTCTCCCCAGTTTTGATTCTCCCCCGGTAGTGCCGAATGTGGATTTCTTAGTGAAGATACAAGAAGTTACAGCGGTGGAGAGAGAGGATGCGGTCTTCGAGTGTGTCATCTCACACCCCATGACAAAGACATCTCTGCCTGGACATCGCTCCTCCAACTGTTCTTGGGGCGACCTCTTTTTCTCTTCCCTTGTGAGTTCCACTTTAGGGCTTGTCGGGTGATGTTGTTGGCTGATTTCCTATCCAGCTCCACTTTCTTTTTAGGATCTGTAGGTCAATGGGATCCCGTCCAGTTCTCTCCCACAGGTCCACATTCCTGACTTTGTCCCTCCACCAGATGTTCAGGATTCAGATTCAGATTCAGATTCAGAAAACTTTATTAATCCCGAGGGAAATTAAGGTGCAACAGTTGACACAGGGGGAATAAATGCACACACAAGAATACTAAAACCTAAGCTAAAAAACAAAACAACAACTAACTAAAATAAAACTATTATAAACAAAAATAGTTAAAATAATTCTAAATGAAGTCTAAATGTATTGATAAGTGAAGATAATTTACAGTATTATAACAGTAGTACGTAGGTATATACAATACACAACAATACGTATAGTGCCTTAGGATCCTCCTAAGGCAGTTGTTGATGAATGTTTGCAGTCTGGTTTGTTTTGTTGTTCGCCATGTTTCTGAACCATACAGCATCACCTGTTTCACATTAGAGTTGAAGATGCGTAGTTTGGTGTTAGTTGAGATGGTTTTGGAGCTCCAGATCTTCCTGAGCTATGTTAAACATAGCCCTGGCTTTGTTAATCCTGCTCTTTATGTCCGCGTCTGTCACTCCTGTGGTGTCCATCACTCTTCCTAGGTATGTGAATGCCTCCACTTCCTCTAGGGGGCGCCGTGTATGAGGATGGGGTTGCTGCTCCTTGAATGGATCTTCATCGCCTGTGTCTTTGTTGTGTTTGGTGTAAGTCCCATTTGTTCTGCTGCTTGTGTGAGTCTGTCTTCTCCTGCATTTGTATATGTGTGTGAGAGAGAAGGGCTAATTGCTCCCACATTGTCCACTGGATCCCATTTCTCTCCCTTTTGGTTGTTTCCTTCATGATCCAGTCGACTGCAAGGAGGAAAAGGAATGGTGAAAGTAGACAACCCTGCTTGACCCCCGTATTGACATTGAAGCTCTTTGATAACTGGCCTGCATGCGTGATCTTGCACATGGTTCCGTCATATGAGTTTTTGATGATGTTTATTAGTTTGATGGGGATTCCGTAGTGTTCCATTAGGCTCCATAGGGTTGTTCTGTCTAAGCAGTCAAATGCTTATTCGAAGTCGATGAAGTTCGGTTGTGAGGCGACCGCTCTACCTCCTGAGCTATACTGCCTCCCAAGTTGATGTAGAGGGATGTGTTCCATTCTATTGACTGTTCAATTATGATGCGAAGTGTTGCTATGTGATCCGTACACAAGCCGTCTCTCCTGAACCTGGCCTGCTGGTCCCTGAGCTTGTCTACAGATTCCTGGAGGTGGTTGAGGATGATCCGGTTGAGAACTTTTCCGGGTACGGAAAGTAGGGTGATCGCTCTGTAGTTCTTACACTGTTGTAAGTCACCTTTCTTTGGGAGTTTCACAATGTGTCCATCTGCCCATTCTCCAGGTGTCTTTTCCTCTTCCCAAATCCTGCCAAACAAGTCGTAGAGCATGTATGTTGATGTATTTGCATCTGCTTTAAGGGCTTCTGATGGAATATTATCAGGGCCAGCAGCCTTACCACTCATCTGTTGCTTGATTGCAGTCTTTATTTCAACTTGTGTTGGTCTCTCACAGCTGATATTTAGTGGAAACCCAGCTTTGGGTATATGTGTTGGTTCTGCTGGTGGTGGCCTATTTAGAACATCTTGAAAGTGTTCTACCCATCTTTCTAGCTGGTCTTCCACAGTTGAGTGCATTATGCCATTCTTGTCTAGAATTGGTTTGTTGTTTGTTGTTTTTTGTGTATTTGTTATCATTATTATGTTCAGTAGGGTATTGTAGCTAAACAATAAAGTGCAGCTGTTGTTGATGTAGTGAATACGATTTATGGATCAAGGTGGGGGGGTCACATAGTTTTCATATTTCATAAAAATAGGGTCGCAGGTCAAACCACCGGTCAAAATGACATCAGGAAACCCACAGACCTGAGACTGCTGGTCCTCGCGCTCCTTTTTCTTCTCTGACAGCTTCTTCAACATCCCACGGAAGTCTGTCACTCCGTACTGGGAGTAGATACCCTCATAGTCCTTCTTCTCAGCACTCATCAGCAGCTCCCAGAACCTCTCATCAATCTCTTTCTTCTCCTTCTCTTTTGGCTCGAAATCCCTTTCACAATACATGTTTTATATTAATTTGCGTGAATGGACGTCCTTAGTCATGGTCATTTGTGGGTTATTACTAACCTGGTTTTCAAATTCTTTTTAAAATCCTCTGGCATTTCGCGAACGGCTACAAAGAAAAATCAATAGTTTGGTTAGAATGATATGATTCCCTGTGTATGGTTACACATTAAATGTAGTTTAAGACTGTGTACCTGTCCTGGATTGTTGCAAGGCTTTATTCTTCTTGTATCCAACTAAATGGAGAATTAACAGGATAAACGAATGAGAATACTGAAATGACGACGAGCATTAGCTTAAACACCCACACTGCCTAGGCATGCCGACTGCCGAAACTTCTCACCTTCAATTACGTTGAGGGTAGCGGTGACAACAGCTTTTCCATATTCATTTGTGGCAAGGCATTTGTAGGTGTCTGAGTGATCCCCTGATACGTCTGGTATCTACTTAAATGGACCAAAGTCATGATTACTATTATCCGTGTAGGCAGAGATCAGTTGAATGCAGTACTCTTTTTTTTCTTTCAACATTGCACTGTGTAACTTTTTTGTTGTTGTTTCATCAGAAAATATATGTAATAATAAGTGGTTGAAGAATATAAACACTTTTTTTTAGCAAGAGCTCTTTTTACTCTCTTTAGGTCAATTTGTGGAGTGTAAAAGAATGGAGTGGAGTGTAAAAGAATGTAGTTGTTGGTGGAAAAACTGGCTCACCTGCAAATGGTGTTCCCCCGCATTCGTGTCATAAGTGACCTTGTAAACGTTTGGGTCGGTTACTTCGCCATTGTTCCTCATCCATGTTACGGTAGGTGTTGGGTTACCAATAATAATCGCTTTGAAGATAGCAATTTTCCCTTAAAAAACAACAAAGTCCTTATTAAGTGCATTATTAGTGATCACCTAACCAGTTTTGCTACATGTGTATTTTATACTAATGAAACTTATAGACTTTCTTCATATTGCGCCTTTTTTCATGTATCGAAAATACCTGACATGCGTTTAGCAACAAAACAGACGCAGTAAAAACGATAGTGAAATGAGATAGTGAAAACGCAATGGAGAAAGATGTGCCGTATGTGAGCTGATGGGAGCACGGTGCAGATGAGTGGTGTGGTGGGTGACCATACCTTCTTGGATGGTCAGCGCAATGGGCTTCCGGGTAAAGTCCGGGGTGGACATCCTCTCAGGCAGTTCCTCCACAAACTGGGTTATCATCACCCCGGGCACAGAGGACTTCTTTTTAATCCTCACTGTTAAATAAATCCGCAATAATCAATAATTAACAGTAATCATATATATCATTAGAAGCGTCATATAAAAGCTGTCATAGATGGATGGATGAATACTTTATTTATCAAGGAAGTCAAATGCAATCAAATGATCAAATCAATAGCATAATTCTAGTAGCAGCATACAGAAGGTACGATACAAGAAGACAAGATAAGATAAGTGGCAGATAATAGTCACAAAATATTAGTCAGAAAATAGCTGTGCAACACATTAGAGGATACAAGATAAACAATAAAATGACATACATACAATATACACATATACACACACACATATATATGTCTGTGTGTGTGTGTATATATATATATATATATATATATATATATATTCACAGACAGAATCACACATACATACATACAATATTAGTCCGACTTTAAATTAGACTTAATGCCCTGTTTTGAAAATACATTGAATACATGTATCAATTACTTAACATTCATCTGTGAATAATTAATTTAACTTAATTAATTAATATTATTTTGTATTAGCCAGTCAACAGTTGAAATATATGGTCTTTGTTTAACTCACCCTGCCCTGGAGCGGTGGGCTCCTCGTCCTTTGTTCTGCGTATCTTAAACATGGTTGCGTTACAGATTCTGTTGAACGATTACAAATGTTCAGAGTGTTAATGTCTTTTAGAAATACTATTATAATATCAGAACTCCAAATGCACTTTCCACTGATATTATTCTGCCAAACACACTGAACATATCATTTTAATGAAGGTAGAAGGCTGGATCCTGTGACTTATTGACCTTGGCCCTAAACATGGCATGCATTTAAAAAGCTAAGAAAGACTAAACTGCTATCTTCCATTACAAAGTCCATCCTGTCCCCTCCAGGTTTCCTTAATAGCATTGGGGTCACTCATGGCTTCTTCTAGGTTATATCATTATGTTCAACAACATAACTTTTATCAAGTAAATAATATACATAAAAATACAATATAATCATCAATACATTGTAATTTATATGTATAATACAAATATGAAACAATCAGATTTTCATAAATACCCCCATACAATTGGGATAAAAAACAATACATACATTACATATATAATAATACATACAGTTATACATACATAACTTATATCAACGTGTTTATTAATACCCCCATCACACCAAACTAGTTCTCAATCCGTTCGTGAAAATGTCGTCCAACGGGCTCCAACTGTGAATGGACGGTGCATGGACGGGCTCGGACGGGGAGGGGGCTCTAGAACTTTGAGCCTGCTCAAAATGTTATCCCGTCCATCCCGTTCTGCAATTAGACGGATGACAACGTACTTAAAACGAGATAGCCGTACTACGAACGGAATGGCCGTACTTCGAACCTACTAGGGACGTGTTACGACGTGGTGCAGTCAGACATACATTTTATGAAACGATGTAATCGCGTTTTCTACAATAAACATGGCATTTTATGTATGAAGTAAATTGTCCAAGAAACTAAATTGTCATTTTGCAATGACATTCTGTTTCTTAAACATTCTGTGTACAGCTCGGAGCCCTGAACTTGAATGAGGACTGGCTACAACGCGCTCAGTATTCAGGACGCGAGTACACACGCACTAGGGACGAGATAAGGACGTAGTGTGAACGAGTTGGTCTGGTTCAGAATTAGTTAGAACTGGCTTGGACGTATTGTGAGCGAGGTAGAACGAGGTAGAACGAGGTAGAACGAGGTAGAACGAGGTAGAACTGGATACAAACGAACTGCAGCCTGGCTAAGAACGAGATAAGAACGAGATAGACGTATTGAGGAATGCTTATGAACGAACTAGCATCGTATTTTACTCCAAACTACGCATTCTACCGCGATCACAGCCCGTTTTAGTATTTTTTTTAGAACGGGGTAGAACGGGATAGAACTACTACTGTGATGGGGGCATAAACAAATTACAGCAGCCCATCATTCCTAAGTATCTTTAATGCCTTGGCTAAAGGTACAAAACAGGTACAAATACAAATATAAAATCGAATTGAGGTATAAGAATCAAATCCCATATTTGCTTCTCATGCCTCTATTAGAACAATACTTTTATTTGTAAAGTGAGTAACTAGAGATGGGAGTAGAATGGAAGCCTCGTTCCCAATCACAGACGGAATATTAGGCAGAACCTAAGGAGGACTCCGAGAGTGACCTTGCTAGTTTTGGGTGCAGGGGGTCGCATACCTCACATAAAGATGTCACTCGTGAACCGGGAAGTGACGCAAGTGGCCGGGGTAAAATAGAATACAGCCGGGTACATGAGCTAACTGGTCTTGGTAATCCGCTTTCTGATTGGCGCTCCTGGTTATCTCTCAACAATGTCGCTGGAAAGCCATGCTGTTACCACTTGGGATTTATCTGAGCTCTTCCGACACGCTTACAATAACCCCAATAACATTATGTTACTATAAACCCAACATATCATGTATGTTATAAAAATAAACAATGTGTAAAAACAATACCTTGTTTAGATATGTGCAAACAAAATGCCTTTAATGTGCTTTTAGAGTAGCTTTCTATTCAAACATTGCTTTACGTTCTTGGAAGGTCCGGGAATTTTTAAAAATAGTTTTGCTACATTTTTGGTACTAAATATGTCCAGCACATCCACTGTGATTTATTTGCGAGAAAGGTCAATGTCCCTGGTCTCTGAGCTCCTTCTAGTGGCTACGCCTTTACAAATGCTCTCCTGTACATGCTACACACGGCTGAGATAATTTACTTAATGACTAAGCAAAGCCATATAGATTGAGAGCAGTCCATGACTATAACTGATGGGAAAATAGATTATATGAAAATAGAATCCTTATTGATATGGTGTGGTAATATTTTACTCCCTATGGGGGGTAAGCATTCCAATGTACTTGTTGCACATGGCCAATAAATATCTTGTATCTTGTATAAATATATTGTAAAGTCTTGTATACTGATGGTACCTTTACCTAAGGTGGGATTTGTTGACATTCTCCATATTTTCACCACATTTCATCTTTGTGTTCTTTCTCTATCTATTAATAGTTTGTGTGACCTCATTGCTATCTCTCCCATAATGTTTCGAATGTGTTCGTTCCTGTTCACAAAAAATGTATTATATACTTTAAAAACATTTTAAAACATATGTGGACATATCTATCATATCTCATATCAAAATCTCATCATATATATATATATATATATATAGCTGGGAAACAGAACTCTAAGACTCCAAGAACAGTCATCAACAACCACACCACTATGCACATGTGGAGATTGTTAAATCAGATGAAGATAGATAGATATCTCATCAGCTGTTTCTTTTAGGAGAGGTTGAACTTACTTGATTCAGACAAAAGTGCTCCCCTGCTTGCCAAGTTCCCGCTGATACTGAGGAGTGTAGAGTGTCTGTGTCTTGTGAAAGGTAATAAAGAGCTTTGAGATGCTCAATGCAGGCAGGCAGGCGTGGGGGGGGGGGGGGTGCTCCTCTGGCCTGGCTCCATATAGGTTTGCTGACACACACAGGAGCCATACAGCGCTATGGGTTCCTTCAAAAGGCTGCACCAGAGGCGTTTGCGGCTGAAATCTTAAACCGCTCCCTCGTAAACAGAAGGGAAATCCCATAGGATTATTATCTCAGCTGTGTTTCTGGGGACCACACATTTCGAAAGGCTGGTAGATGCCCCGCTCAGTTGACCACCGCAAACTTTTGAACTTGTTGTTTCCCTGCCCCCCGGTCATCAATACTACCCAAATGTGTGGTCAAGAGGTGAGTTTGGAAAATATGTTATCCTGTCTGCTTGTCTTTAACATCATAACCTAGTGTGTTCTTTTAAAGGAAATGGATTAACCAATTGTAAGAAATGTACACAAATGTAAAAAAATACTTGAAAGTCGATATGTTGATGCTCATGGGGCAGCATTGAGAATTAGGAGGGAGAACAGGGAAGGAATATTTCAGCCTTTGGGTTGACCATTGAAATGGATACCGCTAATTGAAACTGAGAAGGGTCATCGTGAACTTTGAGCCCTGCCCTGCTCTTTGCCCATGTCTAGCAGTAGTCCACCTCCAGTGCCTTTAAGGTTTCTAAACTTGGACTACAATTTGACCTCAAAACAGCCCTTGGCCCCGAGGGGTAATTCAAGGAGACATGTACATAAATTATTGTCAAAAAGGTTTTCAGTGGCCAGAATTCAAATATGTTTGCTATGCACGGCTTCGTCTAGGAACTCTATGGCTCGTAAAAGTCATTGTAGATATTTTTGTTAATGTTTATTTACACCAAGCTTCATACAGTTCAAAATGGCATATCAGAAAATACATTTGTAAATACATTTTGTGACAGTTTTGTGACAATAACTGCCTTATTTTGTTGCATTCTGAGAGTGTTGGCTATCTTGCACTTTAAAAAGATAAACAAACTAATGCAACTGTACCATTATAATGTGTTGCATAATGTATTAGAACCGCAAGCAAAGCCTTTGCATTGGTGCTGATGATAAGTGGTTTATTATGTGTTTCCTATTCGCTAAAAACAGGCAAAATACAATTTCACAAATCATCTTAAAGGTTAAGATCTTAAATTAAAGGTTATGGATCTACAATAGCATTGTTTGAAATTCTGTTTTTGATTGTGTTTTCAATTCAACTTGCAGATTGCTCACCTAAAGGCTATCGGAAATTCTGAGTGAAAAATGTGTCATTGCAAATTCATAATCAAAATGTGCATTTTGCATAATTTGTATTCATATGCACTCTAGAAATCCAATCAAGACTCACAAGCTGTTCACTGTGTTCCAGCTGGGGCCTGTGACTATGACTGAAACCATCTGATAAAAAAAAAAACATGTTAGATTCATGTTTCACTTTAAGCGTGGATGACCAAATTCAAAAACATGCACCCTGTGTCGAAGACACATCCTAGGAGTCGTAGCTTCGTGATATCTTGTCCATGGTGTTGGTTCATTCTGAAAGGACACAAAGGGAATCATGAGTGTTATATGTTATTGTACATATGTTAACACAAAATCAGGTCAAGCTACACAAAAGTCTGTTCTATCTAAATCGAATCTATCTATTAAGTTATTTGGCAGACCAACCCTTAGAGTCTTTTTTGATACATGCCATTTATGAGCAGGGCGAGCTAAGCACTTGTTCTCAAAGATGCTCAGAGGGGACATTGGGGGTTGTAAACCAGAAGCTTTGGGCTGGGAGTCAAACCAGTAGACCACCCATCTCCCTCGCTCTCACTGAATGAGACCGAGCTAAAAAGAAACCCTGAATAACAATAGAAAATCAAATAAAAATACAACCCAGCAATAAATAAATAACAGCCTCAATCGTACCTCTAACAAGGAGGTTGGTGGAGCACTCGGCCCTGCCCAGCCCGTTCTCCGCGATGACCTTGTACTCCCCTGTGTCCTTGGGCCCCACCCGGAGTATGAGCATGGAGCACACGCCACACGTGTTAGAGATGAGGTAGTTGGTGTTGGTGTTGAGGCTGAGGTTGTTGCGGAGCCACGTGATGTGGGGTGTGGGCTCGCCTCGCACGGCACAGCTCATGTGGCACTCGTACCCCTGGGGAGCGCAATGTTTCTTCAGGGGCAGCAGGAACTTAGGGGAGCGTTCCAGGTTGCACACCTTGCTCTCGGGCAGGTCCACAGAGAACTTCACTGTGGTAGAGCGGACAATGACATAATAATAGCATGTTACTAGTTAAGTTGATTATTATTGATTATAAAGTTAATTGTTACGTGAACATCATTTAATTCAGTTTTCATTTTCTTCACTGTTTTTTTTGGGGCGAAAACTATTCATAATTAGCGTGAATTCCTGTATTTGTTGTATGTCTATGAGATATTCCTATTTTTTTCATAGTAACCTTTGTACTGCTGTATATATATATATATATAATATTTATACTGTCAATATTGTATCCTATCAGTAGCCCTGCTGTTTCCTGTACACATTATAACGAGAGGATGCTTCACCTTTCTTGCTGGCGATAGACCACTTGGAGCTACTGGAGTGTTTGGAAGCGCCCATGTCATTCTTGGCGTACACCCTGAACTGGTACTCCCGGCCCGGCATGATGTTGCAGGCCGTGAACTTGTTGTTAAAGATGCGGTCGGCCACGGTGACCCACGACGGCTTGACGGAGTCACGCTTGGTCACCATATAGTGCAGCCTGTCGTCACGCTTCTCGTCCGGGGACGCTGCCCAGGACACGGTCACCGTCCCGGGGACGTTCTCGTCCAGCTCCACCGGGCCTACCGGCTTGGGCTCATCTGGGAGTATGGAAGATATGACGTGGATTTATTTGTTTGTGTGTGCATATATGTACACCCACACACACACACATAAATATTGTATGGATCTACAATATATTAATATTGTATAAAAAGGACATCATTTATTCAATACATGCATACATTCATACATAATGTATGAATGATGGACCTTGTACATAGTTCCATCCATCCATATTTTGTGTTAGTGAACAGTTCTAGACGTCTGTGCTTGCAAGCTGACCTGTGACTCTAATCTCAATGCTGAAGGATTCCTGGCCTACGATGTTCTTGACCATGATGGTGTAGATGCCCGTGTCTGACCTCTCTGCAGAGGGGATGAGGAGCTGGGAGGCTCCCTCGGCATTGCTGATGGTCACCCTCTTGGACACAGGCACTCCGTCCTTCAGCCAGCTCACCTCTGGCCATGGAGACGCCTGCAGCGCAGAGTTCAAAAGCTATGGCTATTTGCAAGGAGTACAATGGAATGCTTACTCCCCATTCTCTCAAAAATGTAGTCATTCGTCAGCATAGTCACACCGTAACCTCTTGCATCACTGTACATTAGTGGCCTTGAGTGTATTTCAGTAATGTGTTGCATCACTCGAATATAGACTCTACCCCCTTTAACCTACTCTGTGGGTGTACTCCCACACCAAAACACATTCATGTTAGGTTAATAGCCAGGGACTTGAGTCATGAGAAAACATGAGTTCGTTTTTTTGTTGGTCTGGACACGTCATTTAAGAGTTAGGCATCTTCCTCAATAATGCCTACAGGTTAGGCTGCGGGCATTTGGGCCCAGAGCCTTCCGGCTCACCCTAACCACTCGACTATCCCACCCTCCAGGTTAGATGAGTTTACCTCGAAGTTGATGTTGAAACGTGTGGAGTTTCCCGCTCGCACCACCATGAAGCTTTTGATCTTGATGTCGGTGAACCTTGGTCTCACTAGAGGTGGAAGAGATGAAGGAAGGATGAATAGTTTAATATGTTTGAAGTGAATACTAAGGTTTAATTAATTCATTAATTTTGTAGAATAGTCACTACATGGTAGTCACCTCACATGGTACAACATGATACTAGAACTGTCTGGTGAAAATGAGTGGCCAGTGACTTTGGAAAACCACTGGCCACAGTGGTTTTGAGCCACGTAAATGAGAAACGTAAATGTCAATCCCTGGTGGACACAATATATTGAATGGTATATTTCTGCACTTCCATAAGGCTAAGAACATTTTATGAAGTGTGGGAAACAAAAGCAGTGCTAATTCCTACCAGGTGGAGGCATGGCCAGGATGTAATTGTTCAAATCCTGAGGCTCTCCGTTTCCCCCCTCATTCATGGCTTTCACCCTGACCCAGTACATGGCCATAGACTTCAGGCCTTTCACTGTGTACGCGGTGCCGGTGACGGCATTGGCGTTGCAGCCTTCCCACTCTGGGCTCTCCGCTGGACGGATCTCAATGTAGTAGCCCTTGGCCTCGTCCTCCACCCCCTGGATGTCCTTGGGATGGGTCCAGGCCAGAGTCAAGGTGGTGTAGCTGGAGTCCGTCACCTTCAGGTCATTGACTTTACCAGGTGGCTCTGGAAGATACCAGTCATATGTGTGTTGCTAAGCGTTGCAGTCCATGAGAGGTATAGAATGATAGAATAACAGTCCAATGAATAGTGTTGCTAAGCATTGTACTCCATAGATATTTGGTCTGCTGACTAAGTCTACAACTAAGTGTTGTAATTCATGAGAGATTTGGACTAATCCTGGGTGGATGGAGGGTTGAACATTAAAGATGCAATTTATATGGACATATATGGACATGGTATGATCTTAAAGTGAACATTGTGAACATGAGTTTGAAATTGACCTACTTTTGGGGTCCCTGGCAAACACAAATTCTGACGGGATACTGAATTCTCCAGCCCCGGAGTCATTGATCGCAGACACGCGGAATTCATACTCCAGGCCCTCTGTCACATCTTTTACTCCGAAGCTCTTCCCTGTAAAGAGTCACCATATCTTGTTTAAAGGCAAAACATTATCCATCGGGTATTGGCCTTATTCGTCTGGCCGCCATCTTGGTTCCCAACAATAGCCAGGGTGATAGAAACCCCTACACAGCTAGAGTTTAGTTTGGAACCAAGAAGGCCGCTCTGTGAATACGGCCTATTACCAACAATATCTGATCTCTGTGATATATGTATGATCCATAAACCTCTGATCATCTCTTCTGGAGGGTTGGCGGGGCCCCAGAGGTTGCTTCCCTTCTTGCGTTTCTCCATGTTGTATCCCAGAATGCTAGTTCCCCCGGTGACGGAGGGAGGAGTCCAGGTCAGATTAATGCAGTTCTTGAAGGCGCTGGTCACCTTCGGTGCCGTAGGAGGCCCAGCGTATGCTGGTTAATCCAAACAAAAAGGCAGGAAATTGGGTTGATTTATGGAATTATTGATATTTTAAAAGATTATGTAAATAATCAATATAATACAATTTCTAGTTAGGTTTTATTCATTGGACAGAAGTTGGACAATTTCTAGTTGGGCTTTTATTACCAAGTAAAACCCCCTTTTAATGTCATGTGTAATAATAATCAATATTATAATACAATTGATATTAATACACTTACTGACCAACAACAACAAAAAATGTCTTTTAATTTTAGATTGACATTCAACTTTGTAAATAGTTATTTCATGTATCCAAACCGGTTTGGTCAGGTTAGCTTTCTGTGTGTGTGTGTGTGTGTGTGTGTGTGTGTGTGTGTGTGTGTGTGTGTGTGTGTGTGTGTGTGTGTGTGTGTGTGTGTGTGTGTGTGTGTGTGTGTGTGTGTGTGTGTGTGTGTGTGTGTGGGGGGGGGATAAAAGTAAAATAAGAATCTAATTAGTCACCTTTAGTGCCGGCCTGCACATCCTCGGTCTCCATCATCTCGCTGAAGCCCATCTCCGTCTCCACGCGGAGCCGGTAGCAATACCTACGACCGTGGTCCACATCCACGTCCCTGTACTTGGCCTCCGGTCCGATGGGCCCCAGCTTCTTCCAGGTGTTGCGTCCCACCTGCTGGCGCTCCATGATGTAATTGTCAATCTTGCAGCCTCCTGCGTCTTTGGGCGCCCTCCATTTGAACTCAATGGCCGAGGACGAGGCCTCTACGATCTCCAAAGGCCCGAGCGGCGGAGTTGGCTTGTCTGTTGATGGAACACAACAATACGGTTTTTTTTCTCCTGAGCTAATGCATTTGAAATGTTAGCCTATTAGTAGGCTACATTAGTAGTACATAAATTACAAACTTCAAATATATTATACATTTAACATGGGCCTTTGAATTCCAACATGAAAATATGAAACAATATAATGTGTGTATAAATAAAGGTGTAAAATGACCATACCCAATACAACAAGCTGGCTGTGGGCTTCAATGCTACCAAACTCGTTTTTGAGCTTGACTCTGATCTCTCCGCTGTCTTTGCGGTGGAGCTTGTTAAGAAGGAGTCGGCCGCACCCCTCGTTGTTCTCGATCTTGATATGGGTCTCCTCCGAGAGCTCCTCTCCATCCAGGTACCACTGGACCTTTATGGGCTCCCGGCCCATGTAGGGCAACTTGAAGGTGGCCTTCTGGCCCTTCTTGACGGTTACAATAGCTTTGAATTCTTCGATGTCGTCCGCATTGAATCTAGGTGGATCTGAGATAAGTACATTACATATATAGTATATTTTGTCATTTTTGGACAAACAATATAGCATGGTTTGTACTTATATTCACTAAATCTGGAGGATTGAATCCTCTTTATTGGTCACATGTACATTACACACAGTGTAATTTCTTCATTTAACCCATCAGGCATAACTGATTAGGCAGCTATTTTAAATACAGGGAGCAGTGTAGGGGTCTGGGCCTTGCCCAGGTGTTTCGGGGCTGGAAGTGGTGACCTTCGGTTCCCAATCCAAGTCCCAACAGACTGAGCTACTGCAGCCCCCCACTATTCAGCAGATGCTTTTATTCAAAGCCACTTACAATAAATTCAGATGCATGTCATTAAGGAGCCGATAATGATTAGGCATACGGATAGATTGGGAGATTCGAACCCAGAATCTTTCAGCTTGGAGACATCACCCCCTAACTGCAAAACAACACTATCCTTGTTTAATTTCACCATGTTATGTAAAACTATTGAATGCTTTGCCACTGGTAACATATGTATGAATTGCTTGAAAAGGGGAATCTTATTTACCCTCCACAACGACGACTGCTTCAGTCTTGCGCCCATCGGCTTCAAAGCGATATGTCCCAGCCATTTCCTCCGTGGTCTTGTGGATTTTCAGTCTGTGGAAACTTCCTTCTTTAGAAATGGTCAACGCATCAGATGTCTTAATCTAGAGAGGGGGAAATGTGTAGACAGACTGTAAGACAATGTGCAGCAGTGTGGTATTCGGATTGAAAAATAGAACATTAATGACAAATAAAGTCATACTATTAATATTGAGCAAATGTTTATACACAAATGTGAAGTATACACTATGTTGTTACATGCACGTTATTGTAATACGGACAGGCAGGGGTTGTTGCTCAAGGGTGGCTACAGGTAGACCGCAGAGACATAGGGGTTTCAAACTAGAACCTTTCAGCTGGGAGTCCATCACAAGCTAACCAAGAGACTACTACTTTAGACTCTAACTCTATGTTGTTATAGGGGACATGTGACTCCTACTTTAGGATAACTATTAGAACAACGGCTTACCTCCTCGCCGTCCTTGTACCAGAGTCCTTCACAATTGTCACTGCTCAGTTTGCACTCTATTTGTACTGGTTCTCCCATTATAGCGTTGCAGTCAGAAAGCCCAGCATGGAAATGAACGCCTGGATCTGTGAATTAACCAGCTAATAGGTTAGTGGATTCACACTTAGCACACAGAGCAATGGCACATTTATAAACAAGGAAATTCATACATTATAGCGACATGTAATGTCATTTAGCCCGCCCCCTGTCCAAAGCGACTTACAGTAGTGCGTTCAACATAGATAGGCAAGAGAACAGCACGCCACCAGAAGTCATAAGTGCATTCTCCTCTTAAAAGCCCTTTTTACTTAAACACTGGTTCCGCCAGTGTTTAAGTAAAAGTACAATAAGTTGGCTAACAATAGAACAATATAATTAACAATGGAGCTAACAAGCAATCAATCAAGCAACCACTCAAGCTAATAAGATGCAAATGCTAAGTGCATAGCATACACAACTGCATGTGATGTATGTATGTACTGTATGTACATACATACGTTGGATGTTAAAGTTGATGTTAAAATGCTCAGGATTTAAGAGGACTCCTCCAAGTGATTGCCTGTCCCTTCATTTTGCATCACACTTAGGTTTGTGTTGTAACTGATCTTGCATGATCTACCACCATCTGTCTATTAGTTCATCATTTAAGCTTCACTTCATATTAAACCCTTTACCCTTATCGAACATCATATTTTAATTGTAATACAATGGAGGTATTCATTTCACAACTTAAAGGGAGGGTGGTATGTTACCTCTGTATTCCACATTTCCACCAGTTGTTTATGCACTAATTGTAACATAATCGTAACAAACTGGACTTTTTGCAAAAACAAAACATGAAAAAATATGACTTTGATCAACAAGAAAATATCAAGTGTAAAGCAATATTTGGATCTAATCAGTAATCCTTGCCAAAAGCCTTGCCTCATTTAATCTTTTCCAAAGATCAAATGCAATCTCCTCAGTGGTCTAACACAGGGGAAAGCTTACGCCTTCAAACCGCTCGGAAAGTCATCCGTTTGATCAAATGACTTTGCTGCTGGCCAAGTGCGTCCCATGCAGAGCCTAATGCACTGCCCTTCGGCCTTACCAACTGTGTCTTGGATCAATGGGTCTTGCATTTCACCCTCAGACAGTCCTAATGGACAAATATTGTAACGGTCGCATTTACAATGCCAACGTAGTAGACACTATTTTGTGTAGACACGAACACAAGAAATACCAAATCAGCAAATTAAGATAGTGGTGAAGTGTAGGGTAATTGTCTTGATTACTTTGAATAAAACCTGTCTGCTTGCATTCATTTTGAGAGCCAAATTCTTTAAAAAAATGACAATTTAAATGTAGATCTTAAATGTAGATCTTAATAATTATTTTGGAATACTCTTGTTGGGTTCGTATTTTGGAATTTCATGTTATGCCCACCAAAAGCAATTACATGAGCATGAACATAAACAAATAAATGATAGCAGCATTGAGATAAACATGTATTTCCCGTATAGCTTAAGTAAAAGCTTAGAGTCTATAGAGTCTACTATTTTGCTACTTATATAGGAGATGTATATGAATGTCATTCAGAGTTTGAGTTTGCTGGTAATATGTACAGGTACATTTTATTGTTATGGTGTATTCAAATGTATTTGTTGGCTTCTTACTGTTTCTTAACATCAAATGTTTTATCAGTGTTTTTAGTTTATTACTTTTTATTTTTTATTAAGACAATTGTTATTCTTAGTCTCTATACAATTCATTATCTATTTAATGGCCAAAGAGAAGTAGTACAAAAGCCTTTTATGCGTAAAATACTGACAAAAAGTTACCCTTTTGTCAGTATTTTGTTTATAACAATTGCAAGTAGTTTAGACGTTTCTCAGTAGTTTAGCAGTAATTTGAACACTGCATTGTCTTACTGATTATGTTACCACTGAGCAGTATTCTACATCATGCATCTCTTACCAACAACAGGCTCTTCAACCACTGGCTTTTTATTTTTCTGACCTTTTCCTGCTTTTCCAGAAGCATGTTCTCCTTCAATATTATCTCTTATTGATGATTATCAATGTCATGTTTATAGATGTATATACTGTTTATATTTAGCTAGAATTTGTTGGATTCCTATTAACATGTTTTATATTTCAAATGCTGTATTTGAAAAGAGCATATAAGTTAAAAGTGAAATAATGCAAATATATAGTTTTACATGTGTTCATTGCACATTGATTCAGCACAAAGGGCTGACATAAAACACAACAATGTTAATAAATTAAGTAATTATACAAATGTTAACCCTAATAAATGTACTTAATAATTATAATGTCCCTCTCGATATGGAACATCACCGATTGCCAAATGAAACACATTCCTGGAATGTCATATTTTATGAGACAGGCAGCCAATCAAAAAGAAAGAAGCTGGATTTACTTGCTCAAAGCTATGTTTTACTTGTATGGACTATATCTATATCATTGGATATTTATATTCATTCATATATTGTAATATTGTTAAAATGATTGCTCCAAGTCTACTATTAATGATAATAAATGAACATCTTACCTACAACAGTTTCAGCAACAAGAGGGCCATCTCTGACACGTTTCTTGCGCTTCCCTCCTTCTTCATCCTCCTTTCCTTCCTTATCCGCGTCTTCATCACCCACTTTTTTGTCCCCATCTTTTCCATCACCAGCACCATCGCCTCCCTTTCCGTCGCCTGCTCCACCTGCTCCACCTGCTCCTCCACCTCCAGCTCCACTTCCTGCTCCACCTCCTGCGCCACTATCAGCTCCACCCCCAGCTCCCCCCCCAGCTCCCCCACCAGCTCCCCCACTTCCGTCTCCAGCACCACCACCTCCTGCACCACCTGAGCCATCATCATCTCCTCCACCACCTCCACCTCCACTTCCTCCAGCAGCAGCACCACCGCCGGCTGTCTTCTTTGGGGTGCCGCCGGTCCCTTCCTTGCCAGCCGCAGCCTTCCTAGCATTGGCAGCAGCCATCTCAGCGGCCTTGGCTGCCGCTTTAGCTTCGGCTTCTAACTTGGCTTCAGCCTGAGCCTGAGCTCGGGCTGCCGCGTCCTTGGCCTCCCGTTCGCCTTGCGCCTTTTTGGCCAGTGCCAGTTGCTCTTCCATCTCCTTTTTGTACTTTTCCTGTTGCTCCTTTGCTATTCTCATCAACTCTTCGTCGTTGCCGCCTCCAGCCACCGTGCCTTTACGAGCACTCTTCTTTCCCTTGCCGGCGGGATCTTTATCGGCTGCAAGAATTTACAAGGGGGAAACAGTAATCATTATTCTGTGATATGTGATATGAACATTCTGAGAATATCAGATCATTTTCCCTTCGCAAAGTCTCCCAAAATTACTAAGAGCAACATAAACTAAAGGATGGATTGAACTTACACTCCACTATGAGCCAGGCGTTGCAGGATTTGATTCCTGCCACTGCCGCGTAGATGCCACCGTCCAGTGCCATGCAGTCCTTCACGATCAATTTGTGGATGAGCTTATCCTCAGACACAATGATCTCGTGTTTCTCCCCGTTGCAGAGTGGTGCGGACTTTCCGAGCCATTTGATTTCAGTCATAGGAGCGGTCAGAACACACTGGAAGACTGCGTCCTCCCTCTCCACTGCCTTCACCTCTTGGATTTTCACAGCAAATTCAACTTGGGGGACTGGCATGTTGAAAGAAAGAACAAGATGAATGAGAATAGTGACTAGACAACCAGTGTATCCACGGAAAGTATTGAACCTATTTAACCTGAGGTGAGTTACCTTTAAAGTCAGTGGAGAAAATGTTGACACCCTCAACATCCACTGAGTAAAGTCCGGCATCTTCTGCACCAAGTTTTTTAATGGAGAATATATATTTTTTTCCAATTTGATTCAAACTGTGCTTCAGCTCATCCCCTAGTTCCTTGGTGAATGGAACCATGACTCCATCCTGTAGGCATGTCAGCATGTTGCATAACCATCACACTATGCAGATGATTTAAACATGGAAAGTTACCCATATACTTAATAATTTGGTCTTACCTTGTAGAGAAAAACCTTGCTGCTGGGGTCCTTGAGGTCCATGTCGATCTCAATGGTTGCACAGTCATCCTCATTGACCTCAATATGTTTCAGTGTGCTGATGTGTGACACAAACTACAATACAAACAGCAAAGCGATTAGAAAGAGACTAGAACAATAAATAAACATCTTCCAACAAAGCCATAATCAAACAAAATCTCACTGTTTAGAATACACTATATTGTTGTACTTACTAGCAACTGTGCTTGTAAAGTTGTAGTATACATGCCCTTGTATATGATTATGTGCACAATTTGTATTCTGGTGAAACAATATTTTTGATCGCTGTTATTTGTTATTTGTTGTTATTTGTAGCTAATGGTCTGGAGAACATACTTCATGGGATTCCAGGATAGAAATGTCAGAGCTTAATATTCTGTTTTTAATGAATTTCTTCTGCTGTTTTGTATTTATGTGTGTAAAACTCAATTCCACGTTTTACATAGATTGTGTGTGTAAAACCAGACCCATAACTGGAGTGCATACCTAATACATATACGGTATATATATATATTGGCACCAAGGTCAAATGACTTATTAAAGACCATCTTCCAGTTAGACAAATTAAAGTAAGTAAAAGGAATGGATGGAGTGCACAAAATCGACAGGCGTTGATTGAGAGATGATTTAGTGCTCATGTTTGCAGTCGAAACGTCACTTCTGTCACCTCCACATTTTTTCTCGGCTAAGCCATGTCATGTAGTGGTCAGTCTCTAAAGGCAACACCTGAGCTCCTCGTGTGCGCACTCATTTCTCCGTCGCAGACCACCAGCGCAGGAGCGCCCGTGTCAGATCAACAACACAACGTACCTGCGCCACCTCTTTCTCTTTCTCTATCTTCATCTGGGACAGTCTCTTCAGCATGCCGCGGAAGTTGGTGATGCCATACTCTACGCAGATGCCCTCGTAGTCTTTCTTGTCGGCGCTGAGCAGGATCTCCCAAACCTTCTCCTCGGGCTCCATGGGTTTCTCCTCTCGCGTCCCATCGGGATTCCTGCACGATCAAAGCTGTGTGTTCAACACTTCGAAACACGTTAAGACGTAACGTTGTTAAAACTTAACCTCTGCACTATTTGAAGGCTTCTTAAGTATGATGTCGAGTGTGTGTGTTTGAGGCCATGGGTTAAAATGAGCACACATTGTGTTTTTTCATACCGCTTCTTCAGTATTTTTCTGAATTCCAAGGGCTCTGAGGAGTCATATACAAATAATTGACAGATGGGTTATGGACCATTTATGCACGTCACAGGGGTAATGCATTGACGAATACATAGCTTATTGTCTATGACGCTTCGTGTGCAAATGAAAAGACTGCAGTGGTAATAAGGTAGGCCTCATATGTATTTATGAAACATAAAAAATTAACAGCACGTATCTTTACATTGTTGTTTAAAGTAGTAGTGGTAGTAGTAGTATTGATATAAACAAGATCTCACCTTCTCCTTGTTGCCTTTGAAGTTCCTTATTCTTATTGAATCCAACTGAATAAGAAAAGTATACATAGATCCAGGTTCACTATTTTCATCATTACAATATTATAGTGATCAATTATGATCAATTGTCTGTTAAAAAATAATACAATTCCTAGCTGTGTAAAAAAAAGACGAAATTTAATGATATAAATGTATATATATCAATATATATAAATGAAATGTTGTGCCGTATGCCGTAATATGATCATAAGTCATTGACTCGCTAATTCAGTGACATGATTGCTTCGGGGAAAAAACAATGGAGGTCCTACCCTCAATCACGTTGAGCTGGACGGTGCACACAGCCCTGCCGTGTTCGTTGGTGGCAAAGCACTTGTAGGTGTCTGCGTCTTCTGGGGCCACTTTGGGGAACTAAAAACATTGAATGTGTTTTTTTGATTGAATATCTCCTCATTTTAGAGCGCAGTGTAAACATCTCCATTCCCCTGTCATCACATTCTACCCCGTCTCCCCTGAGGAAAAATATGCTACATTAATAAGATATATATATTTTTCCATTCAAAGGCATTAAAGATGCAAATTAAATGGTAATAGAAGTTGTGGTACAGGATTGACCTCTTTCCGTATTAATTGACTGATTTATTTTTCAGCTAAATGTGTTTTTGACATGATGTCTTTCTGCGTGTACCTCGATGGTGTGCTCCTCTGACTCCTCATCGTACTTCTGCTGGCAGGTCTGGGGGTGAAAGAATATCTCTCCGTTTGCCCTGCTCCAGCTTATTTTGGGGTATGGGGTTCCCAACACTCTGGCTTTGAACACGGCAAGCTTACCTGGATAAAAAATCCACGAAAATCTTACATACTCAATCAATGTAAAATGGGCCAGGGGCATGTGTGTTTTATATTGTATTATTGATTTTAATTGTGTAGATATAATTTAAAATATGGCATTTATATTCTTCTATTATATTTTTTTTCAGCCCAGCTAAACATACGTATATATATGCCGTGTAATAAGTTTTTCCCAAATAGGAACATTAGAACTTTTTTGACGAATAAGAATGAGGAATGTGTGATGACACGGTGCTGGGGAATGCGTGTGCTCCTCATTAGTTGTCGGCGCCCTCCGTGCCACATGTATATATTGGGTAATGTGAGCCCTGTGTGAAGGGTAGAGTAACATGTTCGTACACTAGTCACTGGATGGCCCTCTTACCGCATTGGGGATTATCACTCTAATAAAGAAACGTCATGTTTGTTTGTGTTCTGTGCTCTTTATATACGCAAAGGGTTATCTTTGGTCTCCCTTGGATTTGATTATATTCATCTAAGCGCGATTGAGTCTTGTTCAGGACACGTACCCTCTTTAATGGTGAGGGCGATGGGCTTGCGTGAGAAGTCCGGGGTGCTCACCCCCTCGGGGAGCTCCTCTGTATACTGGGTGATCATCACCCCCGGCACCTTGGACCTCTTCCGGATGCCTGAGAACGCGGTACAGGGAACACTGTCGGTCCATCGCAGTTGACGTCAAAGAGCATTGTTAGCGTAGAGAGTTAGGGTTGTTTCACTTTTCTGTAGTCCTACAATGTTAATACGATTCGTTACATGTTAAATGCAATAAAACATGATTGAATAGAGATTCAGAAGTTTGAGTTATTGAACTGCACAAATAAGGCCGTATTTGTATAGCTAAAACACGGCAGGGATGCATCCTGATAATTATTAAAGTAAGTTCAATGAATATGACCTTGATGTTTACCTTGAAGTGTATATCTTCATACCTTTTCTGTTTTACTTTAGCTTGTTTTACTTATTCTAAATGATATCGCCTGAGATCTTGACTTGATTACTTTAATATTTATTTTAAGGAGCTTTTCATACCGTGTTTCATATGCTTCCGTCATTGCCCAGCACAGTACAGTTTAGATTTGTGAACCTGCCTGCTTTCAACAGAAAATATTAGATTTAAAACTGAGTCTGAGTTACGTGGTACCATCTTCCTGGTTGTCCGGACTCCTAGCTTTTCTGAGAAAACAAATCAGTTGCATGACTTGGCTATAGCAGACATACCTGTATCTGTTGTGATGCTACAAACTAGGGCACTACTTTAGCATTTCGTAGGAGCGTCAAGGAGCACACAAGACACATGCGACAGTGGCACAGACAGTACAGGATCATGCTTGTACGAAATCGGTTTGTTTTTTGATTTTGGTTTTGTTTTTGTTTTTTTGATTGTTTCCTTTTTCATTTCTTTGCATACCTCTTTCCTCGGGCTGCGCTTCATCAGAAATGTCGACTAAACACGCAACACAACAACGAATAGGGAAATCAGACATAGGGACGTAAAATAGAATACAACAACAATGAAATGAATCCTGACAAAAGGAGACATGGTCGAAGACACATTCAATGTACAAGCACGGAAAACTTTCAACACAATGACAATGGGGGGAAACACATATAGGGAAACATCTGGTTTCAAGCCAACTTAGACAACTTGGACACATGGCGTGAAAGTGAAAAGATTAGATGTGGACGAATTGTACTGTAAGAAACAATGTCGTTTTTTGTTTCGATTGGTTAGCCGGATGGCAAGATAAGCTAAAATCCCAAGATCTGTTGAGAAAGTATTGTTTCATAAATCTTCCACTGGAATAATGCTCAAGCACTCAAGCAAAGAACTCTTGGAACGCTTGTACTCTTGGAGATGTATCATTGCTTATCACTGCTTCTGTCTGCATCCGATTCCACCTCTGATGGGGATACACTCATTGTGTCACAATCATCTTGGAATTCAGTGATGATCTTCATTTCAGGATATGGTCCTTCAGTTGTTTCTGTTCTGTTAGTATCCCTATTATCGTTCTTCACAGCAACGCCCTTCCTTTGCTTTAAGATTTTCAACCAGAACTTTAATTTGAGTTGTATCCACGTCCCACAAAGCCCCCAGAGAGTTGATGATGGATTTGGGGAGGGACCATTGTCATGGTCAATCAGAGGTTTGTGCCATTTTTGTTTGCATCCTTCCATGCATGCTGCTCCAATCATCTGGAGATGGTGTAAAAACACCTGTTGATATTATTCAGAAGACTTTGGATAGATTGTATTTGTATATCTCCTCTTCTGTAATTAAAAGCAGTTATTTCCCCTCTTCTACAATGATCTTTGAATAAATCTTTGTAATTCAGACACAGAAAGAAAGAACTACAGGAACACGTGTTGAATGGCGTAAAAAGAATCATCCTTGTTTGCTTCCGGCTGTCCTGGTCTTCTGACCAGTCTCTTCAACCATCAAACGGTCCCACTCAGGTATCGTGCTGGTTTGATTTGTCTTGAAGTAACTGAAGGTCAATCGCTGAAATGGTGGGTGTGAGAGGTGTGCTCCCTGATATTTTTGATTGACAGCCTGGTTACCAAAGAGTATAACCTCTGGCCTGTACTCACCCCCCTGCCCAGCGGCAGTTGGGTCCGCCATTTTGGACTTCTTCCACATCTTGGTATCCCGTTGAGAACTGCCCGCTCAGAAGGCTCTGGAAAAACAAAAAACACAAATACGTTTGGGAATATTTTTGTTACTAGTCTTTCTGTCATTTAGTAAACACTGTTATCCAAACTGACTTTAGTGATATGCGTGTCATTAAGGAGCAGGTAGGGGGTTTGGCATGTGGCTCAGGGATCTCTTCATGCAGTCTCCGGGACATGGGTGATCATACCCAGTATTATTGGCGGGCAGTTGACCACCTGAGCCAAACTACACCGTCCCTTATAGAAACGTATATAAATGACACCACACAAATTTCACCATTTCACCATTTCCCCTCGCTGTAATTACCACAAACATTCAGTGAGGGGCAGTAACCTGTCCTGTTTCTCTCCCTGGCCTCGTGACCCTGGAACCCTAAACCATCTATTCCGAGAGGGCTATTGAATGTCTGATGCCTCTTGTCAGATCACCAGGAGATGTGCTGATTTGATATAAAAAGAAGAGATGGAAAAATGTAGAGAAAAAAACTGCACACTGTGGGAATTATTTCCACCCATTCTACCATTGGCAGGTAATATTGTAGGAATTATTATAAATCTAATCATAAATCTTCTGCGAGCTGTTGTAATGTTTACTGTGTGTACATTATAACAATATCAATAGTCATGTATAGGCTTTATAAGAAGTAAATGAATGAAGAACTTATAAACCATTGACCTGTAGTTTGCGAAGGGTCCTATGTCCATTACTATTTTCTGTTTTAAAATGTGATCTTATGGTCTTAAACTTCTTATTGGTGATTTAAGAGGAGACAAATATATATATATGTATATATATATACATATATATACTATATATACAGCAAATGTATTGAATCAACTTTGTTTTTCAAACTTTTGTTGACTAAAGTATGTTGAAATCAAGTTCTCGTCATATTTTAACCCATTAAACAAATGTCCTCTAGTATTGATGCTGTGGATTGAAATATTGCACACTGTTGTTTTTTTTCTTCATTGTGCCAATTCAATTAAACAAGCCAAACATATTTTCCCCTCAAAACATCAACTAATCTCCAGTGGGTTTGTTGTCCGCTCCCAGCAGAACTGAAAAACCGAGGGTTTTATTTTTAGTTCACCCTGAATAGATCCGTTTTCACGCGGTGGTGGTGCTGGCTCCCGGATATTAACGACCCGACACACATATGGTGAAGGAGACCCCGTCTGCAACCAGAGACGTCTGGCTCCTCCTTCACGTTTAACACCCTCCCTGTGCACCACTCTTACGACAAAAATGTCGTTCTTGCCCCTAAAGTGAGAATCAATTCAAGAAAACCCAAGAATCAGTCGTTATCAATCGTATCAATACACAAAAACAACTTCCTACCAACAGTGGTGGTTAGCCGGCCCCACACTCCTTCACATTAAAAGCCCCCCCCCTGCGCTTCTTTGGTTATGTTTCAACTGAATGTGTTTGTGTGGAGAACCGCACATGACCTCAATGCACTTACAGATAATGGTTTAAATGAACCACCCGACATATATGGCAGAAGTGACCCGGCTTGAACTTGAGACGTTCTTCTTGAACATGAGAGGGCCTCTTCTTTAAAAGTCCTCGCTCACCAAACCAAATGTGTGACCAGTCAACGTCTCAATACGCTGATCGTCCAGTACTCTCCCCGTGGCTCTTCTGGTCTGCGTCTGCATGAAATTCCGAAATATTCAAACAAATGGGGGATTTGTGGGCCCTGTCGCCATTCCAGAGATGTCACAGACAAGCATTCATGGCTGCATTAGGGGCCTCCCAGGGCCCAGTGGACATGCTGCTTCATAACACTTCATTACATGGGCTCTGAGTGAGAGTTGGCTGCTACATTTGGCCACTCGCCCCCATAGGAGAGCCTATACCCTGCAAAGCCTCTCGGGTTGCTTTTGCCCTTCATTGTTTTAGTGCACCCACGACATATAACCAGGGGCGTCGCAACAGTGTAGGCAAAGTAGGCAATTGCCTGGGGCCCCGAGCTGGAAGGGGGGCCCCGAGGACGACAGATTACATTGCCCCTCCTGTTGGACTCCCCGATCACCCCCCCCCACCCCATCGATCGCCGCTCTGTAATTTCGAGGCTCTGTAATAAATACTCTTTAAAATAGGCAGATTTTGCCTAGGGCCCCCAGAAACCCTAGAAACGCCCCTGCATATAACAAATGGTTTATGATCATTATTAGTGTTGTTCGTATGTCTCATGTTCCGATAAACATGTGTTGATTGAAGCGTTCAATAATTGCCATTTGGATACACAATGTCCACATGTTCACACGTTCACATGTGCACATGTTACATTTACATTTACATTTAGGGCATTTGGCAGACGCTTTTTTTATCCAAAGCGACTTACAAGGTGTACATGTTACATGTGAGCGTCTCAGAAGCATTTTTTAATGTGTTTAATATTTGTTCATTCATATCGTTCTGACGTGTGATTGAGGTGCGATGTGTGGTAATTGGCCACCTCCAATTGGCCCCAGAATAAGAAGGTGCTAGTGTTTGCTATTCTCGGCGCACTCCACACCCGAACTTGTCAAAAAGATGAACATGGGAGGGTTTTAGAATTGATAAAGAATGACTTTTTTTAACAGATGACGAGTGTGTTAGTGTTAGTGTGTGTGTGTGTGTGTCCGTGTGTCTTCCCTCCCCCTCTCAATTCCATCCCTGTGTGTCCCGTGTGTGTGTGTGTGTGTGTGTGTGTGTGTGTGTGTGTCCGTGTGTCCGTGTGTCCGTGTGTGTGTGGGTGTCCGCCTGTTCGTGTGTCCAACACCTCCCGGGCGAGAGAGTGACATGTCTTGTGAGTTATGTGGACCTCCTGCAAGCCCCCCCCCCCCCCCCCCCCGCCCCCCTTCTCGTCCCTCCCACCCTCAACCCTCCCCCCTCGTCTCCTCGCCCCGTCGTCGACTGGGAGCGGCATCTGCTTGGCGTCTCAAATGTCTCGCTGCGGAATGCGTGAGCGCATGGCCTGTCACGACGCACGACTGCGGCCGATGAGTTTGGGGATAGGGGGGGCTTTATAACTCAGCCACGATGACAAGGCCTTCTGGCGACTAATACGCACTAATACCGGCGCTCCCGGCTTCCCCCCCCTCGCTGGATTTGTGGACATTTGTTTCAATTACGGCGGAGAGTTGACGTGTGGATGCATGTGCATCGGGGGGGGGGAGGGGGGGGGGGGGGGAATACAAATACTAATTTCAAGCTGTGGCTGTGTATTGATCGATTGAGTCCTATCGTTTTTAGATCAATCATGCTATCAGATGCATTTCATTAGGTTTGGTTTTAGTTTAGTACGTTTTGTTATATTTAACATTTTACGTTACACAAACAATCGGTTGGGGTGGGTAGTGGTGATATTTCAAGGAAAAGCCCACCGAATGGACTCATAGCGAAATATTCCTAAAGTTTCTGCTCGCAGCAGCCTATGCCCAGAATGGAATTAACTAATAATTCTCTCAGCACACACACACACACACACACTCACTGATTTGACACCTCCGTCTAAAGTTAGCCCGCAACTCCCAGGCTATGACCTCACAGCTACCTACTGCAGACTGTGAAACTCAAACTGAGAACTGCACGCCCCACCAAAAAGCCTTTTTTTACGTCTCAAAAAAACGTCTCTGCAGCCCCCGAATCTCTCACTTTTCTGCATAACACTATCCCCCCCTGTGGGGCGAGTTCAAAATATACATCCAACCCGAAAACACCTCAAACACATTCTTGTCATCCTGTAAAACTGAAACTGGATACCAACCACATGTAAAGACCACCCAGCCTGTATTGTGTGTGAGTCTGCCCCTCAGGTTGAGAAAATTAACTCAGAAGTGTTTGTCAAGTGTTTCTCAGACATAGTTAGACGAGCACGATGGCCCTCTGTGGAGTGGTGTTAACCACATCTTTGTCAATTGTCACCTTTCCAACTTACCGACACATACGTATATATATATATATATATATATATATATCATATATTGGTCACGTGGACAGGAATGGATGTACGCAGAGCAACGTAAAACAATGCATTATGTATCCTGTATATTTATGTTCACACTCCTACACCCCAGCATCCCCTCTCTCTCTCTCTGTCTATCTCTCTCTATCTCTCTCTCTCTCTCTCTCTCTCTCTCTCCCGACCCCTGGTATTTCGCCAGACAGACGGACCCTACCTGGTATCTCAGTTGTCCCTGTACTCCTCGGTCCGACAGGTGTGTTGAAACGCTGCTTCCCTTAGTGCCTGCTGCGTCCCGGATCTGCACTGTAATAAATCCTGCTAGCTGTGTGTGTGTGTGTGTGTGTGTGTGTGTGTCTGTGTCTGTGTACGTGTGTGTGTACGTGTGTGTACGTGATGCCTCCCCACTACTGCTGCCCAGAGCTGGCAACTGCCAAAAGCACTTTTAGAGATTTCTCTTTTCGTGCCTTCTCTCTCCTCGTAATAACATTCGAAGGTTGAGAGGGCGTGGATGTTGTGTGTGTGTGTGTGTGTTGTGTGTATCATGTATGTGTGTGTGTGTATCATGTGTGTAGGAGAGGCGAGGGATTGGAGAGGTTGAGGAGTGCTGTTATATAGGGTGATCTAGTGAGCCAAAAGACTATTTAATCCCTGTCTTAACGACTCAGATCTGGTGTTGTGGTTTTTCCATATCAACTTTGCGCTAGCATTTATGAAGAGGAAGTATGCCTTTGATGTCTCACAGAGCATGGCCTGTCTATTTATAGCTTTATGTGTTCAGGGATTAGCACTCTTGCTGTTTGTAAATATAACAATTTATGATTTCTTAGTGCTCCAAACAAATCTTTAAATGTGTCTTATATGTTTATACTGTATTGTACATGTATGGAATTCACTGGTGACCATTATTCATAAGGATCATAACCAAGATCTATTTAAAACAATTTCTGTGGTTTATTTATTTATTTATTTTGTTTTGATGTTGGAAGCTTTAAAATCATTATAATGCTGTGCGAATGTTGTTGTGCATAATGGGCATAGCTCTCCATGACTCCCTTCAACTCATACTACAAGCAATTTTCATAATTAAATATCACAATTAACTTTTTAATTAGAAATGCACCATGATGTCCCTTAACTACACTCCTCAATCCAAACAGAACATTTGCTTTTGTGAAAATGTCAAATTGAATATGATCATATGATATACATCATCACGGTCTTATTTGGTGAATATTCTGCCTGAACCAAATCTTCCTAAAGAGGACCGTTAACCACTGAACTGAAGCAGAGAAGCACAAAATGACATGGAAATGGTATGTTTACCAGGTGTAATCCTTTATTTTCTGTCCAGAAGCACGTAATCCCGTAAAGTAGTAGAATTTGGATGAATTTGGATTCTACTGCAATAACCCACCACATTGTGTTGTTTAATATTCATGAGGTCTTTAAGGTTATTAACTCTGAATCTACCGTTAAGCTCTCTCTCTCTCTCTCTCTCTCTCTCTCTCTCTCTCTCTCTCTCTCTCTCTCTCTCTCTCTCTCTCTCTCTCTTCCTTTCTTTTCCTCACTGTCTACCTCTCTTCTCTTCCTCCCTCTTTCTCTTGCTCAGTGTTTCCTACTCCCTCTCTTTTTCTCGTTATCATCGGTATTCTGCTCTTTCGGCCACAGGGCAGGCAGGCATGTGCGTGATGTGCGTGCGTTGTAAACATTATTTTAAGAAATGCAATAAACGCTATGGCACCCGGCCCAGCAGGTTCGTGATGACGTGTCCGATCATAACTTCTCCCCCATCTACCCTCTGACATGCACCGTCGCCACTAACCACCACCGCCATCATCCACACCACCGCTAACCACCAACACCCACCACCACACCTGGTGGCTTGCTCGCCTCCACGTCCTTAAGGAAAACCTGGACTACCACAGACGGGCTTCCGGGCGCTTCTGTGTCCGGGCATGCCAAGGATGCCTTTTTATTTTTTATTTCTTGAGGTTATTATTAGGATAGTAGCAGACTTCAGGAGTCAAGAGGGTTGTGCTCTGGCTGCTGCCGAGGTCACACTCTGTTTCTACATGCAGTGACTTCACAGATATACGTACATACAGTGTTTGCTGTAGCCTGTATATTATTGTTAGTATTAGTTACATCTCTAGGACAGTTGGTTTTAACAAAACATACCAATCCAAATACAAGTATATTGCTAGAAATAAAGCAGCAAGCAGATTTCATCCAGGATTCAGCTCGAGAAAACAGAAATGAAATAATTCAGGAGGAGGCCTGCTTGAGTTTGTGTTGTTTCAACTTAAACCAATGTTGCCTTAACCTTCCTTGACCCAGACGTTAAGCGAGTGGTTATCCAGCAGTGACTAGAGGCATAACTCCGTCACTCGTGGGCGCGGGGGGGGGGGGGGGGGGGGGGGTGTTATTTTTAAGTTGACATTCTCTCTGCTGTGTGGCTGTTTATAATGCTACTTTTTCATGGTAGCATAATCTGGTGCGGTTTAGGGTGGTAGCATTTGTATTAGCATGGTTTCCCCCAGAAACGTGGGTAGTGGGCCCTATAGCTTCTGTGAGAACAGAATCACAGATAACAGAACAAAACTGAGAATTTATAAAAGTTAGAACACAGATTCCAAAGGCCCTTACAAAGTCTTACAAATGATCTTGCAACAACAACAAAACTAAATAAATGACATTTAATTTCAAGTTTTTTTTGCACACAGATTCTTACAGCCTTGGAATGCTGGGCACATTTAAATTTTGATTTGATTTGCATATTGTAAAAAAAAGTGTGACTTTATGCTGATGCAAGGAGCCAACGTGATGCTTTTAAGACCTCTTTCTGTACGCTGTAGGACACCGCAACATCGCAGAGCCCTCCCTCCCATTGCCCCGTCGTCTGTGCTTACGACATACTCTGCACAACATTCCTATGATGGCATATAAGGAATCTATTAAAAGCAGCCACGGGTCATAAACAAAACATGGTGATGTATATTAATATACCCAAAACTGTTTTTTAGCTTACTGTCTTCTGTCTTTAATATACCCATCCGCTGTATTTCGGGGTTGATGGTATCCATTCCGGATTCCACCCAGTGACTTGAATGTATTGGAAGCGGTAGAAGCATGGTAACATGTTTGCTGTTGTAACAGCTGGTGTAAACACTGGCAATGATGACGACTCTGGGGCCGAGTCTTGGTACAACGAGTCTTTACTCGTAAAAGGTTCAGTCAGGAGATCACACAGACAAATCGGGCAAGGAGAAGACAAAGGTGTAGTCAGGAAAAAACTAGCAGGAGGCACAAAAACAGGACTACTAAGCTCTGGCAGAAAATGCTGGAACACTTGACTCAGGGAACAAGACGAACTGGCACAGAGAGAGGGAAACACACAAGCCTAAATGCACTAGAAAGGGGAGGATAAGGAGGGACATCTGACAATAACCAGGGCCGAGGGTGGACAATCACAGAGGCGGAAGGTGAAGTATCTGAAACAAGAGCAGATGTGAGTATCGCAAAGTAAAACAGGAAATTCTGAAAGAATAAATAAAAACAAATGTGAAACATCACGTAAGGAGCAGGGCGAGACATCACAAGCGCTGCTTCAGCTTGAAGTCACTCTGATGTTATCGATCCTCAGCTGGAACGTTAGCGAAGGACCAGGCGCTCGCTGGCCGCACGCCGTCAACCTGAGGCCAGGCTAACGTTGACTCGGCGGAGCTGCCGATGTTAGCGGTCTGTTCCTCGTCGTCGCCGTCAACTCCAGCATTTGGCCATCTGAAAATATAAACAGTTTTGGCTTTTACCTTTTCCTTCTTGACTTTATGTTGCAGAGTTTGACGAGCTAGCCAAGGTTGCAATGTCAAAGGCCAACTTAATGGAGGAACAATCCTACCTAGTGCAGGTGAAAAGTGTTAACACATGGTAATGAAAGCGTCAAGCTGTTGTTTTTATAGACGAGGAGGTAGGAGGCTATACAGGCCACCAGCTGAAGGTAGAGGTACGTAGATACTGTATATCAATCATTGACAAGCTCTTTGAATCCTGTGGTTCTTCTCTATTGTGGGGACAACAATGCAGCTTTGATTATAAACCAACAGAGTTGGTCTCGGTTCCTAGTTTCTGTGCATTCAACTCTAAGCGAAGCCTTCTTCAGAACAGAGTAACGTTTTCTGGGAGGCAGTTGAGTTGATGGAAGGCAAAGCCGTGGGACAACACAGTCCTTGACCTTTAACTTAATAAGAGCATTAGTGTCATATCTATAAGTCATAAATATAACATCACACTGCATGGCATTTCAAGTTATGTGTTTACAGTGCTAGCAGGGTATATGTTTGCATAATAATTTAACGTACGATAAAGCACTTGATTATACACTTTAAACCAACCATGGGTGTTACAGCCTACTATAAAACGCTGTGCCACCGCCATAAAAAAGCCGCAATAGATTAAATGGAACTTGACTGAAACAAGATGCTATGTAAATAGTAGAATTTTATTGTTGGAATTTCGTTTTTGTTTAATGGTTCTCATGCAAATTTCTCTTTGCGTGTGCTGCATATTTCTTGTTAATCGAATAAATATTTGTATATTTATACACCACATTAAAATGCGTTTTGGCATGTATTAAAAGCCTAATGCAGTGCTACTGCTCTTTTGCAGTGACGCCAATATTACATTAACAATGCATGACATCACTGGCCTTGGACGAGTGGTACTGTAGTAGTAGTAGTACCACAGCATGTTTTATTAGTCAGGGGGAATCTGAAAGGCATAATTTCCCTGCAGGCGGAATAAATACTCAGTGAATTTTAACAGTGTCCTGTAGGGCGAGTGTCCGTCTTACCTTGTGCTATCACATAGTTTGTTGCCTCCCTCCGCTGGAAAATCAGCATCAGCAGATCCCCTGCCAAAGGCTATTTCAGCGCATCTGATTCACATTCACATCAACAAGGTCCGAAGAAAGTCTCCCCACCCCCCTGGTAGTATCCCTGATGAAACAGTTCCTGGTCAGACTGGTGGTGGTGGTGGTGGTGGTGGTGAGGCTGAGGCTTTCTCTACTGGCTCCACTCTCCAAATGGTCCGATAGGCTCTGTGTTTACTATAAAATCTCCATGGTTTTCGAAATTCCTTGACCGGCTGCCCTCCTTTGAACTGTCTGCATCTGTTTTCCAACAGCCTGCCTGCATCATTTACTGCCCCCCCCATCCCCACCCATCCGCCACCGCTGTCCCCCCCACCCCCACCATCCCGCCACCGCTGTCCCCCCCCATCCCCACCATCCCGCCACGCTGTCCCCCCCATCCCCACCCATCCCGCCACCGCTGTCAGCCTCCTCCCACTACTGTTTGTCAGTTGTTGTTCCATGCGACACCTTGTCATCTCTGTGCATCAATCATCTTTAATGAATGTGCCTTTTTCAGTTGGCTTGACACATAGGCGTGACACGTTCGTACATGAAATGTGTGTTTGAGTGGAAATGTAAAAAGGGGTGCATAGATAGGATACTAATAACATGTATTCGGTGTGGCCATCTAGTTGGCCGTCTGATTCGGCATGTAGATATTTTCCTTCTTTTGTAGGTTTAATATCGTCGGAGGTTTAGCATGAACAAAATCCTGTCACAAAGCAAAATGTATTTCAGTTTTTTTGTAATAGAACCCTCAAAGCTGATTGGTTCTCTATAAAAAGTGCCAGTTAATGAGGTCACATGACAGGAGATTTATTATGCTGCCAGTTTGGCCACTTTGAAACAAGCTGGTCACAACCCAATCCACCACAGCATATAAATCACTGTGTTTTTCAAAAAAATAAATAATGAATTCTAATGACTGAAGGAAAATAAATACACTCTGAAAAGCTTTCTTTGTCTGTGGCTTTGCGAAAAACATTATGTATGTTTAAGTACATTTGATTTGATTTAATTCCATTTCATTTTATTTTAATTGAGGGAGCGAGCGGCCACATGAAATACTCACGTTATGATGTTGACGTTTGTCTCTGGTCGTCACACTTTAACAGACGACTGAACATAAAGTAGGCTAGAAGCGAAGCGGCAGACATGCTAAATGAGAACTTGCCAGACATTTGAACTTGCCAGACATTTACATGTAAGCGGTCCAACGTGTGGCATACGCGTGTGTGTTCCCCTCACACTACAACAAGTGTCTTGGCCCAAGAAATTATTGGGGAAAGATTCCAATATTATCACACTATGGTTATTAAAAAACACGCCGCTGGGGCTCACTTGACCACTTCATCCGAGGGGGATATTTGATCCTCCCTTTCCTCCTCCTCCTCCTCCTCCTCCTTCTCTCCCCTCCTGGAGTCTGACCCCTCCTCTGCTCATCAAGGGCCCACCTGTTGTCCGCCGGCTGCCAGGGGCGGTGGTGAGAGAGTCATGTAAACATGACACGACACCGGGCATTACCCGGGTCTCTGGAGGTGTGGTGAGGGAGGGGGTCACGTCCCCTGGCTCTCCTTAAAAAACATATCACTAACTGGCACATGCTCAATTAATGCCCTGTTAAATGCAGTGATAAGACGAGGCAGAGGCAACAGAACGGGTCATGGGCGACCTATGGAAGAGCACGGTGGTTTATAATGGTTTCAGAGATACTGGGGGATTTTTAAGGGTTTGAAGGTTCAATCAATCAAACTTTATTATATATCGATTTTTTTTTGTGAAAAACTGCTTCACAGGGAAACAACACAACAAGAACAATACATGCAACTTAAATAGAGTTCAAGTAAAAGATGGAACAGACAATCTGAGAATCACAGAGATACATGGATGATATTTTCTTCTGTGGATCTAGTGTATGTAGCCGTTGATTACTAACAAACACCAGCTAGTGGAACAGTATTATGGCCAAACGGCGCCAGAGAACCGCAGGAGAGAACTGTTCTCTAACAAAGATCACTTGAACAGCTTCCCCCCTCCTCACCTACATGCTAACAACAAGGCTTTTCACGGCACCAACGCGCAGGGGCCAAGACCGCAGCAGATTACAGCAAGAGAACAAAAGCCGGAAAAGCTTAGTTTGAAAGAGTGGTTTGGTGATGGTGTGTTTTGCTCCGCATGGGGTCCCGCCATCTCTGCGGAGACAAGCTGCAGCTGCTGGTGTTGATGTTGATCGGTGGCATATTTACACTACTGGCATAATAACCCAAGGCAGGGGGTGTGGCAGTTACATGGCTTTTAGTCATTCAAAGTAGTACCGCGCTCCAGGTGACTAAGCTGCCTTTTAATTTCACATTGTACAGTGTACAAGATACAAGATATTTATTTGCCATTTCTAAGTACATTGGAACGCTTGCTCCCCATTCCCTCCCGCAGTATACATCTCCAAAAACAATACCATAAAAATAATATATACAATCAAAATAAAAATTAACAAAAAAAGGACAGCTAAGTGACTGATAGATGGTATGAACATCTGTTGAATGTGCAAAAAGATTTAAAAGCATTTAAAGTGCAGTGGTGCAGCAGCAACATGAATACAGTGCAGTACAGTGCAGTAGTAGGAAAGTGTAATGTTTATGACAATGTTATGAAAGTAAAAGTGGCAGCACAAACATATCCTTAAACCTGGTAGTATACAGTTGTATTAATACAAAAAAACAAGAAAAAGCTGTAGCCTAAATTGCGCGAGTTTTGGGTCACGGCTGCTGAAAAGGGTTTGACTCACAAGAAGACTCCGGCCAACCAACATAGTTATATAATCTCGATCTGAACATAGATCTGTATTTCACAGATTATTTGAAAATAATTGTTTTCCCTTCTGGGAAATGTACTAAAATTCTTCTCCTAGCATGCCCCTCTGTTATCTTCGCGTCACATCAAGGGTACAAAGTGCATTCCCTGTGACAAACAGGTTTTTAATTGCACATTGAAATCGACTGCCGCATGGAAAGCCAGCCCTAACCCCTCCCCACTCCACTCCCCCACAGCTCTCTAATTGCTAGCAGTGTTGCGCTAGAACTTGTTAATTGCACCAGTAGGTTGTAATTGCATGTCAGTAATAAGCTGATACACACAAAGTAGGACCTTTTTCCACAAGCTGCTCCACAGAGAAAAGCCACAGACACCCCGTTTGTAAATGTCCGACTGCTGTTCGGCAGTCAGTCACATTGAAATGGACATCATGGCTGTCCATTTCAATCAATGGGATCAAGTGTTCCTGTGCGGTCGTAAGCGGCGTTAGCGCAGCGTATGGCGCTTATTAAGTAATTTAACTGCCGCATTGTGAGTCGTATTTGTCAGGATTGCCGTTCAAATAAAACTTTGGCAAAAGTATCTGAGGGGCTTCAGAGGCATTTGACAGATCGATCAAGCAACTAATGGAGTCAACAAACAGGGCAGTGTAGTGGGAATGTTTTGCAGCAATTCCCAGACAAGAGGTTTCGGATAGGATGCCCTTTGTCTCATAGCAGCTTAGATGCAGACAACCTTAAGCCTGGATCCCTGACCTCTATACTAATCTTGTGTTAAAAAAAAACAACCTGGATATTTTCTATATGTGGCTTCGGGGTCTGTTTTAATGCCTGGTTTAATCCCGACAACTTAGTCTAAGACGTATTATAACAACAATTGAATAACAGTAGTTATTCAGATGTATGTGGCTGGAAAGGCAGTGAAGCGAATATACAGAACTAGGCCACCATTAAATAGATCCACTTTTTCTGTAAAGTTATTAGTTGCGGCATTCACATGACCAGGAAGAATGTGATCAATTGTGCGATTAATATACGATTTGTCTTACACACAACAGTTGATGAGCAGCATTCACATGTGTACTGTTCACTGCAAGCAAGACAGAAGGCTTTTTCATTTCACTGAAAGTTGACACACCGTTTAGGATACATTATGCATTAAGTAGCGGTGCTCGATTTGCATAAACCTTTGCCAACAGCCATAGGCTCAAAGGGGCTTCTCAGGCTCACAGTTGACACGACACCCCCTAATCCTGACGCCTGGAAAGGGCAGAGCTCCCCAGCCCCAGAGGGGAGAGCAGGGCGACCTCCAGGAGGAGACCAGCAGCGGGGAGCCGTAGCTTCTATGGATGATTAGGAGTATAGTAGGAGGAGGAGCTGCATGGGTGCATACCTCGCATATGGAAATATACAAATACGTGTGTGTGCGTGTGTGTGTGTGTGTGTGTGTGTGTGTGGGGGGGGGGGGGGGGGGTGGAGGCAGGGTGGAGGTGGTGTGGAAAAAGCAGCCGTTGGTGTAGTGAAATATTCATGGCTGTAACCGTGGTAGCAACGTATTGAAATGCAGGGGGGTGTACACCCGGGAAGTGTTGACGAGCTCAACAAATGTAGCTGAGCACTTAGCATTAATTAGCATTTGTATATACCACTAATTTACTGTTACTGCTTTACAGTCCTACTGCTGGTGTATTGGTGTTAGAGTATTGCAAATAGATTAGTAGAAATTAGAAAAATTCACGTTCAGACCTAATGCATGCAGGGTGATCAGTTTTATCATGTAAACATTACATGATAAAAAAAAAGCAAAATCTGGTCTGAATATATAATACAACGAAGTTTTGGCCTACTTGATAATGGACAGTGAGACATTTTTGGGTATGGTGTACTGGCACACTACCCTTGAATAATACTGCCATAGGGGGAAGGCTGTATCTCTTTAAAAGATAGGAGAATAAGTTCAACTGCAGTCCCTAGTTTAGCTAGTAGTATCTACTAGTTTTTCTACAGTAGCTACTATTATATCTACTGCAGTCTCCCTTCTTTTTCAAATGCAGTAGCAACTCGTTCAACTGCAGTTATATCCACTGTTTTTCCATCCACACACATGGCAGTTTTGGTTACTTGGTTAAGTAACAGAGAATCTGTGTGCAAACATTAGCATAATTGAATAGGCTTCTGTTTTATATTTGGAAGAGGGACAATTACTAATTAGCGGTTAACCTTTGTGTGTTTTTGGTCCGGTGGCGATAGGTTAATATACCATCTCTGGTTATTATTCACGTCGGCCGGCTGGATCTCGAGACACCCCTGGATGACGGATGGTTTAACCCATCCAACTACAACCCGACGACTCTTGTCCTACCGTCACACGTACAGAGCAACACTTCGATGCTGTAGACGCCATTAGCTCTACACATCCCTGGGTTTGGTCGTATGCTACGTGTTCAGTGGACGAAACAGATGCTGGGGTTTTTTTTAAGATGAAGCCATTTAATTTTTTGGGTTTGTTCCACAAAAGTTTATATATATATATATATATATTTTTTTAATATATAACAGAAGGTCAGTCTGTAAATCGGTAGGATTGACTGGAGGGGCGAGGTGGGCTCACAGGTGGGAAAGAGAGACAATGTGTGGACAGACGGACAGACAGACATTGTCATGAGTAAAGGTCCAACGTCTCATTCCCAAAGAATTATTGACATGGAGGGATTTTTTTAGGGTTTCATGATATTTTATTATTTTCACTACACAGCACTATTGTAGCGGAAGGGTATCTTGTCCTCTATTTCTGAAAGGTGAACCAGTCCACCAACCATTTCCTCTCTAGACTGTGTGTTTATTTAATGAACCAGTGATATTGAACCCAGATGAGTCACGAGGGCACAAAACATGAATATTCATTGTTAGAGGCGCCTTTAGAATTGTACAATAATGGACATTTTCTCATACAGTAAGTACAGATGTGGCAAACAAAAAGAAGACACATGAATTCATCTAAGATCCCATAATGAACGACCCAAAATAGGTATTCATCATTGACCCACACCCCTGGTTGACGTGAAGCGATCACACACACACACACACACACACACACACACACACACACACACACACACACACACACACACACACACACACACACACACACACACACACACACACACACACACACACACCTCACACACACACACACACACACACACACACACACACACACACACACACACACACACACACACACACACACACACACACACACACACACACACACACACACACACACACACACACACACACACACACACACACCTCACACACACACTGTCACACACACTCACACACCACGCGGTGGTTAAAATAGCCTGTGAAAGCGATCCGTGTTGCTGAGCACCGCTGAAGCTCATCGGGATCCCATTACCAGAGAGCAGGAATAGGGGGGGGGGGCGGGGGGGGGGGGGGGGGTTGGTGGGCTTCTCGGCCAGCCTCCCCCTGGTGGAACCACAGTGTGGGTTACCTCACCCAGAGGAAGGCTTCAGGAACACAGGAATGAAGGGTCCTGGAAGTTCTGATGGGGGGCATTCCCAGAGAGCTCCACATGTATAGGGGGGGGGGTGTCTACAGTTTTAGATGCCTGGTTAGGCCACTAGATGGCATTGTATTGCTTTATGGCATCACACGCGTGTGTGTTTGTGCGGATAGGTCCATTCGGGTAGAGTTCAATTATTTTCTGGATGTGTGTGTATGTGTGTGTCTGTGACTAAATGTGTGGGTGGGCTTGTGTGTGTGCATGTGTGCAGTGTGTGTGTGTGTGTGTGTGTGTGTGTGTGTGTGTGTGTGTGTGTGTGTGTGTGTGTGTGTGTGTGTGTGTGTGTGTGTGTGTGTGTGTGTGTGTGTGTGTGTGTGTGTGTGTGTGTTTTGTGTTTTTGTGTTTGAGTGTGTGTTGTGACCATGAAACTGTGATTGCTTTCTGGAGTTTTATAACAGGCATGTGCTGGACCACATCTCTCTTGGTGGACATGGCATGTCAATCTCTTGAATGTGTGGGGGATATCTCATGGGTGTGTGTGTGTGTGTGTGTGTGTGTGTGTGTGTGTGAGTGGGTTCCAGGCCTGGCATTCTCCCTCACTGTATTAAATGTACATCAAGAGACCCACTCAGATGTCTAAATTACACAGTCCACCATCACATGGATTGGGTTATTCATTTGAATGTATTTTTTTTTGTCCTGTTGCCATTGCAAGATATTACTAGTGACGGGATATTTCATACATTTTAGTACTGTGAGATGCACATCTGCCCTCAGCGGTAAGCATACAATGAAGCAAAACACATATAACACATCTAAGCAGACACACACACACACCTACACAATACACACACACACACACACACACACACACACACACACACACACACACACACACACACACACACACACACACACACACACACACACACACACACACACACATTCACACTACGTACAATATAATATAACTGAATATTGTATATCACATATTATTTCAATTGGACATGATGTGTGAAACTAGAAGAAGGAGGAGAGGTCTTTTCTGATTCCATCATGGCCTGAATAAAATGATGCAAGATGAAAAGACCGCTAAGCTAGCTTTAGTTGGAGGGCTAGCTTCTGCAAGGCAGGTTACTCCGGTGTGAAGCAGTGCTAGCAGTATCTTAAGTTGAGCGTGGTTCTCAACCACCGAGCTGCAGACCGGAACAGGGTCGTGGACCATTGGCAAGAGATTTATTTCCATAAAATTCTAATATTTAAATTCTAATGTTTAAGGTATATTATTACTATACCAGATTAAATGTAACTGCACAATGGGTGTCATTAACTAATTGCCAGATGTCTGAGTAAAGGTATTTCACAGCCTAACAAATGGCTGTTACTATGCAGTTTGTGTTTTCTAAAAGTGATGCACAACGTCCATATTTGGTCGTGACCTTATATGGATCACATATCATAAGCAGCGCTCTTTGTTGTGGTGGATAGATGTGTTATATACCTGAATAAGATAACAACAACCTTGATGGGAGTTTGACATGAGATTCCTTTGATTAGTTAAGAGTTTGACTTGACATTAAAACGTGCAATGCTGTTACAACTCTTTGAGAACCCGTGGGACTGTTACGGTTTTATTAATAAAACAGTAACCAACGATGGGCCAAAAAAAAAAAGATATCCAACAAAACTGCTTTCCCATCAGCCCCCACTGCAATTTAGTGTGTATCACCGGCTCTGGTCCTAAGTACCCACAAACAAGCCGCAGCCTGTGCTCTCATACATCATGTGTAGCTCGCCGGCCGGGCGTGTGTGTGCGTGTGTGTGCGTGTGTGTGTGTGTGTGTGTGTATATATATATATATAATATATATTATATATATATATATATATACTACCTGCCTGGGTGACCGTAACTCTTCGGCTTATAGTAGCGGTTTGAGCTGTAGCTACGGACAGAAGTGATACCTGGGCTGTAATAATGGACCCGTGTTGGGCTGTGATGATGTACGAGGCCCCTGCGCACAAATATATTCTTGATCATAAAAAAAAAAACATGCCTTTAATAAAAGGTCCATTTTAGGCAGAGAGTCCCTTGAACATGAGAATAATTTGAAGAGAGAGAGAGGAGGAGGGGGAGGGGGTTAAGAGGAGAGAGAGAGAGAGAGAGAGAGAGGGGGAGGGGGTTGAGAGGAGAGAGAGAGAGAGAGAGAGAGAGAGAGAGAGAGAGAGAGAGAGAGAGAGAGAGAGAGAGAGAGAGAGAGAGAGAGAGAGAGAGAGAGAGAGAGCGAGAGGGGTGGGGGGGGGGGGGGGGGGGAGGGAGAAGAAAAGAGAGTGAGCGAGAGAGAGAGAGAGGCCACTCTCTAGAGGCCCGATACCTTCTCACCTATATGCTGAACAGTCAGTAGAATTTAGAATAATTTCTTCCAATTCTCTTCCAATTTAGGTCTGACAAACGTCTTCAAGAGGGTTTTTGTGTGCTTTTTGGCAACACTGGTGTCGACACGCTAGCTTTCGACAGAGCCAGAGGGCGAGCGATGAGACAGTTTGTCTGTATTTGGATAAGCCACAGTCAAATGTAATTAGCCACAAGATGGATTCCTGCATGTTTTTTAATCCATAAACATTTACTTGATTGAACGATCATGAGAGAGACCCACTCCTTTGCAGATATTTCCCCTTGGAGTCTTTGTACGCATCCTCCTCATGAGGCTAACCTTGAAGCTGGCAATAAATCCTCCATTATAGGAAATGAAATGGAAGAGGTAGCTGAAATATGTCCTCCGATACATAATTAGCCCTGTCCGTGACGCTACCGCTGGAAAATGTCCTGTGATCGTCCTCAGCGTACTTTAACGTCTTCATCCTTCACCATGGGACCCCTCAAGCATCATGGCGGATATAGTCACTCATTTGCAGACAGGTTGCTCTTAATGCCATCCGTCAAGACTGTGACGGCTGATGAGCTGTCTGCTACCGCTTCTCCTCTCCCATTGGCAACCGGCTCTGACCGATGGCACCGTGGGGGGCAGAAGGAGAGTCTGGACGACCAATCGAATAAGCCCTGTAGCTCTGTGGTGAGGGGAGCCAACCTCTTCTCCGGCAGGCTGTTCAGTGTTCTCCTGGAAGTACCGGGGGGAGAGGTGGTGCACATGCACATGCACACGCACTGCGTGTAAAGTGGCTGGTGTGTTCATTGTGTTTTAATGGGCCAAGACGTGTTCAGGGTTCCCCGGTACCTCACATGATCTTAATAAAGTCAGTTGGGCAGATGCCTACCTTGGCAAAGTAAGATAGATTACCTCCGGCACAGCGGATCAAAATGGTTCACGGTGGAGCGCTCTAGAAGAAGGAAGATGGAAAACTTTTATCAACTGTGTGTGTGTGTGTGTGTGTGTGTGTCTGTGTCTGTGGGTTGGGGGGCTAATTTAACGTTTTTTTGCTGCCCAGGCTCTTCCAATCCTGACCTTTGACAAGGCAATAGCGGTGGGGAACAAACAGGGCGTGGTTGTTTTTGTGATAAATCAAGTTCCATATCTGTCCTCATCATTCACCATCATCCCAGCCGGTCAATTCCAACCCAAACTTGGGTCCCCTCCTTCATAAGAGATGGGGAGGAAGCATGGCTGGATGGGTGGGTGGATAGATGGACAGACAGACAGACAGACAGACAGACAGACAGACAGACAGACAGACAGACAGACAGACAGACAGGAATATACTAGAAGGATGGTGTGTAGGTAGGTAGGTAAGTAGGGCCGTAGCCAGAATTTCAGGGCCCCATAAAAGGAAATTGGTATGGGCCCCTGGTTATGGTGCACAATGCACATTGTTCATTAGATATTGAAATATAACCGATATATATAGTGAATTTTCCTTCATATATTTTATTTCACTTTATGTATGCAGACATTTTCTGTATGCAGAACATTTTCCTCAAGGTGGTTCATAAGAATGTTCACATAGTTTCATTTAGAATGTTAAGGAGAAAATAGCAGTAGGTCATTTCATGACCTACTGATGAATCATATATGATTTATGAATAATGATCCTATATGATCCTCTATTTTTATGTTTGCGTACCTCAGCGTTATGCTATTGTCTACTTCAACAAATGTACCTGTAAGTCACTTTGCATAAAAGCGTCTGCCAAATGTCCTGAATGTAAAATGTAAATGTAAATGATCTATGATTATGAATCCCTCTCAGGCGATGAATGAATGTAGGTTGGCAGGTTAGGTGAGCTTGTCGGTGAGTAGACAGATAGTTGGATGGATGGAGGGATGAGTAGACAGACAGAAACAGACGGATACAGACAGACGGAGACCGATACAAATACGGACGGACCGCAGGAACCAGGACACGCCCAGAGCCACACTTCACGTAAGACAAGTCTTCACATCATTAAAAAAAAGGCACGTCCTGCGCATGGCCTACGATCCCACCCAAGGGCCCGCATCGGATCTCCGACGCCGGCCTTTGACAAAGGCACATGCAATTGGTTGTAATAACCCGCAGCGTGGCTTACGGCACGCTGAACTCCACGAGCTGAGTCCCCGTCCCATGTGGATCCAGGCATTGCGCGACGTTGACCCCTCTCTTATGACATTCAGTGTGATGAATAAATCGATGCAGAAGCCGAGTCTACATTTTGTAAGGCTTTTCCCTCGCCACCCTGCCCCTCCTTCCCTCCCTCCCTCCCTCCCTCCCTCCCTCCCTCCCTCCCTCCCTCCCTCCCTCCCTCCCTCCCTCCTTCTCTCTCCCTCTCTCACTCCCTCCCTCCCTCCCTCTCTCACTCCTTCCCTCCTTTCCTCCCTCTCTCCCTCACTCCTTCCCTCTCTCCCTCACTCCTTCCCTCCCTCTCTACCTCCTTCCCTCTCTCCCTCCCTCCCTCTCTCCCTCCCTCCCTCCCTCCCTCCTTCCCTCTCTCCCTCTCCCTCCCTTCCTCTCTCTCTCTCTCTCTCTCCCTCTCTCTCTCTCTCTCTCTCTCTCTCTCTCTCTCTCTCCTCTCTCTCTCTCTCTCTCTCTCTCTCTCTCTCTCTCTCTCTCTCTCTCTCTCTCTCTCTCTCTCTCTCTCTCTTTCCTTCCTCCCTCTCTCCCTCCTTCCCTCCCTCTTTCCCCCCCGGAGAGGCAGTGTAGCGCGGGGCCTGGGAGTGTCTGTTGTTTAGACATGATGCCATTTCCTGCAACACGTTGACAGGAACAATTAAAGAGAAATGTCAGTTGAGTTTGGCTGACCTTCGTTCACCAGAGGGGATGCGGGTGAACACGAGAAAGCGGGGGAGGGAATACACAACTTGTTGTATTCTGTAGCTGCTAGTGGCGTGAACGGAGAACACTGAGGATGCTTTACATATTTTTATTAATATTTAATAATAATAAAAAAATTGTGTTTGCTATTAAACACAGTAATAATTGTATTTAGTTTTTTTAACAAGCCCCTAAACAAACACCACAAACCATTTAGCGACCAAAAAAAAAAAGCTCTGGGCACAACTAGGCATACGTTATTTGTAATCCATACTGTCTCATTGAGCCAACGGTAATACATTCAGTCCTCATCACTGTCCTCTCCATCACTGCCTCATTTATTCTGCCCATCAGCAGCCATGCTCTAATGTCGCAGTATGCGCTGACCTCCGGAGTGGAGCCGTCGTCTGGGGCCGAGGAGACGGGGAGGAAAGGGGCCATATAGTACCGGGAACCCCCACCCAATATAACAGTCAGCATGCTGGCCATGTCCGCCGTCAGAAGATAAATCCTGGCAGACATGTGTCGTACGATCAAGCAGGGGGGCCATGAGGAGAGAGGTGGTCCAGGGAGCCGTGGATAGAGTAGGGGAGATATAGAGAGTGAGAGAGAAGAGAGAGAGAGAGAGAGAGAGAGAGAGAGAGAGAGAGAGAGAGGAGAGAGAGAGAGAGAGAGAGAGAGAGAGAGAGAGAGAGAGAGAGAGAGAGAATGGTGTTAATTGGAGGAGAGTTGGGGGGCGACTGGGCAGACATGAGATAACGAGAGAGCAGGGGTGACAGAAGGAGTGAGAGAAACAGTGTTGATGGGATGAGGGAGGACGGGTGGAGCAGAAGAAAAAAGAGTGAACAAAAATTATAGATACGATAATGATCCAGTGATATGGAAAAAGAGAGAGAGAGAGAGAGAGAGAGAGAGAGAGAGAGAGAGAGAGAATAAAAGAGGAATGGGTGAGTGAAAGAAAAGAAGGAGGGATGGGAGAGCGAGGCAGAAAGAGAGTGAGACTAAATGTCCACAAATTCAGAAGGGGAGGCCATTTATTTGAGTATGTCCCCTGATCAGATACAGCTTTGCCGGGCTCCAGTTAATTCACTGTGCCACAGCTGAACTAAGTCTACAGAGGCTCATTCTTATTGCCGACGCAATTTTCCTCAGCCAGCCAGACAGATGGATCGAGCGCATGCAGAGCTTTCAGCCCATAGAGTGAGAATAGAACATACAGAATACACCTCCTCACTCCTCAAGGGGTTTGTCAGGTACACCAGTGACTTCTGTTGAACCCAGGCGTTCAGAAGTACAATGCTCCATTTGGATTTGTGCTGTACATATTATTATTTTTTAATCGGGAGGATTCAAATCCTCTTTATTGGTCACAAACACTGAAATTTATTTCTCAGCATTTAACCAATCCTCGTATTAGGAGCAGTGGGCAGCTAGTGTATATACAGCGCCCTGGGAGCAGTGTAGGGGTCTGGTGCCTTGCTCAAGGGCACCTTGTCAGTGCCCAGGAGGGGACTTGAACTGGCGACCCTCGGGTTCCCAAGCCAAGTCCCAACCGACTCAGCTTCTGCCAGATCAGATCAGAAGGTAAGAAACGTAAGAAAGCATATTTGCAAAGCTTATGTTGAAGGATGTTTAGCGAAATGGATCTGGTGTGTATTTACCACTACTATATACTATTTAGTTATTTAGTGGATGCGTTTATCCACCAGTGACCTTTTGGATTTTTTGAAGTCATGGGGGTTAGGGCATCTTGCTCATAGATACCTACAACAGGTACAAGGCTGACATTGGGGTTACAAACCCCAAGATGCTTCCAGCTTGGAGACCAGCACAGGGGATCTGGTGTGTATCCTCCAGGGATTACAACAGGTTCACCTCTCTTTCTGTTATACAATTTAAGGCGGACAGGTGTAATCCCAGCAGAAAGGTTCAGGGTTCAATCCTAAAGCTGTCCACCATCCACGAGCAAGAAGCCTCTACCTGCCCCTTACGTTTCATGTATCTAAACAGAAAAGGTCACTGTATGCAAGAATACATTACGGAATAAATGTGCAGTTTGGTTTCTGGATAACAGGAAGTAAAGGGATTCGGGTCCCTTTGCTACAAAGCAACAGGAAGTTGACATGTTTGTGTAACTATGAAAGAAATGAGAGAACTGTTAATATGAGTCACTCTCCCATTGAGTCCTATTTTTAGTTTTTTTAATAAAAATAGGACTGGACACACACACCTCATTAAAAAATAATTATACATATAATATATTTGTATATATATATATATATATATCCCATTCCTCTTAACATGTCAATATGTAAAGCTGTTGTGTGGAACCGTAATAACAGCTATTATCAAAAACAAGAGTTGAGTTGTGTTGACTTATAGAGCCGCTAGTGTCAGAGGTTCAGGGATGTCCACGTCACACCAACACAGTTACTGGAAAGTGACAAAATAACCAATCAATCCGTGATCCGTTCCAGTTGTTCTGTCATCCTCAAGCCGCCACTAGTAACACCTCTTGAATAGTAACCACGTATGACCAGTATGGTTATTTTTACTTCCCTTTATATAGGTAAGGAAGCGTAGTAAGTCTCTGCTCCTGATGTCTGCAGTCCGAGGGGTAAACACGTCACGTTGCGGTCCAGACAAGCCATCCACACTTTGTGAGAAAAATACCACCCACATTCCACCTGGATATCTACCTGTATATATACCTGTGTGATTGTATATCATGCACAGCTGGTCCCGAGGTTAGGTTAACAATCACAAGTATTCAAAATACATATAAACCGCCCATGCAAAGGTCAAAACCACTTCTATAAGAAATCACAAACAAATATACTAAAGACATTAAACAAAGGTAATGCAACACATCAAGAAAATAATACAAAATCATGATGATAATTAAAAGCAAAATTTGACATCAACTGAACAATAAACAATATCAACAAATAGCTCTGTCACTCTGTGAAAGTAACACTCTAAGAGTGGCTTACCCTGACAGAGGCTAACACTATATAACACAAACATACATGGTACATACGTACAAGTAAGCAGTTTATTGTGTTCCCGTGTGTCATCAGTCATCAGGCCTACTTATGCTTATAAGTATGCTTACTTATACGATATGCAAATGTTACGTAAATTGCAAAAGTACAATTTTAGCAGGTCTAAGTATCAATCATGTGCAGGTAACCGGTAACAGGTAAACACAAATCCATGTATTCAAAGCAAATCTGTGTAAACCTACCATACATATCAGGGACAGTTTATTTCGTATTAAGTCTTGTTTTCGTTGTGAAAGTTTGAGCTTGCTTATAGGATGTGTTGTTTGCATTGTCATATGAACAGGGGGGGGTCTGTGTAGACATAAGGATAAAGGTACGGTTACTGCGTGTGTACCAAAGGTTCTCTAGTGGACCCCTGCCTCTTCTGGCTCTCCACCAACACCTCACCAACACAGCCACTTCAGCTTAATATAGAATAAATACAGAATAAGACATTATTATAATTTGAATCGGAACACTCCCATCTAAGACTTAAATGGTCTACTCTAGACATCATACTACACATTTGCACAATTGTTCAAATGCTGAAAATCCTGAGTGAGCTCCCTCAGACAATATATTATATATTTTGGCATTACCAATAAACCCCAACATGACAGCACTCCTAATCATGAACTGTCCCTTACAAGTTGAACAAGATCAACTGTGTTATGATTATTACTCTTATTGAACTGATATAGACTGATCTTTTTTTTGCAATACTTTTTCCATAAACGTCAATCATTTATTCAGTCAGTGCGTTCATCGATGCACTTGTGTTTATATTGCGATGTGAAAGTTAAAGTAGCACTTCAAGAGGTCTTTTATTGATGTCTGAAAAAGTATGATATGTTCATATAGAAAATGTGTAGGAACCCAGTGTTTCACAGCAGGGACTATTTTACCCTATAGCAAGCAACACACACAGTCATATCGGTGAGTGGTTTATCTACATATATATATGTATATATAAATATACATATATATATATGTATATTTATATGTTCCACTCGATACGCGATGAATGGGGAAGTAATAGGTAGGAGGCGGAGCTCAAACGTCCAGACGGAGTCTTTGTGTGCTCTTTACAGAGTAGGTTCTCCGTCAGTGATCCTGAGGGCAGTCCGCCTCCACAGTCACTAATTCAGTGACATCTGGTGATGTTAATCATGTGAAGACCATACCCCCGCACCCCTCCCCCCCCCCCCCAGCCCGACCCCCCCACCCCACACAGGACTGAGTCCACCGGAAACGGCAGGTTTGTCGCCCCAGTATGTAGCTTTTTTCTTACTCAATGCGGTAGAGACTCCCGGTGTTTCTACCTACACCAACCTATATAACGCAAGTGTACGTTTATGTTGGCCTTCACTGTGTGCCCATGAACAGCACACTCTCAAGTACCGCAAGGGGACATTGTGGCAGATTCTAAGAAGCAATCTGCACTCGTTAGAATGGCCGTCATTCATTTGTCTCATCCGACGTCCCCCTGTGTGTTGTCACGTCCTCGCCGTGGCCTCGGAATGGAGAGAACGAAAAGTGCTTCTCACAATTTCGCTGAACCTCTCCATTGTACTCTTGAGGAAAGGTGGTTCTGATGCGCGTCACACACACACACACACACACACACACACACACACACACACACACACACACACACACACACACACACACACACACACACACACACACACACACACACACACACACACACACCACACCACACACACACATCCCTTCATCAGTGTGCTCTGATGCACGCTCATGCACATGGACACATATGCAGAGATACACATGCAGAGATACACACACAGAAACACACACACACACACACACAATATGAAAACACACACATAAATCAACTACAAACATAACACATTCATGCACACATTAACACTCACACACACAAATCAATGACTGTGTATATGAACACATATTAATCTTCTGTAGTATGAAAGGCATACTTTATATCTGCTGTCCAGCCTGCAGTGCAGCGTACAGGGGTGTAGCTCGTAGATCACTTCCCATTGTTCTAAACTACTCTGGTTCTTATCCTTACAATGCTTCCCTAGGGTGTGTTCATGTGAACCTCATTCATATAGTTCAAATGAAACAGCCCAAAACAACAACAAACAAACAAACGAACTAACTGTACGCAAAAAAAAAGATTTGTTCATGAGTGAATTTCGACAGGGGTGGCAGGTGAAACTTGAAAGCCGCTCAGATGAAAGTGTGCATTTTGCATTAGTCTTACACTGTAAACCCGACATTATACCCCACTTATATTGTGATGAGTATTATATGTCCCCGTGTAATAGTAGAATTACAATGCGCAATCACAAACCTCCAACTGTATTGTTCGCTTCTATCTACAGTTCAAGGCAACGTAGAGATTTGGATATGAGGAATACTATCAGGGGAATCGTACAATTGATTTGGTCCGCATGGGGTTGTTGGCGGTAGGTACGGCGTGAGGAATCAGCGTGAACACTCAAAGCTACAGCGACAACAGCCGCGCGGTGATTGGAGACAGCGCTATTGTTGACAAGATTTCCCCCCCCGGTTAAGTGTCCTCGAGCGAAACGCTGAGACCTTTCGCCGGCTCTCTTCTCCTTCACAGCACGTCGGACATGTTACTTTCAGACATGTTTGTTTCAGGGACACGGTCGAGTCGGAAAGAGTACACACACGTCCCCTGGCTCTTTGGCGTGTGTATTAGTGTAGAAGTAATACAAAGAAAAAAGCCTCACATCTACAGTAATGGTTTGGAAAGAACAGCTGTTGCTTTGACAATGTGATGGTAATTGCAGTTATTTACCTGCTCTTTTCCCGCCAGTAAATTGCTTAAAAAAAGTAATGTTAGGTGTAACAGAAACTCTCATCCTGGGTACCTGGGTAAAATGTGCCGCCCGTGGTATTGAAATAAATTGAAATAATAATAATAATATTGCAGTAAAACTAAAGTCCTAATTTTGCGCTGTAGGTCTTGTAGGTTAAACTCAGCTAACGGTACCAAGAAACCTAATCTGAGTACTTTCCGTTGGGCATGTTGACGTCGATAAAAACAATTCTGGGTGGCTAATGAATGTGTTCTGGCTCCATCAACGTCCTGTTTATCCGCCATTAACTACATTCCTGCGGGAGAGAGATTAAGAAGAAACAGCTTGGATCGTTGTCTGGACTTCTGTTTGACTAATCTAACATATTTTGTCAAGTAGCGACTATGACAAATAATAGAAAGATATATCTCAGGAAAATGGAAAGAATTATATTTCAGTATAGAGAGTGGATAATGGGATTTCCAATGCATTCATTTTCTTTTTGAAAGCTTGTTTCAATTTTGTTTTAAATGATTATCATCGATCTTAGGATAGATAAAACAGGGTGCAAAATTAGCTGAACAATCCAATTTCCAATTCCAATCATGTGTTAAAAGGTGGAAAGCATCTGCCTTCACACCATTAGGGTTTCGGGCACGTTGCCATGCTGACGCTTCATTAAACAAGTGTAGGTGGAAAACCTTACATGCACCTGATTGGTTACCTGAACACACAACCTCTGCACAATCGTGAGGGTGACGCCCCCTTCCCAACAGGGCCAGCTGGCACCCCGAGGTAAGCGTCGATGAAAGTCAAGTAGCCCGCCCCTCACCACATAAATAGTTAAGCAGCTCTCCACACAGACAACCGGTGGCTTTTGTCTGCTCGGTGTGAAAGGAGAGGAGGATGACACCTCGGCCAAAGCACCTGACAGGAAGATGAAGCTGGAGTATCGTCACAGTACTATACTCGAATAGTAGCCTAGTTATAAGGGTTATATATACTGTATATATATATATATACTGTATATATATATATATATATATATATGTATATATATATATATATAAGGTTATATATACTGTCTATATATATATACATATATATATATATATATGTATATATATTATAGTATATTACATTATATTATATATACTGAACATATATATATATATATATAAGTGAGCACACTTTGCTACCGCCTGCAGCCCCCAGTCCAGATCTGGACCAGGAAAACACATCAAACATATCAGCAAATATATTTATATGCAGGGTCCCAAACTGTACTTGCACCATTGGCTGGTGGCAGGTATTTATTTTTATTATTTTTTTTTATTATTTTGCTCCGTGTTTGCATGTGTATTTACTCTGAATATTACGAGGGATCTCCAGCTGTACCCAGCAGACTGCTGTCCATTACTTTAATGAAGCCATCATGGATAGCTGGGTGCTCTCTCATTCGACGGTGGGTTTGAAGCCTTGGTAGGATTACGGTGAAGGTTTCCTGATTAACCAAATGACTGACAGGGTACTAAAACAGGGAAATATTAGTACATTTGAGAAAGGGGGATAAATAATTATGTGTGTTATTGGGATTGGAATGGAAGTGGGAGCAGTAGGGCTGACCCGAATACATAATTCAAAGCTTGGGATAATCTTTGTTGAATATTCACATATTCAGAGAAAAAAAAGAAGCACACAGTGCATATCTTTCCCTGCCTGAATCACTGACCACTGCTGCAAGTTTGCGTTAATATCAACTGATCCAGTGTTATTTTAATATCGCAAAAAGCAAAACTACAATGTCACGTAGGATGGCTGTGTAGCGTGGATGTGGCTTTCGGATCCACTCCGACTTGGTTTCGGCAGAGCATCGATGTACCCTGAACGTTTCCAGAAGATGCACAGCTTCCATAGTATGAGGGTAGTAGGCCTACTTCAGCAGAGTTTGGATGAAACTGCACGGCAGGACTCGCCTGAGAAGAAAAATCACACAGGCGTGATGACACGTCACCATTATATGAAAAACATTGCGGTTCTATTCCTGTTAATTCAATTAGAAACCTGTTATTATTAGAAGGTAGAGCTTTTTATATATATACATATATATATATATATATATATATATCAGTGGTGAAGCGTCAGGGCCTTCAAGGTATTCAGAGAAGACCCTGGAACTCTCAGATCGAATTAATTGTATTAATAAAATGTAATACAATTTAATACAATTTAAATAAAATGAATAAATGAGAATGGTATCTGTGTTGTTATCTGTTATATTACAGTGTTACGTTGATTTGTTTGTCTTTCTCGGTCCATGCACTATGCATTTGTGTTGGAAAAACAATGCAACCAATCAGATATGTTTCTAGGTTGCTGGGAAGAATATCCTTCAACCAAAGTATTCCCGATTGCTTTGGCCCTTAGACTGAATGAGGACATATGTTTGGATTTACAATTTGATCAACCAATCATATAGTGATTTGTAGCCAATGGGCGTATTCTTTCAGATTTCCCCACAGTTCCATAGTGGGCTAGAAGGTTCACTGGCTCGAGACCTAGCGTAGTGCTACGTTGTTTTTTTTCTACGTAGGTTTTTTACATCGAAATGGCAACAGGTGAAGATGATGTTGTTGCGGAATTGTTGTTAGTACCCTTTTCAAGACGACCATTCAGTGTAAAGATGAACATTATAAAAAAGTTTATAAAAACAATCCCCGTCACCACTGCGGAAAGGACATTTTAATATTATAAAAACATATGGAGGAACAGAACAGGACAATCCCTTCCATAGCTATTGAAAGGCTCTGGATCTGAAAAGCAGTGATCAGCTTTATGACCGCGTTATCGATCCATCCAGAAGGACAGGAGAATGGATTTGGTCTTTAAGTGAACATCATTGGTGAGTGAGACTAATTTGTCTTTGCTGGTTTTGGCGCAGTGTTGCATCTCGTTGAGCTGGTTGTTGCATTTAGTTTCAACATTCAACATTCAACATTAGTTAATGGCTGTCTTGAGATTGTTAAGCATTGTTGTGCATTACAAATTGAGAGTTTTGACTTGATCTTTCTTTGCATCGCTTAACGTGAAAACTAAACGTAACTAAGATTTACAAAACCGTGATCAATAATCACCTAATTTATCTGGCATATGTCTTGTCATTAGCACTTTCACCTGTCAAAATATCTAAACTTAAATCCTACCATTATGGACGTTATGTGACATTGAGTGTTTTCCTCTCTATTGAGCCAGTAAGGAAAAGTCTTAACGCAGCTTTATGAGAGGAAAACACTTAATGTAACATAACTTCCATAATAGTAGGATTTAGGTTTTGATATTTTGACAGGTGAATGTGCTAATGACAAAACATATGCCAGATACATTTGGTGATTATTGATCACCACTGTTTTGGAACTTTAAGTTACGTTAAGCCTTTTCACGTATCGTTTTAGACTGTCCCTTTCATCGATAGCCTGTGTGTGGTGGTGCTGTTTTGTGCTGTTACTTCACTACATGGACACTGCTTTGACAACTAGGGTCAACTTGGAAATTGGCTGCGACAATCTGATCTTCCTAAATGAGATAACGCATAAAGTGACTGCCTCCCCCACGGTTCGCCACTGATATATATATCCATATATATATATGGAGGAGTTAGGTGAGGTGAGAGGGAGGTTAAGGTTGGGGTTAGGGTAAGGATTATTAGGATACTAATATATACTAATAATATATATATATATATAATAAATTAACATATTTAAATGGCCAAATATGAGTAAAGAAAACATACTATATATATATATTATATGTGTTTTTTTCATTTAAAACAATGCATTGGAATCCTGTATTGAGTTTTGAATACCTACCTAACAAATGAATATTTGGATATTCATTTGTTAGGTTGGTAAACTCATGCAGGTACAGCCCTAGTAAAGGACATATCTGAGAACCGGCCATGGGGTTCTTCCATTTAAAGTGCCATATATTGTGCCGTATTATTATTATTAAATTACTATTTAGAGCAATAAAAGTCACCATTCTGAAATGCATTGCAGAAATATAATATATATCACAATAATAACATTTCACGTGACGCTACTCAACCAATTACATTGCTGCAGTCAGTCAACGAGCAGAACACAAACACACACACACACACACACACACACACGCACACACACACACACATGCACACACACACACACACGCACACACATGCACACACATGCACACACACGCACACACACGCACACACACACACACACAAGAGATGGAGAGTGAAACAGTCTGAGTAATTTCTCATGGAGTGCTCTAAAGACAGAAAGGTAGACAGCAAAAACTTCCCACGGGCAGTTCAAACCCAGTACGTCTGATTAGTTCCGTGGCGATTATTAAAAGTGGCAATGTGAAGCAGCACTACGATATAAAGCACACATCTTTTGAGCAATCATACCCACCCAAAATAAAATAAACGACCTCGGAGCCCAATATGATCGATCCGGATTTTCCAACAGCTTTCGGCAGTGCTGCCGGGATTTCTGGTCACAGCATCCCTACTGAGAACCAGTGGCGGCTGGCCCATAGGGGGCGATGGGGCGCCGCCCCCCTAAACCACACGCACAAACAAAATATAAAAAAAAAATATATATATATATATAAAAAAAATATATATATATAAATTGTCAATATGTGTGTGTTTAAAATATGGAATGCACCCAGAAATATGTGTAAAATATGATTTTAAAATAATTTGCGCAACATAATATGCTTTTCCTAGTACACATATGCCTAGTACACTGTGGCCGTGTTCCATTTCAGGGTCTGCAGCCTTAAGGGCGCATTTGAATGACGATGCTGGGGGGGCTGTAGAGAAATCGCCCCACGGAGGCGGGTCTCAGTTTAGCCAATTGCTGATTCAAGATATAAACGAGTGACATAAAATGTAGCCAATCAGCGTCCTCAAAACGTCTTCCGGGAGGGCTGTTTTCAAACAGCCCTCCCGGAAGACTTTGGAGCATGGAGCATCCAGCATCGTCATTTGTGTGCGTCACAGTGTACTACTAGGAAAAGCATATTATGCTCTGTCTCTGCGGGCGCCATTTTAACTACAACAAGTTCAACAATGGCGAGCGTGAGCACTACCCCAAGACTCAACCCGGTCCCTAACTCTGTGAAATGTCTCATTCAAGAGCCGTTTGAGAGAAGAAGTTTGGCGGACAAACTTAAGGTGATATTGCTGATATTGTTATCAAACAGCATCAGGCGGGTGTTGTTTTTTTTGTCTACGTGTCCCAAGCAGGGTTTCCGTTAGCCGATATTTACCGGTTTTTAGCGGGTAAAAATTATAAAAAAACGGTAATTTAAAAAGCTGCCGGTCAAAATGTCCGGTAATAATGCTCATACTAAACTGAGATCAGCTTTATTACTGCCCCTCCCCCATTGGACTTCACGATCGCGACAACCGCCCCCCCTCCCCCCCCCCCCTCTTGGACTTCACGATCGCGACAACCGGCTCCCCCTCTCCCCCCCGTTGGACTTCACGATCGCGACAACCGCCCCCCCCACTGGCCTTGCGTGGCCATGATGAAAGTGATGGACAGAAGGGCGACATTTCAATACAAAAAGTAATTGTATATAATGTAATTAACAATATGTAATTGTAAATTTAAAAAAAATGGTATACCCTGGTGAAAAATGCACCAGCCACCACTGCTGAGAACCCTTAAGTTATTAATGTCTTCTTTTTCTGCCTGACTGCCTTTAACACCTTTTGATTCAGGCCAGCTCTCGAGCACTGTTCAAGTACCTCCCCCTTCATGAATAAACCCGTAATTCAGAAATAGAAACACTACCGCTTAGTCACGCCACTCTTCACAAGTAACTAGTGCTAATGAGCATTGGCGTAGCTGAAGTCCATTTAATCAACTATGCCTAAGTAATACATGCCAAACATGTTTAACATGTTAGCCCTGTAGTAGAAGTGGCCCAGTATAAATAACGTAGAGGAGACACCAAGCCTTTGCAGAGCGGTGAGTAGAATGTATGTGGGTTATTCTACAAAAACAGTGGAAAGGGCTGTCACTTTGTTTTGCAAAACAAATTATTCCACCAAAATCCTTTAAGTTGACGTGATGATCATATTCATTTAATTAAATCAATAAATTAAGATATTCAATAATAGTCACAAAAAATGACTTTGAAATATTAACCGAGAAATAACTCTTTGAAGTTCTTCCTGGTTCAAGAGGTGCCGTGCAGGCGAGTGCATTTACATTACATTTACATTTAGGGCATTTGGCAGACGCTTTTATCCAAAGCGACTTACAAGGTGTACATTAGTTGAAGCAGACAATAGCATAACACTGGGGTACGCAAACATATAAATACAGCAGTTCACAAGTATTCATATTGACAAGATGAATAACACAATTTCGTACTGCTAGGTCACCTGCTTAAGTAGCTGTGATAAGAGCGTGTTAACAACATTAAGGACATACACTTGCTAACATATACAACATGCTAAGAGCTATTAATGTCAGGACTTAAGCAAGTTTAGGGGTTTCACAAAGGAGAGTCCAGGTGGACTCTGAACAGGTGCAGAGTGCAGTGGACTAAGGTCAGCTATCTCACTTAATTTGTATAAAATTAAGTAAATATTTGTATATTATGTCGTGCACTTTTCATCACAAAACAAAAGCAATTGAAAATATAAATCATGTAAATGATTTTATATATATATAGGTATATACATATTGCAGTGGTCCTATGTACAAGCAGTGCAAATTACAAATATAGGCATGGTGTGATGTAAACATTTAACAGTATTGTGGTATTGATGCAATACAGTATTGTAGTTGAAAGTTGACTGCTTGACTGGTTGTGAATTCATCAATGTTAGAAGTTAGTTATTAATGTTAAATAGGTTTTAGGGATGTAAGAACGAACTACATTTTAGCAGAGTTTGATTCTACCATTTCTGTAGAACAACATATGTCTCAAAATGAAATTATTTTATTTATATGCGTTTATTTTGATCAAAAGATTGTGGTTAATCCAAAGATGTTGGCGATGGGCATGTGCCACCCCAGGCCCTCACATGTGCACACCCCTGGTGCCTGTACTGAGAGGACTAAGAGTGCACACACCCCACACTGCCATGCATTTCACTGCTGTTGCTCCTAATGTTAAAGACAGCCAAGGCTAAGAGAACTCCGAGTTCCTCCAAGCCATGATGATTATGTAATGAGGTATCTGGTTTGGAAAACGGGCCGTCTGGGCTAGACTTGTGTTTTGGAAACAAAAGCTGGCAAAATGAACCCCAGCAAACCAAAGATGTGGGAAACAGCAACGACACGATTTACTGGTGTTATTTAAATCTTATATTTCCTTACCCGCTGTAACCTTTGTTCCAATGTTGGCATCGTCTTAAAGGGTAGAGGATGAAGCGGGGGTTGTGCGCCTGTATGTGAAAGCTGTATAAGGATGTCATAAACACTGGCAGGGGGTACAGGAGGCTCCATATTCCTCCAGCCGCATTAGCTTGGCCTACTTTCCCTGTGAAGGCATCACCAACCTCCTCACTTTCTACCATCCCTCAGGGAAGGGACGACCAGAGTCCGTCTCTTCCCCTTCTGCCTCTCCCATAACCTCTGATTCCCTCTATGCGGTGCTTTCCCCTGGCTGTTCACACTCCCCCCGGATCAATTAGAAACAGTGTTCCGTGGGACGCCACAGAAGGAGACCACGGGATGGCCCGGGAGAGAGAGAGAGAGAGGGAGTGTGTGCACATTTCAGACTGCCATGGCTGGAATGAAAACAACCCTGAGAGATATGTACCCAAGTGGCTTGTGTTGTGTTGTGTGCCGTCTAGGATAGTGACACACGAAAAGCAAACTAAAGTGAAGTTATTTCTGTTTTTCTCCTGTATGTCTGCAAATATGTACTGTGGACCTCCTCTGACTGTGCGATAACATTTGAATTGAATGGACCGGGAATAAATCTAAATCCATAAGTGTAAGGATTCAGTCGCTTGTTGTGTGGGAGGAGGGACATGCCAACATTTTTTTTTTGTGTTATTCCCCTGATAGTGTCTACACTACAAAATAATTGTGTTGAAATATTATACCGTTGATCTCCATGGACTATGGTGTACGTTTAGCCTACATTGACACTACTCTTGGCTTTAGGAAAATAATGTTTTAACACGTCTCACGTGTTCTTTGAACCCACTCGCTGAACTGCGGGGACATTGGTTCTTTTGATTTTGCGCACTAACTGGAGGATATTCATGAGGCTGCGTGTTTCCTAGCAACCAACCGTATGTGACGGTGTGTTTCAGCCTCCGAGTGTGTCTGATCAGTTCATCAGCATCGCCCAGTGACGGAGCGAGGAGGAAGTATAAGTTAAGTGTCTGAGAAAGTGTGTTACCCGGAGTTATCCCTGCGGCCATATACAGCGTTCAGAGTATCCCTTCAGCTTCATTCTCACGCCTTCCTCTTAGTACCCCCTCCCCCTCCCCTTTCAAACACGTCAGTGTCGTGGCGCTTCGCTGGCGTTGTGTACACCTACTTACAAACCATCGCTGCCCCCCCCCTCCAGCGCAATTGTGATGGGTTTGTATTTAGGATTGTCATCTTTCACTGCAGCCAATCTCTTAAAATAAAGCCCTCCACTATGAGAATGGAGATGGAGATGAATGCATTTCCTTTGCATGCATGGATCTATTCGATGACGCAACACTATGTCGATGCAAACCGTACGGTCTCTGATTAAAAAAAGCCTGCTAGATTAGCCTGGGGGGATTTGCAATATCGCCCCCGTGATAAACCATTTCTTTGTCTAGTTTGGAGTGTATGTAAAATGCAGCTCTTAACTCATCATCTGTGTGACACCATTAGATACCTTACCTCGTCTACCACACAATCACAAACCGGATTGCCTGGAGGTTAGAAGCAGCCTAACGGGTTCTGGTTTTCAATCCCCAATGCATGTCATCTATCTGTGAGCACGGCGCCTCAAACCTTTTCCTTGCCTGCTCCGTAATGACCTGCATCTGCATTCACCGTACGATGCTTTGATAAAAGCCTAGCGCAAACACGGCCTAGCTGCCGGTGACACATGACACAACTAGCGTGCACAGAGTGCAGCGCACAGAGTGCAGACGGTAGGCTCCAATTAGCAATTAGTCCCAGCCACTGTGATGGGGAGGGGGTGTGGCCTGACTCACCCGCCAGGGGGTTATTTTCTTCTTCATCTTCTTCTGCCGTTCGGATCAGAGCGATTGACAGCCCTGTGGTCCATTAACGTGGGTGGCATGCGCCGTAACGCCTAATCGCGTGGAGCCTAATCGCTCCACGCTCACTTTATAGTGTCACCGGCTCATTTGAAGTCATCAGGCTTCTGTGGTAAACCTTTTCAACCTCTATCTGAGCAATTGTGTCAGCCAATCCGCAATTACACAGTTGAGAAGATTGCGTTGAACTCCTCTGTGGTTTCCCCCCCCCCCACCCCCCCCCGGTCTCTAGGTCTCTAATGTGTCTTTTTCTCCATAAGGGCTGTTTTTTTACCCGTGGTTCTTCTCTTCTGTTGCTATTATTTTGCATAACAACGTCTCAGAATGTCGCAAATGTTCGACAACTTTAATGAATATTTCAGGCTTTCATAGCGAGGTGCACTGAGGCAGCCCGATAGCAGCTGCTTAACGCATATTACGTTGTCATACGCCTGCCTCGGCAGTGGCGGATGGAAACGGCCTATCTGGAGGCACCAGAACCAGAGACTCTGCGTTGTGTGTGTACCGTGTGCACGGTGAAAGGTAATAGATGGGAGAGAATCTGTGTTTCCAAGACAGTTTTTCTTTTTTTCAAATGGGAAAAACCCATTGTGTTTAATAGACGCTATTAGCTTTTCTAAGCATAGCAAAATGACATCACATTCACACTGTCTGTGGACGTCCTCTGGAGGACGGGTGGAAGGGTAGAGGTGGACACTGATGTGTACTATAATATACTCCCAGAGATAACACGTAGTCCAGACGTGATTCAACTACAGATCGGTGCCCGGTGGGTTTTTTTCTTCCCATCCCTCGTTTGAAGCCTTAAATTGCCTCACACTTACCGGGTATATTTGAAGAGTCCGTCATTGCCTACATGGACCAGAACCCCCCTGTTGTACCACGTTCGTCAGTCCAATGACTACTTATAATAATACAAATAATACGACTTTATTTATAGCGCCGTTCCATGCATACAAATGCAGCTCAGAGGGCTTTTACATCAGACCAGGCAGACAATTAAAACACGTATGTGTGAGATGCATTAAAAATCAATGAGCCTTGTCCATTTGACAGATAGAGATTCCAAAGAAGGAAAATAATGCTGGTTGGCAAGTCATTTTAGCAGTCATTTATCCGAGATGCCTTTATCCAAGGTGGCTTAAAGGAAGTTAATTTTGGATACATGTCAGTGGGAGTAGGTAGGATGTTAAGCATCTTGCTCAGGGAGGCCTTGCCTGTTGACATTAGGGATCAAATCAAGAACATTAGGTTGGAGTTGAATACTTAAGCCACTGCTGGAACATCCTCTCATCCACTATAAACATTCAATGTACCAATACACATGATTAACCGATAAACAAAATTGTTATTCAACGCTTTCCATAAAAACATCTTTAGAGAATAGAGCAGGAACTTGATAGCCCTTGTGCATTTAAACAGCTGTGTAGATGAATGTGAATACCTGATTCTCAGCCAACACTGCAACCACTAAAGCAGAATACTTTGTGTGTGTGCTATGTGGTTTTATATGAAATCCCCCATGAGTGGTATTACGAATCACCTATGCAGAATCACACTGGCGTAGAGACTCAGTCCCCCCTCCCCCCCTCGGCTGACGTAACATCAAACCCCATCAAACCCCATCAGACCCATGGCAATTTGCATATTGTCAAAACAGATCCACGAACGACGCAATTGCCATGGCCCTCCACACTGCCCTTTCCCACCTGGAGGGAAAGAACTGTTATGTGCAAATGCTGTTTGTGGACTACAGCTCAGCGTTCAACACGATAGTTCCTGCCAAGCTCGACACCAAGCTTAGAGGTCTAGGCGTGCCCCCATCCACGTGCAGCTGGATACTGGACCTTCTGTCGAACCGCCGCCAGGTGGTGAGGATTGGCAGCACCACCTCAGAGCCACTGACCCTCAAAACGGGAGCCCCCCAAGGATTTGTGCTGAGCCCTCTCCTCTACTCCCTCTACACCCACGACTGCATGGCTATGCACAGCTCCAACGTCATCATTGAGTTTGACACGACAGTGATGGGCCTGATCGCCGGCGACGACGAGACAGCCTACAGGGAGGAGGTTGGATCGCTGGAGCAGTGGTGCCAGGAGAACAGCCTCGCCCTCAACGTCAAGAAGACCAAGGAGCTGATCGTGGACTACAGGAAGCAGAGAGGAGAGCACGGCCCTATCTCAAGTCAAGTCAAGTTTATTGTCACTTCACAGTTTACACAAGTATAAAGCAGTGATGTGAAAATCTTATGTGCAATACCCGACGACAGACAGCAGTTATAAAAATAAGATAAAAATTGATAAAAATTGATAAAAATTGAATAAAAATTGAATAAAGTTAAAAAAGAATATCACCATGTGAGGTCCTCGGAGATGTGCACGCCGAGGAACTTGAAGCTGCTGACCCTCTCTACTGCAACACCGTCGATGGAGATAGGGCTGTGCTCTCCCCTCTGCTTCCTGAAGTCCACGATCAGCTCCTTGGTCTTCTTGACGTTGAGGGCGAGGCTGTTCTCCTGGCACCACTGCTCCAGCGATCCGACCTCCTCCCTGTAGGCTGTCTCGTCGTCGCCGGCGATCAGGCCCATCACTGTGGTGTCGTCAGCAAACTTGACGATGATGTTGGAGCTGTGCATAGCCATGCAGTCGTGGGTGTAGAGGGAGTAGAGGAGAGGGCTCAGCACGCATCCCTGGGGGGCTCCCGTGTTGAGGGTCAGTGGCTCTGATGTGGTGCTGCCCATCCTCATCCTCCTCCATCGACGGTGTTGCAGTAGAGAGTGTCAGCAGCTTCAAGTTCCTCAGCGTGCACATCTCTGAAGACCTCACATGGTCCACGCACACCAGACACGTGGTTAAATAGGGCCCAACAACGCCTGTATTTCCTCAGGTGTCTGAGGAAATTCAGCATGGGCCCCCGCATCCTGAGAACATTCTATTCCGGCACCATCGAGAGTGTTCTTACAGGGTGTATCACCACCTGGTACGGGAACTGCACCGCACTCGAGCGCAGAGCACTTCAAAGGGTGGTGCGGACGGCCCAGTATATCGTGGAGGTGAGCTCCCCTCCCTCCTGGATATATACAACCAGCGGTGTGTGGCCAAGGCCAAACGCATCATAAAAGACAATGCACACCCCAGCCACAAACTGTATTCACTTTTACCGTCAGGCAGGCGATACCGCAGTATCAAGTGCCGTACAAATAGACTCAGAGATAGCTTCCACAGTCAGGCCATCAGGCTGCTGAACAAGGGCGTATAGCATATAACAATGTATATTTTATTACATACATTATATATACATATTTCTCTTTTTCTGTGCCGATATATATATATATAATATAATATATATATATATATATATATATATATATATATTATATAAATTGCATTTTTATTTTATATATTTAACTTTATACAGTTTTGTACTTTATTATACTACTTTATTATTGTACTTTACTTATAACTGCTGTCTGTTGTCGGGTATTGCACATAAGATTTTCACTCACTGCTTTATACTTGTGTAAACTGTGAAGTGACAATAAACTTGACTTGACTTGACTTGAAACCCCGGAGATTTAAAAATAAATTGACAAAATCATATACCGGACATTAGATTATACATGTGTTCAACAAATGCAGTCGGCTATGTGTGTCATTGCAAAATAATCAAGTTGTTTTCTGTATTGCCGAATCAGTCTGCAGTCTCGGATGTTGTTACATACATAACAGTTGGACAGTTGAACAGTCGCAATGTCCTCACTGTATACAAGTCGGTAGGCTATGCTCTGCGGACCTGAATAATAAAAATAAAACATCTGTGGATTCTGGATCCACAGAATCCGCCAGCCAGCCTGGCCCATTCCACAGCAATACGTTTTGAATTGAATTGATGTGTTCATTTAGACAGGAATACCCTTTCAGGTAAGGTGTGGCATTTCACAGCCATTAAGGACAGCCTGTACGCGTTGGCGTGGCTTTGACTCATACGCTCTGCTTTTATTCCCTCCCACCTTGGAGACATGCATATTAAACTAATAGAAGCCATCAATTACACTAAGTACACTTGTAGCCCCGACCCTGCAATGAACCAGCTAGATTCATTTTTGTTTATTGAATCCCTCTATTTAGACCTCATGATTCACACCTGCATCACGTATGTGTGACATGACCCTTAGTGGGAATGAGCAGGGTAACACTGGATACATTATTATTACCCTTTCCTGTTCGACGAACAAATAAGTGGAAAATAATTACTGTTAACAAGCAATAGCTGGCCGCCGAAGCTCTCTGATTGGCCCCTGATTTGAATTCTTAGCAATGTTTTAATTTTCACATATCCTCTTGGTATTGGAGCATTCATTGAAGGGCTTCCGAAGGCTACACATTGAACACACACCCTTCATTATAAGCTCAGTTGTGTATGTATGAAAATGAAGGAGGCTGATGCTGTATGCTCATAAAGTTTTACCCTTGGAACCGAGATGTATCCTCGTAACTCAACACTTCGTCTTCTTTTAAAGTGAAGCTTTTCGTTTTATTATGGTATTGGAGAACTCAATCAAGAATTTTAAAGATTTCTTTTTTATAAGGACAAAACTCAATAACGTATGGAGGCCATTCCAAGCAACTAAAAGTTTCTTTACACCCTTTCTAAGTGCATCTCTTTTAACAACTAACAAACTCATTCAAATGATCAATGGTGTATTCAAACCACTCACCAGCTTGTTTGGACAACTTCTACATTCCATATGTGATGAGGCTTGGATTATGTTAAGGTGTGTGTGTATCAAAGAGATACATTTCCTCCTGCCAGACATAATGTTGACGCAAGGCATCCATAAGGGACCATGAATATATTAAATAACCCAGCAGCATACACGATCAGCACTACAAACAAAGATGTGTGGAATGAACTATTTTTTTTTGTCTATTAATAATTTTAACTTTAACCCTTCATTACGCCATTCAAAAAATATACACTCAAAAAAACCAATAAACTAATCTTTTGTGATATGTTTTCATTTGTAGCAATATTCTTTGTCGTAACGTTTCTCTGTTTTTGATGCCGTTTGATGACGCTCCCTTATGCCGGGGATTCCCATTGGTTACAGTGATGGGTGATGTCAGCGGGCGTGCACGTCTCACGTGCACTTTCTCCTAGGTGAGGTCTCGGTCAGGAGGGTGAGAGAGAGTGACACTGAAGGATTTTAAACTGGCGTGTGTGTGTGTGTGTGTGTGTGTGTGTGTGTGTGTGTGTGTGTGTGTGTGTGTGTGTTTGTTTGCATATGTCCTGAGGGGGGGTCTATTTCAGTTGTCCACTACAATCAACATGTTCCGACGTCTCATCCTCAGAAATAACACAATTTATGCCATGTTTAAGACACGTGGGAACTGGAGAATTGTACATCATGTAGGAGTGTACCCTTTAAGTGGATGAAATTAATGTATCACAATCAAAGGCACACAATTAGTGTGCATTTAGCCAATACAGTACTTTCAAATTAAATGTTTATACCTAACCATTGCCTCATCTCACCAACTTTTACTTTTACTTTTTAAAATCCATGGCTCTTCCTGTGTGTACATCAGTTACACGGTTAAGTACATTGCATTGAACTCCTCAAGGGTTTCCTCCGGCTAGGTCTCTAATGTGTCCTTTTCTCTGTGTTTTTCTTTTACATGTTTTTGCTATTATTTAGAATCTTAGAACATCCTACATGTTCTTCAACTTATTTTTAGGCTTTCATAGCTAAGTGCACTGAGGTGCACTGAGGAGGTAGCAGTAGGTGAATGTTTGTTTGGCTCTAGTCTGTTAATTCATTGATCATTTTCATTTTTCGATACCTATAATTGTTCCAGCCTGTTACATCAGTGCAGCCATTGGTTTCCTCTACAGCAGTGGTTCTCAACCCCTGGGTCACGACCCTCGGGACATTAAAAAAGGGGTCGCCAAAATTTCTTCTTAAAAAATGTATTCACATAGGCTACTGTATGAATCAGTGGCTGGTGGTTATACAAGTAGGGGAGGGAGGAAGGTGGTCTTGGTTAAACTAAATAATAAATATATTAATAATAATAAATCTAAGACCAGTTTGAGAAATGTATAAGCCAATCAAGTTTTCTTTAATATCTCACTGCTATCTCAAGAGCTGATTATTTCAGACAAAATAAAGATCAGTGCAGTAATCATTGATCTTGAATTGGGATTGGGGTGAGGCAAAGTATATTTCTTAGAAGCTGATCCAAATCTCAGACTGATCTTACATTGAGCTCAGTGTTGTGTAGGATAAATAGACTAGACAAAGATGAGATCTTATTTAGAATTTTCCTTTTCTCTGGGAGTAAGCACTGATTAAAGCTTGCTAGAATTTGTGTCTTTTTGAGATATAGTTGGCAATTTGTGCTGTGAAAGCTTTTCTTGTTACATGTTCAAGAGATGGTCTGACCACAGAACTACATAATGCATAGCCTGGGCGGCTAGTGGGAATGACAGTTGTATTCTGTTCTTCATATGAGAAGAACAGAATAAAACTAGGCCTTCAACCTACAACTAGGCCTGTGTTGTAGGTCAATCACTAGATGTGTCAATCACTATCAATTGTAACAGTGTATGAGTGGGTCATTTTAGCGGTTTAACGGTTAGCGGTTTAACGGTTTGAAATCGATTGTGATCTAAGGGGGAAGAATCATTGTTTTGATGATACATAGCTAATTAGCCATTACCCCATTAATGAGGAAAATCATAAAAAATGTGCACAGTTGGTAGTTCTACCAAACAAACCAAACGGAATTGAAAGTACACTTATATACTTGTATTTAAAATAAGATTAGACATAGAATCGTATAGTTAAACCAGTAATGCATGTAAATCACATAAATAGTCCAATTGCAAGCCAAAGAAACACCACCTTGTCAGGGTCAGCCATGCTTTCTGTTTACGTTTGGTGTCATGCACCTGCATCACTTTCAGTTCGTAACTTGAAAGTTTCAAGTCTGAAATATACTTCTCATGAGTTGTCTGGAATGCAGAATTAATGAATGACACAAGATAGATCCTTTCATGACATGAACGCTTGTTACGTACATCGTATGATCCGTTTCTTGTTACTGTTTGTGTTGTGTTTTGTGTTCCTTTCTGTCTCCCTCTCCTAATGCTTTTTACCCAGGTGTTGGTGGTCATCGTTAACCTCAAGTGGCTGAACTGTCCTGATTAGCTGCCTATTTAAACCTCCTGCGTTTGTTCCAAGAGGGGGGTGGCATTTTGGTGTGTGCTTGGGTGTTAGTATTGCTTCATTGAATGCTATCCATTTTTGTTAGAGTCCGTTGTTTGTAGTCCTGCCTGTTGGTAGTCCTGTTTGTTTTGCCAGTCGGTCTTCCTCCTTGTAATACCCTGGGGAGGGCGAGGTAGTTCGCAGGTAAGATGCCCATGGGCCTACATTTTACATCACGCAGGTATTCTTTGTATAGATACACTAGGTAAGTTTCCCCAGGCGGGTACCACTTCATGTATTTATTGGGACCAGGTCAGGGACAGTTAGTTTAGTTAGTTTAGTGGGATAAATTGATGCTTAGTAGGTTAGGAAGCGGTAACGTCAGAATTAGCTTGAGGGGGTTTGTTTTCTTTGTTTGTTTTGGTACTCGTTTGTTTTGGCGTCCTCCCCAGGCCTAGTTACTTGTTACTTGTTGTGTCTATTTGGCTTGTGGCCTTATAATTGTCCGTGCCGGATATTTAAACTATACATGACTTATGTAAATAAATCATTGCTAGTATTTGATTCGGTTGTCAGCCTCGGTTCCTGTCGCACCACGACCTCACTGGCTTTTCCCCGGCATATATGCATGACCCCACGTAACAACGCTCCCCCCAAAACTCTGATTTGGTATTCACCAGTGCAGTGAGCTCTGCTGATTGGTTCACAGAGCCTCTGGCTAGACCCCCCCTAAGGGAGGATCGTCCTCCCTTACTGCTGTACACACTGTCACCTGCCGTTGGGTATAGCAGTTTCATAATGGACTTCAATGGGGAGCTTGGGGAGGACAGACCTCCGTAAAGTCATTTTCAATTGCGGTAGGGGGTGCTGTTGGTATTTTGACACAGGAAATTATTGTTGTGCCTTCAAAGTGTTAAAATAGTAATATATCCCATTTTTTTACAGATGAATCTGTTCAATTTATGTGTATGTATTTATTTTTCTTATTTTCTCAAAATTTTAGGGGGGATGGTCCTCCCTTTCCTCAATGGACGAGCCTCCTTTAGTATGAATAAACACCTCCTGTGTTTACATGTGAAATATGTCTGCGTATATCAGCAGGCATGTAGCAAGGTAGGTGGTTTTCCACTGTCTGTCTGAAGCCGCACCAATAATTATTCTATTTTAACCGGCGCATCTTTTCTAGCCTTTACAACACATGCCCAAATCCTCTCACTTGACCCTACCCCACAAATCAAATCACTGCAGTCAGCGATTGAGCAGATTACACAATACACACACGCATATAGAAAGAGAGAGAAACAGTCAGAGTAATTTCACATTTCACACGTTCTCTAAAAGCAGAAATGTAGACAGCAAAAACGATTGTTCTCAAACTATCCTATCCTGTTTACAACCTATTACTGTATCTGCTATAAAACCAATAAAAATAATTTTAAAAGAAAGAGGACACAAAGAAACAGACTGAATGCTGCGCCTGATATGCGTATTGCCCTCTCCTCTGGCATAGCCAGATCGTGCAGAATATGCAGGCAGGGAGGACATGACATAAATGACAAGAGATTGGAAAGAACACACCAGACCTGAAACCTCGGTCTCCGGGGCTTATGACCAACAGTGCTCTCCACTGCACCAGGGATATCCAGGTTATGAACAGGTCCGAGGGTATATTTGGTATATCTCATTTTCAGCTTTCCAAAATAAATACATTGCTAAGGAGATCAACCTCAGTGGGACTTTTCTGTGGGACTGAATTGTAAAATATACCCTCTGACCTGTTCATAACCTGGGTCTCTGTGGTGCAGTAGAGAGAGCTGTTGGTTAAAGGCTCAGAACATCTGTGTTCAAGTACTGCAATGGCAGTTTCATGGAAACCGTTTACTTTTGGAACATGTCAAGTCAAGTCAAGTTTATTGTCACATCAAAGTTATACAAGTATAAGCAATGGATGAAAATATTATGTGCAATATGCAATGTGCATTGTAATGTCAAATATAACCGCCGAACACATCACAGCCACCACCTCTGTGGCCTAGTGGAGTTAGCGAGTGACTAACCGCCGACCATGAAGAAAAGAGAAAAAACCCAAGGTAAGGCTCTGGGAGGAGCAGAGCATGATGAGATGTGTCTGTTTAAACAACAAATAACACTACAAGTTCACCTTGACCTATGAGTCAAGAAAATATGTACTTTTTATTCCCAGACGGGAAATGTTCCACAACAGTAACTACAGGACAGTAATATAATTGTAATAAAAAATAATTCTATCTTAATAGACAGTGAGTGAGTGAAGTCAAGTCAAGTTTATTGTCACTTCACAGTTCACACAGTATATAAAGTGAAAATCTAGTGTGAAAATCGTATGTGCAATACCTGACGACAGAGAGCAGTTATAAAAATAAGATAAAAATAGATAAAAAATTGAATAAAAATTGAATAAAGTAAAAAAATTCAATAAAAATGCAATTTATAAAATGTAATATATCGGCACAGAAAAAGAGCAATATGTATATATAAATCGATGTAATAAAATCTACATTGTTATATGCTATACGCCCTTGTTCAGCAGCCTGATGGCCTGACTGGGGAAGCTATCTCGGAGTCTATTTGTACGGCACTTGATACTGCGGTATCGCCTGCCTGACGGTAAAAGTGAATACAGTTCGTGGCTGGGGTGGGCAATGTCTTTTATGATGCGTTTGGCCTTGGCCACGCACCGCTGGTTGTATATATCCAGGAGGGAGGGGAGCTCACCTCCAACGATATACTGGGCCATCCGCACCACCCTTTGATGCGCTCTGCGCTCGAGTGCGGTGCAGTTCCCGTACCGGGCGGTGATACACCCTGTAAGAACACTCTTGATGGTGCCGTTATAGAATGTTTTCAGGATGCGGGGGCCCATGCTGAATTTCTTCAGACGCCTGAGGAAATACAGGCGTTGTTGGGCCTTTTCACCAGTGTGGTGGTGTGCGTGGACCACGTGAGGTCCTTGGAGATGTGCACGCTGAGGAACTTGAAGCTGCTGACCCTCTCTACTGCAACACCGTCGATGGAGATAGGGCTGTGCTCTCCTCTCTGCTTCCTGAAGTCCACGATCAGCTCCTTGGTCTTCTTGACGTTGAGGGGGAGGCTGTTCTCCTGGCACCACTGCTCCAGCGATCCGACGTCCTCCCTGTAGGCTGTCTCGTCGTCGCCGGCGATCAGGCCCATCACTGTCGTGTCGTCAGCAAACTTGACGATGACGTCAAGTTTGCTGATGACACGACAGTGACATGTTACATTCAAAAATTTGGTCAATGTTATCCCCGACACAACAAACACAAGGACACACTCAACATCACACAGGGTTTACCTGTACAGTTTTGGCTGATAATATAAGTAACTTATTTAATATGAACTTTGACGATGAAAAGGGTTAATGGGCTCTGGTCGGTGGAGGTACAACGTGCTTTGTGTTTAATATAACATTAAAAATGAATACAGGCTCCACAAAAAAAAACCTTGCTACATGGAGAACTCTGGAAAGAGCTGGGCGGAAGGAACATACTGGACTCTAACATGGCCATCGGGACTAAAAGGGTGTAAAATGAGAGAGTTAACAACTTCTGTTGCTCTTTAACAAGTCTCCAAGAACTGAAACAGTGCTCAGGTAAAAAAACTAAAAGTTGGCAAACAGTAAAACAATATCTAACTAACTAACACGCTTCTTAATAAGGCTAGTAAGCTAGTAAAACTAGTAAAAAAAGTGGTAAGAGGACGTGCTAAGAGAAAGGTTGAATTTAAAGTTTAAAGGCGCTCCAAGTTAGCTGGTGGCTAACTAGCATGCTCACACGGCTGTCTTGATGTATAAACTACTGCTAAATACGATGTCCTGTGACACATCTCTATGGATTCATAGAGATATTTTTTTAAGTCCAACCCTGTCCATAACACTTCGCTATCGCACATGCTATCTGTCAGGAGCATATTTATATATATTTATATTTATATCACTTAACTCATAAATACACAAACAAACTCAACGTGTTGAATTGACCCGAACAGGCTCTCTGTCTCTTAGAAATTAACAGAACAGGAGGGTTAAATGTTCACTGCAAAGACGTGTACTTTCATGCTTTCCCTCCCTTGCCCTCGGGACGGAGGCGGTTGTTAAAACAACAAAACAAAAACACAAAACAAAACAAAACAAAACAAATCCACAATCTGGGTTTTCTTTCTCGGACAGGTTTCTAAAGAATCCTAACCCAGGCTGGTCTCTACGTCGGTCAGTCTCTTGATCTAAGATCTAAGATCTTGGGTACAGGCAGAATAATTATATTCCAAGTGTCTAGCCTGGCAATTTAGTGGGTCCAAATTGTATTGCGTCAATGATCTGTTAACATCTGTTAAAATCACAGATGCATATAGCCACTAGACTTGTATGTTACATATACACTATAATAATTTTGTTGTAGGCTAATTGGTGTTATATAAACTCCAAAACGAATTTTATCATCAGTTATTTTTGGTGTTTTTATTGGAAATATGTTCCAATATGATGTTAATACTTTTTGGTCAAATGATGTGACATTTTTTCAGGCGGTCGCCGCCCGGGCCGCTTTTGGCCCCAGTCCGCTCCTGAATGCAGGCACAACCTTCTCATTAAGTAATTGATGTTTCTTTTTGTATTTTTGAGACTTGACTTGATTGCATTTTCAATGAAGATGTATTGATATTTGTTGTATGGGTCTCCTGAGAAAAACGTTGACAACCTCTGCTTTACTATATAGGGTAGTGACTGAGCTGGCAAATCAAAAATTGGGTCGTGGTGAAAAAAAATAAGTGAGAATCACTGCTCTATGGGTTGTTGAAGAAAACAAACAAACCCACACAAGAACACCTTACTTTAAACTGATGCCAGGTTCTTCAAACAAGAACGTGGACAACCTTAAATACTGGTTTTCTGGTTAAGGTTCTGATGTTGTCTTAATGCATCATCTGTGCTGTTTTGGGGAAAACTTGTTCTCATGTCTGACTTAAATGGACACTCATTCTGTCTGGTTTATAGAACCAACTCTCAAGACATTTTTTTTACCTTCGGAGAACTGCTGCTCCCAACCTATAACACTAACAATAAAGAGAGCCTTGCTATGAAGACAAATTAAGAGAGCCATACAATAGAGATTTTCATATATATTTTTTATATTTGTGGTGGTATGTACTTAGTTAAAACTAAGTAAATCAACAATAGCTCCAGAAATATAAGGACAGGATGCATCATGTTAGACAATAAAAAGACAATAAAATATTATTATTATTATTATTATTATCATTATTATTTTTATTATTATTATTAAAGGCCTTTAAATTCTGATGTCTCTCAGGATAGCCAACAGCTCTATCCAGCTACTCCCCGCCTATAGGCAGAGACTGAAGCAGCAACCGATCGCTGTGAGGGAGGTCCAATGCTGGTCAGACCAATCGGACTCTATGCTGCAGGATGGTTTTGATCGCACTGACTGGACATGTTCCGCGCGTTGCCTCGGAAAATAACATCAACGAGTACGCGTCCTTGGTCACCGGGTTCATCAAGAAGTGCTTAGATGACGTTGTTCCGACCAAGTCGGTTCGGATATACCCCAACCAGAAACCGTGGATTAAAGGCGATGTTCGCGCTGCCCTACACGCGCGTAATGCCTCCTTTGGCTCCGGGAATATGGAGGAATATACGAGAGCCCGTTACGACCTCCGTAAGACCATCGTCACTGCCAAGCGGGAGTACAAGGACAGAGTGGAGGAGAAATTCAAGAGCCACGACGCGAGGGGTATGTGGCAGGGGCTACAGACGATAACGAACTTCAGAGGGAGAACCAGTTGTAGAGAACTCCTCTACCTCCCTCCCAGGAGAGCTAAATACTTTTTTTGCTCGGTTCGACATGAACGGCAGCCCGCAGAAGCCAGTGCCGCCTGAGGAGACCAGCCTGCTGAACATCTCGGAGGCGGATGTGCTGCACCTTCAAGCGGTTGAAAATCCGTAAGAGGGCATCCCGGGCCGCGTCCTCAGAGCATGCGCAGACCAGTTGGCAGGAGTCTTCACATCTTCAGACATCTTCAACCTCTCCCTGTCCCAGGCTGTTGTTCCTGTGGTCCTCAAGATGTCCACCATCGTGCCTGTCCCTAAACAACCCAAGGTAACATGCCTGAATGACTATAGACCTGTAGCCCTCACCTCGATTGTCAGCAAATGCTTCGAGAGGTTGGTCAAGGACTTTATTTGCTCCGTGTTACCTGCCCAGCTGGACCCATGGCAATTTGCATATCGTCAAAACAGATCCACGAACGATGCAATTGCCATGGCCCTCCACACTGCCCTTTCCCACCTGGAGGGAAATAACTGTAGGTTGGAGTATGGCGCCGTACGAGATGGCTGCCGTGTCGCAAGCTCCCGCACGACGACGCAGTTTTTTGTTATTTATTCTTTTTATCGCAACTATTTTAGTTCAGGAAGTTAGCAGCACGTTCACTTATAACTTTTGCACACTTCGGGACATCAGATCGACAGTCGCTCGCCGCCTACCGGAGTTTTTTAATTCTTTCGACTCGGACGTCCCGCCCGAAGTCACAGCTGGATTATCTCCGACCATCTTGGGCACGATTACACGCAAGCATCGCCGGAGGAAGCGAGGGAAGCGAGCCGGCGTGCTAGTCAGGCTGAGACGTCGATCCGATCGCCCCCCACTACCCACCATTCTACTGGCTAATGTACAGTCTCTGGACAATAAGTTAAGACAGCTGGGAGAGTGTAGATATCACAATCCTCAAGTTTACACGGAAAACAACAAGAACACAAAAGCACACATACAATCATACAGGTACAGTATATGTTGTGTGTTAACGTTTAAACTGATTCATGGCCAAATTTCTCAACGTCAACCCTGTTACCAACTATTACCTATTTTGACCTATTGTTGGCAATATCATTTATGGTTTTTGATCATTGGATGTGGTTCCCTTTTCAGTACTATTTCAGTAATTGGTGCTAGTGAATTGTATTTTGCAGACATTACTTCTGAATTCATACAGGATTCATACAATTGTTTTTGCATTAATAATGTCAATTGGGCTGGGATTTTGTTTTGGTTTATTCCTGCTTTTTACAAAATTGCACCAGAGTCAGTTCCTCTTTATAATGTTGACAAGAGTTCCCTCAAGGCAGCCATCTTGAGGTTTTTACATTATGTCCTGTTCACTGGTGAATTGCTGTGTCTTCAGCTGCCAATGGGCTTCAATGGGTTTTCATGTGCGGGACTAGCAGTGAATGAAAACATGATGAAGGGTAATTCAAAATAAATCAGCTCAACTTGAATAAACATCTATGAAAAATAAACAGCCCTGGCATATGTCTAATGAGATTTTCCAAAACCTTTGGCAACCACATGTATCTCTCTTCTTGTAAACAAGCGCTTTTTACTCATTATTTTGGCTTTAAAACATTTCTCTGAAAAAATGAAAAAAAAAGAAGTTTATTTGTATATTCTCACCATTTGAGACACTTTAGATTCAAAGGAGCTATATGTAACAAATGTACTACACAAAATCATAAAATGAAGATTAAGGAAACATGCAAAGTCGAAGTACTGGCTTCTCCGACAACAATGCTATGTCAATTATATTCTCCTTTGAAACTTCCAGGCCTGGTTGAACCGTCTTTTCTTGCTTTGGTGTGAGTCACTTATTCTCTCTTAGTACCCAGGGTTGCCAGATATGAAGCAAATTGGCACACAAACACAGCACATAGCGTGCTTCAGCCATGGAAGCAAGCAAACAAATGGGATCAGCTGAGATTGTACCATATTCTCCCCGACCTTAAAAGCCCTTGTCCTCTTTTGAAAAAAGCCTCATGACCTCAGAGCCGTGCTAAAACACATTTATGTCTTGGAGTGCCGTTTTAAAGATGGAGACAGCTTAAAGCCTAGAATAATTGCAAGACTGTTAATTTTCAGATTTCTCAGAATTCTATGGTTCAATGAAGGAGGGGGCGGGGTTATTCCCATGGTTAGACCAGGCAACTTTGTGATTCTGTTAAGCGATTACACTTTGTTAATTATGAGCATGTCAACGTCAAAAAAAGAACAGGAATTAAGTTGGGAGTCATTTAGAAAAAACTAAATTACTTAATGTCGAAGATCACAGAAGACATAATAAGACGTTTTAAACCCTCCCACACACACACACACACACACACATGATTTTGGATTCACTGGCACTTTAAATAAACCTTGCTCTCACTTCTTTAGGCTGCTGGCGAGGCGTGATGGTTTATGGAGATGTAGTTGTTTGACTTGAGTACACACTTAATGTGATTGCTATGTAGCCCCTGTTATTTCACCCCTTTGTATTGCGGGTTACTCCGCTTCAAAGAGGCGTGGTAATAAGACAGACGACCGCAGGGAGCTGCGGCTAGGGTCAGTAGATCGGAGCGCAGAATAATAACTACCCAGCTTTGCCTGCCATTATCAGATAGCATACAACGCCTTATTGTCCCCATGTCGCATTGTACCGAGATGTGCACACGTCGGGCGTCTTTACCGTACATACATGCATGCACGCACTCACGCCATTTACAGAGAACAACACATGGTATGTAGTATGGTATATTTATTTATTTATTTTTCCATTTGTTTACCTGATTTGCATGTAACAAAACATTAGATTTTTCTGCGTCTTCATATGGGAATTGAACCGACGAACTGGGACATTTCAAAAAGAGGCAAACACCCGACATTACATAAAACATTTGAGAAAAAAATAAATAAAGGGACTATGTTGTTTGAAAACGTTTTTTTTTTATAGAAATAAAACGTATAAAAAAAGAACAAACTGAACATGCTCCACACACGTTGTTAGGTTTCATGAGGTTTTTACAAACACGTCATCATCATCGTCATCATCATCATCATCATCAGATAGCCAGGCACTGGTTTTCTTTTTTAAGTTTCTCTCCCTCTTGTTTGAGAACATGTCAGGACATAAAGCGGACATCGTCGGCCTATTTAGTAATACACATTTAGTTGCCATTTAGTTTGGTACTCACATATTTTTTGTTTGATTTTCAGCAACACAAACTGTGTTGAAGTTGATACAAACGGTAGGCATGAGAAGCAAACGTTGGATTCACGACACAACAAACTTGACCGTCATATGTTATACCCTGAAACATGAGGGTTCCTTCTTCCTTCTGTATCCCCTTCCTATACTTTCCCCAAGACATTGAATGCCTTGTATATTCGGATACCTATAAGCATTAAATCATCCGATTATTTCTCTCAGTTTAGTCTTACAACTTCCTAGCTAAAGACGTTGAATGACGTGTGTTTTTCATACCGTCATCCCTTAATCTGTTCAGTTCATGGTCATGGATAGTTAGTAATATTTACTTTTACGACAAGTTTTTCGCTTTTGCGCAACTCTTCGCGTGCCTCGCTTTTCCGCTTCCGATATCTTCCGACACCCGCTTATCCTTTCCGATCATCATTAGTTCATGTATATACTCTTAGCGATGGAGGTTTACACTTAACGACAAGCCTGGCGGACGTCCCTACTCTGTTTTAGACGGGGGGGGGGGGGGCAACGCCTGAGAATAAGAGGTAATGTAGGTCTGATCGCTTCTCCGTAATGGGTGTCACCTTCAGAGGATATCGCACCATCTACTCTCAAGCGCTCACTTCATCTTAATCCCCCGCCCTAATGGAACTGTCCCTTATCTGTGACCGAGGAGACAGCTGGTGGCAGTGATGGGGTGGCTCATACTGGGGGTGACGAGTTACAGTTTGGTCTGGGGGTAAGAAGTACTGTACGCTTTAGCCGCGGGCCACCGATTCAAAGCACAAACATGGAGGGCAGTGGCAGCCTTTGGCTGGCTGGTAATACATATCATGGCCTTACTGTAGCACACAGAAACGAACAGAACAGAAAAAAATCAAATAAAATCACTACTTGACCTTCACCAGTTAAGACCAGGTTTTTAACATACAGTAGGCTCCAGCCTAAACAATTGTAACAACACTGGAACACAGTTTGAACGCATTCCAACATATTTTTTTCTTTTTTGAGTACGATTTTTTTCATTTTTTTTATTATTACACAACACAGGGTGTTCAAACCAGCATGCTCAAAATCAGCAGATTTATGTTCATTTATTTTTCTTGTTAATAATTTTCAAAGTCATCAGTTTTGTTAACCTATCATAGACCTGTTAGAGAAAAGCAAAAAAATGAACTCTGAAACAAACACATGGTTCTGGAGGACCGGTCTTTCGGACGGATTTGTAACGGAAAAAACATTCAGAAACAAAAGTAAACCAACCCCCCTTTTTTTAAATCTCCACATACACTGTGTTTTCATGCCATATTTGTTGGTGTTACTCATTCTCTTGCGATGACTTCAGAATTTGAAGGATAATTATAACAAAAGTCGCAGACAACTTTAAACACGCCAGTACATTTGCTTTCAACCTTTAAATCATCAGCCCTCGGATGCTCAAGGTGTGTTTCCAATCAGACAGCACTGTAATACACACTGTAAACACTCAAAATGTCAATTTTCCCGCTATTTCTCTTTGTCTCTTGGCTAGCTCTCAAGCCAATGTCCGTTGAGGCTGCCACAAGTCGGAGCGTCACAATTTTCTCTTTTAGAAATTTTCACCGTTGCTAATCCCTCACCGCATTGGGTCCCAGGATAATCTGTCGTCTGTCGCGCAGGCATAGGTGCGCACACACCCCCCCCCCCCCTCCCACCACACACACACACACACTTCGCTCTCTCTCTTCCCGGCAGCTTAAGAATTCCATACACACACGGTTGAGCGGTCAGAATGGCGGAATCCTTGACAATGGTCGGCGTCCGTCCTTGGCTAGATTGCATGGTTGCTGTAGCTGATGTATGTTTGCTTTGTGGAGAAAGCTGAAAGAGAGAGATTGATAGGACAGGGTGAGGTTTTGATGGAGTGAAGGTGGGGCATTGTGGAACGTGGCGATAAGGAACAGCAGGAGAAGTTGGGATCAAGGTAGGGGAGGCTGGGGTAGGGTGAACATTTCTTCCAAGAAAGGTAGGAGAGGCCAGAGAGGTAGGGGGGAAGGGGGTCCTTATATCTCAAGAGTGTCACACTTGTCAGACATAACTTTTTGTAAGGCGTCAACACTACCACACACACGCATCAGCGATGCCCCGGAAAGCTGCTGGGTTATGTTTTGACCACCAGACGGCTTGCTCTACTAACCATAGAAAGAGGCATTCACTTAATAACAATCCCTGCCCTCTGTGTCTCTCTCTCTCTCGCTCTCTCTCTCTGTCTCTCTCTCTCTCATTGTACACACACAGACACTAACACGAGGACCCTCACACACACATTCACACAAATGCATGTCACAAACACATTCTCACACACTCACACAAATACACGCACGCACGCACGCACGCACGCACGCACACACACACACATGCAGACTGATAGACTGATACTTGATATATTTCTCACACACACACACATACACACACACACACACATAAACACAAACACAAACAAACAATATCCCTCTTCACTCACTCACACAGCCACCAGCAGCTCCGGGGTGCAGAGCTATCAGGCCATAACTTCCTCGTTGTCTCCCAGACCGTGGAAGCTGATTGCTGGGGCGGATCAGGTCTACCCTGACAGAGAGCCACCAAACCCGGGCACCGAGTGGTGGTGGTGGGTGGTGGGGGTGGGTGGCGGTGGTGGGGGGGGAATGGCTTGCCCAAACAGACAATGACAATGACAAATGGTGCTTATTTTAAATGTGTAGCTGCTGTACACGGCCAAGCTCATCGGGGGTAAATTGTCGCTTGCTATCAAATCTGTCTTTGCCCTTTTCGCTGCTGTTTTAGTTGGTTTATTTTAAAAGCGTAAATATTGTCCTTATCAACGGAAACAAATGTGCCCCTAGAGCAAGGAAAGGAATTTGCAAACATGCAAACACAACAACAACAACATTACAATTTAGCATGTTGGCATTTAGCAGACGCTGCTACTCAAAGCGGCTCACAGTGAATCAGGATACATGTCATTAAACAGCATTAAGGGGTTAGGGTTCATCTCACCATGTCTACAGGGAGACCATGCGTGGAGATTGAGGTTCGAACCCAGGTTCTTTCAGCTGGGAGTCAACCCCCTACCCCCAAACCACTGGACGAAGCCTAAAATACACATCCTATGCTATTCTTCTTCTCTATTTTTCTCTCATATCAATTGCAAACACAACAGTCAGCTTGTCTGTCTTCTCAGGAGGACCAGCATCATTACGGCAGAGGCTCACAAACCTGCTGAGCAAGTCCGCCATTAAAAACACTGCAGTCCACAAATAGACGGCCCATCTGCTTAAGACAGAAAGTAGTAGCAACCTGAGGAGGACCTTATTCGGTCAGTGACATCACGTTTCTCATTTTTCTTATTTTTCCTCCGCTGACTAAATAGGTGATGTTGACGTGTTGTTTTTGTGTTTTTTTCCCCTCCGCTGTATAAATCCCCCAGTGTGTCACTGATAAAGTCTCACACGTCGTATTCATTGGAATTAGAACACATTAGGTTTTTTGTTTGGTTTAGGATGAAGACGTGTTTGCTCGTGGATTGTTTCCATAGCGGTGGGAGAGCAAGGGGGGAGGGAGGGAGGGAGTGGGGGGGGGGGTCGGGGGTCGGGAGTGGGGGAGAGGGGGGACGGAGTGGGGGGGTCGGGGGGAGGGAGTGTGGGAGTGGGGGAGAGGGAGTGGGGGAGGGAGTGGGGGAGAGGGGGGAGGGAGTGGGGGGGTCGGGGGGAGGGAGTGGGGGAGAGGGGGGGAAAAAGAGCAAATAAAGGAGAGCTGGAATGAGAGAGGGAGTATGTGTGGAATGACCGGGATATACATCCTGTTGATGGAATGGGAATGATGGAAGTGGATTCGTAGGGAAAGGCCTTCGCCTCGCACTGGGGGTGTGAGACAAACTTGTGCGGCAGAAGTATTGGCGTAATCAATTGCGGGAGGATCTTCTGACGGGTTCCCTCTGATTGGAAAGTACCACCACTAAATGAAGGATAGCGTTTCATTTCCTAAAACCACTCCAGCGTTAAATAGCACGGTGTACATTTGCCCATAACTCATGCTTTCGTACACGTACACTTTCTGCCCCGTGCGTTGTAGCAATTTGTTAGCATACCTGTTGTTGTGCGGTATACAGGAGCCCGAAGGACAAAACATGAATGAGGGCCATCACACATAAGCTCATATCTGGCAAGGGGTTGTCATTCCTGAGACTATGGCCCTCTCCATTGCATTCTATTGCTGCTCCACTTTTTGCTGCACACCACTTTGGTTGAAACCTTTTTTCTTTTCTAAAGCTGCTATATGCATTAAAATACCCCCACCACCCCCTCCCTCCCTCCCCACTATGCTGCAAAGCACCCCGAAAAGCACCATATATATGCAAATTGGTATTATTAATATAACTATGGGGGGGTGTATATAAGTGTTTTACTTCTTTTTTACTTTCTTCTTTTGGGACACACAGTTGGGTTTTGTTTATTACCTCCGCCACCGAAGATGGGAGGTTATGTTTTTTCGCCCCATGTTTGTTTGCTTGTCTGTCTGTTTGTTTCTCTGCTAGCAGGAATAAACTCATGTAGGGAAACTTATGTACGGAATTGGACAAAACTTTGTGGTTGGATTACTTATGGGTCAGAAAAGGGATTCTATTTTGCCGAGATCCGGTTTCGAATCCTGTTCTGGGAATCTTTTGAAGGATTATTTAGCATTGGGAGATAGGACAAAGAATATCACATAGTGTGTGATATTTCACAAAGTTACTAAAATATTTGCAATACACTTGGTCAGGGTTTAAGTGGAATCCAGGACAATGTGCATGCAAATTGAGGGTAAATGATAAATCACATGGACCAGAGGAAATGGTGAAGAACTGAGGTATCCGCTCTACTAAGGGACCTCTTATGAGTTAAACTTACTTTGTGAGTCAAGGCTTTCGCACAGCTCGGTCTTGGCCTCCCCGTTGGGCCGGAGGCTGGCCTTGGGGTTGAACTTGTTGGACATGGTGGCGGCGGTGACCACCGCCTTCAGGCTGCGCGTGCGCTTGGGCACGTTCTGCTCCGGGTGGAGGAGCACCACGTACACCTTGGGCATGTAGAGCAGACCCAGGGACACGGAGGCGCTCAGGCTCACCGAGATGGTGAGCGTCGTGGTCTGGATGTACATCTGTTACCGCAAAGCAAAAAGAGCAGACAATATGCAAATAGAAGTCAGCCCAGTGGTTTTTCTCAAGGATATTTGGGGTTTTGTTCCTGTCTCTGACCTTTTGATTCTTGTGTGCGTTGTGTTTTTTTATGATGTATACGACCCTGTGTTGTTATTTCTTTCAGATTCTCTCTGTGGGCGAGTGGCCTTGGTGAAAACAGGGACATCTGCTGTGGCTCGTTCTAATTAGAGTATGCGGCGGCCCGTCAGTTGGTCAAGCTGTTGTAGGAATTGTTTATACTGTTTTCCTACAGATGCCCGGAAAGAAATGCTCCGGCGGAAATGGAATATGCGCAAGGGTGATAAAATCTCTACATCCCTTCCCACTCCGAGGCCGGCCTTGTTTGTTTCATATTTCTGTCGTGTCAGTTTTAATACGGCCGCCGAGTTATCCGCAACACAAATTTGATAACGGCGGGTCGATTCTATCCCACTCACATTCATAACCACGGGCAGGCTTGTGAAATCGCAACAACCCCATAAAAGTGCGCCGTCCACCCGTGACGGACCGGACACTCTGGGAGGGGAGCGAGGCCTCGGCTCCTCTCTCCATTTTAATCATCTGCGCCGGCCCAATTAATACCAACCACCTCTCGATGGCAACATCAAGTGGAACGGCAGAGCTTGTGTTTGTCACCGAGCTTATCGGCTGTCCACGCCACACGGCTGCCCACCAGAGGAGTGGGAGGGACCGCAGCGGATACACCTTTTGGTTGGAAAAGCTCCTGAATAACGGTCCTTGCTCATCCCCCATCCCGACAAGTCATGAGACAGGCCACCGCAGACACCCTTCCCTGCATAGCTTATGTGGATTTATTTTCTAACTTGCCCAATAAGCAGTCACTCCTCTCTCTCTCTCTCTCTCTCTCTCTCTCTCTCTCTCTCTCTCTCCTCTCTCTCTCTCTCTCTCTCTCTCTCTCTCTCTCTCTCTCTCTCTCTCTCTCTCTCTCTCTCGTGATTATTTACTGTGTCTGTGTACATCGTCAGGCCGGTCAGCCACCCGGGACCCCTGCTGCCTTCTTCATCCTGAATGAGTAACATCCGGGGGGGGCGGGGGGGGGGGGGTGGCGACTCCTGCCTGAAAAGCTCCTGTTTGTTTTCGTTATTTCACACTCTCCCTCCTCCGCAACGGCTGTGTCTCATCGTCATCCAGGTCCCGTAGCAGGGGGGGTGAGATGGGACAGCTGTGCGCCTACCCCCTCAGAGCTACTGAGAGCCGCTCTGGGCACGCTCCGCTAATGTCCGATCCAAGCTGTTCGCACAATAAGTACAAAATAACAAGAAGAGGGAGGAGTGCACGTCTTCCGAGGATAGGGATCTCGGAAGGCTTGATGTGCACACGTGTCTGATGTGTGAATGAATGCGTGAATGCGGTCCACGAATTCAAACTGATTCACCGCAGGCAACGGGAAATCAATCCGGCTCACTTTTAAAATTGGAATTGCCATTGCTAAAACCAAGACGCTATTGCAACAGGCAATGGCGTCTCACCGACTGAACCAGGAGTCTATCTGGGGCTGTGAGGGGGAGCTGACCTGGTTTTTCCTTTGCAAACTGGCTGCTGTTGACTGACTGTCACCAGCTTGTTAATCCGCTCCCTCGTGATCGCTTTGTACCCGAGAAAGCATAGAAAGAAGCTAATATCTTACAAAGAGGGAGGGAACACAAATGTGCCTATTTCGCTCCCAAATGTCTGTGTGCATGTGTGCGCGTGTGTGTGTGTGTACATGTGTGAGTGTGCGCGTGTGCGTATGCGTGTGTGTGTGTGTGCGTGCTTGTATCACTGTGTAGTCATCAGCAGAGGCTGCCCGAGGCGAGGCTTTAGATGATGGAAGAGGCCGGCACGCTGCGGCGGTAATGAGCAAGCTAGCTAACGTGGATCACCAAGATGTGTGTTTGTAGTGCTACAATGATACCAGGCCTTGGGAGATTTCAGCATGTTTCCCCGTCGACACAAAGGAACAAAACAACCCGTGAGCCAATCTGATCATGTCAGATTGATCAGCGGGGTCAATGTAAAGAGGCGCTCAGGCTTTTGCGGACGAGACAAATCTCCCCCGGCATCACGTGGTCTTTAAAGGTCCTTATTTAAAACACAGTCAATGCGTAAGTCCCACTTTCGATTAAGCGACTGCGTTGTCACACAGCGGGATGCAGCCACAGTCGGTTGGAGGGCTCATTGCACATGGGTTGCCTATAACCACCTTCTAATTAAACCAATACACAAATGGAAGCCTGGAGCTGACAAACAGAGTGTGGCTCATGCTGGGCGGGGGGGGGGGTATGGCATTTGCTGAGGTTGGCTGGCGGTGGTCCCCTTGCCCCATTCTTTCCCCTACAGAGAGACCACATGTCAAACGTGTTGGCTTAGAGGGTCACTGTGCTGCAGGGTAAAGTATTCAGCCACTACTGGTCCCTGGAAACCAACTGCTCAGCTTGGAGTGCTGGACACGCTGGCGGATGCTTCGTGTCAACTTGCTGTTTGCCTTTGGTTGGAAAGAAGGAAATGAAAGCAAGCAGGACACAGAAAAACAGCATCAACGAAATAATGCAAGAGATAACAGCTGGGTTTCCATCTAACAGTCTAAGCGGATTTAAGCAAACTTTTGGAAGAAAAACTAATAAAGAAAAAAGGAAATGCGAATTAGTTGTGTTTCTATCAACTAATTGGAGCGAACAAACTATGCCAGCGATGACGGATATCGGGGCGGCGACATAGAACATAGAACGCTTGAGAAGAAGCCGACAGCATAAGTCACGTGAGTTTTAAGTCAGAATTGATTCGGCAAAGTTGTTTCCATCTCTGCTTTTGCGAATTAACTCGCATTTGAATCAGTCAAAAACCACCTCTAGCGAGCGTATCAACTTGTATGCGAATCAGAGGCAGTTGATTCGAGTTTCCATCATAGTTTTCTAATGCGATACTTCAAAATGTGAATCGAATGCTCTGCTGTGCCTCATGAAAAGCGAATTAGGCCAACGGTGGCTAGTGAACTTATTGCGGGAGGGAATAAGTAAAGCATTCCAGTGTACTTGTTGCAAATGGCCAATAAAACGAAAAAATGATGTTGTATTGTATCATGTAATGAAAGGAAAAAGCCGTGAGTCACCCTGCTGTTGTAAAGTAAGACAAGAAGAAAGAGAGAGAAAGGAAGGTATCAGAATGCTGAAGACGCTGAGTCATCACTTTGTCTACTTAGTGAAGCACGGTGAACACTACTGGAACAACTGCACAACTGGAATGAATAATCGTGATGGTGGGGGTCAGTTTCACACCGTGACAGCCGCCGTTTTCTAGAACTATCTACCGCTCTCAGAGGCTCCACAGGTACCGTCCTCACACCCATGGCAACAACACAAGACTAATGAATGTCTCACAGAAGAACCTAAACAGAACTGGCCATTTAATCGAACCAATTAATTACCCCGTGGTCCGTGGAACCCCTTCGCGCGTGTCTCTTAAACTGATCCCTCGGGTGTCAGGGTGGGGTGGGTGGGTGGGTGGTTGGGGGCCAGATTAAGGGTAGCTCCTCCCCCCCCCCCCTAGCTCTCCTCTACCTCCCCGCCACCTCCTTCTATAACCCGTCCAGACTGATACTGCAGGTATAAAATGGGTGTCACATCTAGTCACCGGAGTTGACCGGCCATCAAACCAGGCCGTCTACTGCTCAGCGAATCACACCACATGTACCCCCCTGTCCAACCCCCCACCCCCCCCGTCCAACCCCACGTACACCCCCCACCCCCTCTCCTCCTCCATTCTGAATGATGGGGAGGGACTCTCCCTTGGCATTGGTCACATATACCCTGACACCAGATGACAAATGAATGATGTTCATGCTGAGGCCCTGCCATTCATAGGTAGGAACACACACACACACACACACACACAGGGAGTGAGGGGGGGTGGGGGGAGGAGGAGAGGGCGGCGGCGGCGGCGGCGGCGGCGGCGGCGGCGGCGGCGGCGGCGGCGGCAGCCATGATGGCGGTGGGAGCGCTCGACGTGCCTGTCGTGTACAGCGTGACGGCGGATGCTGAGGAGTTTTGTTTTCTCTCAGACGCTTTAATTCCTTCGCCGCAAAGAGAGAACAATGTTCAAGTAAGCGCTATGAGGATCTGACAGCAGGGGGGCCAGCCGCAACTCTGTTCCACACAATTACGTTACGTTTTTTAGCGCCGACACCTGCAGCTGTGTGGTTGTTGTTTACCGCATTTGTTTTTAATGACAAGCGGAAAAAATATGTATCAAAAATATCCCGCAAGAGAAAACGGCGAGACCACAGAACGTACGGCTGAGTCGGCTTTCCGAAAGCGTCCGGCGTGTAATTATAAAGCCCAAGCTTTTCAAAAAATCCACCGACACACGGCGGGCTGGTTTGGGCCGCGCCCGTGTTGTGTTCTAACGTGATTAGGCTCAAAAGACCAGAAGAAAGAAGGACATCAAATGAGAGCAGCACATTTTCCATTAAGGGGAATTTCCATTTCCTGTTTCATTTCATGTCCCACCTTGCCAAGCTGGAGGCAAACCGTGGAACTTCCGGCTGATTAAAAGTGAGCGTATCTCCCGGCTATTGTGTTTGCAGTTGTGTTTTTTTTCATTTTTTTCTTTCTAGGGAAATCTTAATTAACGAGCGCTGCATAACATTTTTGCGAGAGAGAGAGAAATTAATTTTATGGAGCCCCGATTCCGGATTGTCAATTCACATTAGTTTCAGTTTATTTCAGACGAAAGCTAGCGATTGAAGACAACAGCTACTTTTTTACAGTCTCTTTACTATTCTGGGGCATGCCGGCGAATTGATCACCCTATCGAGAAAAAAAAAGAAAAGAAAAAAAAGGAAAAGAGATGGATGTTTAATCTCTGCACCATATTAACATTCTCTTTCATCTTCCGAGGCAGGATATGGAATGCTGAAACAAAGATGTCTCTGATAGGGGTTGTTTCTGCCACTCAGAGGAGACACATTCAAGAGAATGTGAACCCGGCACACAGACTGCATCATACTTCTCTATTAGGACGAATAAGTAGGACAGGATATTAAAACTTAAAAAGGAAGAAAAACATCCATTCGGTGTGTGTGTGTGTGTGCGTGCGTTGGTACGTGCGTGCCTGCATGTAATGACTACAGTTAGTAATCTAATTACTAACTGTAACTACTAACTGTAGTCTTCTTCTTCATTACATGAAGGAGTCATGTAATGACTCCTACCCTTCCTTACCTCCCTAATTAACACCTCCCTTGATGCAGGCCTGTTTCCGGCGGCCTTCAAGACTGCCAGAATCAAGCCGCTCCTCAAGAAACCATTCCCTGGACACCACTGATGTCCAAAACTATCCCTCCTATCATTCCTGTCCAAAACCCTTGAACGTGCTGTCTCCTCACAACTTTCATCCTATCTCTCCCAGAACAACCTACTCGACCCAGGCTTCAAGGCTGCGCACTCCACGGAGACGGCACTGCTCGCAGTGACAGAGTCTCTTCGTGATGCCAGAAGCTCATCCCTCTCATCAGTACTGATCCTTCTTGACCTGTCTGCGGTGTTCGACACAGTGAACCACCAGATCCTTCTCTCCACTCTCGCCGAGCTTGGAATCGATGGAACTGCGTTATCCTGGTTCACCTTCTACCTCGCAGATCGCACTTATCAGGTCACATGGAACGGTTCCCTGTCCAGACCCTGCACCCTGGACACCGGAGTCCCCCAAGGCTCAGTATTGGGACCCCTTCTGTTTTCTCTTTACACTAAATCTCTAGGCTCTGTAATCACATCTCATGGCTTCTCCTATCACTGCTATGCAGATGACACTCAACTGTTTCTCTCCTTTCCCCCCTCAGAAACCCAAATCGCAACACGCATCTCTAAATGTCTGGCCGACATCAGCAGATTGACAGCCGCCAACCACCTGAAGCTCAACCTTGACAAGACTGAGCTCCTCTTCATACCGGGGAAAGACTGCCCTCAGATGGACCTACTGGTCACCATCGAGAACACCCAAGTCTCCCCCTCAACCACAACAAGAGACCTTGGTGTGGTGCTAGACCAGCTGTCCTGCAATGCCAACGTCACCGCGGTGGCCCAATCTTGCAGAATTGCCCTCTACAACATCCGCAGGATCCGGCCCTTCCTCACACGTGAAGCGGCGCAGATCCTGGTCCAAGCGCTCATCATCACCCGCCTCGACTACTGCAACTCTCTCCTGGCGGGACTCCCCGCCTCTGCAACCAAGCCCCTCCAACGCATCCAGAACGCAGCAGCACGCCTGGTATTCAACCTACCAAAATTCTCCCACGTGACCCCTCTCTTCCGCGATCTCCACTGGCTTCCGGTAAATGCTCGCATCAAGTTCAAGACTCTGGTACTGACCTTCAGGGCAGTCAATGGAACTGCCCCAACCTACCTCCAAACGTTGGTCAAGCCCTACATCCCAGCCAGAGTGCTCCGCTCAACTTCTGCCAGGCGACTTGTTCGACCTTCACTGAAAACAACCAAGCATCGCTCTTCCAAGACCCAGCTCTTCACAGTGGTGGAATGAACTCCCGTCTCATGTCAGGAGTCCCTCGCCAGCTTCCGCAAGAGACTCAAGACCCACCTGTTCAGAGTCCACCTGGACTCTCCATGAACCCTCCTTCTCCTTTGTGAACCCCTAACTTGCTTAAGTCCTGACATTAATAGCTCTTAGCATGTTGTATATTCTAGCAAGTGTATATCCGTAATGTTGATAACACGCTCTTATCACAGTTACTTAAGCAGGTGACCTGGCAGTACGAAATTGTGTTATTCATCTTGTTAATATGAATGTGAACTGCTCTATTTTTATGTTTGCGTACCTCAGTGTTATGCTATTGTCTACTTCAACAAATGTACTCCTTGTAAGTCGCTTTGGATAAAAGCATCTGCCAAATGTCCTAAATGTAAATGTAAGTTAGTTTACTTAGTGTATTGATGAGCATTGAAACATATTCACTGTATTGGTGTCTGTGCCATTTAGCAGTTTTATTCAAAGTGACTCACTATTTAATACAATTTGGGCATTTTAGAGAGACGTGAGGCACACATCAACGAGCTACCACGAAACAAGCAATCCATCAATGGAGAACAACATAGCGAGTGACAAACGTTGTTCTAATCACACAAATTGTTACATTGCCACAGGCCTCCACTCGGCACCCGAGACACTTCCTGATTAAAACTGATCAAAACCTGCGCAATGCCACCGTGTCACTCTAGCTCCGTTTGTAATCATCAAACCCAGCGGGCATATACACAACGATCAAATACATCCAGAAAAAAGAAAATGCTTCGACTAATAAATCACAAACTATCCAATTACAAAAATACTTACTTTATTTACTGTGGTGACCCCAGGCAGCCTGAATTGTTAATCATATCATTTGTGATGTAATTCCATGTTATATATCCTGTTTGGATTCAGTGTAGAGAGATAATGCATTTACACAAACAAAGACATAGTGGTGCCAATTTGTTTTTGTTAATGGGTCATGGGCACACAGGCACACACCCACACACACCACACACACACACACACACACACACACACACACACACACACACACACGTGCACGCACACACACTTTCCGCCAGGCTTGGTGCGAGAATAAGGAATATGTGTTTGGGATCAGCCTCCAGGAACAAAGTGGTAATTGGCTGCTTTGTTACCTTTTAGCCAAGCTACAGTGATTGGCTGTGATCAGTTACGCTCCGATTCTTACCGGAGAGAACAGGACACAGGGAGCCGACCGGGAGCCAGAGTGGGAGGGGAAGTGACCTAGATGGAAACAAAACAATCTCACCGCGTCACGGGAGATTGTTCTCCTCTCGGTCTTCGTCTGCCTCGACCCGAGGGTCGTGTTCATCAGTACGTCTAACTTTGGATCGCAGTACCCTAGCGTTCCTGCGCACCGCTTCCCGTCACGCTGTCCCGTCATTGGTTGTTGGTATGCGGTTCGGCCTACTCTGCGGTCGGTCTCATCACATTTCCAAAAGCCTCAAGGTGCTCCAAGGATGAGTTCATCTTTTGCAGGATAAAGCGGCAATACGGCTCCACCGGGTGTCTCTTCTTTAGGTCATGTTATTTACCGCTATTTAGTCATGAAGCGATTTGCAGTGAATCCAGGTAGACAGCGTTAAGGAGCAGGTATAGACTGAGAGCCTTGTGCTCAAGGACGCTTACACGTAGGCTACATACATTGGACATCAAGCGCAGAACCCTTCCACTGAGAGGTGGAGTGCCAATATCAAATGTGTTTTCAATTTATACATATTGGAAATTGTACCGTGGCAGTTGTTTAGTTTGGAGAAAAAAAGATATCCTCTATGTCCCAGATAGAGCATTTGTGGTGCAAGTCACATTCTACACAGGAGAAATTCATTTTGGACAGAGCCATGCTCACACTTTGCACGGCGTGGGTTCATCCGTCAAAGGGTTTTTTGGGGGACTGCTGAGAATGACACAGAAAAATATCTCCCACAAAAGGCGACTTATGAAATAGCAGACTTCCAGGCCAACATGTTGATGCATTGTCTTCGCAAATCCCAGAGGGAAGGAGGTGAGGATTAATTTGTAGCATCTGTCAGACGTCGGTTCTGGCACGGCCGATAGTGTTCATGCCAAAGCGAGGCTTTTCTTCCCATAGACTGGTGTCCTCTCTTGTAACCCGCTGAATGAGTGGCCAAAAAGACAATCTCTCAACCTGGGGGCCCCCGAGCAGCTCCACTGTACCGCTGTCATGGTTGGCTTGGCTCGGAGCGCTGAGCCTACCGTCTGTATTCATGACCTTTGTGTCTGGAAAGCATTTGACCTCCAAGCACCAGATCCCCCCCCCCCCCCGCTGGGCCTGATCTTGGGACGTGGATGCATGAGGCCATACACATTGATTTAACATGGTAGGAAGAGCAGAGAGAGAGAGAGAGAGAGAGAGAGAGAGAGAGAGAGAGAGAGAGAGAGAGAGAGAGAGAGAGAGAGAGAGAGAGAGAGAGAGAGAGAGATGGCTGTTATAAACATCCCCAGTACCTATACCTACCTATACCGGTATATGTCCGTCGCAAAAATATGAGTCATAAGACGGTGTGCTTATTTATGAAAGTGCCTGCGGAAGGGAGGAGAGGGAGGAGGGTCAACCCCGGCTGCACTCAGGGATGCAATGCTTTTATTTATAATACAAAGTTTACCTTATACATCTTCGTCGTAAGGAATAGGGAATAGGAACAAAAACACATTTGAAATTCAATTTGTGGCCGAAAACCAATTCAAACTTTAGGAAGGGAAAATGTAATTCACTGAAGTGTCTTTTATTCTAGTCAAAGGCTCATCTTCATTTAAAATGCCTTACATAAAACAAAGCTTGTTTGTTTTATTATCAAGGTAACTCCAGCCCCCCCCCCCCCAACTCCCCTGTCCGGCCGAGCAGAAAGTAGACTCTAAAGAAAACCTTGTAAACAACAAAAGCTAAACAAAGTCAAGATAAACCACTTGGGGGATGGGGCGGTGGTATGGTCATGAATATAGACAATACGGAATACTGCTTACCCAGCATTATTTGAGATGTAATTTGTATTTGCAATACTGTTGGCTTACCTTCTCTGTGGACTGCGAGGTGCCAAAGAAGATGGGGATGAAGGCCAGCCATATAATGCAGGTGGTGTACATGGTGAAGCCGATGGGCTTGGCCTCGTTGAAGGTCTCTGGCACGCCCCTGGTCTTGATGGCGTACACCGTGCAGGTGACCATCAGCAGCATGCTGTAGCCCAGCAGGCAGATGAGCGACAGGTCGGAGATGTCGCACTTGAGCACGCCGCGTGCCATCAGCGGGTTGGACGTGCGCTGGTCCTCGTAGTCGATGATGGCCTGCGACGGGTCCACGCCGAACCAGATGCACACGCCCAGCAGCTGCACGGCGGCCAGGGTGAACGTGATCACCAGCTGGGACGCCGGCGAGATCAGCCGGGGCGCGCTCACCGACATGGTGCCTTGCTCGAAGATGCGGTAGATGCGGTTGGTCTTGGTGAGCAGTGCGGCGTAGCTGATGCTCATGCCCAGGCCCAGGAAGATCCTCCGCATGGAACACACGCCCACGTCCGGGGTGGAGATCATCAGGAAGGTGTTGGCGTAGCAAAGGAAGATGCCCGTCAGCAGCACGTAGCTCAGCTCGCGGCCGGACGCCTTGACGATGGGCGTGTCGTTGTAGCGCATGAAGGTGACCACCACGAAGAGGGTGGCGCCGATGCCCACCACGGCGATGAGCACTGGGATCACGGCCCAGGGCGAGCTCCACTCCAGCTTGACGATAGGGATGGCGTCGCAGCCTGTGTGGTTGTCGTTGGGCCGCAGGTCGAAGCGGCACATCTTGCAGGTGAAAGTGTCGGCCTGGTACTGGTAGCCATCACAGCGCTCGCAGTGCCAACAGCACGGGATGCCCTTCACGATCTTCTTTCGCTCGCCGGGCCTGCAGGCCTGGCTGCAGATGGAGGAGGGCACTCGACGCACGCCACCCGGCCACTGCATGGAGCGGACCTGGTCAGAGGGAAGGTTTAGAGAGACAAAGAGATTTAAAAGAGCGAGGAAGATGGACGAGAGAGAGAGAAAAAGAGGGACAGAGAGACAGAGCCGGGTTCAAATAACAGGACAGTGGGTGATGATGCCAGAAGAATGACAATAAGGCAGTGAATGTGTAGAAAATGTGTCAGAGTTTGCTTGGTTCCCATCCAGTGTTGTTATTTTATGGTCTTGAAGCTTGAAAAAACGATCTCCAGAATATAAAGGAGCAAATGTATGAAATTGTTTAGACTTAATAGATATATATTGAATTACAATATATATATATATATATATATATATATATATATATATATATATATATATATAAAAACACGCAAACATAGTCAACAACAAGCATTAAACATCTTTAACATCGTGAACCTGGTTGCCTGGCAGAATCGAGCAGCTACAAGCTATATTTATGGCTAGTAGGAGTTACGCTGGGTTTCCTGTTTTTCTTTATAGATATTCGTACAGACTTGGAAAGAAACTCATTTGAGAGTAGCAGGATGGAGGTTTCAACAAGATTTTAACACATTTATTTCCACAGTGGCCAGTCTACTACAGGGATTCTTTGCATTCCCTGTTGGCCAAGGAGGGATACCGAGAAAGTAAAGATGATGCTATCGTTTTAGTAAGCTTTTGATAGCAATTATGGAAGAACAAGTACAATTCCTTCATGTCAAGGGCATACAAGCTGCATATGTAGGACATGGCGAAGAAACTGACAGTGAGATCGCTAATGGGAACATTGTTGTTGTGTTTCGATTGTTTGCTTGTAATTTATTAAGATATTGTTATATTGTTTTCCAACTTATTGTACTTTTACCTGATTCAATGAAATGCACTTTTGACTTCTGGTGACGAGTGGTTCTCTTGCCTCCCTTTGTTGAAACACACTATTGTAAGTCACTTTGGACAAAAGCGTCTGCTAAATGACTGTAATGTAATGTAATGTAATGTAATGTTTGGATCTCCGGAAGCCTTAGTGTTCGCTTCAGATGCCATATTTTTAATTAGACTTCCAATGCGATCAGCTCTGCGGTCATAGCTCTGTAGGCAAGTCTTGCAATCGTTGCACATGGCCTTGACATCGTCCCTTATGGAACCCTCGCCCCCAAGAACAAATTTGAAAGCGTAAGAAAGTGAAACGCCCCATTTACAAAGGTTTGAGCTCATCTGCCATCAGACTTTACATGTTCATCTAACCTATCAGATTTTAGGTGAACGTCTGCATTTTTGGTGAGTTTCATGTGCCTAAAACACTCAAAATATAAAATTAAAAAATATTCTGCTGGAAGAGATAAACGTAGCGTGTTGTTTGAAAAGCGGACTTAATGTTAGGTGAATATGTTTGGTTTCTCATGTTTGGCGGATTTTCCACTCAAAGCTGTTTGTCTTCACATTCACATTCAATTAAGTGCTCAAAGACTACTAATTAACTTAAAGCAGCTTTTCAGGGGGGAAAAAAGAAAGCTGCCATAGAAGTAGCTTACCTAAAGCGGCAGTGGGGACAAAAGAAAACAGACGATGTTGAAAGCATTAAAGTAGAATGTAGTCTGTCAACACTTTCCTTTTGTCTTTCCTCTCTTTGACTTGCCCAAGGCCAGTTATTTTGTCAAAGCGTGATTTGGGATTTTGCAACCCTTCATGTGATTCATTGTTATTCCCCCTCCATTACATTATTATTTTTAACCTCCGCCAAGAAAATAGTTTGTTTTGTTTAGTTCTTCAAAGCGAGCGAAGAGGTCGTCTGAAGCGGTATTTTCCGTCCTTAAGTCCGTACCCCGTGCACACCGCTCATCGGAGCCGCCCTGGTTCGTCTTTCAAACGCACCCTGTGTGTGTTTACGCAAGGGGACTGAGCGTTGTGTCAAGCGCTCTGGGGAGGAATTACTGGCAATTAAACAGCTGCAGAACCGCAGACAAGGAGCAGGATTCCCCCTGGTAAACACTCCCATCACCGGCAGCCTATTGGAACACGGTGAATACAGTTAACTCTTGTTGCTGTTGTGTGTGTATGTGTTTTGAGTGTGTGCATGTGTGTTCACTTTGTGTGCTAAAGTGTGTGCGTGTGATTGTGTGTGCACTTTGAGAGTGTGTGTCTTGTGTGTACTATTGGAGTGTGTGCGTGTGGTTGTGTGTGTGTGTGGTTGTGTGTGTGTGGGTGCATTTATTCATGTGTACTGCGGGAGCGTTTGTGTCTTGTGTGTGTGTGTGTGTGGACTATGGGAGTGTGTTTGTATGCAGCAAGAGTGTGTTTATGCACAGTGTGTGTGTGTGTGTGTGTGTGTGTGTGTGTGTGTGTGTGTGTGTGTGTGTGTGTGTGTGTGTGTGTGTGTGTGTGTGTGTGTGTGTGTGTGTGTGTGTGTGTGTGTGTGTGTGTGTTTGTACTGCAGGAGTGTGTGTGTACTGAAGAAGTGAATACTCAGAGTGTTTGTGGGGGGGGGGGGGGGGGGTTGGGCTGGGTGGGGGGGGGAGGTCCATCTTACATTAAGGTGCAGCTGGTCGGCCCAGTGGCCGATGATCTTGTACTCGGCCGTCCTGTTCCTGATCTGGTACTGGTAGATCTCGTAGCGGCCCGGTGCATCTCCGTTCTCGTTGAACAGCACCGGGTTGCCAGCGATGCCTGCCAACACAGTAATCACATTACTAAGTTAATTATGCATTTACTTCTCATATTATATACATTATATTTTCATAAATGACGGCCCCAGTCCACATTGACTCCCTGCCCACACCTTACATCTACATCTGCACACTTTTTTATATATATTTTATTTGAAATGTTTGGTATGTATTTTGTGTTTTAATTACAGTTCAATTTTGTAATGTTAATTGCAGTAACTTTTGAGTATTTATTGAAGTTCCTTGTATTGGTGCAACAACTACGCATTCTGAATACTATAATTTCCCATCAAAATGTCATCAAAAGGTAAAATGTTGCATATTTGTTACAATGGGAGTTACACTGTACAAATGTACTTATCTAACGTTAGCAAATGCACGTTACTTCTACATTTTCAAGGGGAAATCAATTATCCAAAATGTTTGCATACAGTATGTCAGAGTGTTCAGGGACCTCATGTGTCAACTGGAGCTTTGCCCGGTGGATTATCCAAATTCAATTGGTTTCAACTTCAAAATGAAGTCATACGCTGCACTCCAACAGACACTGACACAAGCAGTCTGACCGTTTATTACTGGTTTCCTTGGACACCCTTTGAAGTTCAGCTTTATTTTGTTCACCATTCACCATTCTCTTACGTCCTGCCTATTATTTCCCCATTCAGCCAACAGGTAAGAACGTAGAGCAGTTTGTTCTTTTGTCTCTGTGCCGCCATGTCGATCAGCGAATGTGACACGTTTGTTTGAATGCAAGTAAAAAAAATGCTTCGTAGCGTCAATGGCAACCAGATGAACAATTAATGTTCTAATTGAGAGTTTTGGGATTTCTTCACAAAGCAACTGAGGGAATGGGGGAAGTCACCTGCAAGCAAAGTAATCGCACAAGTAAAATGTATTACCTTGTTCTTACCTTTTTAATACAGTCCTGCGTTGCGGTATGCAATATGTTTTGATCTGCCATTTTATTTGATGAAAACATTTTTTCTTGTCATACTTTGAGGGATGATGATCATGAATTAAAAGTAGCAGCTTATAGTTTAATATTTCAGTAGACAGTGAATTATTTTTAATTTTTTATATTTTTTCTAAATAAGTTTACATAATAATAATAATAATAATAATAAGTATAAATAAGTAATCAGATCGGCACTCTCTCTAAATATCAAAATCGGTATCGTCTCAGTGAACCCGTTATCAGTCGGGCTCTATAGAAAATAAATGGTTCATTTGCACATGCTAATGTATTCCGCAGTCTTGCTGTAAAAAGTACAGTAGGGTTTTATGGAGTATAGTTATTATCATAACGACAACATCATTTTACCTTCCCTGTGTTCAACAAATCGTAACTTTAACGTTGTGTTGCAACAACAAAACAGGCGGCATCTTCCCAATTAAAAGTAAAAACCAGTCAACACTATTTTGCTACAGTAGCGGTTTCCCAAACCTTTTGAGGCCTTTACATTTCACGTTTTAATTTCTTGAAAAGTCCCACTTGAAAAAATATTATTTTAAATTTATTTAAAATGTTTAATAATTCAATTGTTTTCTCACGCACCCCATGGAGTTTGGCTAAACCTGCACTGCAGGATGTTGAATCCCAGCGCTAGTCGTGTTCACATACTAAACACTGTGGAACCGCTCTCACAATATCTCACATTTGTATGTTCTATCCTGTACAGTTGTTTTTTGGTATTTTTGTGTCTTTGTTTGGTTCTGGTTATGAAGAAGCTCCACGTGTCTAGCTCCACGTCTAGATTTTCAGCATATTGAATAATATTTATTCGGCACTCTTGCACCCTTAGGCAGCAAGAGTGCTGAAAAAAAATGACACCTGTTTTTCCCTAACCACTTTTCGTTGACCTCGATGAAAGACGTCATGAAGTCAAGGAAAGATATGAAGGAGAATTCATTCAAGGACTCGGAGGAAAAGACAGAAAATCTGACTGCACGTACACGCACGAGGCTATCTAGGCTATTAAATTAAAGATTACAAAACAATACTTTCTCCACATTCCCTCCCGCAGTATGAATTTTCTAAAACACTATACTATACACAATAAAAGGACAACACAATAAAAAGACAACAATAAACAAAAAACAATAAAGTGACTGATGGATTATATGTACATTTGTTGAATGGTAATGGTGGATGTTCTGGAGGTGGGTCTGCCGTGGGGAAACTACAAAAAGATACTTCTGTTCACTTCTCCCTGTGCGTTCTTACCATGTTGTTTCATGCAGGCTATACAAACGCGGTGAAAAATATGACTTCATTATCACCAAAACATTTAAACCAAACAAAAGGAATATAGGCTACCAATCACGAAAGTCAATGAATTGGTTGTGACGTTGAGTCACTGACAACCATTTGTGTGTCGAACATTCCTTCTTAGTAATTACCAAAAAAATCTCTATATATTTCTTTTATTTTTACATTTATGAACACATTTGAAAAAAGAATTAGCATTGTCTTTTTGTGAAAATACAAACCATTGTTCACACAAGCAAACCGTTTGTTTTTGTATTGTATCGCAATCAAGCCGACCGACAGTTGGACAAACAATGTGAATAAATAGAATTACAGCGGGTTCCATGCCTCCTGTATCGCGGCGGGTGAGCAAAGAGTCTCTCCTGGCTCTTTGTGTGCCGGAAGACGCTCAGCGTTAATCCACACCCATGCGCTCAGCCAGGACTGCTGGATCAACGCATTACCGCTTCGCCAAGACGCAATGCTAGAATACATCCTCCCATCCGCCCCCGCCCCCCCCCCCCACCCCTGCATCACAAAGTGGTTTGCTGATCGAGCATGTGTACAGCAACACCTTTACAAAGCAGATAATCATTGTGTGTGTGTGTGTGTGTGTGTGTGTGTGTGTTAACATACCTTTTACCTCCTCCTGCCTCCTGTCTGTCTCTCTCACAGTTTAAATCGATAATCATATTTCTTCTGCCATTACCCACGGCGTGCGTGTGTGGGTGTGTGTGTGTGTTTGTGGTTATCTATATTAGCGCTTGGTAAGTGCGTATGTGAATACCATGTGTGCACTTAGAAGCCTGTGGGTGGAAGGGGTGGGAGAGTGGGAAATGGGCATTGAGTGACCTACAGGTGCTTTCAGCGAGCTAACGCGGCGGCGCTAGCTGATCAGATTATGTCTAACGGCTTACGGGGTGCGGCGGTGATGCTTTCTGTTCAAATGGAGCCGTGTCCTTCAGATGAAAACCCTGGTGTTTCTCTCACCTTAGCCGGGAGCTGCCATCATACCATGTCTCTGTAGGCAGCCAGCTGTCTAATCTATTTCTGTAACGCCAGAAGAACCCAGTAGACTCGTAGGACTACACACTCCGGGTATTCGGGTCCCTAAAGGATTTACCAAGGACCTCAGAGTGCCCTTGTTGAAGTGTGCATCTTCCTGTGTTAGTGTGGTTATCACACAGCGAGCGGTAAAGGCTTTGTGGTACATGTATTGTTATATCCTCCACCGCAGACCCTGACGGCTTACATACAAAACAAATACAAAGTAATCCGTTAACTATTAAGTCATTTAGCAGATGCCTTTATTCAAAGTGACATTAAGTGCATCAGATACATTCAAGAACAGGTAGGGCTTAGGGGCATCTTGCTCAAGGATGCCTACAGGTAAGCTGCAGATATTGAGATTCAAACCCAGAACCAGATTGGCTGGGAACACAACACCCTGACCACTACACACTACATACTTTGTGTTGGCACACATGCCACACACGTGGCCCATCCCACACGGGATAACGAGACACAGATTCCAAACACAATACAGTACATTGATACTTCCGGTACCATACAAAACTATACAAAACAACAATACATTCCCATAACAACAAAACCAATTAATCTATACAGTTCCATCTTTCTTTTAGTCCAAGCTTTTTCTATGAAATGTTCAAGTGCACATGTTCAAACAACCATCCTAACATATCTGTATCCTGCAAATTGTGGACTTCCCCAGCTACAACTTTATTAAATAACCTTAGTCTCAGCTCGTCATAGTATGGGCAATACAAAACAAAATGAATTTCATTTTTCAATTTCATTGAGATCACACAAATAACAAAGCCTGTCCTCCTCACTAGTACCCACCCAACGACCCGTTTCAATATCATACATCATATATACAGTATCATATATGAATAAATCAGAACTACAGGCTGAATTTTTCCAGTTGATCCCAGTTCGCTTCATTGAGTTTAGTTCATACATTTCTAGCCTTTATCCTGCTGATAAGTTAATATCTGTTCTAAGTCTCTAGAGGCAATATTCCATCGGAGGAGCAGACCATAAAATCCTTTCTCTCTGTATGTCTGTCTGTCTCTCTCAGTGTTTCTCTCTCTCTCTCTCATTATCTCTCTCTCTCTCTCTACATTTCTCTCCCCCCCCCTATCTCTCTCTATGTGTGTGTGGGTGTGTGTGTTTGTGTGTTTTATCTCTTCTGGTGTACTAATCAGGGCAGGGAGTGGGATGACATGCGCGGCCAGCTATGGGCCGCCACGTGGATGTGAGCGTAATGAAGTGAGGATTCCTGGCTTGACAACTCCGCTCCGCTTGGTGAGGGGAGAGGAGAAGTCGTATGTTTTAAGGAGCACAGAGGAAAGCGGTTTCCCCTCTGAATCTGTGGTTCTGTTCATTTGTAGTGGTGTGTGTGTGTGTGTGTGTGTGTGTGTGTGTGTGTGTGTGTGTGTGTGTGTGTGTGTGTGTGTGTGTGTGTGTGTGTGTGTGTGTGTGTGTGTGTGTGTGTGTGTGTGTGTGTGTGTGTGTGGTTTTGTGTGTGTGTCTGTGTGTGTATGTATGTGCATGGTTTGTGTGTGTGTGTGTGTGTGTGTGTGGTGTGTGTGTGTGTGTGTGTGGTGTGTGTGTGTGTGTGTGGGGTGTGGTGTGTGTGTTTGATAGGCCAGGCTGGTCAAGGTCTCACCGATGAGGAATTAGAGCTGTCATGTGGCACAAACTGCTTGTCTAAATAGCACTTTGGCTAGTCAGAGGCCTAATGAGTTCCCTGGAGTGCGCTCTGTCTGCAGGAGTCAGCCTGCATCTTGCTAACGCTAACAGCTAGCCACACTCCAAACCACTACATTTGCTAGCCGCAGTGCCAGATCGGCAACCCTGCCCAAAAGGTGTCTGAATTAGTGTCAGCGTGGCGTAAGCTTTGCTTAAGCTTTGCATTAGCATTGAATTTGCATTTTCTCCGTCTGCAGCATGTTACTCGTGCCGTCGTTAGCGCAAGGTAATCACCAAGCGCCTAGCAACTTGTGCTAGGCACATCCCCTATAATTAACACCCACAGACACAGTTGAGAGGCTGAACTTTGTATTGAGAAAATGAATAGTGGAGGCTCTCTGAGGCCCCTCTAACCCTTTACAAAAGGCGCAAAATGGTTGAGTCCGCCTCTGCACTACCATTTGTCTCTAAATGCAGAAAAGTAAACCAAGGGACTGCTGATACTAGCTGCAATTCCCTCCTAACCTGAACACAACCTGCAGCATGTATTTTATGGCGATAAACTCACCAATTCTGCACGTCTACCTACAGCTTGGGTCATCCTCTTCGTATCGCCATGCCTTTGGTTTCACACAAATCAGTTTGTCATGTATGACCAACTTCTGACAAAGTCTGTGAAGCTCTTTCGGCGTGTACGCCTGTATTTGCTCTTTATCGCCACCTAGAGTTGGCGGACTAGCGCAGCACTGGGACAGTACATTTCAGGCACCAATTACGGTCAATTACGGTTATTTCCAGAAAGTGAGCTAGCCAGCACTCACAAAATGTAAATCCTTTAATATATTTGAAATACAGTATAGCTTTTAAAATAGTATTTAATATTGTTTTAGTCTGCCAACTCTAGGCGGCGATAATGAGCACACGCAGGTGTGCAAGCTACTGTATATCTATGGCTACAATCGGAGCGCAGATCGGGCAGCAAATCGGGCAGTGACGGCTAAAAAGAGATGTTGGTAAATTGCTTATGTCTTTATTGCCACCTCATGGCCGTACGATGCAACGGTGATGGTTTGGCTTTGTGTCATTCAATTTGATTTGCCCTGACCTTTCGATAGATGTCTCTTTTCAATTGGTTTGCATTGGATTTCTTGTTTTTATTTGGAGACTGCCTAAACCTACCGTACTTAAACCTCTCTATCTTCGCTCTACTTCACTTTAATGGCAACCCAATCATCACCCAGGTACTCATCAGATGCTACCAGCTGATCAAACAAACTAAAAACCATTTTGTTGCTCAGGTTTTCATTAGTTTTCTTTTAGTGCTACAGAACCGCTGTGCTGTGGGTTTATGCTTTTGATTGTGAGAGTTTAAAATTCTGGAAATTGTGCAGTCAAAGTGTGTTCTTTACACAGTAAAGTAAGCAATGTCAAGTTAGCGTATGGGTCAGTTGTCTTTTGTAGTATAGTAAGCCTTTCTCAAAATGAGGGGTTAAAACATTAAAACAGCAACATTTCTTAGCTGTGTGTCATTCTTGGAGAATGACACAGAAATAAACGCCCCTGGGTAAAAAGCCCTCTTCAGCTACTGATCCCCCGTAGGGAATAGGCCAATCAGCATCATCATAATATCATACAGCAAGTGCACATGTCGCCATTGTAATGATGTTTAGCTGTGGAACTGATCCGCTGAAATCGGCACCAGTGGGCGAAGAAACCCAACGCGCCGCCACCATGCATGACTCCCATGGTGCCATCGCCACCGCCTCAAGCTTTCATTGAAATGTTCCGTGTTCTTTCTGTTTGTTTGGGCATTTATTTTTGCATATTTATGCAAATATTAGATGTATTGCAATATTGATGCTAAACTACTATTGTACAGACAAAAGAGTAATGTAATGTGATATCAAAATATGGCGTTTGCTATGCTTTGCTCTTTACACAGGCACGGCCCAGACTGGTGGAGATGGCAGAGAGAGAGAGAGAGAGAGAGAGAGAGAGAGAGAGAGAGAGAGAGAGAGAGAGAGAGAGAGAGAGAGAGAGAGAGAGAGAGAGAGAGAGAGAGAGAGAGTGCAAGAGAATGTAAATGACTAGTTTTAATTTGATACCTTGCCTTGACTTAAGTTACCATATTCCTGAATCAATGAAGCAGGATCTCATCTCATCTTATATGCTCCTAATCACCCTCAGTTGGAATAGTACAACAACGCATGCGAATCTCCTCCGTAATACATATTGATTTTGTGTAAATGTAATAAAAAACATAATAATACATGTCTCCATATCACCCGACCCTGCACACCTTTGGTGTGTTTGCTGCGCTTTCCACTGACCCGCGAAAGAGCCAAATAAAGGTCATTAAACGTAGATTAATGAGGACAGCAAAGCTGCAACTACTGCGCAGCTATCACAGGCTATTAACACAACAACAACACAAATCTAAACTTGATATCTAAACTTGATCTTGATTGTTCCAACAACAATTCTCAAAAATCAAAAAGTTATTTGTCTTAAAGTTCAAGCAATAATCTCCAACAGACACAAGCACCTGCAGGGTGTGTCTGCTGCATTCCACTCTGGCTTGGACCAAAATTCCCGGAAGTAAAAATGGTGTCAATCAAAAAAAAAAGCCGAACAAATGACAGAAAGCAATAAAAACCTTCAACAGTCTGCTGTTCCCCCTCTGTCTCTCGTCCACATGTGTACTTGTGCGTATCAATTATCCCTGGCTATAGAAAAACCCTGGCGCACTGACAGGGTGAATAATGATAGCACACAGTGAATAATGATAGCCGCTAAAGTCAATTTTACTCTTTACTTTGTGGAAGGGAAAGTGGAAAATATCTCTTCAACAATATCTCTTAGTGCAGCCTTGGTACGGCGTACGCAACGGAATGTCTATAATAACGCTGCCACGACAGGGAGCGACCGGAAAGAAAGCATTAAAGTGGCTTCTGTAACCATCAATGCATCGAGTGGTGATTGAGGAAATCACCCGTCCTTTTCGTGCCTTGGAAAATGTTTGCTACATCATTTTGTTTTGTCCCTGTCATTTCTCTTTCATCAGGGACTTTGCGTTCGATTTTGTTTATCACTCACGGTCTATTCAAAAGTGGGGGAGGGGTCCTTGCCTTGCCTGGGTGTGCTGTGTGCGGTCCGCTTTGCTTTATTGTGGCGATGGCAAACCTAGAATCCGAGGACATGTGTTTGTATGCAGGGTTTGTGTTTATTTATTGAAGTTGATTAAATGCCGACCCTCGTCGCTTCAGTGCTAGGTTGAGCGTTAATGTGACTCTGTAAGAAAGCATTGGCAAGACTGGCAACACGAATGCTGGAAGCTCATCGTGTGTTGCCCACTTTATAGTCAAGCTCTATCATGGATTACAGCTCTATCCTAGATTGGAGCTATCACCGAAAACAGATCTGTCAGATTACAGCTGTGTCATAGATTACAGCTGTCATAGAACGCAGCTATGTCATAGATTAGAGCTATATCGTAGATTAGAGCTGTCATATAACAGAGCTGTCATAGATAACAGCTGCAATAGAACACAGTTATGTCATAGATTACATCTGTCATAGAACACAGCACTGTCCTAGATTAGAGCTATATCGTAGATAAGAGCTGTCATATAACACAGCTCTGTCATAGATTATAGCTTTATACTACATTAGAGCTGTCATAGAACACAGCTGTCATATATTACAGCTATGATATATGTAAAATATATGTTATAGATTAGAGCTGTCATTAATTAGAGCTCTGTCATTGTTTAGAGCTAGGTCATATATAAAAGCGCTGTCATGATAAGAGCTGTCATAGAACACATCTGCCATAGATTACAGCTGTCATAGAAAACATCTCTGTCAAAGATAGCAGAGATAGAGAGGGAAATGGTCTGAGTAATGTGCTCACATGTGCTCTAAAACTGCTCTAAAAACAGAAAGGTAGACAGTGAAAACTCCTACATGTTCTTTATTCCCACGAGCAGTTCAAACCCAATATGTCTTAGTTGGGGCGACTTTTCAAAGCGGCAATGTGAAGAGGCACTACAGATAAAGCACACATCATTTAAGCAATCACACCCACCCAAAATAAAATGAACGATATAGGAGCCCAAAAGGGATTGCCGGGATTTCTGCTTCACACACATTGCATTATTTTTTGCCGAGCGCCAAAAAAAGTCTCATGTACTCATGCGTCATCTAAATCGGCTCTTCTGATCGGCCGTTTTTGAGAGTTAATATTGGCCGATAATGATCTGCGGCCGATCGATTTCTACTATCAACGGTGCAGTTACGTCTCCAGTTACGCAGGTGCAATTATGTCTTCTGGCGACTTAAAAAAAATGAGATTTATACATAAAAGCGACTTATATATGTTGTTGTTTTCTTAACGACACATTTTTGATAAGACAACTAATACTCAGGTGCGACTTATAGTCCGGAAAATACGGTAGTTACTCTTGTCGTTACCGCCAACACTGGTCATATCTTACATCTCTCTCCTATATAACAGCTCTGCCATAGATTGGTTATGTCATGGATCATAACTCATGATTGGAGCTCTGATAATCTTCATAGGGCTCACATGAAGAGAGTCAGTGTCAGATGTATAGCCTCTCAGGAGGCTTTTTGTAGAGCTTGACATGCATCACACGCGTTATATGATTGCTCAGCTACAGGAAGTCAGAAGAAAACTTGTGATATTCATGACAAGCCTTATCGAAATAGGCTGCAGTATCCAACAGAGAATTTAATAGGATTTATTTTAGTGGACGACCCCCCAATGCGCCGACAACAGACAGCAAACTTGCAATCATCGACTTTTACGGCTTTAGTTTCAGCTGTGATTCATGAAACTATTCAAGCTCGTTCACCATGACGGACAAAACACACACATCAGGGGTTAGAGACTGTGTGTGTGTGTGTGTGTGTGTGTGTGTGTGTGTGTGTGTGTGTGTGTGTGTGTGTGTGTGTGTGTGTGTGTGTGTGTGTGTGTGTGTGTGTGTGTGTGTGTGTGTGTGTGTGTGTGTGTGTGTGTGTGTGTGTGTGTGTGTGTGTGCGTGTGTGTGCGTGTGCATGAATGATAGTATTGTCTGTGTATTATGTAGCATTCGATTACTTTTTGGTCCAGAAAGAGTGCAGTGCATTCAGGCACTTTTATCCAGTGGTTATTAGACACATGTCATTGATGAGTAGGCATGGCTCAGACATCAGACTCCACTAAGCCTACAGGTGCACTGTGGAGTGAACCCACGCTGACCCCACATGCTACCCAGCACCACAATAGCACCTTACCTCGCCAACCGAGTGGGTCTGGTTCAGAAGAGTTGAATACCAAAAATACCCAGAGGCTTGTTAACCACACACAAACAGGGAAAAGGATGCTTCTCATTTCTCGTTTCGGACTTTTTTTCCTGATCAGATATTTGCCAAACAGGCTGCAAGCGTACGTCAGAAAAGGTATACATTGGAAATGGAATGATGTGCAGCCACTGTGGCCAATAAGCCACTAATAGAATGCATTCAGCTCCTTCAGTTTCCCCCTGCACACACACACACACACGCACGCACGCACACACGCACACACACACACACACACACACACACACACACACACACACACACACACACGCACGCACGCACGCACACACACACACACACACACACACACACACACACACACACACACACACACACACACACACACACACACACACACACACACACACTGCAACAGCAATCCGCCAATCATTTCAATTGAAGTCTGAAAAGGTCAGTTCATATTGCCGCGGCGCATATTATCTTCGACATTATTGATTGTGTGAATCCAGTAGAGCGTGTTGGCACGGGTGGCACAGGGAGAAAAAAGTACCTCATTGGATTTGGTCTTCCATCACATGAGAATACAGCCATCCGTCCAACGGCACAGTCCACACCCTTTTCTCTATGAAGGGAAATGTATGTGCTGTGTTTCTGCCTTTGCATTTCTGGATCCTAGCCTCTACCTTGAGCCTCCGAAACCGAAACCAGGCTGACCAATATACAGCTAAACATATCATATCAGCTAAACGCAAGGAAAGTAAAATGTTGTTAAGCAATACCTCGAGTACCAATATGTGCTGGTAAAGGGTATTACAGTATACAACTCACAGAAGAGTGCATCAATACTTGATGAAGTGATGATATACCTCCGTTTCCCAAGGCCATAAACCAAGGAAACCCCAGATTCCATATAATGAAACTGTACATCGAGGAGCTGTTTGTGTAACGATAAACACAATATAAACACAAGACTATTTCTCTTTTTTTTCGGCCTTCACGGAATTCCTTTTGTTTTTGAATGATGCTGGTTGAGACAAAACTGCTTGTGCTTTCAGAAAAACTTAGCTGTGTGCTTTTTGTGTGTGTTTTATCTCCACTTCCAGCTAAGATTACTCGGGGAGCAAATGGGCCAAATTCCCCACACTACTTTTTTCATAGGCGGTCGGAGTAAAGAAAAATATCACAAGATGGAATAGGATGGAAATTCTGCAATATGCAATAGAAAAGCCTAGCAGCCATAGGTAGTGGAAAAGCCTCGCAAGAAATGTCTGTTTATCAAGTAACTTCATTTTTTATTACTCGACTCTCTGACATGAATTAAAGATTTAATTTGCCTTCTGTCAGCGCAACAAGTATAAAATGATAATGGAAATTAGCTTGAGGAGAAGGAGTTCAAATGAATAATGTATTTGCACGGAGCACACTGGAGAGTCCATGAAATAATGTTAATAGCGGTATTGTTCCCCGTGTCGGACTACCTCAGCCCTCCAGTCTCTGGAAGCCTCAGTGAGGACACTGCTGAGTTCATTGCACAAGTCTCCTTTTTTTTCCTCCTCCTCTTGCAGCCAACACATCATTTATCAGTTACTTGTGCTATTTGTAAGAAATGTAAAAAATTAAATTTCCCAATTAATGTAGGGATCAAGGAGTGAATGTGTAACGGATACCATTATCACACGGGGCTAAAATACGGTATTCGCGGCGCTGCAAAACTAGTTTTGCTTAGCTTTTGCTTTCACACTGGCAAGTAATGCGCATTCGCTACCCAACGAGTGCGCATTAACTAATCCACCTTGGGGTAGGTGGTCTCGATCCCGAAGTAACTAGTTTGGGTGCAAAGCACCTAACTAATATGGGTTTCGCTTCCCGTGTGTGTGTGTGTGAACTGAATCTTGGTACTAAAACCTGGTATCGAGTGTGCAGCGAATTAGAAAAGAGTGTGAACATATGTACAGTGTATTCGATGCGCACTAACTAATATGGAATCGACACCTATATTAACTAATATGGGAGTCGATACTGTATGCAGTGTGAAAACGGTATAAGTGACTTAAGATGTGGTCCATGTTGCATCAAAGTAAGTCACTCCGCAAATAGAATGAGGTGGCGGTAATATTAGGGCTGATGTTGGACACCGTTCTAGCCAGTGGCTGTGTTCCAACTAAGTACCATTAATGTGATGAGGTGCGCCTAAGAAAATGCTAATTTAGCAATCCAGTATTTATGTGATCTTTGTTCTGCGTCTGACTTCCTTTGGCAGTGCTTTTACCTCACTGTGATTTTCATTTGGCTTTGTAGGGATGAGAGTTTGGGGCGTGTCCTCCGAGCCCTTGGAGAGTGTAATCGTGAAAAAGCACCTTACAAATAAACCAGACTTGATTTATGCTCAAGTTCTTACCTCCGGGCAAATGCGTTTGGAGTCCCTCCCAGAAAAAGGCGCAGAGTGCCTGCTCCCAAAAGGTGTCGAATTAAAGTGCCCAAGTTGTGCAGCAAATCTATATAAAGTCCTGTTTGCATATCTCCCCCTCCCCACCGCCCCTGTAAACAGCTCCCAATAGAGTATTAAACAGATCAGGAAATGAGACCACTGCAAGAACCATCCGATTCCTGGATGGAAGCTCGACCGGACTCACCCGCGAAGTTGAGGCGGCGGATATGTTTGAGCAGCAGGGTGCCGTTGAGGGGGTCCATCTTGGGGCAGAGGCCCACCACGCCCGGGCACAGCTCCCGGTGCATGTTGTGGAGGGCGTGGGCCATGGCGTACACAGCGTCGATCACAAACTGGACCTTCCCTTCCTGCTCGTACAACGAGTCCTTCCCTATACGCTCCTGATCTGAAACAACAACAACAACAACAACAGAGTCAGATTCGGTAGTCTACAGCGGTTGGGGTGTATGGTGTGACTCCCAGGTGAAAGGTACCTGGTTTGATTCCCCAGTGTTCATGCAAGATTAGTAACCCTACCACCTCCTTAATGGCATCATACTGTCATTGATTTCACTGAAAAGCCCCAAATGACTAATAGTAATAGTACAACTGTTTGCATATATCCACACATACTGAGGGGGGGGGGCGGTCACAAGTCACTTTGGATAAAAGCGTCCACTTAATTACTTAAGATAGTAACTAGATGGTACATCCCCTGTGTGAGTCTCTCCCCCTTCCTACTCTGAGCTCTTGAGTGAGAGCCAGCCACTAGCAATCAATAAGAAAGCAAATGAAAGCAAGAAACTAATGTCTGCATAAGACATTGCATCCCATTGCACTCATTCAATTTAGAAAAACAGAGCAAACAAAAATATATATTTATATATATACACATATACTGTATGTGCTAAGATTAGCGGAGAGCAGTGTTGCACCACAAATAGTGCATAGTGCATTGTTGAAAATACCTCCATTGCGGTCGTCCCAAAAACAAATCTACTAGCCAAAAAAATGCCATCACAACAAAGCATGTTACCTGCACTTTATTAAAGTACTAGGATGTACCCTAATGTGGCAGTATTTCAACCAAAAGGTCTTAGAAAGAGTGCCAATTAGGAGAATTGTATCCTCTTTTTTTAGCTTTTTGTGTTGGCAATCAGGGAGGACTTTTGTTATTCTTTTGCTCCCCTAACTCTAATAAGCCATGTTATTGATGTGAACCTCGTCCAGGAGTCATCAGAGGCTGCGGGGAGAGGTAGGGTTTGCTCTGTCAGGAGCGATCACCGATCGCCTATCAATGGAATCAGAATCTGCCCTGATACTAATTGCCGAACACATGGGATGGGGATTATAGCCTATATAAGGCAATACAAATCCACCAATAGAAGGAAATTCATTTCAATAGAAGGAACAAAATACAGGGCCTTTCTGAATGTAGGCCAACTTCACAAATGTAGACCCCCACGGGTTGTCTCAAATTGCACCAATAATTATTCTGCGTAAATTACTAGCCTTTACGACACAGACCCAAATTATCCCAGGTGACGCTACTCAACCAATCACTGTAGTCAGTGAGTGAGCAGATCACACACACACGCACACAAACGGTCTGAGTCATTTGACATGGCATTCTCTAAAAACAGAAAGGTAGACAGCAGAAACTCTTACATGTCAGTGCCAGGGGCAGTTCAAAACCAACATGTTTCATTTGTTCCGTGGCGATTATTAAAATGCGATTTGGTTGGATGACTGAGTTGGTTTAGATTGCTTAACTGACTTGGCGCTAGCGTGCCTTTCATTTATTGACGTGACGAACTCTAAGATGTCTATAAAAAGTGGTATAAAATTGTCGTTGCGTTCCACCCCAGGGATTTCTGCTTCAAACACAGAAAGAGAAAAGTTGCATATATTTTGTGTAATCTGATCGGCTCTTCTGATCGGCCGCTTTTGGGTGCTCCGATTGATCGGTTGAGAGTGAATATTGGCCGATAATGATCGGCGGCCAATTGATTGGAGCATCCCTAGTATTCGGCTAGGTATATGGATAGCTGTTATTGTGTGTTATTGTGTGTGTTGGGATGCGCCAAACTCTCACTCCTACTATGCACTTGATGACCACCGACGAAAAGGACAACCGACTCCGCTACTTTGTCTGCACTAGACACATATTTGACTGTTTTCCTAGGCGTTGGTTGTGCAGCACTTTCGTGCAATTTTGATTGTATGCTGTAATTGTTCGCAGTTCTCACCTGTAAGTTGCTTTGAATGAAAACATTTACCAATAGAGAGGCTTGTAAGCTAAATATATAGCCAATTACAGCTATATATATACCAAATATATACATATTTTTATATAAAAGAAGAGAAACTGGTGCTACATGACCAAAGAACAACAGTGGGAACAACAGCAGCCCTGGAACCGGCGAACAAATCTGCAAAACTGAATGCTGGTAAAAATGGACGGGAAATGATTGTTGCTTATTTACATATACTACCCCCATTGCAATGATACAACTCCAGTCACAATACCTCAGGGCAGCACGTCCACTCCCAAGAGCATGTGGACAATAGACCGAGGGGCCCATTAACTATCTAGACAACCGAAGAAATGGTATTGTATAGCACGGTATCTGACCCAGTGCCCTGCTCAAGGTTAATTTAAACACTGGCAGCTGTTAAGGTTGACAATGATTATAAATATATGAATATATATAAATATATATACATACACACACACACACACACACACATATACAGAGAGAGAGGAAGGGAGGGAGAGATTCAAAAGGACAGAAGGAAAGGTCCTGAATGGGTGTATGGAGTATCGGATGTTATCTGGCCTTTGTGATCTCTTGCGGAATGGATCCACTTTAAGATTCATTTTCTTTGTGAGGGGAACCATTCGGACTTAATGTGACCTTTGGTTCCCCTCGCGGGAAGAACAATTAGAAGAAGCACAGGCTTTAATAGTGAAACAAAAAATACAGTATATATATATATATATATATATAGGTATTTATGGAACAGCAGCCGACACACTACACACATACAATACACGCATTAATTCACACAGGTCTGTAACGCCAAGCCTTGAATTGTACAGCTATTACCCTAATTTTCATTACTGATAATGACCACCAAGCATGCCTTGGTGGTGATGGAGCCACACAGAAGAAGCGTGTGGCTATCGGACTATCCAATCTTTCCCTGAAGCACAGTTACCTGCTGTACCTGCTGCTACCCGGGCGTTCCACAGTTAGAGGGATCCATTTCGGCTATTTTATTTATTTTTTGGCCTGAACTTTTAAATAGGGGGGGGGGGGTGCGGCCAAAAAGCTCATAGATGAAAATGCATTTCTCCTTCGGCCCTCCGCTCCCGGCCCTGTGCCGAGTGAACCGCCAGCCACTGGCAATCAGTTAGAAAGCACAACATCTGCACTGCTACACAGGAGCACTGTTTACTTCCCAGTGCATACAAAGTCAGTTTGGGAAGAATAAGTGCATTTATATATATGAATTTGGCTGGTCCACAGCGGCACAAAAATAACAAAACAAAACAACCCAAACCGCATCAGCCGGTCGTCCATCATAACTCTGACCTGCGTTCGTGGACGTGACTGCGTGTGGGCCTGAGTGTTTTTCCCAGAATTTCAATGTCTTATTTTGTACCCATGAGTCAACACCACAGTGAGGATGTTGCTGTACGCGCACACACACACACACACACACACACACACAATCCCCCCCCTTCGGATAATCCTGGCTGAACATGGTAAGTCGTGATAGGTGTTTATTAATCCGCCCAGGATGGTCCGTCCGCATCGCTGGGTCTTTATTGTAACCGTTAATTACCGGCCTGCTAGATGATGCCACAGATACTACGACACGCCAATTCACACATTCCGGAAGCTCCTCTCTGAGGAGGCTGTGTCGAAGTGGTTGTCTGCACGCCGTGCTGCTGTTGAAGGGAGATAGCGAGAGACGGAGGGCGGTGACATGTATGTGTTCAACTCAGACCTGACAATAGCGCGGTTATCTGGAATTAGCTGGCGACAGCGCTGCCAATACCCGCCGAACCCAGTTTAATTACCCGCGGCGTGCTAAATGGCAAGCAGCAGGTAGTGTGCTGATGCTGGGGATTACGAAAAAGAAGAAACAAGTACAACTTTAGTGAAATTAATAATAATGACTACTTCTGTTGTTGTGTTATTGCTGCAGTATTTATGGTTTTAAGTCTCGCGTCGGAATAGAAATGACAGTTAAATGATATTAACATAAATATTAATTAACCTTTTTGAATCGTCAAAAAAGGTTTTGTCTATTTTGGTGTCCAGGTGTATCAAATATAAATCTTCGTTATATAAAACCTATGTGATTTGAAGATGCTTATTCAAGAGACTTTATTTATATAGTCTATATATGATATAGCTTAAGTTAAGTTGACTTATATAAAAAAGTGGAAATGTTTCATCGGAAAACAGTGTACGGCGTAAATGCAAATGTAAATAACATATAAAGGTCAAAAACGTTGTCTCCTGGCATTCCAGGTAAACTTGTGGACTGTCGTGAGAGAGCGCACCAGCCTCCGTACTTTTCGCAGCCTAAAGTTTGAGGCGTGATAATATTTAGGGCAACCGCGACTCTGCACATCCCCCCCCCCCCCGCCCCGCCGGCCCCAGGCCCCGGGCCCCTGGGAGCCACGCCTCATTTACACTGGCTCCAGATCAGCCCCAGCACATCACTATACTAATCCAGGACCCAGGGGCCTGCTTGCAGAGCTGGGCTTACAGGGAGAGAGGGTGGGCTGTGTGGAACGATGGAGCAAATCCATATCCACACTGCGTTTCTCCCCAGGGGCCTTGTTGTTTGTTTGATGGTGTGTTTACTTATGGCCCAAAGTGCGAGACAGTGTTATTATTGCGTGTTATGTTGGGTCAACATTGCTATGGATCTGATAATGAGCATTTATCTCACATTATTACTTCAGCGGAAGAGCGTCTACTGAAGACACCTTTGTTATTGCTCGATTTTCCTGTCAAGGTAACCAAGTAGTTACGGTAAATGAAACAACATTATTTTCTGAATAGCACATATTTACATATATATATATACATATATATCAGTGGTGAAGCGTCAGGGCCAATATATATATATATATATATATATATATATATATATATATATATCAGGGTTTCCGCTAGGATTTTTTCTTGCCGGTCAAGTGACCGGACAGATTTTATTTTACCGGACAAATTCGAAACTTACCGGTCATGTTTCAAAAACATATAAACATATTACAAACGCAACTATAATGTACACCTAGATTGACAAAAGATTGACAAAGACCTCAAATAAATTTGACTATTTAATGAACAACAAAACGAACAAGAACGATAGTGTCACCGTTACGGTGGTTGGCAGGGGGCGTGGCCAAGCCACGTGCGCTGGCAGCGCACACACACACACACCTGTCAGCTATTACCTTGTCTAAGTGCTAATCACCTCACCTGGGGTATATATACTGTGACTATCCTTTACCCCAGCGTGAGGTTGTTACGTTGTACTGCACGTTGTTCACGTTACGTCGGACATTCTGGACGGACATCGCTGCTGATGTCCCGGAGATCCAGTTCTTGTACCTACCCCGCGTCACCCGCCGGTCTCGCGTTACTCTGGTTCATACGAGCGCCCCGGTAATTATAATTACTTGTCTGATACCTGTCACTAGTGCGACAGCCCGATATCAAGATTTCTGGCTCATCCCTGATCTTCCGCCTGTCTGGTACCTGTCGCTACTCAACCTCCCGATACGCAGACTCCTCTCCCGTCCCGGACTACTCGCCGGTCTACTACCTGCCGGAACTCCGCGGATCGACCTCCCTGTATCCTGACCCCTGGATTGTCCCCGTTTACCCTTGTGTGTTGTGTTTGCTTTGAATAAAGCTTTACGTATCGCTCCACTGTGTCTTGGTCTGCGTTCTGGGTCCCCCCCGAACTATCCCTTCGTGACAGATTGAGCAAAACCTTGTTAGCCGCAAAAATCTAGGCTATTTCAAAACACCTGTAACATCTGTAGTCTGTTTTAACATAGGCTACATGGCATCAAATTTACCCTGTAGGCTACCAGGCAAGTTTTTGCTTTCTCCTTAATTTCCTTGAGGCAAAGTCCTCTGCTGCCGAACTGAAATCAAAGGTGTCTAATGTGTCTTTGCAGCTTGCAATACGCATAAGATCACTCTCTCCTCCTCCAGATGACTCCGCAGTGATGTTTTCAAACCAGTCTGCAGGGAGAAGCCCCTCTCTGCTGGCACACTTGACACGGGCAGAACACAGGCCATTTGAGCCAGTGTGGCCCAGTCGGGGTACAGCTCGCTGAACTCAGAAATTAGCACTTGGCAAGCTGTCGCAAACATTAAAGCCCCATAGCCGTGGAGTGGCCATCACTGCACCTGCATCTCGTCGGGCGCGCTTGACGTCATGAGAGGGGCGGCAGCTGATTGGTCACTTCATTCGGTCACCCTTTCTGTCAAAACTCAAATGTCCAGGATCTAACTTTAGTATGAGCATTATTACCGGACATTTTGACCGGCAGGTTTTTAAATTACCGTTTTGTTTATCATTTTTACCCGCTAAAAACCGGTAAATACCGGCTAACGGAAACCCTGATATATATATATATATATATATATATCAGTGGTGAAGCGTCAGGGCCAATAAATGAGGATCGTATCTGTGTTGTTGATCTGTTATATTACAGTTTTACGTTGATTTGTTGGCAACAGGTGAAGATGATGTTGTTGCGGTATTGTTGTTAGTACCCTTTTCAAGACGACCATTCAGTGAAAAGATGGACATTATAAAAAAGTTGTAACGATCCCCGTCACCACTGCATCTGTGGAAAGGACATTTTAATATTAAAAAAAAATATGGAGGAAAATAACAGGACAATCCCAACTCACTGCATTAGTTTCCATAGCTATTGAAAGGCAACTTATTTTGGGTCTGAAAAGCAGTGATCAGCTTTATGACCAGGTTATCCATCCATCCAGAAGGACAGGAGAATGGATTTGGTCTTTAAGTGAACATCATTGGTGAGTGAGACTCATTTGTCTTTGCTGGTTTTGCCGCAGTGTTGCATCTCGCTGAACTTGACTAATTAATGGCTGTCTTGAGTTTGTTAAGCATTGTTGTGCATTTTAATTGAGAGTTTTGACTTTATCTTTCTTTGCATCGCTTAACGTGAAAAGAAACTAAGAGTTACAAAACCGCTATCAATAATCACCTAATTTCTCTGGCATATATCTTGTCATTAGCACTCACCTGTCAAAATATCTCAACTTAAATCCTTCCATTATGGAGGTTATGTCACATGGACATTAAGTGTTTTCCTCTCTATTGAGCCAGTAAGGAAAAGTCTTAACGCAGCTTTATGAGAGGAAAACACTTGTAAACACAACATAACTTCCATAATAGTAGGATTTAGGTTTTGATATTTTGACAGGTGAAAGTGCTAATGAAAAGACATATGCCAGAGACATTTGGTGATTATTGATCACCACTGTTTTGGAACTTTAAGTTACGTTAAGCCTTTTCACGTTAAGTGTTTTAGACTGTCCCTTTCATCGATAGCCTGTGTGTGGTGGTGCTGTGTTGGGCTGTTACTTCACTACATGGACACTGCTTCACAACTATGGTCAACTTGTAAATTGGCTGCGACAATCTTATCTGCCTCCGTGACGTCAGTCTGACTAGGACAACCGACTGTTCGAATGGGGTGGTGGTGGTGGTCTACAGAAGGTCCAGTTGTGATAGACACGGTTCGCCATATAATATACATATTACCTCATTTTGACAACAAAACAATGACAGTGATGTACTTTACATACAGATGATACTAGCATACATAACAAACATACATATTGGTTGTTACAGGCAAGTTACCCTGAGCATAGCTACCCACAAGACTATGATCTTGCATTATCCTATCCTATCCTAATTCCCTGAACACAGACCTTAACCGGAACTCAATTTAGGCTAACCCAAAGTAATAGGTAAATCAATTAATAAAAGCAATAAACTTACACAGCCAAAACTCAAATATAACCAACCTAAATGACTAGATCATGTAAATATATTAGAGCATGATTAACTTAAGCACTGACCTACATGTCATTAATGAAAATATAAATTACGCGATCAACCGTCATAAACTCTGTGTTTAATGACTAATCCGGCACTTGCCCTTTAACGCGGGAGAACCGCGCTAAGTATGAGTGACGTTGAATGAAGTTGTGGTACATTACTGCTAGCAATCAATGCATGCTATGGTAGATATATATATAATGCTGAACAGATGTACAGAAATTGATCATTGATGTAAACAGTCACAATGTGACTACCTATGTGAACTGTTAATTGTGCTGGCCACAAAGAGGCAGCGAATAGAGTAGATATTTGACTTGATTATTGGCGTGATTATTGCAGTGACTGACGTTTTGGTAAATTGCTTGGTGACCAGCAGGTAGTGAAGGGTGAACACAAAATACAATGTCCACACATGCATATGCACATGAAACGCATGTCTCTCGGCTTTCATGCTTCAACGCTGCTTCGGTAGCGCTGACCATCGTGTAGCGTCGCGCCACAGGTCTGAAGATGAAAAGCCCGAGATGAGAAGGTACACACTGGTACCTTCCTGTTCAACACACTAAAACAATGTGTGTGTGTGTGTGTGTGTGTGTGTGTGTGTGTGTGTGTGTGTGTGTGTGTGTGTGTGTGTGTGTGTGTGTGTGTGTGTGTGTGTGTGTGTGTGTGTGTGTGTGTGTGTGTGTGTGTGTGTGTGTGTGTGTGTGTGTGTGTGTGTGCGTGTGTGTGACCTTTCGTCACGTTTACAAACATGCATGGACATGCCCATGCTCATTGCTGATTGCATGCTTTCTGATCACAGCTACATATTCAGTTAACATTAGGTTTCTTTCTCGCGGTTCAAGTGGTTAATATATACAGTATGAGTACTTCCTCAGCTCTTTAGAAAAATATTACAAAGACCAACTCTGGGGGCATTTAACATATTTGCATTGCATTTAACATATTTGCAGTGGAAGGCATACAGCGCATGCTGCAGCATTTCCACACCAGCAGGTGTTGTAGAGAAAACCTTTGCGAGACTCAAAATAATGATAATAATGGAGAGAGAGAGAGAGAGAGAGAGAGAGAGAGAGAGAGAGAGAGAGAGAGAGAGAGAGAGAGAGAGAGAGAGAGAGAGAGAGAGAGAGAGAGAGAGAGAGAGAGAGAGAGGGAGAGGGAAAAATAGAGAGGGAGAGGGGGGAGAGAGAGAGAGAGACAGGGTAAAGGAGAGACCTAGAGAAATAGAGAACCTTTGCAGGATGGGCATAATGTTCCATTGTTTTTCCTGTTTGCTGACATCCCATCCCTGTGAAACACTGATGCTTTCAGGGCAATGTGGGTCATGGGTTTCACTTTTGCTTATTACGTTGACAATCCCAGATGAGTGAGTTGTTATTGTGTCGCCCTTCCTCGCGTCTCATGCGCCTCTTTGTTTACTTCCGACCAGCGACCCCTGTCAGCTCATTCTATAGCCTTACGCTTATCATGCAACAGCTGTCCTGTCCAGGACTCGGGCCCTTGATAAAAGCAATTCTCCGGAACCACTTTCCCTTTAAAAGGGTCCTCGGCCCGCCCCCTCCCACCAGCCCTCCCCTAAATCAGCGCCCGTCTCCTTCGTCTGCGTTTTCCTTGCCGCCGCTCATTTGATATACATCTCTAGCGCTCCCTTGCCGGTGGACCCAAAGTCATTTTTAACGTCTCCAATTATCTTAGTGAGTCTTGGAAAGGCATTAATTAAAAGCAAAGGGTATCGCCTGTCTAAAGCAGGGTGGGGCCAAGGGGCTCCCTCGCTATGAATGGGTATCGACGTGGACCTGCGGGCCCCCCCCATTGGTATTCTGAGAGGGGTGCTTGGCCCAGATGGGTGTTAAAGAGATGTTTCTGTGGTGTGGTTTGGGCGGGCCAGGCCCAGGCCCACACACATGCACACACACAAACACACACATACATACACACACACGCACGCACATGCGTGCACGCACACACACACACACACACACACACACAAACATAAACACACACACACATGCGCGCACACACACACACATGCGCGCGCACACACACACACACAAACACACACACACACACACACACACCGTGGCGCTGTATTGTCTCGCTAAGTCCCCGCTGCCCAAGCTGCTTCTCCTGTCTCTTCGCATGTCTCTCGTCTCCATCCTCTTGATATGCTGGCAGCCTCCTACACACTGGATGTTGGCTATCAAAGTGATAAGCTACCACCAAGTGAGGGCGTTTCAACTTTGTTGCCACGCAATAGTCGGCTTCAGTGACAATTTGGTGGGCGTGTGTTGGTTTTGACATTTTTTTTGTCCATCTTTTGTGCATAGACATGCATTGACATGCAATGAAGGCATCTTCATCTTCTCGATAAGATAAACAGGATATTTTCTTGTTGCAAGCCGGCGTTGCAAGCCATGCTGCCGCTGAAGCATGAAAAATGTTTAACGCCGAATCTCTGCATTGTATGTTCCTCGTTTGAAATATTACTGGAATCTTTTCATCACTGTTTGTTGCTATGGTAACAACGTCGGCATCTGTAATCGGTTTGCGTGGCTCAGCTGAAACCGCTGCTAGTGTGAAACTCCTGAAAGTAAAACTGCTGACAACTTTCCTACTATTGTTGTCTTCCATATAATCTGCTGTGCTCTCTTTCAACTGTCAAAAGCCTCCGAATGTTTCATGGTTCCCGGAGCCTTTGATAACCAAGTCGCTCGCTGGGAATCAGCAGGCTAAAAATAGCTGCCTCACATTTCTATTTGAGTTTCTGTTCTTCAAATCTTTATGTTCAGCTGATTCTGTGACCAGGAACGTCTCAAACTCTACTTAAACTGAAGCATCAATGCAAAAACCATCACATGAAGGATGGCCTGTGAAACAATTTCAATTAAAGACATCATCTTCTGAGACATAAGAAGAAATACAATGTCCTGGCTATCATCCAACTTCATTAATTAGTCGGGATTAGAACGAACAGAGGGTGATTAGATAGCCCTCTAGCCTCTCTTCTGTAATCAATATCACTTCAACATATCTCTCTCTCTCTCTCTCTCTCTCTCTCTCTCTCTCTCTCTCTCTCTCTCTCTCTCCTCTCTCTCTCTCTCTCTCTCTCTCTCTCTCTCTCTCTCTCTCGCTTCCCTCTCTCTTTGCTCCCTCTCTCTTTGCTCCCTCTTGATGTACAGGGGAGTCTTTGATCACTCTGATCACTGTGGATCTCTAGAGACCTGGATTGTTCCTCCATTGCCAGAATCACACGTCTGTAAACAGATGCCACGCGGCCCCTCCACACTGCAGGCAGACTGACAGAGAAAGAAATTGAGTTAGAAGGCCCATGTTGGCGTCATGAAGTGTAAAAAGGTCGACCGAGTTCCCCTGTTTTGAGTTTGTGTGCATGGCATAGAACTGAAAGTGTAGGATTATAAGCCTGTTTATGTACTGCCATCATGTGTACCAGACACATACGTAAGAACCGGTCGGTAGAATAAAGCTTGCAGTGTTATTTTAGGTAACTACAATACGATAGAGCGAGGAAGTGTAGCTATGAAATGCATTGGGATGAATCCAGTGGTTCTGATCCCACGTGTGTATCTGCGTTGGGATAAACAACTCTGTGGTTCTGGTTAGGTTGGAAATTGTTTTTGCGAGACAGCTACTAAGTCTACGCTACATACAGTCAGGGGAAAATCTATAAATCTTGGACAATAAATCGAGATTATGCTGTTTTGGTGGTTTATTATAAATACAGCGACTGGAGAAACACAAACCAATACGACGCACGTCAACAGCACAAAATGGCAATTCAATGCCATATTTTGTTGAAAGACATCCGACGTCCGATTTCCCTGGTGATTAATTTCGCTAAAAATCTCTCTCTCTCTCTCTCTCTCTCTCTCTCTCTCTCTCTCTCTCTCTCTCTCTCTCGTCCTCTCTCTCTCTCTCTCTCTCTCTCTCTCTCTCTCTCTCCCACCCTCCCTCCCTCCCTGCTTCTCTCCGAGGCTTCAGATGTCTGTCGCTTTAAAATCCCTAACCCTTTTTTTACCACAAAGTTGGCCAAGTTCAACATGGCCAAGTTCAGAGCAAGCAATTAACTCTGCAAATACAAGACAAGCAAATAATAAGGCAACAGAGCATAATAATAATAATAAAAATATAAAAATTATAATAACCGCCTCCGGAGGTTCCAACAGGTGGACAGGAGGTGATAAGTGTGATAAGGTGTGATAAGGTGTGATTCTGAGGACGTTTTCAAAAGAGTCCAGACTTTTTTGAAACAGCTGTTCTCTGACACGTGAATCCCGGACAGATAGTGTGAGATAATATGAAGCTGTTGGCGCTTCGAGAGCGGGCAACAGCTGCACTGCTCTGTAGTCAGGTGCCGTGAGTCACGGATACCATGCATGTACACCTTCGGATCTGCATGGCCGAATACTGTGTCCTAGCAACGGTGAATGAGGTCTGAGAGCTTTTGACTTTGACCACAGAAAGAGAATGTAGAGGAACCTAGCACCAATTTAGATTTGCCCCAAAAGTGGGAGGCTTTTAATTGCATACCCCCATCTCATTTATTTTTGCAATGTGCGGTAGATCAATTAGTCGAGGGGCCTTTGCTGGAATTAGAATCTGAAAAGTTGGTATTTTAGTATGCAAAACCAATTATTTTAATTGCCTTTGTTTTTTTTCCAGGTTATTTTTTTATGTTGTTGGATAGGTTGAAATTGTTGTTCTAGTTCTAGTTCGCTCGATTGGGTTCCAAATCTGTTTTTTATTTTCCTTAAAACTATTGGCACTTATTTCTACAATGTGAACAGCAGTTTTCACTTTCCCTGTACAAATGTTTTTGTACAGGGAAAAAAGAACATTGTGCTCCATGGTGAATAAGAAAGATAAAATAGTAAGTAATGGTGCTGGGTTTTCAACTTGTGTTTAATGCAGTTTATCGAATGAATGGAAATACATTAGTTTTAGATTCATTGATTGCAGAAAACAAAGCAAAGCAAAAAATTGTTTAACTAAAATACATACGACACGATATACGTTTTGCGCAAAAAGCAACATACACAACCATATTGTAGAAAATGGCAGGAAGGAAGGCTCAATAGTCTTCGAAATATTACTTTTAGGATGCGTTGACATCAATCAATCGCTTGACAGCCCTAATATATATATAGCAGACAACGCTGCCACCAGCCATTAATATGACAATAGTACACAGGGTGATGAGGAGGATGGTTTATTGCAAGACTTTGAATCATTGTGAACAAAGCAGATGGAACATGCTACAGCTCTTTCTCCAGTGTGTGTGGTGGTGGCTGTTTTAACCTGGTGGCCTTGATTAACAATGACCCACAGGTGTGCAGCCGAGAGAGAGAGAGAGAGAGAGAGAGAGAGAGAGAGAGAGAGAGAGAGAGAGAGAGAGAGAGAGAGAGAGAGAGAGAGGCAGACGTCATGAAGTGTGACGAGGGTTAGGGACAGAAGAGAGTATCTTACTTGTGCATTTCTTCAGTCCCGATCCTTTCTTCAGCGCGTGGCGGCTGAGTTTGCAGTTGAAGTTGTTCTCCCAGAACTCGGCAAACCAGATGTTTCTTCTGTTGTTCTCCAACGTGCGGCTCATAAAATAGCGATCAAACCCTACACACAATGAATCAGTGTAAGTAAATCAGTATAACCTGTACAACGAAAATATATATTGTTATTATTATTATTCTAAAAATAAAAAAAGGTTTGCTTGATGTTATCTGAGAACCCAAATTATCCAATAACAGGGAAGAGGAAATGTTTAACCTCCTATGGGTAAAACGGACGCAATTGAGTCCATATTAACGTCTTGTCGTACTTAATACGTAATGTGTGCATTTAATTCAATATTTGGACCAGGATTGAACCATAGGGCAACTATGTTACCTCACTTGTCATCTAAAATAAGGCTTTGGCCCTTTAAAGTTCAATTATAAATGGGGGTGGGGGGGGGAAAGGCGGTGAACTACAGAAAGAGAATGAATGAGGTTGGGGTTTGTGTCCGGTACCTCTGATGGACTGTCTCTTGGGCAGGATGGTGACAGCCCCCTCTGCCATCTCCTCCTGGTCCAGCACCGGGGAGATCTTGGACCCCCAGCTGTCTGAGCCCACCCAGATGAAGTGACCCGTCTGATTGGCCTTCTTGGCGGCGTGGAGCAAGCGTCTACACGCGGCCGGGAGACACGTCGGCATGCAGCAGGTCAGCCGTGCATACGCACTCTTTCGCATCATATTTAATTTGATTTGGTATTCTATTGTTTACTGTGTATTGCTATTCATTTTCTATCTCAAGCAGAGCGATTCATGACAATCGATTTCCTTCGGCATTGATGAAAAGCCCTGGCTCTGAAAAGCGAAGTCCGATTTTTTTATATATATTTTTGTCTTATGAATGTGGTTCCTGCTTATATAAAGCTTTCTGAATGGCATTTGCGTTTGTAAGGTGTATAAATAATCCTGCCCCATTTTGATGAATGCGCTTTTGAAGTTGTCCCCAAAATGTGTCTATTATGCAGTGCAGTACAGATTTATTTTTCTGCCTTGAGGACGTCAACACAGTGAAGACTGAAGGGACCGTGGGTTGCAGAAGAAACAGGAAACAGGGAACATAGCACATAGCATAGAACCTTAACAGAATCAAACCTGCACGCTGCTGCACGGCGTATTGCCCATTGCCGTTGTTGAGCGGCACATTTCAAAGCCCTCTGATGCATATGTTTCTTTGCGATGAATGCATTAAATTATTCAGCATGTGGTTCATTATTCAATGATTTCCATGATCGGTGAGTAATGGAGTAGTACTACACCCAAGAATGCCCTGCATTGATTTCCTATGTGGTTGTTTCTCTTTGCTATATCTATTCCAGCATTGTTCAGTGAGTTTCATTTTTCCTTCCTTCAAATTTTTCATACAAATCATGCGTGCAGACACGGATAATGGACATGCGCTGTACATGACGCATTTTGATGCGTCATGTACGCTATTTTACTTCTGAGGGGGTGGGGGTGGTAAGTCACCTGATGTCGTCTTCATTGGCGAACAGGATGACCACCCTGGCGTTGGGGTTCTCCCGGAGACGACGGATGACCTTGTCAAACTCTCCTAGTTTGGGCTCCCGTGGGATCTTCACCGACTGGGAGATACACACGCTCCCTGGGGAGAGGAGGAGAGGTCCATCGTTAGATCAAATGACAATGTTAGGAAAACAAATAAAGGAACATGAAACAGCACACAGTCCATCTCATGGAGAAGGGGGGAAAACAGGAAAATACTTATCGTTAAAATTAAATAGGTAAAGTAAAGTCCTATACTACATTTAACAACTGAAACCATAAAAAGCAATAATCTCATTTAGGCCTACAGAGAGAAAAGGACCAGGGCCTGGGAAGAAAGAACCGTGGTTAATAAAGATCGAGACACCCACTGGGAGAGCTGAAATGAAGAAAACGGAGCAGGTAAAAAAAAAAGTTTGGTTTGGATTCTGAAGCTATTTTTGCAAGTGTTGTTTTAAAGCGTCCCATTGTCGTGTCTGCTTACCCAAACACACTAACAGAATTCAGAGAGGATCTAAATATACACATAGACAGTTTCAAATATTCTGAATACATCCATGTTGGTTGGTTTAAAGTCCATCTGAAAGAATTTGAAGTGACACTTTGAGTTTGTTATACACTTGCTGTCCGTCTGGCCTTGGTTTCAAGGAAAATACCACTTTTTCCACGGGTGTACAAATCGTGCTCAGCTATACGTATATAACTCAAAATAAGCGAAGAAAAGAGGTATAAAATAGTCTTATTGTATAATATAGCAAAAAACGGTATAATGCGGATAGAGTTAGAGTTTCGCAAATGTATGTGTGTCCCTGTCATGGTTTTGTGCCAATACGGCAACCACTGCCAGTGTTTTATCTTCTAGGTTTCTGATGCCTTTTCACCTCAAGAAACCAAACACAACATCATAACCATAACACATGTACAATGCAGGTGTCACATATGGGATTGTAGCATGTTAAAAAAATGCATTTATAAATATGCAGGTCGTATTCACATTGAGATTGCAACCAACCATTGTGGCCCCTTTTTCTGTGTGAAAAGTGGAAGGATAGACTCTGGTGGTGGTGAGGGTGTACTGGGTTCGATCCCTAATGTCTACCTGTAGGTGTCCTTCAGCAAGGAGGGACTAACCCCTATACAAGCTCCTTAATGACCAGGGGTGGGTTTCCCGAAGCCTTCTTAACGCTACGTCGTTCGTAAGTTCCACCTTAAGCTGTACCTTAACGTCTCGCCGTGTTTCCCGAAACGTTCTTAGCTAAGTATACCTTCCGTAAGTGACACTTTCGTAAGGCAGGTCTGGACCTCTCTTAACTCCACCTTAGCGATGTTGTCAGCTCACTCCGCTAGTGGCCACCACTGTTCCGACCCGCAAGCCTCTGAAATCAGCTGTTGGCCTAGTTTAATTTCAATCTGTGAATCAATATGTAGTTCATAACGGTAATAATATACAACAAAAATACCACATTAATGGGAATGTTTTCATGCAGAAATTGTACATTACGGTGGATACATTTAGCACTTTATTGAACATGAAATCGCCTCTTAAACTCCTAAAACTCGAAAACAGTGCTTCACGATTCAGCGGCACCTCATCCAGCATGACCTCCATGTCCACATTGGTGAAGCTGGCGGACCGCTTTTTGCGATGTTTTTGCCCTGACATATTATCTAATGTTACATATCTAATGTTCATTTCTTGTTGGTGCGCTTTTATTGAAATTGTCAGCCAATCAGAGAGAATTGTGAACTACACCAGTTATGTGATGGGGCTGCTGGTTAATCAACCCTAATTGCAAAGTTATTTAAGGCACCATGACAATGATATAAAAAATATTTAAATCAACCTTTTCTTGCCCAATAAGGTGTACTGGTAGGTGGCGTAATGTGCTGAGGTGGTGTAGCGGGAAAGGCTTGATATCACAATCTGAGGTGGCGGCTCGTGCCACCTGTAGGCAATCATTAGATTTACCGTTTGATAATTGAGTTTGTAAGTTTTAAATTCTATGAATATGTATGAATATGTCATGATAAATGCAATATTCTTTAGTATTCCTGCAGTGTTTTATTGATAAAGAACACCACATCCTCTCATAACGCGGTGAAACAGTCGCTACCTGGAGTGAAAAGTCGATTCTCGAGTCATCGATTTCAGCGCAACGTCGGACGTAAGAAGGTATACCTTAAGCAACCGCCTAAGGGATAGTTCGGGGAACACACGTAGAACAGTAAACAACTTTAGTAAGGTATACCTTTCAAGTCTTCTCTAAGAGCTATGAGACAACGTTATCGGGAAACCCACCCCAGCTCCTTAATGTCCTTTATCTGTAGTCACTATAAGTCACTTCGGATAAAAGCATCTGTTAATTAATAAAATAACACACAAAGCAACTAGTGCGAATTAGAAGAGAGTGTGAACATAAGTGTATTCGATGCGCTCTAACTAATACGGTATCGACACCCGTATTAACTAATACGGGAGTCGATACCGTATGCAGTGTGAAAACGGTATTAGTGTCATGGCTGCAGCACAGCCTGGCCAGGTGGAGCCTACACAGTGTGAAGTCTGCTCTCCCTTTTGGCAGCAATAGCTGCTGGAACCCTCTCCCCCCCCTCCCCCCCCCTGCTGCTTTACAGGAGGGAGAAATAACTACTGTACCCATACGAGTCACTGAGGATTATGGGAACAGCTTTGGAAAGGCTTTCATAGAAACTAACAGGTCTGGTTTGTTTTGGTTTTGATTTTCTTTTTGATTTGCCATTCTTGGCATTCAGCAGACAGTTTTATTTTATTGTTTTCTTTTTATTTCGCCATTTTTGTGGTGTTTTTTTTCTGTTCTCCAATTGATTTTGGCTCCATTCATTAAGGAGCAGATCGGGGGGTTCGAAACCCAGAACCTTTCACCTGGGAGTCAAACTGCCGAACCCTGACCGCACTATGCTGTCCATCTTTCTAATCACATGAATTTGAATTGCAGACAGGACTCACAGTGTTATACTGGTGAAACTGCTTCCAGGCATGTGTAGTCGATCACTGTGGGTGCTGTGGGTTTAAAGTATTACTACTGCATTGTCAAGTCTTGTCTGAGAAGATCAGTGCCCTTAAGAATTGATGTGGGTCATTTAAAATTCCAGAGCAGTATATATATATATATATATATATATATATATATATATATAGAGCGAGAAAGCGAGAGAGAGGTCTATTCCCTATTATTAGTAGCATTTTTGCACAATATTTCCCAGCATGTTATGACCATTAAGTGTGTGCATGTACACAACACTGACTCATCTTCGACACACACAGTGAAACCCTGCCGGTGCCCTTGCTTTGTTTGCACCGCTGCAAAACACAACTCACTTTGCAGACGCATGGATCCCTGCCTTCAGAAGCTTCCAGATGTCTGTGACACTCGTAAAAACTGATAAAGCAGATTGGCTTTGATTTGTTATATTTCCACCACTCCCCAGCCCACACATTCCCCCGACAGAGTTAGTGTGATGCCACATCACACGCTGGCAGAAGCTGCAGAGTGTCTGCAATTGAGAGGCCGCCATGTAAGCCCGGGCTAATACGACTGAGAGCATCTGTATAGCCTGATAGCATCTGTATAGCCTGATAGCATCTGCTAGCACAGTGTCATGTTTTGCACTAGTGTCCCAGACAATGCTGTCAGCACGCTACAGTTGTCTGTCTGGCAGACATTCAGAAATCCCTTTTAGACTGTGCCGTGAGGCAAGAGATCATAGCAGGGTTTATTTGAGCCATTCTTGGAATGTGCCTGTTGGATATTCATGTTTTAGTTGGAGGATTTTGATCCGTGAAATGGTGAAGGTGGACTCACTCATGACAGGGGTTTAACTTGTCACGGATCTCTTAGCTTACGTTACTTTATCAAGTATTCAGCATGCATTGACGACCGCTGTCGGGACTTGCTCAATTTAAGCCATTAGTGCGCGATGTCCCCTTGAAGTGACCTTAAACAGTCGAGGAGTTATAATAGCCCCTCTGGATGTAAAATCTGTTTTAATATGTTGTCCTCCAAGGACATTTTCACGGTGGAGTTTTAACCGGTTTGAACTCACCGCCATCTTGTTTCGGCTGGTTGAATTTACGTATGCAGCGCATATGTGCATTCTTCGGACTCTTTGCATTTGTACTTTTACAACTCGACAGTCTTCAAAGTTCAAATACGAATCAGGGGCTAAGCCGTTAACACTGACAGGTTGAAAAGGGTTTTTTCTTCTTTTTTTAAGATTCAAGACTATTTGGGGGTATTTTACAAACATTATTCACGGTCGAAGTCTCTATCCCCTGAGTGCTTTTTTAGGCTACTTCGTTTTCAGAAGTAACTTTTTCTTGCATTCTTTTATATTACAAAGAGTCATGTTATGCTGTTTCACCCATTTCATAAGGCTGTTGGATATGTGAGCAGATTTAACATTTAGCATTTTTTTTTGTTATATGGGCTTAACTTTTATTTAATTTCCCATAAGGTTTATTTCAATTGCTCAAATATATTTGATATTTTGTGAAATAATAGTCATAGTGCATTTAGCACTACCTTTTCTTTAAACAACCACCATAGCCTTCGTCCCCACCCTATTAACTGTTGGTGTAGTTTGTGGTACGCTTTACTCTAATTCGCCCTGTCCATGCTGAGTTCATGTTCAATGACGCCCAAGGAACACCATTCTATTAGCTCCGCAAACACAATTTGTTGTTTCTCTGCTCTGCTGGCTTTGTAATCGCACGTCTTCACTGTTACCCGTTCACCACACATATCTTTGTGCGCGTGTTCCGGCCACGGAACCACTCTAGTAAATAATTAAAATGTGGCTGTGATTTTCTTAGTGTTTCTTAGCGGGGGTTGTTTTCCTTAAAATGAACACCATTAAAAAAGCAAAACTGCAAAGGAAGCTTGATGAAGTGGGTCTGTTCCCTCCTTGGAGACTGTTCTTGAGGGGAATATTATATTTATTTAATATTATAGCTTAGCATGGTTCAGTAAGTTAAATTGATTTATTTATTTAATTGAAAAAGTGGCAGAGAAACTTGAAGCCATGCTTTATTTTACAAAATAGAGGCCTATACAGTTTTATTACAGTTTCAACAATTATAATTACAATGGAATGGGTCAAATAAAAATAATTATATAATACTATTGCCACATATACTTAGGTAATTATGCATCACTAGCGGCAAAGCTATTATCATCATTATTTGTGATGTATTTATCCGTTTTATCATCATCTTGGCAGAGCAGAGATGCATTTCATTAAAAGTGCAAGAGCCTTTCTTTTCTTTGCTGCCTTTGTTTGCGTTTGAGTTCAACTTGGGTACGTAATTCATCATTTATCCAACAAATTCCTCCTGTTGTTCTGTTACCATGAATAGCCAACATAATTGTAGCTTTTCGAGACTGTCCATATGTTCCAGTGTGCGTTGTCACGATGCATCAATCTGGCCTTGGCTGGGCAGCAATTGATTTCCAAATATGGGCACAACCTCACGTTGTTCCATAGACTCCAGACAATCAGAATAAATAATCTGGCCTAATCTGGTTGGTAGGTAAAGCAAAAACATATTCACCTCTCAAAAAAGCCTTCTGTGTTGATTTGTGTTTATCTTTTAACATTCACGTTCTAATGTTATGCAGTCTATTTAGGATGAAAAAATGTTTTTAATTTGTTAAATTTGTAAAAAAATATATGTATACTAATTATTGGGCATCGCCCAAGACTAATTCAAAAAAATTTTTATTTGGATGAGTGCATGACATTTTGATTGTTGTGCAAATTCTCCCATCAAGTTTGTTTGCGTAAAGCACACATTTTTGCGTGTCGGATGTAGTGTACGATTCTTTCAGGCCCGGTTTTGTGCAAACACAAGGTTATAAATTACACCCCAGGATGGCTTCATGAGACTACCATAATTGTACTCTTCATGTTATGTAATGTAAACTGAATGTTTACTTTTTTTTATTATTTAATATTTTCTCACAGAATATGACACTTTAAACAATGTAATAATACTATGTGAAGTATAGAAAAATGAATAGACACAGATGCAAATGATTCCTTCAACCAAGACATTTGACTTTTGCATTGGACCTTTACTGTGTGTGTATTGTGTTTCCACTTTATATTCTTACTATACCGTCTCTGCTTTATTTTGAGTACATATAGCGTTTCTTATCTTTAAAAAACGAACTACATAAATACTGAACATCCTTTTACCTAGTCAAGTCTGCCTTTTATTTTCTCACTGTGGTGCAAAGACCCACTGGTGTGTCACACCGTGTTAAATGTGTCATCTGTTACCGACTTAATCATCTGAATCGTACTCAATGTTGACATCTTTGGTGCAGACGTCATGCATTGCTTCATGATAACAACAAAAAGAAGGAATGAGTTGTGAGCAGATGGAAGCAGGGGTTCTTGCACTGACAACAAACATCAACAACAACAATGAGCATATGATAAACAAGACTAATCGAGTTGTAATATTTACATATTTCATATTCACTTACCCCTAATCTCTTACTCCTTCAATAAATACAATTTGAAAATTAATTGGTAGCCTTACATGGATTACTAATATATGAATTTATATCATTATCCTGTATTATCCTGTGTTGGATCCTAAACCTAAACTCCTATGTCTTTATCAGCTGTCCCACTCCTCCTAAATGCTGGGCTTTTGGACCTCTTCTTTTCCGACCAGCCATCCTTAGTTTGGGTCGAGCAAACACTGTCATAGTTTGACGGAGGTGTTTACATGCCCTTCAGCGATGCTGTTTCCATAGCCAACCATGATCATCCAGCGTTCTCTTCAATCACTCAATAGATTGAGCGCTAGATCAATCTATCATTGGCTAGATCATCGATCGAGAGATCAAGCTGCCGGCCTACCCATTGGACCAAATGGTAGGCGGAGCTATCTATCACACATCTGGGTGGACACGCTTTGAAATGGCTTGTAATGGCTCATACATTCCGCATCAAACACTTGTAGTAAAAGAGGGGTCCTTTAATGCCTTTATACCTCATAGTGAGTCTCTTGAAATACCTCCGTGCAAACATAGACACGGTTAGTTGTTCAAAACCAACAAGCCCACAGCCAAATCCAAATTCCTGGTTTAGTTTGTATTACATTTTTCTACGGTTTTTACTCACAGTGAAAGCTGAAATGTGAGTTTTCAGCCAGGATGAGCTGAGGTTCATCCGCCCATCTAAGAATTGCTCTCCCGTACTCAGAAGTGAACAACCTCTCTCTGGAGACTGTGAAATCCTCTCCTGGAACATGTGATTTGGCAAAAGATGTGGAAGGGAAGTCGATGCTTGTGTGTGTGTGTGTGTGTGTGTGTGTGTGTGTGTGTGTGTGTGTCCCTGTGATGTGTACATGCTTCTGTGTGTGTTTGCGTGTGTGTGTGTGTGTGTGTGTGTGTGTGTGTGCAGTGGGTGTGTGTGCAATGTGGGTGTGTGTGTGTGTGTGTGTGTGTGTGTGTGTGTGTGCAGTGTGTGTGTGTGTGTATGTGTGTGTGTGTGTGTGTGTGTGTGTGTGTGTGTTTGTGTTTGTGTTTGTGTTTGTGTGCCTGTGATGTGTACGCAAGTGCCCGTGTGTGTCTGTGTGTGTGTGTGTGTGTGTCTGTGATGTGTACATGCTTCTGTGTGTGTGTGTGTGCGTGTGTGTCCCGGTGATGTGTTTCTATCTGTCTCTCTCTGTTGTTGCTGTGCTGAAGGCGATTAGGTACCAGCCGCTTGGCATGTGTAGGCGAACACCACTGAAAGGCAGTGGCGTGCTATTCGGGAAAAAAATACACACTCACGCACCTCCCTTCCTCCTCCTCCCATGTTTCAAGGACTTGTTCACACGAACAAACAATGTCATTGTCGTGTAGAACAATACACATTTTGAAAAATGGATACACAGGTTTTCAGGGTTTTTCTTCCCTCCATTTCATTCCGCTCCCGGGCTACAGTGCCTTCAAGAGCCCGGGGGCAGGACTAAGCCCCGTGAAGAGGTACTTCAGGCGGCGGCGGCCCGCCTAACTGAACTCTGACTCCCGATCAGAGTTCAGCGCCATTAAACTGAGCTCGCCAGAGTCCTTCAGACAACGGACCGATGGAACCGAGGACAGAGAAGAGGGTTTAGTCCGAATATTTAGACACGCCACGAGTCATCTCGTCTGTCCGACTGTCATCCATCCGTCTGTCCGTGCCTTCTTACCTATCCATCTATGTATCTATCTATCTCTATATTTACATCTTATTCCTTAACTTCATTTAGCTTACGCTTTTATCCAAATCCACTTAAAAGGGCAATCCAAAATGGAGTTGCGTGAATAACATTGTTTGAAAAACAATAACTGAAGTAGCTCCAGGAATCACAAATACACTGTTAGTTAAAAACGTATTACAGCTCAAACAGCTAGGGATCACATATTTGTCTGTCTGGCTATCTGTCTATCTGACTGCCTGCCTGCCTGTCTGTCTGTCTGTCTTTATCTGTGTAAATGTTATGATGGTTACGACTGTTAAAACCAATGGTTTGTACTCAATAAAGATAAAAAAACAGAAGGTGTGTCACCTCAGTCTGTCTGAGCTGTTTCCTCCAATCAGATCATTTTATTTGAGTGGCGTGGCGTGCCCTGCTCAGTCTGTCTAGACACCCCACCTTGTGTGTCAGCTCTCAGGGGGGCTGAGACCTGGCCTCAGACACACCATGCATTCTGTACAAATAGACAGAGGTCTACCTTCAGCACACTGGCTAGCTCCATATCCTCATATTTAGCTGTGTAGCTTAGCCTCACCAGCCAAGTTGAACAGCCTAGCTGTGAAAACAAACCGCCTAGCCGCTGTCAAGAGAGCATTACCTGATGTCATTGTTTTGGCACCACACTGAGGTTTGTCTATGATGTCACATCGTAGATCCATGGGCCGATGGCGATTGGCCAGGAGTGACTAGGCCAGAAAGTATTTTAGCACTTTTATCCCCAGATGACTTACAGGGAATGTCATTGTCATTAAGGAGCAGGTGGGGGGTAAGGGATCTTACCCAGACATGCCTACCACAAGTCATTAAAGTAAATATCAGAAATGAACTCATAATTGCAACCAAAATGCTTCTGGGGTATTGGTTTCAGTCAAATGGTTACGTGTAATTTAAACATCGAGTCCCTCGTGGAAGAAGGAAAAAGAAAATAGAAAGCTCTCATAAGAAGGAGTAACTAAGCCCCGGGAGAGATAAATCCTCGTTGCTCTTTCTAGTCTGGTCTCCATAATTGACATGCCACAAGCCCCATCTCCCCTCCCGTTGTCCCTGTGTCTTCGAGGGGGGGGGGGGGGCAGTGCCCAGTCCCAATGCAGGCCAGTGGCAGTCTAAATACAGCGTTTACCAACGTTTTTTGACCATTTCTTCAGTCTGAGAATGTTCGCCACCCCAACTTCTTACGAGGTTGCTGTGCATCTGATTCTCCACACGCAATAATGGTCAATGCAATAATCAATTGCCCGTAATATCGTCATATCCATTATATATGGTAAATATAAAGGGCTCTTTATACTATACTCAAATATATGTATATTATAGTTTCTTATAAAGGGGCTTTTCCATTGGCACTTTTGGCTGCGTCGAGTCAAACCATGCAGTGTTGATTTGCATTTCCATTACCAGTTTATAGGCATTTATAGAGTTGTGCCAAGATGGACCATCTCCGAGTCGGAGCTAAAATGCGCTAGATCCGCCTCCAAGGGGGTTATGGTGAGGTCAGATGTTGGATATTCAACAGATATTCACGCTCCGAATTACTTTCAAAATGTTCCCAAAGGATATAACGTTAAAAGGGCTGTTTAGAAGTGTAGGCCAATCCCGTTCGCTGCACAAAGTACAAAGCAGGGGAAAAAGTGTGTGGGCAGTGCAGCTCCGGTGTGAATGTAATGCACTTAGACAGGTTACAGGTTAAGGGGCCGGGTTAATGTATGCTATGCATTGTCGATTTATATTTTAATGCTACTAAAATGGAGTCCACACCACACTTTTACTCTATGTGGAGTGTGTGTGGTTGGTGGCTGGTTTAAGCAGCCTCACCTAGCCTGAATTGGACTTATTGACTGGTGAGGCTACACACCTGTGGGTCATTGTTAATCATGGCCCACAGGTTAAAACAGCCACCACACACACACTGTACCATCTGCTCTGTTCACCATTATTCAAAACTCTTGCAATAAACCGGATTCCTCATCACCCTGTGTCTTTGTCTTCGGGAGGAGCCCTCAAACTGCTTTTTTAATGGCTGGTGGCAGCGTCGTCTGCTACACTCCTGCTACCAGTGTCTGTGTCGTCTACAGTGCCAGCACTCCAGCATCTTCCCCGGAGGTTCCCTCTGTGGCGGACCCGGGGTTATTGCCGGGAACGGCCCTGGACCTTAGAACCCCGCGGGGTTGCGGTGAGGACGGGAACTGGGGGGAGTAGGTGCCCGTCGGGGCGGAGGCGGCAACCCGGGGAGGGAAGACGGGCCAGGTTCCGGCCTCTCAAGCCGATCACGGGGCTCCGGGGCCAGGTTGTCGTCCGCCATGGTCACCACGGCCCCTAGGGTAGCAGGTCGGTGGCATGTGGTCCGCCTGGCGATGGAGTGCGGGAGCCCCTGGAGAAACGCGTCCAAGGCCATCTGCTCGACGACCTACCTGGTCCGCTCCTCTGGCTTTAGCTACCGCGTAGCTGCCTCTTGGACTCCTTGAGTGTAGGTGAGGCACCGGCCCTCGCAGGCATTGACGGTACACTTCTGGGGTGAGTCCGAGGCTGTCCAGCAGGGTGCATCTCAGTTCAGGGTAGGAGGTGCGGATGGCAGCCTGGGAGCCCATGGGCCGCGGTGAGCTGCCCTCTAAAATGTTGAGGAACACCTCGATGTCGTCTCCTGCGTCATCTTGGGCAGGAACCTCCACGACTAAGCAGAGCGCTCTTCCGAGGGGACACTGTCCCTCCCGTTCCATGGTGTCTTCTGGATCCCTGTTCAGGCGCTACGCGTAGCAGACAACACTGCCACGGAGGATCAGAAGTCACCAGGCTCAGGAGAGGCTCAGGAGAGTTTTATGGAATGAACCTTTTTCATTCCCGTGGACGTAGCCACAGGGCAGACCACAGGCACTCAAAATATACAAATTGAAACAATAAGCTAAATGCACCACGGATATGTGAAAGGGACGCAGACGGCTCCTTCTCCACTCCTACTCCGTCTGCTCTCACTGTCAGGGACCCAGAAACATCGCTACCGTCAGTACATGTAAATTAGCGCAATAGCATTTATTACTGACAGGTGCGTCAACCCTGTGAGTTTTCAGTGCTGAGCCATGCCCCTTCCCACCACACTCTTCAACACACATCCCTTACCGAAAGATAATGGGCTATCTTAATATTGTGAGCTGGAATGTCAAGGGGCTGAATCACCTAGTTAAAAGGAAAACGGAATGAGTTTCACTCATCTTGAGCAGTTGAGCACAGATATTGCCTTTCTAAACATAACATAACTTTGTCCACAGCAATACTTCCACTCTACTTTCCAAGCACAGGCAAGAGAAGTCTCTATCCATGTAGCTAAAACTATCGGGCCCTGTATTGTGAGTTTGCCATTTTGTAGTTTTGTCCGAATGTAGTGATAATTATTATACCCTCTATAGTGCACTCATCATATCCCACAATGCATTGTGAAAAGTAATGTACAACCGATGGTCACTAACCAAGCATATATACCATAATGCGTTGCAAAGAAAATGGAAGAATAATGGCGGATGGACAAGCGACATCCACCGAAGATGCTTTTCCAGAAATAAATACATTTTTAATTAACGGCTACTCGAATTGTGTCCAGAAGTGTTTTTTAATTTTGCCAATGAACAACACAATTTTACTTCTTTACTACTTTCCAATGTATATCATACACTTCATGAACATGGTGAAAAGACAGTGAAACTGTTAGCTAATCGACTAAAAGGATGGAGACTGAAGCAACTTATATAACATTCATACAGAAAGTAGAGATGTCACTTTAGATCCCATTCATATCAATCATACATTTAAAGATTTCTACTCCTAACCATTCTCCTCCCAATTTGATGAAAAGACAATCAAAGCATTTCTTGATCCTCTGCCCATCCCATCTATTCCCCCATTCTTGGTGGAGAAACTAGAAGCACCTCTTAGCCAAGCAGAAATCGCCCTAGCCATATCATCAATGCAATCTGTAAAATCCCCAAAGGCCGGACGGATTACCAGACAAATTCCTTCAGAGGATTTCTGCGCTTCCCTCCCCACAACTAACAACGGGTCTGCCTGAATCCCTTCGACTGGGCTCACTCTCTCCATCTCTAAATGAGGCATGCACAATTCTCATAGCCAAGAAGGGGAGGGACCCTCCTGTAGAGGGTGCTCCATACAGGCCAGTTGCAGTACTGAACACAGCTAAGATTCTGGCGAAAGTTTTGGCATGCAGGGTGAAATAAGTCCTCCCTCAAATATTTGCAACTGATCCGCATGGTATCGCTAGATGCCAAAAAGGCGTTAAGTCAAACGGAATGGAATGGAAGTACATATTTGCAGTTTGGAAAAAAAATATGGATTGGGGAGAGAGACTTCTCCCAAGCAACTGGACTTCTCCCAAGTCCTGTTGCTTCCAACCATCTTTTCAAACCCATCCCGACACAACTTCCCTTTTCAGGACTGGCACAGGAAAGGCGTCAGACATGTTCAAAGATAACTGTTTGATCTCTTTCAACCTACTGTCAGCGAAATACAATTTCCCCAAAACACATTTCTTTCGCTATGTGCGCTGTATCCTACCGTGCTTTCCCGAAGCACCTGACACTCGCCCTGTTGACACATTTCTTCTGTTCGACCCACTATCTAAAGGTGCACTGTCAATGTTGTACGGAAACAATTGTCCACCTCTGGAAAGTATTAAAACAGCTTGGGGACATGCTATCTGATGACAAACAGATCATCAATACACAAATCCTCCCTCTGATGCTGCCTAGTGCAATGTAAGGTTGTTCATAGGGCCCACATGTCCAAGGTTAAAATTGTCTAGCATCAATGATGCTACCCACATGTACTGGATGTGCCCTCAATTACAACATTACTAGAGAGATGTCTTTACAACCCTATCCAATAATCTTAACGCGGAATCTAGGCCCCAACCCTCTGGTCGCTCTGTTTGGCATCACTGATGGAGGCAATCCTCATCTGAAATTTGTAGAGCAACGCATGGTTGGCTTTGCCTCACTCTTGGCCAAATGTCTTGCTCAAATGGCAAGATGCTGCTGCACCCACACTGAGTCAGTGGCTTCGAGACATAACCTCCTGCGATAAAGTGGAGATGACACGCCTCTCAATCAGTGGCTCTGGGGAGAAATAGAAAGACCTGGGGACTCGTTCTGACTTTCTACCTTCATAGCATCCAAACAACATGACATGCGTGACATGCAGTCTAGCTCTCCTCTTGAAACAAAAATAACACCCAACTTCATGATGGAAATAGCTGCAATAGCTTTTTGGGGGGGATTTCTCCAGACACCGTGCCATATCTATTCTAGCTTAGCAGGGGGAAGTGAATTTGGGCTGTGTATTTGATTGTATTTAGAGTTTTTGGAGTATTTCTTGCATCCCTAATGATAACTACCAACAACCGCTGTACAGTGCAACAGTGAACAGCGCCAAAGAGGGCCCCTCTTTTAAGCGTCGGCGATGCAAGACGGCAATGTGGATTGATCATCAGTAAAAGACACGCCTTCAGTGTGTCGCGATGCCTGCACAATTTGAGTGGTGATGGGCTGACGTGCTAAGTCCAACCGAGTCAAGCTAAGCCAGCAGATTTGTTTGAAAAAGGATCATATGTATGTCAGCGACCCCGCATACATATCAGGAGATGCCGAGGTTGGGAACCACTGAACCACTGAACCACTGTAAACACACATGGGGAACCCATTCTTTTTTGAAGTACATCAATTTGTAAAGCCCAAAGACATGTGGCAAACCGAGGGGAAGTGTCAAATTAAATGAGCCAGGATCATCCTCATCATCACATCCCCTTTCAACTGCTTTTGCCTTCACAAACTTTAAAAAGCCAGTCCCTAAAAGCGAATGATGTTTGCTCTTGAAAGTACATTAACAACAAATGCAACAACAAATGCATAATGAATTTTTGAATTGGAAATACAAAGTTGTGTTCGGTTTATGTAATGTTTCAGTTAAATCATTTTACTGGGCATGCTGTAGAAATGTGACGGGAAAAAAAAAATGATTTACTCCACTAAAATCCAGACAAAGAAATGATGCTCTATGTTGCTGAATTGGCTTGGATCCAATTAAAAAATGCAAGTGTGACATTGGTCAACTCATCAAAGATAAATGCACTGGAATGGTGGACTAGATTGTTTTAGATATTCACTTTGTGTATTAAGGATGTGTACAGATTAACTGTCTAAATATTCGTCAGTGTGATTTTCTTTTTCGTAAAAAGTATCAAAAAAGGTAATACATCCATGTATTATACATACAGTACACCTGTCAATATGTTCCCTGGTGGGAGCAAGAAGCAGCATGAAGGCGAATGGTAATGAATGATGTTTTTGTGTGTGTGAACGTGTATTTTTGTGTGTGTGTGTGTGTGTGTGTGTGAGAATGTGTGGCTGTTTGTGTGTGCATGTGTATGTGAGAGAGAGAGAGAGAGAGAGAGAGAGAGAGAGAGAGAGAGAGAGAGAGAGAGAGAGAGAGAGAGAGAGAGAGAGTGCGAGAGAGAGAGTGCGAGAGAGAGGGAGAATGTGTGGCTGTGGCTGTGTGTGTGTGTGTGTGCGTTAATGTGTACATCGCTGCAGACACATTAATTTTCCTCCTAGTGACATCACACGTGGCAGTGATAACACACACTGTATTTACCGCGACGTGTATGTCCCAAATGTTGTTGATGGAGCGCATTGGAACATTGAGCCGGGGACGAGCAGCACCAAAACACATTCAGGACCGAGCGGATGACTGACGGAGTCACACGACGTGTTCCATTAAAACAGAGCAGCCAGTGTGTTTATGTTATACTAGTGTTTTGGTTGGGACGGCCACCCTGTGATGTTGATAAGAGTGCCACTCCAACAAAACCAATTTGGCATCAAAGGGCCGAAAAGGCCCAGTGAAAAGGGACAGTGATGTCACTTTCTTTGAAATCATATTCTGACAACTATTGCCGTTCCTAACACACACACACACACACACACACACACACACACACACAAACCATTGGTTTGGAGCGAAAACACACTCACACACAGAAACAATCACTGGCAATATTTAATTTAGCACTGTGATGTGAACATGTCAGATTAGTGCTTCAATGTATATGTATACAATATAAGAAAGCCAAGGTATTCTGAGAGTTTATCTTTTAACCCAACTGGAGATTACACTGCTAGAGTAGAGGGAGTGCCACATTCTACTCATTGACCAAAGTAAGTCGACTATTTGGTATTTGAGTACTGACTGAAATAAATATAAGCAGTGCAAAGAACCCTTTCACACACAAATGTGAATTAGCACAGCCTCGCCATATATCCTCAGCTTAGCTGCACATATTCTCAGTTTACTTTTGGAAATGAACTACTGCACCTCCACCACCTAGCAGCCCAGCAGCTGCATAGCATAGCCACACGAACCCTCTACTGCTGGCCAACCTCTTAAGCCTTCAAGCTTCTGTTGTTCCTGCATTTCCTTGGGCAAGCTGACATGGGGGCTGGTTCTCACAGCATGAAGCATCTCAACAACTTCCAGCCCAACTCATCCATATTCAATGAACAGCGGTGGCTAGCTCCCACCACGTTGAGAAACACTCAACGTGCACTGCTTTATACTGGCTGTTCAGATGCAGCCTGCAGAAGTAAAGAGCAGATGGATAGATAGATAAATAGACAAATGGCATATCATTCCTCTAGTGTCGTGCCACCGTTTACAAAGTGAGTACACAAGGTTATACTGCGACATACTTCTTAATGTAGCATCCCTGCGACCATATACCAACCCTCGAGTGAAACCAGAAGGTGTTTTGTGTGTTGTGTGTTAACCATTACGTAGATTTACCGAGCGGGTCAGCACAAACAAGAGACAATGTTGGCCACTGTTGATAATCATTCACGGTTAAGCACCGTCAAGCACTTTTAAGTATGTTTATTAATCATTCCACCAACACCACCCCGCCCTGCTTGCGGGATAAGGACATAGATAACAACAACAACCAAAAACACGATATTTCAATCGCTCCAGATATATCGCGGCTATTTAACTGTGGTAGTAACACTCTAATAATTTGAGTCGAAGGTTGGCTGACTTTTATTAGGCCAACTCCAACTTTATTGCAAGCCCAAAAGAAAAAAGAAAAGGAGGGAAAATAGCTTGAAAGAAACCATCCTGGTTCGCATACATTGGATGCAAATGGATCTCCTCCATTTACAAAAACTTGGGAGATGAGAACGACTTGATGCTTGCTGCCCTGTCTCTCTCTCAGGTCCTGTCAAGCACTCAGAAGGAAAAGTCATGGTACAGCGCACCTGCAGTTTGTTTCTCGACACTACATAACACTACACAGCAGGAACACAGGCAGAACACAAAGTGGATATCAGATGATATCAGATGTTTGATTTCTACGTCCCATGCCACATGACTCCGAGAGAGAGACAGTTTTCAGGGTTTTTTTCCAAGTCAAGTTTATTGTCACTTTACAGTTTACACACAAGTATAAGCAATTTGTGAAAATCTTATAGAGGACGGATAGACTCATGCTCTCGTCTCATTTGTAGTTTATACAATTTGTAGAGAATGCAAATGACAGCTGAATGATGTGTATTTTGCCTGTGTGTGAAGCCCATGCGGAAGCGACTAACGCGTAGTTCATCCAGCGACCTATAGGGGGCTCACGGTGGTTGTGCATTCAACCACCGTGAGCCCCCTATAGGTCGCTGGATGTGAAAAGACCGGTCACCATTCTAAGTCAATGGGAAAACTGTGATTTCATTCTTGTAATATAAAGCCAATACATTTTTTCTTGATTTGGTTAGAATCTTAGTGGCTAGTTAATCTCCGTAATATTAAATTCGAGAGGTCGCGTTTGACAGTTTTATTTCATTAAAAAGTGGATTTAATATTAACGAGTTTTGGCCAATGGTTGGATTCGGCCAAAGTGGTAGACAATGGATGGATGGAGATGAATGAATGGAGATTTGGTTTATTTTTGGCCGATAGATTCGATTTTCACTCTTGCAAGGATCCTGGAGGGGGCTTGGGAGTATGCCCATCCGGTCTACACTGCTTTGTCATGCAGTGTCATGCATATGTCATTCAAGACATATGATCGGGTCCCCCGGGAAATACTGTGGGGGGTGCTTCAGGAGTATTGGGTGCGGGGGTCACTACTGAGGGCCATCCAATCTCTGTACTCCCAAAGTAAGAGCTGTGTCCGGATTCTCGGTAGTAAGTCGGGCCTGTTCTCAGTTGGTGTTGGCCACCTCAAGGGCTGCGCTTTGTCACCCATCATGTTTGTGATATTCATGGACAGGATTTCAAGGCGTAGTCATGGAGAGGAGGGGTTTCAGTATGGTGGCTTTAGGATTGTGTGTGAAGCGGCTGAGATAAGGATCAGCACCTCTAGATCTGAGGCCATGGTTCTCAGCAGGAAACTGGATTGTCTACTACTCCAAGTAGGGAGTGAGTCCTTACCCCAAGTGAAGGAGTTCAAGTATCTCGGGGTCTTGTTCTCGAGTGAGGAGAGGATGGACAGGAGATTGACCGGAGAATAAGTGCAGTCGGAGCGGTATTGGGTGCCCTTTACTGCACCATTGTAACCAAAAGAGAGCTGAGCCAGAAGGCAAAGCTCTCGATCTACCGGTCAGTCTGTGTTCCTACCCTCACCTATGGTCATGAACAATGGGTTATGACCAAAAGATCGAGTGTCTGTGTTTCGAAAGACAAGATCTGGAATACAAGCAACCAAAATGAGTTTCCTAAGGAGGGTGGCTGGTATCTCCATTAGGGATAGGGTGAGAAGCTCAGTCACCCGTGAGAGACTCAGAGTAGAGCCGCTGCTCCTTCGCGTAGAAAGGAGCCAGTTGAAGTGGTTCGGTCATCTAGTAAGGATGCTTCCTGGTCGCCTCCCGAGGGAGGTTTTCCAGGCACACACAGCTAGGAAGAGACCACGGGGCAGACTTGGAACGCCTTTGGATTCCCCAGTCAGAGGAGTTTGGAGTCCCCTGCTAAGCTGTAGACGATGGATGGATGGAGATTTGGTATATGTTATTAATCCTATATCAAATTTGCCCGTCGCAGCAGGATAAATAAAAAAATAATGCAATTCAAAAGAGTAAGAAGAGAGATTACATTTTCTAAATAATTATACCAATAAGTATACATGTAAAAAAAAACACGGGGGAGAGAATAAACAACAGTTTTTGAGATTTGAAAAAAAGAAAATAGACTATTGGAATGCCATTGACGTTCGGGGCTGTGTCTCAGAACAGCCCGTCCAAATATGGTAATCCCGGATCAGGTTTCCTGGCCCGAGGAGCTGGCCTTCGCTGGGCCAAGGCTACTCTTTCATGTCCCTGGGTCAGACGGTGGGAGCCATGTTAAACTGGACTTATCCCACACACCTCTGGTGTGCCACACCACCCGCATCGCCAAGTACCTCAGCCAGAGACACTGGAGAGGACAGAAGGCACACGGAACAAATAGCAGTGAGCTACGTCCCATGCCCTAAATTCATTAGCACCAAACGATTTATCCTCCCAGAAAGTTTCAAGAGAGAAGAAGAATGGCAGAAAGGGGAAGGGTGTGTGTGTTGGGGATGGAGGGGGGGGGGGGTCATTAGTAGATTACTTTGCTTAGTTCCTTGATTTTTCTCTTAAGGTTGATTGATTTTTGTTAATAGCTCGCATTAAAATTGTACATCTTTTACAGAAAAATCCATACATGCCTTAAATGGTATAATTGCAAACGCTTATTCTTATTAAATCCATCTGGAGATGAGTTTATTTCTAAATGACTTATAAAATAAAAAGTTAAAGGTTATCTCACTCAACGACGCCGGCAAATAGTAGAAGGCTGTAGACATCTGGGGATCGAACCCGATACATTTCAGCACCCTTATCACTCCTCCAGCCTTCTCCCTATAGCATTGCATTATTAAAAGCATATTTTTCATTATTTTGCGTGCATGTGTCTCTATAACACTTTGCTTAGCACAGGTCTTCGCACAAGTATTCACCCTCCCTCCCATGGTGTTCTGAAATGACATCTGACATTCAAGGACATTGATCTATCCATTTGCTTAACACCACACGGGTGTTTGACTAATGCGACTCTGTATTCACATGACAACGCTGCCATATGGTGTCTATTTACCAATCTTCCCCAACCTCTGTCAGGAAGACATCGTGCAGTCTTTTTTTAAGAGAGTGTATCTTGTTTTGTGTTTCATTCACAAGACACTCCTAGAATGTGGAAACCGGCTGGCGCCCTCTGGGCGTGCTAGCGGCTCAGCGTGCTAGCGGTGCTAGCGTTTGTTTTCCGCATCTCATTAACGAAAAAACGGCAAGCCAGGGAGTAGAAGCCACGCATAGGTGTTAACTTGTGTCGTTGCCTTCGCTGGCTCTTCGAAGGAGGTCAGGTGATCGTTTGGATTTGGCGGCAGCTCGGCTTGGACATAATTGATGCCATCCATTAATTGATCGGGTGGAATGGTGTTTTCGTGAAGCGGGGCGGCAGTCACCAGCGCCGACGCTGGGAGCACGGAGCGTAGCCATGATTGATAGGCTGCCGGTTCCCCAACCTGCTGGAGTGTTGCCTGGATGCAAGTGAGCGTTATTCCCTTTGCCAGGCTCCGGGGCAAAGCCATTAATAAACCCTACAAATGATGATAGCTATTCCATTGATTCCAGTTTATACCCTGTATACCGCCGCCCCCCCCACCTCTCTCTCTCTCTCTCTCCGCTTCCTCTTCTGACTCCCAATGTCTTGCCTCAGTAAACACCGGCACTGGAGTTGTTGACCTGCGTTGCTTCTCCCATTGCTCATTGTGTCGGTGTGGGGATGCCACGCAGTGCTGTAACACGCTCACAACAAACCCTGCCTGATGATACTGAGAATGGGTCCATCGCAAATGAGGAAAAAGTGAAAGTCGTGAGATGTTTAAAATATCGTCCGTGGCTGAGGAGCGGTATTAATGGCCGCCCCTTGAGCGCACACATGGCAGTGGGTGAGTGAAGAGAAACACAAGAAAAGGGGGCTGGATTGTTCAAGACAATGTAGTAGAATTGATGATGGCTGGCTGCTGATGAAGTAAAGTCATGAAGAAAATGACATAAATGAATAATATTCTTTCTGTGCTTCTTCATGCATTACCCCAGCGGTGTCACATTAAAACTTAGTGAGGGCCTTGCTGAGGGTGGTGAGTAATATCAGGTGCCAGACATGTATGGATAAGAATTTTTTTTTTTTAATGAAGAAATTAAAGCTAATAAGTACTACATTTATTGCATGCATGCACAGTTTAAATATTATTGTTTTTGTCCATGTTTTCTGGTACGAATTACCAGCAAACGTGTAAAAAACATAATATAAAATACCAAGTGCTGGACAATGTTTTTGTATAAAATGATAACTGCACAATTAAACAAACCACATGAGGATCACAGAATGCTTGTCTTTAACAAAACAATAAATAAGGTCATGGTTTGATTGAAATTGTTATCCAAAATGGTATGGCTTACGTTGGAAACCGTGAAACGTCACAGCAATAGGGCCTATAATGCCAAATTGCGGTTGGTTTATTGTAAAAAACAAATTCACATTTTTTAACATTTTCTTCGAAAACGATGTTCAGGGCTTAATGTATTTTGCTGTAGCCAGATGCTTGGTCTGTGAGGTGGGATCTGTGGGGAACGTCTCGTTCAAGGTTCATGATGGGGAACATATGTTTTCGCACAAGTAGGTGTTTCCCAACATAGGCCATGATGCGTGCAGCGCAAACTGCAAATGGATTCGCGAACAAATCAAAGACTGGATTGGACTGCGAGTCAAAAAATCTGCAAATCTCAAAAAATGAGAATGGGTTTCCGCCTGTACACTTTGGTCGGTAATGCGACGTGACCTGCCACTGACTGACTGGCAAGTATGAAACTGTGACTAGTTGCCCCTTCCGTAGACATTGAGGTGTATTGTAACGTCACACGTAAACACGTTGCTTAGACACTTCTTCCTCCTCAAGCAAGCAAGCTCAACACGGCTATCATGACACACTCCCCCCCACACACACACAGCCCGCCCCCCGGACCCAAACCGGTGCCCGTCCGCAGAACAGAGTGTTCCTCCTCTAAACGAGCCCTGAAATGCCAGTGATTCAAGCCCCGTAAGCCAATAAAGTTCACCGTTTTGGGTTACAACTGTCATCGGTGTCCATCATCTCTTTATCTACAGCCAAGGAATATGAAATAAATTCTTCATCTTCAGTTTTTAGCTGGATCTCCAAGTCAGAGGACAGGAGAGGCTGATAGTTGTGAATGGCAGCCCACTTGTAGGGGCACACAGCACCACATACCTTTAGGATTCTTTAGAAATTCTCCCTCTGTGAATGGCTTGCATGCTCTTGCCATTTCCTCCACAATTGTAAAGCTTGCCGTCACAGCTCTCTGACCTTGAGTGTTAGTAGTAAACATGTTTTGCCATCGCTGTTCTATGTCTATGTTTCCATTCCAGTCGTTGAAGGGCTGTGTCTGGCCGCGGGCCTTGAAATTGGCATGTGTGCATTAGACAATATAAATTCAGTTCAACAGCACTTTCTAATCTCTGAAACCCTAAGGGGGAGGGAGGGGGGTTGGGGGGGTTGGGGGGGGTTGGCGGGGGGGGGGGGGAGTCCCTGTTGCAAAAATGAATACATTTCATTATTCTTTTATACATATTTTAACTGATTCCCACAGTGTCCCTACCCTTCATTCTGGCACTCTAGTGATCTACATATAGTTTGTGCAGACAGCTTCGCCACACTGTCACCTGTAATGGAGACACGCCTTAAGCTAAAGTGACGCTCTGTCAGTCCAATCCCAGGGTGTGATTCCTGCCAGACTGCATTACTTTATTTCCCTCACGCTCTTACTCTGTCTGAAGCCCTACTGCTACACCATTACCCTGAAAGCACCCTTACGCAATGCCTCCTTAACTTCACAATGGCTGCTGCGTTTGGTCTTCAATAGCACTCAAATGCCTCCACATTCAGGACGTTACCTCCAGATAGACACCTCTTTATTTAATATGCCGGAGGAAATTCAGGGGGGGGAGGGAGAGGAAGAGGGGAGGTATGCCTGAGTTCTGAATTGCACTAAACAAATAAAGAACAGTTTGTTACTTTCTCCCTCTCCCCTGGAAATGTTCTGTTTTGCCTTGAAGACGAATGAGATCCATTTCTCATGCATCTGTCCAGGTTCTCTGTTTGTTTGTGTTTGTTTGTTGCAATATTATTTCTGTTAGCTGTTGCGGATTTCGTAGGCTTTGATACAGTCGCACCCCTAAAGCAAACCATCTAAAACCCTGTGAAAAATGCAATCCAAATTCAAGTGAAAAATTAGGAAAAACATTAATCAAATGTTGCAAATGGACGTTGATAAAAAAAATTCCCAATTCCGATGGATTTTTTAACACTAACGTCTCTATGATTGCCTTCCCGAGAATATACTCATGAATTCCATTTTGCGGTTTATTTCGCCACAAAACTATAATAATAAAGGGTTACTTTCACCTCAGGAACAAATGAATGTTACAATAACATTAATTCCTCAATCAAGTAATTTCCCCTCAATCAAACAGTGAATGGCCCGACCCAGAATGCCTTGCTACTAACTGTCATCGGCACTAATAAGACCATTGTAATTGCATTGGCGTCCCAGCGTGCAGCTCATTACCATATGGAAATCTCAGTCAAAACACTCCTCTTTGCCATTGTGTGTTTTACCCTAAATCAAATCCAGTCCCAGTTCCCTATCAAGGTGCAGGGTTATTGGGGCTTGCTGTGCTGGAAGATTGCTTGTCTGTGAAAGTCAGCGGTTGGCTGACAGCAGCGTGCCATAAGGCAGAAGCTCCTCACCTCCCCATCCCTCCCCTCCCCATCCCTCCCCCTCTTACCTCACCCGTCTCACCCTCCCCTCCATTTCATTCTGACAGTGTTTTCTCTGCCTCCCTAACAGGAGGAGTGGCAGGAGATGGTGGGGGGGAGGGGGAGTTCTTCTCCCTAGCAATTTCCAAATTGACCCTTCAAGGTCTCCATTTGGCCGGGAAATGAAATTATATTTGTCCTTATTAGAGGGAAGCATGAGGACTTAGGAAATGGTGGGAAAAGTGGATGTGGCGAGTGACATGGTGTAATAGAATTACCATGCAAATGAGGGAGAAAGGGCTTAGGTTTCCTTGGCCGCTAGGGAGCCAAGACACACTCCAGGGTTTCTCTTGGAGTGTGTGTGTGTTTGTGTGTGTGTCTGCGTATGTATGTGTGTGTGTGTGTGTGTGTGTGTGTGTGTGTGTGTGTGTGTGTGTGTGTGTGTGTGTGTGTGTGTGTGTGTGTGTGTGTGTGTGTGTGTGTGTGTGTGTGTGCGTGCCTGCGTGTGTGTAGGTGTGTGTGTGTGTGTGTGTGTGTGTGTGTGTGTGTGTGTGTGTGTGTGTGTGTGTGTGTGCGTGCCTGCGTGTGTGTAGGTGTGTGTGTGTGTGTGTGTGTGTGTGTGTGTGTGTGTGTGTGTGTGTGTGTGTGTGTGTGTGTGTGTGTGCGTGCCTGCGTGTGTGTAGGTGTGTGTGTGTGTGTGTGTGTGTGTGTGTGGTGTGTGTGTGTGTGTGTGTGTGAGAACCATCTCCTTGTGATAATACTACTCTTGTTGGTCTCAGGTGAATCAGAAACAGGTGAGAGGCATTGGCTGAAAGGAATACTTTGCTTTACTTTTCCATTTCAACCAGGTTTGTACCGGTTTTGTACCAGGTTTGTCCCACGTTAACGGGGGAAGTAGCAATGAAAATGAGCAATGACCAATTACCCTCCATTTTTACCAGCATTCAGCTTTGCAAATGAGTTCACCAACAATAGTCCGTCGGGTGATGCAGACTTTTGCCGGCTCTAGGGCTGTTGTTCCCACTGTGGTTCTCTGGTCATGTAGCACCAGTTTCCCTACCCTAACCCTAACCCTAACCCTATTTTGTTGTGCCTTCCTACTGCATGGACAGCCCTGTTTTAAGAAAAGCCCTACCTTCCAGTAGAAAAAGACTTCTTTAGGTGCTAGGCCTGCGCGTGATGTGTAAGTGTGTGTGTTTTGTGTGTGTGTGTGTGTGTGTGTGTGTGTGTGCATGTGTGCTTGGATGCATTTTGTGTGTGTGTGTGTGTGTGTGTGTGTGTGTGTGTGTGCATGTGTGCTTTGATGCATTTTGTGTGTGTGTGTGTGTGTGTGTGTGTGTGTGTGTGTGTGTGTGTGTGTGTGTGTGTGTGTGTGCTTAGATGCGTTTTGTGTGTGTGTGTGCATGCATGTTGAGTGGCCATGTATGTGTGTGTGTGTGCCTTCTACTAAACGACCGCCCACCACATAAAAGCCAAGCCGGTGGATTAGCTTGTGTTCTGCTGTCCAGGTACGTACAGATCAAGGTTAAAGCAACCGCCACTTCCCAGCGTCGTGCCCCCTCCCACCCGGGGCGGGGGGAAGAGGAGAGAGAGAGAGAGAGAGAGAGAGAGAGAGAGAGAGAGAGAGAGAGAGAGAGAGAGAGAGAGAGAGAGAGAGAGAGAGAGAGAGAGAGAGAGAGAGAGAGAGAGAGAGAGAGAGAGAGAGAGAGAGGAGGGGGAGGGAGTGACAGGGGCTGAGTGATGAATCCTCCGCCCCCCCGACGTGCACAATTAAGCAAAGACGTGTAATTGTTGGAAGCGATTTTCACGTGCACACTCACGGGGCGCCCACGTGGTGTCAGATAATACATAAAGACATAATTGGCTCAACAGGACACACACACACACACACACACTACTACCACTACGCTGTGTGTGGGTGTGTGTGTGTTTGTGTGTGGACCTCCCTCCTCCCCCTACAGTCATCTGGAAGTGTACTGGACCTATGGCTCATCTGCTGACCTCAGTGAAAACAATCAGACTATTCTCTATTCACTGCAATGTGGGGCTTTAGAAAACCTTTTTTTTTTGGCTCTGTAAACCTTTGAGTAAACCACAGGGGTGAACGCAGTGTGTACACCATTACATCCCAGCAACAGATACACTGATTGCAGAGGGCTGTTCTGCATGCATTATAACCTCTATTTAGGGAAAATACATAACACATCTCATGATATTTGTATCTGCAATTAAACCTTCCAAGTATAATGTGGGTTGGTGTACATATATGTAAAATGCCAAAACACTGTAAAAAAAAATTAAATAACATATATATATATATATATATATAATTTTGTAATCCATATTGCTGCTGAGTTTTTTCTGTTAACGCACAGATGTGTTCCTGTGCAAGTATCTGTTTTATACCTAAAAGTATTCATGCTTGCTGGGCACGCGTCCAATCCCTGCGAATGTGATCTCATATATACTTTTTATATATTTTTAGCTTTTTCTGAAATCCATACTTAATTGTAGTGCTCCTTACTACAAGAAACCCATTAAAACCGGCATGGTATAAATATCCATTTTATTAATATCATATTTCAGTAATCCATACTGCCCCCCCCCCAATCCCTCTCTCTCTCTCTCCCTACCCCCTCCTCCTCGCTGGGAGGAGGTGGGGCTCCATCAGCAGGTTTGCTCAACTTAATGTCAGATGAACCATCGGTGAGTGCAAGGGCCTTGTTTGGGGGGGGGGGGGGGGGGTTCCTATTGACATTGCATTTCATTAGCATGATTAATGGCCTCCTTTTGGGGCCATGCGACTCCTCCACCACAATCAACATCCCTGCACCAGTGAGGGCCCCCCTCTCTCTCTCTCTCTCTCTCTCTCTCTCTCTCTCTCTCTCTCTCTCTCTCTCTCTCTCTCTCTCTCTCTCTCTCTCTCTCTCTCTCTCTCTCTCTCTCTCTCTCTCTCTCTCTCTCTCTCTCTGCAAGCCTCCAATGGCCTCTCTGGGGTCCATTAGCTCCCACTCACCCCTCCACCTCCATCATCACCCACCCTCTCGAACCCCCACTACCTGCCCCCTCCATCACCCCCACTTCCAGTACCAACGAGCAAGAGGAGCTGCATGAAGAGGAGGAAGAGAAGGAGTAGATGGTGATGCAGGAGGAGGAAGAGGAAGAGAAGGAGTAGATGGTGATGCAGGAGGAGGAAGAGGGAGAGAAGGAGTAGATGGTGATGCAGGAGGAGGAAGAGGGAGAGAAGGAGTAGATGGTGATGCTGGAGGAGGAAGAGAAAGAGAAGGAGTAGATGGTGATGCTGGAGGAGGAAGAGAAAGAGAAGGAGTAGATGGTGATGCTGGAGGAGGAAGAGGAGGAGAAGGAGTAGATGGTGATGCTGGAGGAGGAAGAGGGAGAGAAGGAGTAGATGGTGATGCTGGAGGAGGAAGAGAAAGAGAAGGAGTAGATGGTGATGCTGGAGGAGGAAGAGGGAGAGAAGGAGTAGATGGTGATGCAGGAGGAGGAAGAGGAAGAGAAGGAGTAGATGGTGATGCAGGAGGAGGAAGAGGAGGAGGGTGTTGTATTCATGAGTGCCGACACAGAATGCGATAAAATGCACACAGACTGCCTCCCCCAAGATGAACATTATCCACTTTTATATTACAGAGTGTGTGTGTGTGTGTGTGTGTGTGTGTGTGTGTGTGTGTGTGTGTGTGTGTGTGTGTGTGTGTGTGTGTGTGTGTGTGTGTGTGTGTGTGTGTGTGTGTGTGTGTGTGTGTGTGTGTGTGTGTGCCACTGTGTCTGTTTAGCTCACATTGCACCAAACAGCGACTCCCTTTCACTGCTTAGTATTGTGTGCCTGGGCTATTGAGTGTATAGGCCTAACTTGATATACGCCATTGTGTGGCATACTTCTATCCAAAGGGTCTTACAATACTCTTATCATGGGTGGGCTTGAACCCGTAACCCTGGCAAGTGTTCATGTGGTGCTCTACCAGTCGAGCTGCATCATGTCATGAGCTACTTGTCAAATCCTGTATGCTGTTTGATTTGCATTACTTTCAATGGATTATTCCAAAAGATCAAATCATCTGTTCGGCGGTACAGGGTTGCTGGGTTCAGGGATTCCTTGAGCAAGGCACCTAACCAATAACCAATAGGATGAGTTGGTGAATGGGAGACTGTGAGGCATCCACTGAAAATGCCTCATCATGCATGTCCTGATTGCAGGCCGTATTCCCTGATAGAGGGCTAGTTGGTTCATATACATGAGGTGATGAATGCCATTTGGATTTGGCTCACATAGACTGCAACCACCCTGGGCACCAGCTCTTCTCCCCCCTCTTCCTACCGTCTGGTCGCCGTTTGCGCAGCATCCGTTCAAGGACTACCTACTACTTAAGGATAGTTTTTATCCACAGGCAGTGCGCCTACTGAACTGCTAGGAGTGCTGCCACCATCATAACATTGTCATTAACATTACACTTTCATACTTTGCTGGACTTTCTGGACTCATCACAGTTACTGCACTGTACTGCACTGTATTCATGATGCTGCTGCACTGCTGGCACTTTAAATGCTTTTAAGGAATTTAGTAAAAAAAATTTTGGTTTATTTTTATTGTATATATTATTTTTATGGTATTGTTTTGGAGATGAATACTGCGGGAGGGAATGGGGAGTAAGCATTCCAACGTACCTGTTGCAATTGGCCAATAAAAATATCTTGTATCTTGCATACATTCTCAGCATGGGCGCCGCCCAGTGTGAACGGAACCCCTAACCCTGGCAGTGTTAACGCCATGCTCCACCAGTCCAGCCAGACAGAACCATTATTCAAACACCAGATGTCTCCCCGAGAGTTGGAGCTCTCACCCTCCACGGGGGGCCTGGAGAGGGACCAGGGTACAAGTCCTCTGCCCTGCTCTCCCAAACCCCCATGGAGCACACACACACACACACACACACACACACACACACACACACAACGCGTGTGTCTGACATAGACACGCATAGATGCACACACACATGCACACACACACACACACACACACACACACACACACACACATATGAACACACGCACACACTGTCTCTCTCTCACGCACGCTCACACACACACACACACACACACACACACACACACACACACACACTAAGAGGGGCACCAAAGTGGCACGAATATACCCCAGCTTCTGTTACTGTTTACCAGGGAGAGGAAAACAAACAGCACACCACATATATTTACTTTTAATCTAGTTTCAGATTTTTTTTTCAGTATTGTTCTCAGCTTTATTTGCTAGTGCTCTTGTGGGGATATATATATATAGAGAGAGAGAGAGAGAGAGAGAGAGAGAGAGAGAGAGAGAGAGAGAGAGAGAGAGAGAGAGAGAGAGAGAGAGAGAGAGAGAGAGAGAGAGAGAGAGAGAGAGAAAAAGAGAGAAAAAGTAACACACAGTGGAATCAAAGCAAGCGTCACGTTCCCCACAATACCGCTCGGACGGCTCATTAGGGACTAAATGAATATCCCCCCCCCCCAGCCTCTCACCTCACCAGTTATTCCATGTTAACACAATCCCCACAGCAAACAGGACACGAGGAGCACCCCGTTTTGGCCCCGGTGTCATCATTCTTATGACTCGTTATCCTCGGCGGGAGCAACGCCGGGCAGATTGACAATTACATATTCACCGGGAATACGCCGGCTCACTGACTAGCCCGTTTGAAGAACCAATCCGGGAAGCGGGCTTTTCGCCCTCTTTGTCTTTGTCTTCTAAATCACTGGATCTCAATGTGGCGGCTCTGTGTTATGGAAACTGTGAAATGATACACAACGCCATGTTTACCATCCTCGTCCTTAGAGATTTAAACGACCTGCTTTCATGCCGGCGGGGGGTTGGGGGTTTGGGGGCGGTTGCGTCTCGATTTTGTATATGCAGTCTAGACACATTTCAATGGAGTCAATTTGGCTTAGCTGGCTCTCTCGTGTCAGTGTTTCTCTATAGGGAAAGGAGCTGTTGACATTTAGCCATCTTAGAAACCGTTGACGCACCAGCGACTCGGCTTCAAATGCCGTCGAATCAAGAGGCCATCTTGTGCATTTTTACGCTCTTGCTGCACTTTTTGGGGGGGGATTCAGAATCTGTGCTTTATTCTTTTTTTCCCGAGCGCCGTGTACTGTTGTGACTCAGTTGTTTACAAGAGTACACAAAGATTCAATTGCGTTGCATTTCGAAAATTGAAAATCAAACAAGGTATTTCCGTTTTTACTCTGATCTTTCACAATGCATTTGTCTGTGCATATTTCAACTTTCACCGGGGGGGGGGGGGAGAAAATGCTAACCCCTTGCGATTTAATAAAAAAAAGGCGACTATTTGTCAGGGAACGTGTGACTTTTCTTAAGACACAACAGCTCGATATTTAAGCATTAGGGCGCGTGACTCCGAGCTGAAAGCATCTGGATTCAAACCCCAGTGTCGGCTGTCTACCGCTGAGCAAGACGCCTGGCCCACGCCTTGAGTGATATTGTGTTTTGTGAAGCACCTTGAGAGACAAAAAAAATAAATCCCTGTAAATAGACTTGGGAGTGTTGACTTGTAACTCACATGTTCACAAATGTTGGTGTTAATTGTATATAGAAAACTAAACTTAGTATCCGTTTCGGGGAGGAGGAGCAGTGCATTATTACTTTTGTCAGTTTACAAAAAAATCTCAGTTACTAACATCGCGGGTCCTCTCCCAAATGGACTCTCACACAGCGTTTGCTAACCTTCGCTGTCACATGAAGCCACAAAACTGCACCATAAGGGCTCAAGTACCCCATCCCATTCCCACACACCAAGACCACCATGTTTTCCATCACAACATTGTACTGAACCTGGTTAAGGGACTGCCTTTTATAAAGCACTCTTATCCAAAGCGCTTTACAAGTCATAACACACCTTCATCCACCGACGGCCAGCACGTCGTGAGTAGTTAGGGTTAGGGTGTCTTGCTCAGGGACACCTCGACACTTTTGCTAGGAGGAGCCGGGGGATCGAAACCAGCAACCTTCCATCATTATTACTTTATCATCATTCAAGTGGCCTAGAGGTGTTTTGAGTGTGTGAAGCTGACATGTACTTTTAATTGTGTCTTTCCCACTATATTGAATAACAACAATCGATTATACTATTAAACACATTTGACAGATAATACGGTTTGACGTCCTCATTTTAGCGACAACTGCTCAGCCTCCCTTAGGGTACTCTCCCTGGATGGGAATCACTTCTCACACCCGGACCAGGATATTGGATGAGGATGATTACACAGCATTGCTACAAATCGGCAGTCATAACATTAGGTGGAGCCCCTTTAAATGACTTCATGAATATCAATGGCGCTGAATTATTCAGGGATGAACAGTAAGAAGACAAGAGGAAGCCGCGCTTCGGTTAAGACTAACGGCGGGCGTTCCACCCGTGTCCCGGGACTCGGTGACTATTCTTCAACCCCATGTGAAACGCTTCAATCATGAGTCAAGAGCAATAGAAATGTAATTGGTGGCTCACGTTCACACGCACACACACACACACGCACACCACACGCACACACGCACACACACACACAAGCACACACACGCACACACGCACACACACACACGCACACCACACGCACACACACGCACACACGCACACACACACACACACACGCCGAGGGCGGAGTCAACCATGCGAGGCAACAGCCAGCACGTTCGGAACAATTAGGGTTAGGTGTCTTGCTCATAGACACCATGACACGAGGCGAGGAGGACAAGGGGTGTGCGTGGGGGTTGGAACCAGCAACCTTCCGTTTGCTGGACAACCCCGCTCTACCTCCACCTACATATCCTACATTAAGGCTCTTATCCAAAGACAATGTCTGCCTGGGATATAATGATGACAATTATGAAAATCTCTCCCCAAACACATATGTGACTGTACCAATACATCCACGTTTAAATCGCTCACTAAAACTCACTTGTTCAGAACTGCTTTTAGTGTGTAATTATTGCTGTGTTTTATCAGTTGTTTTCCTCTGAAATGTATTCATGTATTTATGTACCGCATTTTTGGTTTGTCTTAAGGTTTCATGTAAAGTGCTCTCAAAAAGATATAATAACAGCTAATAGATTATAACAACAAGATGGTACAGCGAGAACTAAACAAAGAGCATAATTATGGCAACAGCGGCCTGGAACACGGAGGATACGTCTCCGTCAGTCTGCAGAGGCCAGGCTGTGGGTGGAGGCGTAGCGCCTCTCGCATGGCTGCCAGCTTTCAATGAGTGTTATGTGGACACGCTGCCCTGACTTCTGAGGGGGGTAAAAAAAATAATCAACTACTAACCCCTCACTTTGATTCCTACCATGTGTGTGTCATCCTGGTACCCGGTGAGAAAACTCTTTCAACTCCCTTTCGATGGCATTGATCAGAGCCCTTTGATTTGTTGAACAGTTAATTAACAAACATGTCCGCCGTTGAATCAAGGTAAAGATATTAGAAAGGGCAGTGACGCACTGTGACCTTTGACACGAGGCACGCCATCGCCACAAAGAACAGAGGAGGCGGCAGGATAGCGCGGCCTTTTGGGACTTGGCTTGGGAACCGGAAGGTCGCCGTTTCAAGTCCCCGAAAAACCTGAGCACTGCCGAGGTGCCCTTGAGCAAGGCATCGGACCCCCTACACTGCTCCCCCCCCCCCCCCGGCGCTGTATATACAATAACTGCCCACTGCTTTTAATACTAGGATGAGTTAAATGCAAAGAAACTGATTTCACTGTGCGTGTACACTTATGTGACCAATAAAGAGGATTCAATCCTCCAGATTTAGAGATTTAGAACAAATATTTGAATGTTCCAGTCAACAATGTGCATTATGTAGCCTAGGAAATAACATAACATAAGATATAGTGTTGTTTACAGTGTATATAATGGTATATAGAATATAGAATAAAGTGTTGTTTATAGAACAGTATAGTGTAGTATAGTATTGGCAAAAATAAAGACTCTTCAAAGAATCACGAATAACCAAAGAAAGATGTAAAAAAATTGTATGAAAAATGCACTGATACTTTTTTAAAAGCCTTTGGCATGACGCATGTGTGCAGCTGATATGGGCCGCTGGGCAATGGAGAAATGTCTGATGCAAAAACACACAACATCCTTTATACAGCAGCATCGTTGAACACTCGATCTTGATTGGTCAATATAACCTCCTATATCTACCTTAACCAAGAGTGTGGGTCATGGCGGGACATGGCGCCAGGAGGGTTGAAGTGGTTTGTGTGTGTGTGTGTGTGTGTGTGTGTGTGTGTGTGTGTGTGTGTGTGTGTGTGTGTGTGTGTGTGGTGTGTGTGTGTGTGTGTGTGTGTGTGTGTGTGTGTGTGTGTGTGTGTGTGTGTGTGTGTGCGTGCGTGCGTGCGTGTGTGTGTGTGCGTGTTTGTGTGTGTGGGGGGCTAGGGGGGTGGGGGGTGGGGAGGGGGAATAGTGGTCCTGATTGATGAGCTTCCAGAGCCAATTCTCCCTGTGTGTGTATGTGTGTGTGTTGCCTGCCAGGAGTGGGTAGGCACGGAGCCACTGAGGGCAGCTCCAGGTCTCGTCCTTATTAATTAAAGCCTTTAGTGGAAGCCAACCCGTGTGCTTAAACTGGCTGTGAACCCCAGGTAAAAGGAGAGCCCTTGAAGGGAGAAAGTCATACGGACGGTTATGGCTGGTTGTCTCTTTTTTCGTTGATCTTACGTGATCCTCTCATGGCTCTGACCTAGGCAGGTTGCTATTCTGGTAAACTCCCTGGAAGCACTACTCCTTCAACCTGATTCTGCCAGACTCTGGTGGAAGTCATCCGTAGGGCTTGAGGGCATTTCGTGTTTTTTTTATCATTGCGGCAATTATATATAAAATATATGCAGTGAAACAAACTGTGGAACAAATAAAAATTCATGATTTGTAAAGGTGCTGTAAAACAGCTGTTTTATGTCTGAATTATGCATTCATATGTCAAATTATAACGTCATTCTGCTTTGGACGCTTTAATGAGCTTTGACAACGCTTTGTAGTAAACGTTGCACTCTGCATTGTTTTCTGATTCCCAAACGACTTTCTCTTTTTTTAATGGGGCCTATTAAACATCCCTGAGGTCTTTATCGGAGAATTACAATTGTCTTGTAAAAAAAAATAATAAAAAAACACAGAAGAAGAGAAGAAGAAGATACATACTCTAGCCGGTGTGTAAGATGACCCAACAAAAAAACAACAACAGACCAAACAGCCCCTAGAGACTCACCGTCCTCCCGGGACTTCTGGACGAAGGCGTCCACGCCGCTCTCGCCGTAGTTGCCCTCGGACACCACGGTGGACACGTAGTTCCAGCGCATGGCCTTCACGATGTCCATCATGGTCTGCGCCTGGTAGGTGTCCGGGGGCACCACCCGCGAGAAGAAGTCGTAGCGCGTGTTGTCGCTGAGCTCCGGGGCCGTGGAGGCGTAGCTCACCTGCGGGATCTGTGAGGGGAAAGAGGAGAGGAAGAGGAGGAGGAGGAGGGTTATCGGGAAGTGAGCAGGAAAGACGGGAGGGTCGCCTTATTCGGAAGGTAAAACTAGCAGCAGGACGCCCACACACACACACACACACACACACACACACACAGAACAGCTAAATAACACACGAGACAAAGACAAGGCAAAAATAATTATTCTTGTCCCACTTTCTGGCTAGAGGTCTGTTGGTATCCACAGCAGGCCTCTCGTCTCCCTCCCTACAGACATGGTTCACATTGAGCACCGCAGGTCGATGGTGATGAGCGTGATGACTAGAGGTTCCCCAGCTACTACTACACTCCTCAAACCACACGACTCATCTGGACCCACAAAGAGAGCCTGGCTTAGCTTTTGGGAGGTAGGAAGCTTAGCTTTCCAGTGAAAATGGGAAAAAATAAACGGAAAAAAGTCAGACCATCGTGCCAGCGGTCCAACACTTCCACTTCAGGAAGTGGAGTGCAAGTCGGGGACCACAATTGTTCCACAAAGCGCCCTCTGAAGCGGTCTCTCTCTCTCTCTCTCTCTCTCTCTCTCTCTCTCTCTCTCTCTCTCTCTCTCTCTCTCTCTCTCTCTCTCTCTCTCTCTCACTCTCTCACTCTCTCTCTCTCTCTCTCTCTCTCTGATATTACAAAGTAGCCACGCGTGACCGTTCCTCTTTGGATGTTTTACATGAGAGATGACCCCGGGTGAATCCCCTCACTGCCTTCTGAGGACCTGTGTAATTCGTTCAGTTGTAATCAATGAAACATTTCATGATTTAGCGATTCCCTCTGCGGGTCGATGAGGCAGAAATTATCTCAGCGATTGGGCTCTCTCCCTGTGAGAAACAACATGACTAAACCCGAATAGATGTGTGTTCATACCCATGTATAAACACAGCACATGTGTTCATTATTAGTAGTTTAGAGATAGATAGATCAATAGATAGATAGAAGTAGAGTTAGATGCATGATAAAAACTGTAATGATAGCTACCATCCCATGATGCAGTACGATAATACTCAAAACCCTATAGGGAACAGTAGTGGAATGCATATGTCATTAAAGATATAGTGGGAAAATCGATCTCCCTTGGCAACGCCACTGATAAATGCCAAGCTTTATATTATGTTATGCTACCAGCAGAAGTAAAAGTAATAAGTCAATCTCCCCGCCGACGTGGTCACACCGTGTCCTCCTACCCACGGCGTCTCTTCGGCGCTACTGTACTATATTACTTCTTGTACTATTCATCCTAACACACACATTTGTTCCATTAAAACCAACGTCGGAAGAGGGATTTGTTTTGAATCGTTTTAGCGACGCGACTTTACAACGCGCCGGCCGCGCGTCTCAGCCGCGCGTCTCAGCCGTGCGCCGAAAAAGTTTGAAACGGAAAAAGAACTGTGTTAAAGAAAGTGCCAGTGTGCGTCCTGCCGGTGTGAGTATCGATCCAGTAAGCAGCAGGCGGGGTGGTGGGGGGGTTCCTGGTAATGACACACACACAGTGTGTTGTCTGCCCTGATGACGATGTATTGTAGAGCTGTAAGCACGGCGAGGCGCGGCCGGCCAGATCTGATCCTAATGAAAAAACACTATGGTGATTTCCCTCTGGAGGGCCTCCTCTGTCACCCGCTGCACTTCATTACCACAGACAGCAGGCCTGTGGGCACACACACACACACACACACACACACAAACACACACAAATACACACACACATTCACAATCACAGAGACACGTAGACTTGAACACATACACACAAACACACACATAGACACATGGGCACACACACACACACACACACACATACACACACACACACATACACAATCACAGAGACACGTAGACTTGAACACATACACACAAACACACACGGAGAGACACATGGGCACACACACGGGCACACACACACACACACACACAAATACACACCCACATTCACAATCACAGAGACACGTAGACTTGAACACATACACACAAACACACACATAGACACATGGGCACACACACACACACACACACACACACACACATACACAATCACAGAGACACGTAGACTTGAACACATACACACAAACACACACGGAGAGACACATGGGCACACAGGCACACACATCTATACACACACACACACACACATACACACTTGAGATACATTAAAACACACACACTCACACACTCTGAGATACACATTAAAACTCAAACACATAAAGTATATATAAATACCCACATAAGTCACATAAGTACAAATATAAACGCATATATAAATATAAATACAAGGAGCAGCCACGTATAAACACATATTGTATATATATACGATATTATATACACTGTATATATTTGAGTTGATATGGTATACCTATATTGTGTTATTTATATACTATATACTATATATATATAGTGTGTAACATGACCTTGCTGGGCAGAGCACTGCCTGTAGTGAAGCCTGATGGGTAATGAAGGATCAAACTGTGCTGCTGTGTGTGTGTGGGGCCGGTGGGGTTGAAGCCGTCCGTAGAGACAGCCAACGCTACAAGTCGGGTGCTTTTACTTTATCTGGCGGAGCTCCACACCGGACTTTATCGTGCACAAAAGAACCCTGCCAAAATAAAAATAAACCCCACATCCAACATCTCACTGATCCAGTCTGGCTATATGGCTGCAACACTCTCTCACACTCACACACACACGGAGGGTGTGGGTCCCAACTTTAGAAGGATCATCGAACGCGACATCTATCGCACTGTGAGTTACTTTGAATAAAAGTTTCTGCTTAATAGTGGACTGGATAAACTGGGGCCCTCTGTATGACACAAGGGCCCCATTTCACTCTGATCTTCACTCGGCTAAATTACTAAATTGTAGATTCATTAATGAAATGACTTCTTTTTTTTAATGCCACGTGCCCACGTCACCACACGAGACGAGCGATTGTGCGGTTGCCCCCGGCAACCTTCCGGTGCGCCAACGCATCCCACGGCGAAGCCCCGATTCCTGGGGTTCAGGGACTACGTTAAACACCCCGGGAGCCCCTTTTGTTCAGGGGAATTAACCTCACAAGAGGAGTCTGAGCGCCTTTGATGTGCCGTTAATTACAGAGACTCGTTCTAATTAAGCCCGTTAATGCATCTCTCTCTCTCTGCTGCTGCCTTTACCACACAGGACCCAGGGCTCCCCACAGCCAGAGTACCCGCTCCTGCATGTCCCCGGCAGCATGCACTGTGCGACGTACGCAAGTCTTTCACTTCCGGGGCGGGGGCCTCGGTGACAGTGGGAAACAACATAAAAATACTGTTCTTGTTCCATCACTAGGCCTCTATAGACCCATGTAGTTGGGTCCAGAACCTTAATCCCGTGACCATTCTCTGGCTAAGATGTTTTGATGATTTATTTGACTTCTATGGACCTTTTATTTTAAAAAAAAGAAAGCCACCAGGTCCCTCACAAAAATCCCGGGATTGTTTGCCAGAGGGCCAAATCCAATTGCCGCTGGCGCCATCTCGAGACATTAGCATTTGAACCAGAGCCGCTACAATCACGTATGAAGACGTTTTCAATCAAGACGACCATCTTTTTCCTTTTTTTCTTCTGACAGCAATTTGACGTTATGACATATGACTGTGTGCTCAATGAGCTCTCCCGATGCATCTACCTGCAACAGGGCCAGCTGAAGAGAGCAAGGAAGATGAGAGTGAGGAGGAGGGGAGGAAGAGGAGGAGGGAGATGATGATGATGATATACAGAGGAGGAGGGGGGATTCCTCGGAAATTGATGATTCAGAATCTAGTGAGGCTAAATGCTCTGATCAGTCTCGGAGTGATCATATGACATATTTTAAGTTACAGCTATTCAAGTTACAGCTATTCAAAATAGCTTGCACCCTGACTTTAGCCTTCAATTTCCCCATGGCCCCTTGGCAAAAGTCAAGCGCTTGCTCAGAGGGATGCGTGCATTGAGGGAGGTATTCTTATTGAAAACCCGGTCTCGCAAGATGCTGGTCAACTTTTCCTAGCTAAGAAGTCCGTAAGGAGTTAATCAGAGGCAGGCATGGCTGACTGTAGGGTGCCGAGGGTGGGTAAGGCCAAGTCGAACGGAAAGGAGTCTAACTCATACATGCCCATATGCTTCCTCTATGTTTCTTTAGGGTTGGCCAGATCTGGGCCTCATTATGGCCTATATCTTCAAAATCAGTTTATATCAAGTTATATTTGTTTGAACCTTGGTGTATTATACATTATTTGAAAGGTAATCTCGCATTCTACCAGAATTATTGATCAAATATAGTTAAAAAAGTTAAATGTACTGAAAAACATCTTACCTAGAAGATGCCATCTGGGGGCCATTTGGGATTTCTGGGTCAAACGATGTCATAACGTCAAACTGATGTCAGAATCGGAATCCTCATGGTCGACTTACACGAAAAAGTGTCTTCATACATGATTGTATGTGCTCTGGTTCTTGCTAAATGGCGCCTGCACCTGGGGACTACATATTTTATAAAAAGGTCCATAGAAGTTAAATCAATCATCAAAACATCTTAGCCAGAGAATGGTCACAGAATTTAGGTTCTGGTCCCAACTACATGGGAGGAATCCCATGTAACCTTGATTACTGCCTTATTATTCTTCATTATTATTATTTGGCTTTTTAACTGCAAGCTGCAAGCTCCAGAGTGTACTGTAAAGTGGACTGGATTTTTTTTGTTTCTGACCAGTGGCTACTTAAAGTGCAGTTTTTGTGATTGTACTTTCCTCAGAACACTTATTACAATTCACAAAACCACACACAAAACACACACACACACGTTTGAAATACCTCATATAACCTGCAAAAGGAAGCACTGCATTCACAAAATAGCACAAAGCTAATTTTGGCACCAAACGGCACACACTTCATATTACAAGATTTTTGTCGAACCAGCTACATACTGTTTTGCTCAATCAAAAGCTTTGGTAGACTTTGTCATACGTAATAATAAGAAGAAAAAGAAGACAATTAATAATAAAAAGAAGAAGAATTGAGTATATTGAGTATTCTGCAGAGAGAGATTGTTAAAGTCAATTGAAATATGTGCAAAAATACAAAACACAAATATACTGTTGAAACATCACCTTAACAGTGTTGCAACAAAAATAATATGCTCTCTATAGAATACCATAAACAGAAATGAAGACTGAGTTTTTTTTACAAAAAAAGGCCATAATTGTTAAAAAGGTACTCGCCTGTGGTCTTTGTATAGTGCTTACACCCTGACTGATGAGTCACAGAATCAATGAGGTGTTTGAACAGGTGGCACATGTCTTGGCCACTTCGTCCACGGGTGTGCCGATTTGAGTCTTTTAAAATGGCAAACAAGTGACTTTATGCCAGAATTCCTGTGTCGTATGTATTGAACTGTGTGCCATGTGTTGCAAAAAGTGCCAAATTTGCAACAAAAAAAAGCAGAAAATTAGTTTAGAGTTATAGAGACTAGAAAAAATTGAAAAAGTAAATATTCACTGATGCCGAATCAGAATTTGAATTGTAATCCTGTAAAATGCATTGTTGTTACAACCTTTTCAAATTCCTGAGTGGATAATATGTAACGTGGCATTCATATTTCTAAACGCTTTGTTTAAAGCCATCCTCCGGTCCTATCTTCCATATAATTCCTAATTAACATCTCACACTCAAAACACCTGATGAATAATTCAAATCATGCCCTATGATATCAAGACATTTAATGGTAACATTTGAAAATGTCCTAAGATCAACACGGGTCCAAAGCACAGCTGCCGAGAGATCACCCATCAGAAAAAAAAACTCTCTCCTCCCTTTCCCAGCGCTAGTGTGACTAACGGATTACAGTAATAATAATGAAAAATACCTCCTTTGTAGAAACAGCGGCCTTCTTTATGGTAGCTTTGCTTCAGAGGGCTTCCTGTAGAGTTGGGGGCGGGGTGGTGGGTTGTACATCCATGAAGGTACAGGTATTGTGATAACGTAAATGTTCAACTACTTTTGCATATCTAATGAAGCCATCCAGGCACCAAGCGGTAGACGATGGATGGATGGATGGATGGATGAAGCCATCCCACAGACCTCTGACTGCTGGGGTAGAACTGAGCATCTGGTCCTCTGATCGCTCCTAGATCAACCCCCTTTGTATGAAATATCACACACAGGGCCACTGCAACCCCCTTTGTAACAATGTGCATATTTGTATTCACTACTACTTAGCAATCAAGCAGCAACTACCGATTGAGATTGGGGATCTAACCCATTACCTTTTGGCCAGGAGTCGAACACCCTAACCACTGATTGGAAAGCGGTAACAGTCTTCCAAAACTTCCACCAGGCCACCAATAACAACCCTTGCCACTTGAGGTGCAACCATACATTTTAGAGTAATGTACCATAGCCAGCATTATTTTTAATGCATGGTAGATAAGAATTGAGACGAAGTGCTCCCAGAGAATGTTAATTCATTTCTGTTTCCCTGAGGGGCGTCTAAGGAGAGTCTCCTCCGAGCGATCCGTTAGATTACCATATGTTTTCCACACGCTTTTAATCAAACTATTAGGGACAGCTTTTTCTACACGCTAGCCTCATAGCATGGCCCAAAGGCAATCTTTACCCACAACTGTGGACATTTCAAATGTACCATTTACTATTTAATGAAAGGTATTAACGTAAAAACTATTATTTATGATTGTCATATGCAAAAAGAAACAGAAATATATCATAATTCTGCCAGATGTCAGTAGTCTTAACTACTCAACCATAATGACTAATGGTCTTGATTTGGCTCTGTATCAGAGCCCTAGATAGCAATAAGCTAGCCTTGCAACGCTCACTCCGGCTACGCTAGACAAAAATGTGTTAGCCAAGACACACGTTCATTTACAAAGGAAGTCTTAGGCTGCCCCCCCCCTCCCCCCCCCAACTCACTGCTGATTCGGATACACTGCGATTGTTGACATTGCTCCCAATTTACCAATTTAACATTACATTGCGTGAAGTGTAGTGTGTTATTCAAGTCACACATCATGTTCACTCACATGCTTGACAACTCTTGACAAAACGCGAGTTGTTGAGTGAAGGGGCGTGGCTTAGCGCTGGTAACCGGGGGAAGCGGGAGAGGCGAATTCACGGGGTTGACGCACCTGTCCGTTATGAACGTGGTTGCGCTGATATATATAGTGATGGTCAGGGGCGTCACAACAGGGCAGGCAAAGTAGGTAATTGCCTGGGGCCCCGAGCTGGAAGGGGGCCCCCGAGGACAACGATTATATTCGATGATATTTAACCACTGCGACCCCCCCCCCCCCCCCCCCCCCCCCCCCGTGGGCTTCATGATGTTTGGTTGCCGCTCTGTCATTTCAAGGCTCTGTAATAAACGTTCTGTAATTTCAAAAATAGGGCGATTTTGCCTAGGGCCCCCCAGAAACCCTAGAAACGACCCTGCTGATGCTGTTTCTGTTTCTGCCCTTCCGGACAGTGAGAGCAGACGGATTACGAATGGAGGAGGAAACGCTGTCTGGGTCCCTCTCACCTATCCGTTTAAACCGTATTTCACCTTTTGTAAGGCAAGTGTTTTATTCTAAGTGTCTGTGGGTCCGCTGTGTGGCTGGACACGTTCCAAAGCCCGCCTGAGCGTGGTGTATAGTCTGTTTCTCATTAAAACATGAAGGCTACCATGGCATCGTTTTTTGCTGCAGAGGTCTCTCCAAATAAATTAGTACAAACTTTTTTTTTTAATGACTTTCGATTGACAGCCCTACTTGAATGCCCTCCTAAAACGAATATTCATGCGGCAAAGTGACTGAATGCTTTATGAACGCACATGTTATTGTTGCTTCTCAATGTTAGTTATCCATGTAGGCATATGGAGGTGTGATTGATACTGTGATACGTGTCACTTCCCACTTCCATTTCCCGCCACTGTACTAGGCAGTTCAATGTGAATAATAAATACCGGTACATTGGTTCTCATGCTGTTTCATGTAAGGAAAATAATTTTGGTCTTTGGCTGAGGCCAATTCATAAATGTATATAAAAAAGTGTATATTTAACTATAGAACTGAACAAAAATGAAAATTTTGACTTCTGGTGACGAGTTGTTACCTCCTACCTTCCTTTGTTGCACACTTTCGCTTTGGATAAAAGTGTCTGCTAAATGACTGTACTGTACTGTACTGTAGAAGAGTTACCTCAGCTTTAATATAGACCCACTATGAGGCCTATAATAAGCGTATTGTTATTTTTATGACCAATAAAAAATAAGTATCTGGCAAATGTTACATTCAAGATTCAAGAATTGTATTTGCCATTTGCAACAAGTAAAATGGAATGCTTACGGTAGATGACTTCAACAAGACTCGCAAAGCCCAACCAATAAAAGCCCTGGAATAGCAAGTCCCTGATCGATCACATTTTCAGCATGCGACAGATGATGGCTTTTGAAGCCTGTGATGAACGCGCATATTTCAGATTTCAGATTTCATCCTTCCTCTGAGATTGAAATCAGCTGTTCTGAAACCAAAACATCCCAGAAAAACAGCCCAGGGAAGCACCTGTTTGAGTCTTCTGGTTTAAAGCTGAAACGTATCCTAACCTGCTTCTTTAAAACAGGCCCCTGGTGACCTTCCTAGCGCCAGGGTGTGTTTGCCACAGATGTTTGCCTTCTTTGAGGTGGCTCTTCAAACAGCTTTTTCTTCTTTTGGTTTTCCTTTAGGTTCTGCAGTGCAATACATCCTGATGATTCCCTTCCTCGCTCGGGCCAATCCACATTTCTTTTCATTTTTCTGACCAGATGTATATGCTGCGATAATCGTGGTGGTATTGTACATGCAATATTTTTAGGCCCGCAGAAATCCACATCATCTACTATCTGTCCAGCTTGGTGATCGATTCTGTGGTCAGGATAGTGTAGTGGCTAGGGCGTCTGACTCCCAGCCAAAATAAATGAAATCTCTTCTGAAATTAAATGAATCTGTTCGATCCCCCGTGGCTACCATCTGTAGGCATCAATGGGCAAGCTGCCTCACCCATACCTATTCCTCACTGCACGCGGACACCAAAAGATTCATGCGCAGAGAAGGCGGCCGGCAGCCATTTCATTTTCAAAGACAGCTAGGGACGAGAAACGGCGGTCATGTCCGCGTCCGGAACGATTAGGGGAGTTGTAATCATTTGAACGTAATGCAAATAAGCGGTGTCCACGCTCAAAGCAAAAAAACAATGGCAGAGCTGGATTGTACTTGTCTCCCGCACTAGTTCCTAGCTGACGGAGGAGAAACTATTTGTTGATGTCTCCGGTTTTCCCCGGCACTATAATCAGTCGTTTTGTCTACCGGGACACAAACATTGACTCAAACACAAACGTGATCCTTCCTCTGTTGAGTGTTGTGTACTGACAGCAGAGAGAGAACCAGGTACAATTCCTCGTGATGCGTCAACATACTCGCAGAGACCATGTGATTGTGATACGATTAGCTTCGATAAGAATCAACTTTGATTCAAATTATATTGCCGTGTGCACAATAGCCCAAAGTCAATTGGTTGGAGATATGATTTGCTTGTGAAATAATTATCGGTGGGGGAAAGTGGAAAATAGTTAATTTGATAATGCTTCTCTGGGCTGCAGAGAGCTTCTACCTTAAACGTGATGCTGGCTGTTGGATGTTGCTGTAGCGCTGCTTGAGTGACCCGCCTCCTGGTGCTGGCCAGCGGCGAGATGCCATCGGACAGAGCGCCCACAGGCGCAAATTGATCTTTTGGTGTGAACCAAAGTAAATGACGTCTGAATTCACTTGACGTTGCTGCCGCCGATAAATAAGGGTTATCCTTGCTATCACCTCACGTAACAATTACCTCTGTAGCTATGCAAATCTGTCCATGTGTATCTTCATAAGCCGCAGAAGCATGTTGTTTCCCAGCGGCAGAGGTCAACTTACATGCTGAATAAGGAATAAATAGAGTGCTATATATGTAGGAGAACCCTTGCAAGTTCACCACAGAGTAGTGCAGTTCATGGAAAGGACAACCGTGTGTGTGTGTGTGTGTGTGTGTGTGTGTGTGTGTGTGTGTGTGTGTGTGTGTGTGTGTGTGTGTGTGTGTGTGTGTGTGTGTGTGTGTGTGGTGTGTGCGTGCGTGCGTGCGTGCGTGCGTGCGTGCGTGCGTGCGTGCGTGCGTGCGTGCGTGCGTGCGTGCGTGCGTGTGTGCGTGCATGTGTGCGTGCGTGCACACGTGTGGGTGGGTGTGTTGAATAAAGTTGCAGTGACGGACAGGCTCGAAGCCACGTCGGCACAAATCTATGAAATCATCACTTATCCCGCCCCTTCATTGTAAATGAAATGATGTTCACCCCCTCCAATCACTTTCAATCACCACATCATGCGTCCATGCTTTAATCAGTGCTGTATCCGAATACAGCACTGATTGTAATGTACATCAAGCTTTATTCATTCATTCACTAGAGCAGGTTGATTAAGATCAGTGTAGGATGCCATGCTTCATTCATTCACTAGAGCAGGTAGATTTAGATCAGTGTAGGATGCCATGCTTCATTCATTCACTAGAGCAGGTAGATTAAGATCAGTGTAGGATACCATGCTTCATTCATGAAATAGAGTAGGTAGATTTAGATCAGTGTAGGATGCCATGCTTCATTCATTCACTAGAGCAGATAGATTAAGATCAGTGTAGGATACCATGCTTCATTCATGAAATAGAGCAGGTCGATTTAGATCAGTGTAGGATACCATGCTTCATTCATGAAATAGAGCAGATAGATTAAGATCAGTGTAGGATGCCATGCTTCATTCATTCACTAGAGCAGATAGATTAAGATCAGTGTAGGATACCATGCTTCATTCATGAAATAGAGCAGGTAGATTTAGATCAGTGTAGGATACCATGCTTCATTCATGAAATAGAGCAGATAGATTAAGATCATGCTTCATTCATGAAATAGAGCAGGTCGATTTAGATCACTGTGGGATTCTTTTTTTTTAAAGCTCTTTCATCCACCCAAAACTGTCGATGTGTGGACAGGCTAAAAAAATGTGAATAATGTGACGATGCATAATTCAAACACCTGCCGCTGTGCATGACCTGTGCATCCGAAATGAGAGAAAGATGGGCCAAGGAGAGTGTCTGTTGTGGTGGTGTTATTAGTGTGGATGGAAAATGGCCATGGAGAGAGCTTCTTTACATGTATCCCAAGTAGTGTGGGGACATGGCATCTGACTGTACTATTTATACATTGCTCCCGATTACACATGGTGGCTGATTACTGGTGGTCACATTACAATACCAGGTGTGAGTGCGATTAGCCATTACAGGCCGTTTGAAAACTGTCATGCCGACCCAGTGGACTGTACCAACTGGTAGACTGGGAGGCAGTATAACTCAGGAGGTAGAGCGGTCACAACCTCACAACCGGAAGGTTGCTGGTTTGATCCCCCGGCTCCTCCTAACAAAAACTGTCGGTGTCCTTGAGCAAGACACCCTAACCCTAACCGCTCCTGACGTGCTGGCTGTCTCCTTGCATGGCTGACTTGAATGCGTGTATGAATGGGTGAATGTGAGGCATGACTTGTAAAGCGCTTTGGATAAAAGCGCGATATAAACACATCCATTACCATTACTGATCAATCCCTTGTAGAGCTGGGTGGTACCAAGTAACAGACCAGCCATGAACATTTCAAAACCGCCTGTAATTGGCTAGTCATACTCACACCTGGTGGTATAACATGACCCCTTTATTAGTTATACACAGAAAAAGGCTCTTCCTGAGGAATCTGGAGGATGAGTCAGTGGGGATGAGGGTGAGTTAGAGTGACGTCTCTAAATCACACACACGCGTCTGGGGGCTGCAATCTAATTGCCATCCTCTGCCGTTGACATTGAGGAGAGCTGAAAGTTCCACTCTGTTACCGTTACCGAGCCGAGCAGAGGCAACAAATAGCTGAGCGTGCCAAATTAGGAACCAATTCCCACATAATGACATTACAAAACAGATTGTCGCAGCGCCCCGCCGAGGCCACGCTAACGCTACGACAACGACGACAACAACAAACAACAACAACAACAACAACAAAATAACAGAAAAACAACAACGGGGACACATGGGCGTCCGTGCGTATACAGGCACGGCGGATGCTGGGCTGCCTCGCTCAGATATAGTAAATCGAAGTGTTTTTTACAGCGCTGTCAGAGATAACAAAGGTCTAGCGCGTAGCGTGAACTGTGGTCGGGGATGGCATTTACTGTGCGTCTTGTGAGTCAGCTGCGGCCGGCGTGCCTAATGTGTACTTCACTTCCCCCCCCCCCCCGGGTCTTTGTTTTTTTTTTGGAGGGGGTCGAGCGTCGGAACGCCACATCTAAAGGCAACATAGGCACGGCGATTATTATGGCAATTATCTTGATGAGCTTCACCTTGTGTTAACCCCCTCGCCAGCGCAATTAAAAAAATAACGTTTTATAATAATGATGATATACGTTGTTTTTTTCCTCCAAACGACTCGGAGTCAGAGTTTAAGTAAGTCCCCTGCTTTGCTGCTCTGGTTTGTAGTCATAGTGTGTGTGTGTGTGTGTGTGTGTGTGTGTGTGTGTGTGTGTGTGTGTGTGTGTGTGTGTGTGTGTGTGTGTGTGTGTGTGTGTGTGTGTGTGTGTGTGTGTGTGTGTGTAGAACTTAGATGAACCTTGCCCCGTCATTAAGCATTTCAATGTGCTCAATGACCACATTATGCCGTAGGATAAACACTATGTACTAAACTCCTTGACATTTCCTTTTTATTAATTTTTTATCTTTCATGGACAAATGACAGAAAGTCTGTATGAAATTGTAGGCCTACGTTCTGCCTGGGTAAGGCACTGGGGCCAGCAGTACGTAGCAAGGTCATAATTAGCAAAATGCTAATGCCGATTTTTCCATTTTTGAAAGACTGTGATTTTGACAGAGCTCTACTTAATTCACGGCTCGAGACAGAGACAAAAAGAGAGAGAGTCCTCCCTGGCGGTGCCCCTGTCCGTCCAGTCAAATGTCCCGTCCCTCGGGGTCGGCCATAAAACGTCTTTACATAACTCAGACCTTTTCAGAATATCTCCATCTCTCAAATTTGACCTTCTAATATTTTGACATTCAGTCGCAGAGTGGAGTCGTTGACGGCACGGGCCAATAACTGATTGGGGGAGTAGTTAGAGTTATTACTGTAGCTAGTAATCCAGAGAGGAACTGTTTGCTATCAGCAGACACTTGGATCCAAAGTGACTCACAGTGAATTCAGATACCATTTCATGAAGGAGCGGGCGGGGGGTGAGGGCATCTTACTCAAGGACGAACTCAACATTGGGGAATCGAATCGTACTGTTAATAAAGGGAAACTTTGCCCGCTTTTTTCCACCTTTATCTCTGTCTATCCGCATTCAGGACATAGTGGGGAAAAAACCCTGCAGTTGTTGTCGATGCTCTCTCTGTGTCTCTTATCTGGGCCGCAGCAGTTTCTCCTCAGTGGTCATTTACATACTGTTTACGACCCTGTACGTTACCATGCACTTTACTGCAACATTTGCACTCTGGTTGAATGGCAAATTATGTTTTGCTGTACTGTACTCTTGCTGTGCAATGACAAAACATTTGAATCTAATCTAATCTACCCACATTAAATGGTACAAAGCTGGATGAACAATGCCACGAGGGGTTGTTTTATGTTACATAGAAATGTTATTAATGCCATTTTTGGATGCCCATACTTTATTGATCGGATTAATGTCAGCGTTTCATCCTTTTGCTCTTTGACTCAAAGTTGTATATACATTAGTGGTACTTGCTGGGTGAGCAGGTTTCCAATCTAAAATATTATATTTTTGACATTTCGTTATTTATCTACTTTGTCCAGAGCCTCTATCCCCTCTCAACAGACACATCCTCGGGGCGTGATGTTCTGCTCACTGCACTTCTGTACTCCATCAAAACACAGCGTCCAACTTTAAAACTCCAACAAGCCACTAACCTCGTTCCAGGCTTTTTGATCTCATGACCAAAACGGTCTGGAAACGGAATACTACTAAATGATATATGCGTTATTGGCGAGGAGAGAGGAGAGAGAGAGAGAGAGAGATAAAAGACCTTCAGTTAGACTTGTAATAGAGGGATATCCGCTTCTGACATTTTTGGGGGTTATTACTTTGTCCGATTATTCCTTAAAAACCCTCCCTATTTATCCCCCATGTCGTTGTTGTTGATCTTTTTGTCAGAGAACGTAAATTGCTTGGTGGTAGAACGAGACAAAGCTCCAATTCAGCATCCTCTCTCAGCCCTAACCAAGCCACTAAGACATTCCACACGCACCGCCAGAAGAGATGCGTTTCTTCAGGTCAGAGGAGAACGAGATGTTTTTCCTCAGTGAGAACTTCCATGTCTCTCGGGCCAGAATGCATAAGAAATCAGGATCTCTCCCGCCGGTGTCGTCCAGTCGGCCAGAAGTTTAAAGCCCGCCGGCGGGCGGATTGGCAGGCAGCGTTTTTGATGCTCCAATCAGAACAGCTGGAAAGGCCTGGTCTAAAACCTGAGACTGATTAGGGATGTGGGAGGTGTTCTTTTCCCCCCCCTAGCAACAGGTCATGTGTCCGCTATAGCCATGCTCGTTAGTGCAGCGACAGGTGAAAAGGAAATCCTGTTGAGTATACACAAAAAGCTATGATTATTTTGTATAGTGACATTTAGTTCCCCCCCCCCCCTATTCATGTATGCAAATGATGTGTTATCTCATTAAATATGCAACAATTAGCATATTACTTAAAACGCAATATTGATTGCTTGTTGTTTGTTTTAAAATGTGATCAATAACTAATTGTTTGGCAATCTACAAGAGGCTTGTGTCAAACAACTGTTCTTTCAGTTAATTATGTTGAAATACACATGACACATTTTCACCATTTGATTTAGATGTACTACCACATAAAATAAAAAATGACAAAAGATAAAAACAAAAAATCGAAGTAGAGCGTAGTTAACCCGGCATGTGTGCAAATTGTCATTTTGAGAAAATCGCTGTTAAACATTTAAAGGTATTTCAACATGTGTTGGCGAGGGTTGTATAAAATCATTTGTGATTGGTAATAATTGTTATTATTATTTATGAACGTTTACAAGTTATAGAAGCAGTATACTATGAAATAAAAATCCAAATTAACCAACTCCACAAAAATTCATTATTTTTGCCTGTATTAGCTGGTCTTATTGGGTGTAATTAGATTCACTCTGCTCAAGTCCTGGTGAATGCTGCTCGGCTTGGTGCTTGTTTTAAAACATGATTAGTTAACCTTCAGCTCAATTATATCACCACCAATAAAACCCTCATCAATGAGACCCCCACCTCCTCCCTTTTCACACTGTACACGCACATTAATGCAAATCAAGGTGATGTCTTTTATATCCTTACCTACCGAGTAGATAGAGTAAAAGTAAAACAGAATCTGGCACTTGCCTCTGTTCTTTAATTTTCCTGTTATATATAATATTGAGGTTATTCATTTCAGGCCTGAAACAGATAACAATATACAACATGTTTGGTAAAGAAATTGATTAAAAATGGCTTTCCGTGCGGCGAGGATAGACAGGAAAGAGCGTTGTTAGTCGGACAGAAGGACAGGTAGCATGGGACTGCAGCTATAGCCGGCCTCCATCATTAGGCACAGAGCCTCACAGCCGATGTCAACAACTTTGATATAACTGGGAGATCAAAAGGAAAAAGAAAAGGACCATCAGCAACACGGTACCTTTGCATGTTCCCTCTACACCCACACTCTTACACCTGGGTCAGAATCTCCCAGCATGCATCAGGGTGTCTCTCTCTCTCTCTCTCTCTCTCTCTCTCTCTCTCTCTCTCTCTCTCTCTCTCTCTCTCTCTCTCTCTCTCTCTCTCTCTCTCTCTCTCTCTCTCTCTCTCTCTCTCTCCCTCCACCAGGACCATCAGACTGATAACAGGGTTGCGGAGCCTCTGACCCGGGAGCAGACGACCCCCCCCCCCCCCCCCCCCTCTCCCTCGCTATTTCCATTCCAACCCATGTGTGCCCACAGGTGTCTGTACCAACATGTGGCTCTCTCTCCTCTCTCCTCCCCCGCCCCGTCCTTAATGAAACGAAACATGGGTTCTTTGTGTGTGTGTGTGTGTGTGTGTGTGTGTGTGTGTGTGTGTGTGTGTGTCAGGTGCAAACTGTACGTTCAGAATAACTACTGTGGACAAACCACTGAAGACCTTGTGTGCGAGACGCTAACTAGAAAGTCCAACTACAATATTGAACCGTAGGTGTCGAGGATCGTGGAGAATGCACCCGTGTAACCTCTGACCCCTTACCAGGAGATGGATGTGCACACACACGTCGAGTTACCATGAGGCATCCTCGATGGTTTCGGCATGTGTGTAGTAGTGGTTGTGTGGTCAACCTTTACCGTGACACAGTCTCTGTGTGGTGGCTGTGGCCACTACACATTAGTTTCACTCAGAATGTGAAACTAATTTGTGTAATGCATTGAACTAAATTGCACAGTCGAGTGAGCTGCTCCTGTCCACTATCTGTTACTATTTGTGACCCAGAAATTGTAGTTTTTCTGTGTGAGGAACTCCATTTGACTGTAGCACTGAATCTCATGCATTACTTACTGAGGATATTTGAAGGTTTGTTTTTTTCTACTGAATGAGGTCATCGATAAATGAAGCATTAAACATGTCACATATGGCATTTCATCAAACCACCTGCAATATGTAACAGAGATAGGACGGATGTGTCAAATATTTAAACTGAGATGAAATTTCCGTATTTATTTTAAAATGCTATACATCCACATTATTTTATTTCTTCAGTGGCATTTTTTAACCTTTTCCCGAAATAAAATACAATTCTCACCTCACTGGCCATGTTGGCCATTTGCATTTTTTTTGAAGAGAAATAGAACCTAACTAACAGATCATGCATACTTTTTAAAATACTGTACCACATTCAACCAATATTATTGCATTTTTCACACAAGATCATATTGCGTTGGTTCAAACCAGAGGGGAGGGTGGATTTCAAAAGGTCCGTGGTCCAAAGACAGGAAAAATGGTGGCCTATTTAATTTGATGCTGATCAAGGCAATGTAATAGGGTTCACTGTACTGGCTCCATTTCATGGGAGCACACTAGAATAGATTGTACTAGATGTATAGAGTTCTCTGGATTTTACATCCGTCTGATTCCAATCACAGCTTGCCAGTAGAAATCTCTGCCAAAGCGATGCGCAAGGTTCTTCCTCAGTAGCCCTTCTTCTGAACCATAACAGTGCCAGAGCGATAAGAAGGACCCATCTGTAGTAGCTGTCTGCAATGATAGCTTTGTGTCACAGATAGGCCTGATAAGATAACACTGAGAGCTTTGTGTCGTACACGCCACGTCTATTGGCCTGTGGCCAGATACATTTTGCCTTCACAGTGACATACATTACATACTGTACATCTGACATTCAGAACATGAAGACTGTTGTATGAAGGCCCTGTGCCTTCTTATCAGCAACGGGCTTGTGTGGTCCTGTCTGCTCACATCCCACCACTTACAGTCTATAGCTCACACCACACCACTTACAGTCTATAGCTCACACCACACCACTTACAGTCTATAGCTCACACCACACCACTTGCATCATCAGGGTTAACGGTTACATTCAGACAGGGGCCACCCATGCTAAGATTGCAAGCACTCACAGTGCTGTAAGGTGCCTTGGATAAAAGCCCCCACCACATGGTAGATAATATAACTACAAGGGTTTCAGTGCAAGGCTGATTGTCCGGCGGATGTCCGGCTGTGTCCACCAGCCTGGCGCCGGTCGCTCCCAGTCCTCGGACTCCATTACCAGAGTCCCCCATCCATCCAATGGGTCGCTTCCAATCATTCAGACGATTGTCAGTTGGCATGAGTCTTTGTAGACAGTGTCCAAAGGAAAGGAGGCAGGGGGGAGGTGTGTGTGTGCTGTAACCATGGGTACCAGAGGGAATCCCCCATCCTCTCTCCTCCTCATTCACCATTAACACCTGTGCCGGGCAGGAGGGTCATGGGATAGACATGGGTCTGCTGTCCACCACACTGCCGCATACAGGCATGCAGATGGTATACGTGTGTGTGCTGCGAGTGTGCATACGCTGTGTGTCTGAACACACACACACACATACATACACACACATACACACACACACATACACACACACACACACACATACACACACACACATACACACATACACACGTAAACACAGACATATATCAACGCAGTCGGTCGCGTATCTACAAATCTACAAAACCGGCAAATCGACCTCGTTCAAAGATCAAAGAGAGGCATATGTATTTCTTCGACGAAGGATAAGCGGGATAAAGAATGTATCAACTCAGCCTTGGCACGGCAAACGCCAACACAACAACACAATAACACAACCACCAGCACCCCCCCACCCCCCCCACCCCCACCCCATGGCCCCCGGGGAATGTCATCTTTCACCGTGAGAGAAAGAAACAGCTGAGGATGGAAGCTCTTTGTGGTGAGACTGTACAAGAGGGAGTCACGTAGTCAGGTTTGAACAACAGCAGAACAACAAACCACCGAGGACCACATCCTCCACAAAGCAGCAGCTAAATAATTAATATCGGTACAAACACATGGCACTGGGGGGAGGGGTCATAAGACCACACACACACACACACACACACTCACACACACGGACCAGCTGGGAGGACCCCTGGGAACCTCCGCAGGTAGCTTTTAAGCTGAGGAGATGCCACCTAATAACACAGGAGCACACTGTCCCGGAGGACGAGTCGATACCCGAACATCAATGCACTAAAATTGGCCTGTCTTGAGTGACAGGTGCACATACGCGCAATTAAGGTCGCTATGGAAAGCCCTGGAATCACCCTTAAAATCCACTGGAAGAAAGACAGACAGACAGACAGACAGACAGAGAGATAGACAGACAGGAGGTGTTCGGATCTCTTTAAAGATGCTTGGCAGTGATAATGTTTGTGGCTTTGGGTGTGATGGTTTCTATAGGGGAAGCTAAAAACTTTATGAGTTGTGTTGATAAGTAACTGCTTTCAACTGAGACGCTGGCTGCCTTTGAAATATCTAATACGATTTAGTGACTCAGCAGATATTATTGTTTGTCCATTAACCCACGCTTTCACCCGAAGTGACTCAGAGGGAACATGTCATTAGGAAGCAGGTAGGTGGCAGGGCATCTTGCTGAAGAATGCCTATTCAATGCCTTCAAACTCAGAAGAGCTTGGCTGGGAGACCAATACCGTCATCCGTACACCATCCAAGATGGGCTTTTGCGATGCTTTTATCCACAGTGATTCATCAGTGAATTCATACAGAAACAGGTAATTTAGGAGCAGGAAGGACATGGTGAAGATGTGGACATGGAGGAAATATTTGAACACCCTAGCCACCGCAGCACTATCCTACCACAGCACTATCCATAGCCACTAGTATCTGTTCTTGTGTCAGTGTGAAAGCATACAGCTCAGAGTGGCAGTTTGAGCTGTGGGTTCCACAGTGGCTTACAGTACAGGACAGTTGGAGCGGGTTGCCTCAGGAATCATAAATCTCAAAATGCAAAACAAATGTGTGACAGCTCTCGGTTGTCATGGAGATACCTTCCCAGTGAAATTCAAAATGTCCAGGGTTCTGTTTTTAGCCAGGCTCATCCTCTCACTGATGCTCATCGTTCGCTCATGTTCATTCAGCCATTCATCCTCTCATGTGAAATCACATTCATAATTTCATGTATGTGCTGAACCCCACTCCCCAATCATGTTCACCGGTTTGCTTGTTTGCGCTGTAATTCATGTGCAATGCTGTCATTCATGTGTTCATCCATGTTCCCGTGCATCCTTTCTTTCATCCTCTCGTTCATGGATTCATCTTTTCATCTATCCATCGATCTTATTCATTCAATCATCTGCGCTGTAATTCATTGGAACACTCCAACTGGACTAAAAGGACCCTAATGTGACTCATCATTTATTTACAAGATTTGCTTTCCATTTCCAAAATGTTATCATTATCCTAACGAATCTCTAGTCTTGCTTAGTTTTTATTGAGTTGAGTTGCGTTGGCTGCACTGCGTGAGAGGTCGGTACATTCTCCTCTGTCTTCCCTCCAGGGCGGCGCCTCTGCTCAGAGTGTTAAAGGAAGATAAATGATGGGACCAGAATAAAAACGTGGCTTTTATGACGTGCACTATTATGCACTAGCTGCTGATGGCAGCATGTCTTTGTTTGTTAACAATATCCCCGTGGACTTTTAGAGCCGGCCGGGGAAGAGGAGGCCCTAAAAGCCCAGGACAGACAAAAGTTGGCGGCTCTGGCCTGTTTCAGAGTAAGGAGTGCCTTTGGAATACAGCGATGTCATCGCTAAAAACTAAACAAACACACACACACACACACACACACACACACCACACACACACACATACACACAGTAGGCTCACACTGAGCCTACTGAACTGCTAGGAGAGCAGCCACTATCATAACATTGTCATTAACATTACACTATCATACTTTGCTGAACTTTCTGGACTCATTACAGTAACTGCACTGTCTGGACTCATTACAGTAACTGCACTGTACTGCACTGTACTGCACTGTATTCATGATGCTGCTGCACTACTGGCAAAACACGTACATATCATCCGTCAGTCCCTTTATTGTTCTCTTTTAGGTACATTTTTAATGTGTATAGTATTTTAATAGTATTGTTTTCGAAAGTCATACTGCGGGAGGGAATGGGGAGTAAGCATTCCTTTGTACTTTGTACACACAATCTCACATACACGATAACTTAAGATAGATCTGCATCAATATTAATAATCATAGGATAACCTTATGGACGGAAAATGCGCTGACAGTGGTGAGTTCTGTTCCAGCATATTCTCACTTTTTCTGTATCACGGTTTCGCCTCAGTTTGATTCCCCTATATTTGTGTGTGTATAAATCAGGACGGGTTGATTGGTTAAGTGCGGACGCAGCAGTTTGTGCAGTGTGTGGGGGACTGAGGGGAACTCCACACTCACAATTCTTCACTAGGTTATTAAGAGGTCACGTGTCGGATGTTGAATGGACTGTACACAGCAGCCTCTTGCCCTGGGAGCCGGTAGAAGCCGGGCCTAATGCCAAGACCCCTGTGGTTGTGTTGTTTACAGAGAAACCAAAGGTTCAAGCTCAGGAACACCATGGTGATGGTGAAGCGGCGTGACACAGCTCTTCTGCTCCTCTCTCTGCAGCTTATCGGTGTGTGTGTGTGTGTGTGTGTGTGGTGGTGTGTGTGTGTGTGTGTGCGCTCTATAATGTAAATGTCAATCCACGGCTCAGCTTTCGCTGTGCTGACATGCATTTTGTATTGAAAGTAACATGCAGGAATGCGTGCAATACGTGTGTGTGTTATGAATCATATGATTGTATTCTGCATCGTGAAAAAAAGTGTGTCTCTCCTTTTCCTTTCCATACTGTACTATGCAGCAGACACCGTTGCCCAAAGCGCCTATTGGTGAACCTCGGATACATCTTGCTTATGGATGCCTACAGGTTCGATTGTGGACATTGGGAAATGAACCCAGTACCTTTCGGCTGGGACTCAAACACCCTAGGCACTACTATCCTTCACCGTTTAACTATGCCAACTTATTTTTACACACACCGGTAAATGTGTGAAATCGTCCGATGGACTGATTGACCGTGACAGGATCCATTGTGAAATAAAGGTTGGATGAGTCCCATCAGTGTCATGTTAGAGATGGTTTGTGGCTGGCTGCCATGATATTACATAAGGTCCAAGTAGCCAAACTACGGCTGTATCGGGAGGCATCGCTGGCCTGGTGTGTGGGTTTCATCCAAAAGACCAAAACAACCGCAAAAGTTTCCCTGAGTGAGTATTGTTTTTCATTTTTCATGTCTTCCGTGATCGATCAGCTACGGTAAAAATCCCCAGTGTTATTTATGTGCGTCAATTCCGTCCGTATCTTTGAAAGCAATTAGATTTTAGTTTCTGTTCCTAAACAAAAGTTTTGTTTAGCCATACAACCACAGTCATATATCACAAGCACTACGAAACAGGGTGACCTCTCGTGCTTTATGCAGAACCGTCGAATGAAGAGTGAAAGGCAGGGGATTTGGCTCTGAATAAGCTTCTACTGGATTGGCTCTTGGTTGTTGTGTGTTCTATGTTGTTGTGAAATAAACTCGGGCTGAGAAGACGACATCAACTCACTAATGATACTGATTCAATTGAGGCCACGACACAATTATCCAACGCAGGGATTGTGAAAGTAGACATTTCCGATGGAAAGAGACTAGAGTCGATTTTTTGTGGAGAGAGTCATTTATATATAAATCCCGAAATACCTTTGTGAATCCTTCTGTGTGCATTCAATAATATTGACACTGATCTGACACAGTAAACTGTCAAAGATAACTCCCAAATCCACACGCTGAGCTGATAATCATCCCATCCCTATGACATCACCAGAGACAAACTTCTTCTATCTGCCATCTTAGCGAAGGAACAGCCTCGATGCAGCCGGAACACGGAACACTATCTATCTACTGTCAATCACCAACTGCTTTCCTTCATCCCATTCTTTCCATAAGTCCTAAATACAGCCATTTCTTCTAAGCTCTGGGTGAAACTTAGAGAGAGAGAGAGAGAGAGAGAGAGAGAGAGAGAGAGAGAGAGAGAGAGAGAGAGAGAGAGAGAGAGAGAGAGAGAGAGAGAGAGAGAGAGCTAGAGAGAGAGAGCTAGAGAGAGAGTGATAAACAGAGAGAAAAGCTAGAGAGAGAGAGATAAACAGAGAGAAACAGAGAGAGAGAGTGAGTGAAAAATGTGCTGTAGTATCAATAGCCTCTCTGTTGTTTATTAATTAATAAACAAATGAATAATGGATGATTTCCAAGCATGTTCAATTTTTTTTGAAAGCTGCGACCCAGGTTGAAAGCTGAGCGGTGGTTAATGTCGATGGAGCGTACGGCTGGGAGGACACGTCTCTGGCGTTTAGTGGCGGCATTACTACTGGATGCTCTGGGATTGACTTTGTGATGTCAGAGGAGCGGAGTCTGTGGAACATGACATCAGACACAATCGAGACAGCGTCAGCTCAACAACAACAACACAACAAATCGCTCATTATATATATATATATATATATATATATTGCTTGTCTCCTTTCAACAGTGGTTAATTTACTTTGAAATACAAGATACAAGATACAAGATATTTTACTGGCCATTTGCAACAAGTACAATGGAATGTTTACTTCCCATTCTATATATTTACACATATTCTAAAACTACCAACAGTACTAAATATAAAATATAGTATATCGTATTGAGAGTAAGTTTCTTTCTTTCATTTTGTTTCCACCTCTCACAGCCCTCGTTTCGGCAAACCAAACTTACCGAGGATAGAGGATAGTGACAGGGGCAGTTTCAGCGTGAGTCATTTTGCCCAAAAGCACTCACTAAATTACCAAAACATTCTAATGAAATGGCAGGCAGCTTTTAAAAAAAGGTAGTTTGTCTTTCGGCCGGCCGGACATTTTTCCCCGAGGACAGTAATGGAACGACTGCTACATGGTAATGTGATCCGAGCTTTTTATAGCTGTGCTTTGGTATTCCTCCCCACACACACACACACACACACACACACACACACACACACACACACACACACACACACACAGACAGTAAGCGCACCTGTCCAGACCGTTTGTTGTAAAACATTGTGATGCTACATAATGGAGACGCCACCAGCAGGAGGGAGCAGACCTTAATCCTTATGGGGAATGTTCACCTTGTCACCCAGCAGTCTGCTCTCTCGTCACCGTTATACAACATGGGACACGGGGCTTTGCCATCCCGGTTGTCGCCACCCTATTTGGTCAAAGGCACGATAGCTATTTTGACACACATTGCCGGTTTGGTTTGTGCTCAATAGTTAGGATAGGGATGAGAGGGGCATCAATAATATAATACTGAAACTTGCGGCATGTGGAAGGATAATAAATATTATTCGATTGAGGAGTGTAATCAAATATGAATATTAGCTTCAGCATTCAGCAAGTGTCCAACAGCAAATTACTTGCTAGTGTGTTTAAGTACAGTACTTCAGACCTTGGGTGGGCTTTGTGTATGTCCATACACGTTAGCCTTGGATGTAAGGATCTTTATACGTCCTACACATACATTCCTCTAAATACCTACACATATTGCTTCTGCCTTTCAGCAATCCTCTCGGGTGCTCGGGTAAGCAATTCCGGCATCTTTGCATTTACTATTCGCTTAAATAACCATTTAAAATGCCCAGGATTCGGACACCAAAATCGCATTAGATATATATATATTTTTTTTTACCAATAACAGCTCCGGCCATGGTAATTGGTTTCCAAGATATTCGAGGAACGACGTCACAGGCGAGCGAAAGCAGGTACAGAACCGACCCACAGAAATGATGAATTGTTACCACACATTACCACCCGGCAATGCCTCAGCGCCCAGTGTGCCGCTGGATAATGTCAGGCTTTTTTTTTTTTGATGAACCCCTCTGACTTCGAAACACACAAGTCCTCTTGATTGCCTCATCTCGCCTGACACGAGCTTTTCAATCAGCCCGCCTCCTCGTGTGCAAAATTACCCGGGCCACTCTTTGTTGCCCCGGGGGCGTCTCGCCCATTGTTGTCACTCACATGGCTCATCTCCATGCTCTGGCCTCTTCCATCTCCTCCTCCATCTCCTCCTCCTCCTCCTCCTCCTCCACCTCCTTCACCTCCATCCGGAGATTGAAAGAGAGAGAGAGAGAGAGAGAGAGAGAGAGAGAGAGAGAGAGAGAGAGAGAGAGAGAGAGAGAGAGAGAGAAACGTCGGCTTTGTCAACCACCCCACCAGCCGCCAAAATTCCCTCCATTACCTCCACATCGAGTTGATGTTACGAGGCTTGTTTGAAGTGAAAGACATCATTGATTCCAGAGTTTTTACAAAAAAAGCCTATCTGTGGGGGGCTGATCCCTTCCATGTTCAATTCCATCCTCCTGATTTTGTTCCTTTCATCTTCTTCTATTATTATTATTTTTTTATGATTGCCCTCCAAACATTTTTACTAAACATTTTCTTTTTCTAATCCCATAACATAAATGAACTGGGAGCATTTTATTTACGTTTGACATTAAGGTGGCCACATTTGGCTTTTGTGAAGTCATTGTAAAAAAAGCATTTAGCTTGACAATGCATCTCCTGCAAATTGACAGAAAGATTATTTCTGTGTGTTGGCAGGAGGGGCCAAACAAGGGGCCAGGAGGTGGGGCGGGGGGAGGGGCGGGGGGAGGGGCGGGGGGAGGGGGGGAGGGGCCAAACAAATAGAACAGCGGCTGGAGGAAGGAAAGAGGGTGGGAAGCAGGAAGTCTGCAGAGGCATGTTTAAGGCAGATAAGGTGAAACCAATCGACACTTCCGACTCTCTCCCAGTGGCCGTGCGCATTTTTATTGGCTACTCTGTAGATAGTCCTTTTCCTGGGCACCGGGAACGAGGTGGCGAATTGCAAAAGCTGTAGTAAATGGTATTGGTCACAGGGAGTCATTCAAAAAATGGATGCCCCTAAGCTGTGAGCTTGGCCCATGAAATGCTGCTATTACCTATTTTTTTTTCAGGGGGGGAGGGAAGGTATGGCATCTTTCTAATGAGTTCCATGCCCTCACACTGGCAGAGCGAGAGCTCACATAGTAATTATCACTTCTGAGTCACGCTGGCCCTTCTGCGAAGCCTGTCAGAGCCCCAACCCCAAGATAGACCTGCTCTCATTTCCATACCGGTACGCTCCTGCTGAGAAGATTGTGCTAGCGCTGTTGGTTGTTTACAGACAATTAAGAAAAACAACAACAAGAACAACAGCCAGAGCCAGAGGAAGAGCATTGTCATTGTTGCTCGATCATGCTAGTATAGGGATATATTCAACAAGTCAGGTGTAGAAGTCACATGTCCATGTTATCGCCATTTCGAGCTGTGTGTGTGTGTGTGTGTGTGTGTGTGTGTGTTAGCAGCAAATTAAGCTTTTGTTGGCTCAATCGGTGAAGGGATGAACCTTTTTGTCCGGAACGAGCAAGAATGAACACATCGCCCTTTTATCGCCCTTGCGATAAAAAAACCCCCCAAGGTTATCGTCGTGAGAAGATGTTGTGGTCCCCGGGAAAAAGGAGGTTTATTTTTCTTTCCGCTAAGGCGAAATGTAGCATTAGTAGCGACTAGCGAGTGTAAATCTCCCCTTGTGATGGCTGACCGCTTCATATCTTGACACCTTGATGGTGGACGTGCGAGCGCGGAGGCGGCTACGTGCCAGGCCGGACTGACAGCTCCCAGCTTGGCTTTCCAAGCCCGGTTAAGTGAATATTTTAAAGAGACTGACAGGCAGCCATAATCCAGCGGCATGGTTTGGTTTTAGCCACAGGGGAAAGAAAAAAATTATAAAAAATAAAATAAAAAGCTTTGCCACTTGATGCCCGTGGACTAGTACTTGATGGGCAGAAGGCCGATATTTAAAATGTAATGTATTCATAATAGCCGACACTGGGATGAATGCATATTTCATTTGAGGCCGTCGTATGCATTCCGTTCGCGTCCTCTTGCGACAAATGCCTTCAAGGGCTCCCGTGGACGTGGAGTTGCGCAGGGTCGGCCCGAAATCAGCGCGGATCCTTTAACGCGTTACGCTGTAATGTGCACCCCCGGTGGTCGTGCCTCCCCCTCCATTTGATTAGAAGGGCTATTGTGCAAGTGATTAATACCACCTAATTAGCGCATTGTGTTATGCAGATTTACTGTGTCGCTCGGGCAAAGGCCGGTCTACACCCCCCTCCCCCCCATCGACAGGCTTAGATCCTTTTGCCCCCGCTCTCTCTCTCTCTCTCTCTCTCTCTCCTCTCTCTCTCTCTCTCTCTCTCTCTCTCTCTCTCTCTCTCTCTCTCCTCTCTCTCTCTCTCTCTCTCTCTCTCTCTCTCACACACACACGTTGCTGGACATTTAATGAGGCATCCTCACTCACCTGTTGGCCTGTCTTACTGCCCGGCACCTTCATTAAGGAATCAACGTTTGTTAGTGTTAGATTAAAATAATGGCAATAGCTAGCTGAACCAAACCCCCTCCATCTGTGAGTGTTCCATCTCTCTCACACACACACACACACACACACACACACACACACACTCCATTGTTGCATCCCCAACTGTGTTTTTTATGCCATTCTGAAATTCCTTAGCTACGTCAATAAATACAACATTAAGATGCATATCGTAAAATATACCCACTTTCATCCAGTTTAAAGGAAGCCGTCTCCCTCTTGAATCTTGAATCAAACCGTTAATTTAGCCTTGTTCCAAATCTATAAACATAGAGCCTTTGGGGACATCACAGTCTCAATAATACAACTACAATTGAGTAGTTTAGTAGCGAGTGTAGTAACAATCCTCATACTCCCGCTTAGGTCCGTTTTTTGCCTCTCCCAAGTGCTAGCTAGCGGCATGAAAAAACCCCCACCAAACGCCTGCTGGCTCAGCTGGCTGGTTGTTGTTGTTGTGGGCCCAACACCGTGCGGCGGTGCACTCCAAAGCAATCTGTGGTGCGCTTTGTGTGTGTGTGTGTTTTGT